>JAAWXA010000012.1:12332772-12348380 GCA_038090715.1 Florisuga fusca
GCGTTGTTTTGTTTTTGTTGTTGTTGTTGGTTGGTTGGTTTTGGTTTGGTGTGGCTTTTTGGTGTGGTTTGTTTTGTTTTGTTTTGTTTTGTTTTGTTTTGTTTTGTTTTGTTTTCCATGGAAAGGGAGTGCCAGCTAGTTGGCGAGGGTGCGTACACCCACCCAGGCAAACCTCGGACGGCTGCGGCCCGGCCGGTGGATAGGGCAGCTCCTGGAGGGAAACAACAACCGGGGATGCTCGTTAAAGCCACGGCCTCCGGCCCTGCCGTCACCGGCTGACAGCCCGCCTCGGACACACCGTCCCAGACCTCCCGAGCGCCCGGCCGTGCCCCTTTCCCCACCGCCGGGGCTGCGCGGGGCGCAGGTGGATCTGCGAGTGGGGCGGTGGCTGAGCGGGGCTGCTCCGTCCCGAAAGCACAACCTGATCTTCACCCGAAGCGCCGGATGCTCCTGTGGAACACCCGCGTTGCTTTTAAACCACTCGTCACTTTTGCAACCGTGACAGCATCTCCGGCGTCGGTGGGGCATTCCACACGCGACTCTCGGTCCTTATGGGTCTGCGAGGCACTGTGGAAGAGTGGGGTAGCGCTCTGGCAGCAGCTGCCCTGGCTCTTGCTCTCCGTCCCTGCAAGTCCCAGCTTCAGTGAAGCACTATTTAGGAAGGTCGCCGGAGGAGACAGCTTGCCCCTCGTGTTTCACAGGTACCGGTAAACTAGCCACCTCCCGGCTTGCTACTGGAGATTTTCAGAATGCAGCTGCGAGTGGTCAAGGCTAAAATCGTGTCGGGTCAAGGCAGCGCCATCCCGAGTTTCCCTTCGGTGCCGACAGAGAAACCACCAACCTGGTTTGTAAAATTAATTTGTGAATCCAAAACATTTAGAAAATCCTCTTGTATCGCGTCGTGGTTACAGAGGATGAAACTGTGGATGCATCCCCGCGGGAGGTAAACGAGCTGAAGAAAGGTGATCAAGCCACAGTAGACTAAGAAAAAGCCAAAGGTTAATTCTCCTGCACCGCTATGTGATCCAACAAGGCATGGGGGGCAGATCTGAAAAGAGGGATGCCATTGCTTCAGAAGCACTAGAAAAAATGCATAGTTGCCTTTCTGTTTATCCATAGTGTCTTCACATGTTTTCTCCTGCTGAGCTTGAAATCATTGCTGCCTTCATATATGTACCTGTATGCATATGGAAATTAGGGTTTCCAATTCCATAACTAGGCTTATTTGGATGTCTCATGCACAACCTTTCCTAAACTGTAAATAATAATTATTCAGACTTGAAGTTGTGTCTCTGATTTGAAAAGAAAATCGGGATAACGAATAATAATTCGGTGTAGTGTCCAAACACCGCCCCACCCCAACCTACCACAAAAACCCCAAACCAAACCAAACCAACCAACCAAACAAAAAAAACAAACCAAAAAAACCCACCCTACAACAGCCAACCTTGCTTGAAACAAGCGTGAATAGCCTGCTCCATAACACTGTGGGGTTCATCTTCACTGTGGACAATCTCTCAAAGGTGGGTCAAAACACCTCAGCTGCACTGCCCAGAAGTCCAGATGCAACCCCTCCATGGTGGGCTTACAGGGGCATCTCTAGCACAGCTTTTTAACACTCCAGTGTTGGTGTTTGTGGAGTTCAGCAGTCATTTCACAGTGTCACCTACAGCTTTATTTTGTCTTTTGAAGTTGAACATTTTACCTTACAAACTACTTTCCTTTGCTCGCACAGGCCGTGGGGACCACAGCCAAAGGAAGGGTACCTGCTCTGCACGTTCAGTGGGGACCAGAATGCCTGGGATGTTGGGAACCAGCCTTCCTGTGGGATGCCTGGGGTCGCTGAGGGCCAGGCTAGCCTGGGCACTGATGACCTCCTGGGTCCTGCCTTGGCTAGCGAGAAGAGGCACAGCCCTGCTGCCTCACAGCCTCAGGGGAACCCCCAGAGCCCTTTCTCTGAGGTTGCCTGGCACAGTGGCCTCTGCCACAGTTCTCACTGGGTACCCCCAGTCAGAAAAAAAGTTACCCAGTAGCTGCTGCTTAAGGCCAGGGGGGGAAACAGGGCTTCACTGCAGTGACACCCCCTCCCCCAAACCTCCGTTCCAGTGAGTGCAGCTGCGGAGGCTCTTAAGCACAGCCTCAGCTCAGCTGCACAAAGTTTGCGCTCATTTTTGGGGAATGCTTCACCAGCATGAATCATGAGGGAAAGAAAGCCAAGAGGACTGCTACTGTCGCAGGAGAAAGGACTTTTTGGGACAGCTGTTTCAGGGATGAGCCAAACCAGATTAGTCAATACTGAGTGCCTGATCTCTTGCTTCTTTGACTACTTCTCTGTACTTCTCCCAGAATATATCCTTGCTTTCATCCTCTATAAACTTTGTTTTTACCCCTAAGTGTGTCCAGGAGCTCCTTGCTCATCCATGCAGGCCTCCAGGCACTCCTGCCTGCCTTCCTCTTCACTGGGACACACTGGTCTTGGGCATGCAGAAGGTGATCCTTGAATATGGACCAGCTTTCCTGGTCCCTCTTCCCATCCAGGGCTTTGTCCCATTCTGCCCTACTCAGCAGATCTTTGAAGAGGCTGAAGTCTGCTCTTTTAAAACCAAGCACTGTAAGTTTACTTCATACTTTCCCTACTGCCCTAAGGGTCTTGAATTCTAGTGTCGTGGTCACTGCAAATGAGTATCCCATTAAGGTTTACATTGCTCACCAGACCATCTCTGTTTCTGAGAACAAGGCCTAGGCAAAGCTCATTTTCTGGCTGGTTTTCATCAGTGCACTCAAGGAACTTCCTGGAGTTCTGATGTTTTGCTGTGTTGCCTGTCCAGCACATGCTAGGGTAAAGTCCCCCATGAGGACCAGAGCTTTCAAGTGTGAAGCAGCTCCTGTCTCTCTAAAGAGGGCCTTATTCACTTGATCATCCTGGTTGGGATGAAATAATTACTGCCTTTTTAGTTGAGTCTGTTCCCAAGCATCAGGGGAAAAAAAGAGTATGTTGGACTTTTTATTTTAACTTACTCTAAAATCAGATTTGCCTTTACAACACACATGCTACCATTTCTTAGCTGAACGTAATTCAGCTCCTAAGTGTAATTTGTCTTCTAAAATAGAACTAGACAAATAGTTTATTCACATTTTGCTACCACTTGTCTTCCCATAGTGATGAACAAATGCTGTCCTTATGCACTACTCTTAAACCTCTTAGATCACTTAATTAAAAAAAAAAATATTCCATAGCCTCTTCTACTCAAATATCATTGAAATAATAAATAGTCTCAACATGACCACAGCTACCCCTGAATTTGAATAATCAAAATATTAGCACAGCAAGAAGTTGTGTATTAATGCACAGACTGGCCTAATTTGCAGCATGTGCAATGTATTTGTATCTGAAGGTGTGGATCCTACTGAACAACCTTCAGATGGAATAAAAAGCAAGGAGAACATCAGCTTCCACACTTGTTTTGAACCTGCTGCTAAATCCAGAAGAGCTAAGAAAAGCATGTAATTTGATACTGAGTCTTACAAATTCTGGACAGATGTGCAAATACAAAGCACATCTTAAGTACTGCACACGCAGCCCAGAGCTAGATCATGACACAAAGCAGATCTGCTAAAGAAATGAACATACCCGGAACCTTGCTCAAGAATGCTGTACTCACACAACCACTCGTATCTAAAAGTTCTATTCTGACACAACCAATCCAGTCTGATCTGTAAGGCAGTCTATAAAACAACACAGTAAGAAAACGGCAATATTTTCCAGCAAGCCTCATATCTCAGTTTCCCGGGTGGTCTACTGTCAGTTATTACACATCAAGGCTTGCTTTTTAAAAGGCATGAGTAAGAAGCCAAGTAATTCTTTACTAGGTGGGAACATTACACAGGGTCTGTCTTTCTTCAGTAAGATTTCTCTTCTTGTAATCAGTTCTCTTTTTAAAAAATGGTAAGTCAGAAAACCAATGAACAAAAAGTTTAGGCTTGTACTAGGAAGAAGAATGCAAATTTTTTCATAATCCCCAAAACTAAAACCTTACCTCCTACACTACTTGAGCATTTTGTAGTTTTCAGCTGTACATCCTGATAAAGAGACTCACTGATCACTCCCGTGAGAGCTAAAAATTGAATACTAAGATCCAAATGAAACCCAGAAATATACTGCCTATACACTTATTATTAGATTACTTTTTATCCCACATTCATTTACATTTTTGCATAGGCAAAAATAGCAAAAAAGTAAATTATTTCTTCTTTTGAAAGGACTCAAAACATGTTCATTCTAACTGGTAAGGACAGAAAAGAATAGCTCTAAGCAAATGGCTTTTTGCAGCAGCAGCTCTAAGTTGACAACATTCCTGCTAAAGTTACAGATCTGAGACTCTGGCATAGACTCTGTACAAACTCTCAGCAACAAAAGGAAGTGTGATTGACACAACTTAATATTCTAGCATATCGTCTAGTGTTGTTCCTAGGACTTAGTCTTCCCTCTTGCAGAATATTTAAAGGCATGTTTTTCACTTCATACGACAAAATGCCTTCTCTAAACATTTTATTCCTAGAAATATATTATTGCCTAATTTCACTGATACATTTGTGAGTGTTGATTTCCAACATGCAGTTAGTTACATGTTCAATGCAACTCTGAAGAAACAGTTGGCTTCAGCTGAACTTAAAACTTGTCTGAAAAGGCCAGTTTTATGTATTAATAGCTGGAATGGAAAACTTGACTGGACAAAGGCCTGAGCAATTTTCAGAGAAGTTAATGTTGTCCTTGCCTAGAGCAGGAATTTTGACTCCATGACCTGCCAGGATCCTTTCCAATATGGATGACTGCCTGATATGACCCTCTTCATATTCATAGAAACTTAAAAATATAAACCAGGAATTGAACATTTTAACCAAGTTCTTGCATATAGTTTAATTCAATGCATTCCTGCACCTAAGAAAGTTGAGGAGCTTGAAAAATGCACTCAGAAGCCTACACAATAAAATATAAACAAAAACTGGGATTCTTTACTTGCCTCTTTAGTGAATTACTTCAAAATATTTACAATGAATTCTCATTTTATTTCACTGCTTTCATTCCATACACTAAATTTGCAATTAACAACATTTAAAAATAAAACCCATGTTCACTATACTTTCAACACTTATACACTGACAATACATGGATTTCAGATTAATAGTGAAGTAGACACGCAAATGATTTAAAGTCAGAACTCATTAACAGCAAAACCTTTTCATTATTTTGTCATTAGTACTTTCCATAAGTGGTAACACTATACAATGGTTAATTATTAAAATGCACACCAATTTACAGTATTCACAAAGATAGACTTGCCACATGAAAGTGTGAAGGAGGCAGTAGCCTCTCATATAGTTTAAAAGCAACTCTCCACATGCTCGTTTAATTTGCTAAATATCACTCCCCTCTCCAACTTCCATATTAACTGAGGAAACCAGGAAGGACTAAATTATTTAGAATGCCCAGAACTCATTTTCAGACTTAAAGTCTTGATTTACTAGAGGAGGAGGGCAAAAATGGTACATCTCAGTCATCTGCTTGCATATAAACTTAATTCTGCTCCACCAAGAATCTAATCCAGCAGAAATTTTAAATGAAGGACATCAGTACTAAATACTATGTAGATAATTGTGCACATAATTCCCAGCTCTAACAAAAGAGAAAACTTGAGAAATAGCCAATTAATTTTTTATGCTTTCTATACATTTTGAACACTGATACTATAAACACTTGTAAGGTTATTCTACTCTTATACAAAGTAGCAGAGTAAAATTAATCCCTGATGTTATTGGTGTGAAGTCGACTAAAAATGGGACTTACACATGCAGGTGTTTCTAATGTGCTTTATTCACACATTTCACTTACTGCAACCCTTGCAAACAAAAGTCAGCAAAATCTGCATTCTGTGAACTTTGCACAAACCCAAGTTTATTTTGTACAAAGCAAAGGATTCTTCATTGTCTTCTGCCACAATGCAGCAAATAAGAATTTTCTGTGTACCTGTAAATGATGACATTTATATCTACTGAAGTTACTTTTACAGTTTCCATTTTGCTCATAGCTCCATTAACATTTAAGTTGAAAATATTTTTAAAAGACAAGTTCACTCTCACACTTGCAAGTTCTTGCAACATAAACTGCTTTGAACTGCCTAGCAGTCCAAATTAAATATCACATGTGATGTTTTATAAAGCAATTGAGAATTCATATCCATTCCCTAAGTCATTTCAGGGGTAAGAGTTAACTGGTAATCCCCACTCCAACCACATCTGAAATCTGATTCCCTTCTATACGACCACACATTATATATTTGTGTTTATAATTTTAAATTTATACAGTACTTCTTTAATTACACTTAGGAAACTATATCCCCATTTTTTATGTTCTTTTACAGTGTAAGGAGAATCCATAATGTGGATTCTTCAAGCTTAATTTCCTAAGCTATTTTAAACAATTAGGTTAGTAAGTCAATCGTGTCCACTGTACTAAATCCACACCTGCACATATTAAGAAACATTTTGAAGCAGTGTTGAGTATATGATTTTGGTAAGCTGTAGAAGTGCCACATGCAAGGTATACTGTACTATAACAGCTCCAAACCCTTTATAAAAACCCACCATTCCTTCTTCCCGTTTTATAGTATTTATGCAGTCTTTCATTCCCTCATACTGAGTATTGATTGGAAGAACTTCATAGCCAAGATCTGTGTTGTCAATTATTGTACGTGTCCCTTGGATATGGAGGCGGTGTAAAACGGTCTCCAGTGGGTAAAGCATGACATCAGCGATAAGGCTGGCGGCAAAGCTAGCAATGAGTTCTGGAAAATAGGCATCAAGCATGCTCTGCACAGAAGTGGAACTCTCAGATGGAAGGCTGTGGGAGTTCTCCCTTTTCAGAACACACAAAACAAGCTTCTGGACAATGGAACTGATGACGTAGTGAAGAACTCCATGTAGAGCAGTTGGGAAAGTCAAGACCATCAGAGGAAGGAGACGCTTGCTGTGGGGCACTCCCATGCCTACAACTCTTCCAATTCCTTCTTTGACGCAGTCCAAAATGCCAGGATTATCTCGAATTATTTCACTCTACAGGCACAATGGAATAGTTACAACTTATGCTGCCTATTTCCTAATCATGCTGACTTCTACCGTTGCTCACTGAACTTTGCAAGAGTTGAACATTTGCATTCAATTGTAGACATACAGCTATATTGATACAAATTCTGTGATCTAACAGTCTTGACAGCATTAAAGTAAACTTGCCTTTATAAAAAATGAATACTTTATTTAAGGGACACTCCAGTTATCTGTGTTACTACCAGAGAAATTCAACTTCCAGCCTACTGCTGGAAGTACCAGTCTTCAAAAAAAGAAAAACCCCTTCGAAAATGCCTGCTTCTGGACCAAAATGTCAGAAAGTAAGTATCTAATTTAAAAATCCTCTACTTTAAGGGCTGTAACTCAACTCACTTGAAGAAAATTTTAGATTTTAATTTAACAGTTTCAGCTTGGAATATTTCCGTTCCCTTATACCTCTTATAAAAGGGGTAACCCTTTTGTTTACGTAGTGAAAAATAAAGAATTCACTTAGTAATTATTTTCTCTGTTTTATTCTACCTATGGCTGTAGGATTAAGCTGAAGACATTGTTTCCCCTTCTAATGCTTACATAAAAGCGTATTTTATCATCTGTTACCCACAAAATTCACAATTTGGGAGTGATTTCCTCAATGCCCAAATCTCTGAGTCCATGCTGGCTGAGTCCTGACTTCATGCCAGGATAAACCAGCAGAATATTCCTCAGTACTGGGGAGGATTAACAGCCTGCAAAGCCTTCATGGTCAGTCTGCATAGAAGATAAACTAGTTCAAATACTTGATGTTATTGATTTAATGCTATTAATGTTATTAATTTAATATTTTCCAGACTTTAAATACAAGTTCAGCATCGTAACACAAAGATACTATCATATTAATTAAGAGCAACTCATTTATGGATAGCTTTGTGTAACGAAACCCTGTCTCTCTCTCCAGCTGCTAGAGTCACTGAAAGAACTTTTCCAATACAGTGCTATGGCTTTGCCTGGTTAAAGAGCAAGTTAAGCTGTATCTTAAGTGATTGGTCTAGAAATTTATAGTCATGACTATGGAAGGGCCAAGTGAAAATTTAAAAGGAAAAAGTTGACTGAAAGAAAGCACACCAGAAACAGCAAAGTTCAGTGTCCTAGCAAAACAAAAATGAACTTCTGTAAAAGCTTTATAGTTGTTATACAAAAGGCAGTCACTGCAACAACTTGCCTAGCAAGCCTTTTCAAAACTTTACATGTGAAAAACTTCTTTATGGTTTATCTGTTAGAACATGCAGATGTAGTTGTCCTTATTTCATTGGCAATAAATTCCATCTATATTAAATGTGCTCTGCAGTTTTAGGTTTATGCTTGAGATAGTACGACTCATATAGCCATCATAATAAATACTTCTTTTCAACTAGTAAGTCATACCTTCTCAATCAGAAGAAATGCAACTACTGCAACATAAACCTGAATCCAAAGCCAGACTCACCTCTCCACATACCCTGATCTATAAAGAGGATAAGAGTATCTTTTAAAGTATTATAAATATATGTAAATTACCTGGACAGTTTCAATCAGGCTGGCAGAATAAAAAGGCATTGCTATCACATGTGTTAAACTGTAGAAATTAACAACATAAGAATTAGGATCATAACAATACTATAATTTTAGCCAAATATGCATCTGCAAGTTGAAAGTTATCTACCAAGTTACATCTGAGAAAAAATTAACATAACTCAATTTTTAACTTTTTAACTTCAGTCTGAAGTTCTGTTAGATCTCTTTCCATGTGACCAGGTAGATTCAGGTCTCTCAGACATTATAATTTTATTACTAAAAGAATCTAATCCTTTAAATTAGTTAGGTTCCATATAGACACAAGGATCTAGTAAGAGAAAACAAATCTGTGAAAGTGGCATAAGCAATGAAGTTTGTTCAAAAAAACCAGAATTTGAAAATTACTGTTAGCAGCCTGTCAAGCAATTATAGCTGCAGATTAAACTAATGTAATACATTCATTTTACTAATGTTTTGATACCAACACGTAAGGTAACACATGCTATACTTACCCTTTGAGTAGCAGGTGTCCACCTATCTGCTTGAAGTTCCACTTATGCGAAAGCTCTCTAAAAAGAGAAGTATTTACCTTAATACATACAAAAATACATTATTCTCAGGTATTTCTTTGAGGGGTGCCAACATCCTGTTTTCATACTGGTGCTCTACTATTGGTTGATGTTGAAGGGTTTCCCACAGGGGAAGAACACATCAGCTACACATTTACTAAATCATGCTTAACTTCTAGAATTTATTCAGGCGTGTTAGATACTCTTCAATGAAGGTTTCAACTATTAATATGGTGTCTGTAGCTCTACCTGTAGCTCTAAACCAAACTAATGTCTGAGAGCCTCATTTGTTAATCCTCTGGATGTAACCATTTCTGCAGTGAAAGAACAATTATGAAGTGTGTTTGTCTAGTACAGAACCACATTCATCTTGTCACAAAAATTACACCCATTTCTGGGTCTCTCTCCTAAAACAAGGAAATTCTTCTATAATACTATGATACAGAAATGGAATTGACATCTCCTTTCCTTGTGACAGGCCAAGCATGCACAATGACATTAAAAAGGGAGAGCATCAGGAGAGAACTGCCTGGGATTGTACACACACACGAGATCCCCTTTTACCAGATTACTTCCTCAATCCAGTTCATTTCATGACTGTTCACATACCATGCTGCCACAAGGATGGGCACTGATAAAAGAAGCAGGTGCCAGCAGAAAAGCTTGCTTCTTCTGGCAGCAACAAGAGCTTACTTTTCCAGTTACTAAACAACTCGCCCACAAGAAAAAAAGCCCTTGCTTACCCTGAACAGAAATCAGAACTGTGAAAATTTAAACATTATAACCCATTTAATGAACTTGAGTACTCTCTACAGCACTAGTTAAACATCAGAACAAACCACACTCAGAGAGAAGTGTATGCCTGGAAATTTCAATTACATACAAGGCATGAGATGACCAAACAGTTTAAATATGGGCCCCACACAATTTAAAGAAGAAATGCTTTTGATAGACTTTTAAAAAATACCAGAACCTCCAAAAATTTACTTTTGTTAGTATGCATATATGCATCAGTTTGATCATTTCAGCTTGCCTGTATCTACCATCTTTAAAATCAGGTCACTGTCAATTCCATTCTGTTCTATGATCTATCAAGGATATTGAAAATGTTCAGCAAGGTATCAGTGCTGGCTCATTAGTCACTTAAGCTTTCTGTATTTTGGTTAATAAAACTAGGACTATTTCCTTTAGACATGGTATTCACTAATGCCACACAATACATAAGAAAATACGAAACAAAACTTAGGAATTATTTTATTATGATGAAATTACACCAAAATCAAATTTGCTAATTTGCCACCTTATTTCTATACTCAGAACAGTGGGCAGACATAACCAAGCATACAAAGCTCCAAGAGTCTCAATTTGTTAGTTGCATGGTTGTCTTTGCCCAGACAACCATACTGTACTGAAAGCATTTATTCAATGCCTGACTGTACTAAGCCAAGTACATTTTTTTAAACAGCTTTACATTTCCAACACTTTCATTTAAGTTGGCAAATGATGATCAGCTTACTAGAAGCAGTAAAAAAAAACAAAACAAAACCTAACAAAAACCCCCTGCAGTACCTTGGCAAAGGTGTAAATTCACTGATGATGCCTTCTGTTCCCAGGGTTATACCCTGAACAATGAAAGTGCTGCCCATTCCTTTCCAGAGAGCTCTTGGACCCTGTATTTTGAAATACACAGCACATTTTGATTCATGCAACATAAAAATCAGAAACCTTTTTTATCTTACTAATTTTTATAAAATTTCAGCAAATTGAGACTGCAAAGGGCTACAATTCTACTATGAAATTTCACTACCACAAAGTTGAGAAGACAACTAATTTTTCAATTCTGAAGAAACTTTTGCTCCTCATTGTTTTCATAGAGTTTTTAACAACTTTGGAGGCATATCTCTCACTGCTAATACTCTGGTATTAGTGTATAACTGATGGTGTATAACACTATTTTCTATGGACAAAATGAGCTCAAGATGTTAAAACTCATCTCTACGAAATCCAGAAAGTCTTTTCTTACTGTCTTCTGATACGAGTTTCAGGATTGCAATTCCCATGTAGAATTTGAAATTCATGCAATACTATCTTTGCATAATCTCTTTATCCACATAAAGATTTTTTTTTAGAATCTAATTAAGAACAAATAGATTTCAGGGACTTTTTGTTTTCTACCACCTGAAAATCTTCCCCACTAAATACTGTACTACTTATAAAAAAGTATTGGGTAAAGTATCATTAAAACCTTTCTACAACAACCTTTCTTCTTGAAACATTCTTGCCAACCTAAAAATAACAAACCCTTACAATGTAACAACCAGTTATAAGGATTTAAAGACATCAATGTACATATATGCTGTCGCAACCTTCATTGCTCAGATACAGTCTGATAGCAAATACTGACCTGTGTCTTATTGATGCTGTACATGATATTGACAATAGTAAACGGAGTGAGATGATAATTTCGAGCATGATAGTTAACCTGTGATAAATATAAAGTAATGGCAGTTTTATAAACACACTTGCAGATGTTAGAACTCTAAAGGAAAAAGCAATTTCAAAATAAGAACTTTATCTCTGTAAAGATCTTCTACGGTGACCCAAGTATGGCTAAAATTTGTGAGAATGAGGGAAACAGGCAAAATTTTAAAGTATTTGTATGAGAAAACTGTAAACAAGAAAGCAAGCCTAAACCAGAAAATACTGGAAACAAAACAACCTGCGTGCAAGTGGGGAGATGGAAGTTGCTCCACAGACTGTAAAACACTTAGTTGCTGTAATTAATTTTCCACTGCTCAAACAAAAATTCCTAAGAATATTCATGGAAACCTAAATTTCAGAAGGAAAAATATGTATGCCACAAATAAAAACATGTTAACCTAGCAGTTTCCCCGTGAGAACTGTAAGGATTTCTTATACTCTACGTAGTATGAAAGCACAGAAATATCACAGTACACCAGAGTTCTGGCTGGAAGAGTTAATATTAAAGACATACCTGGCACTGCCGACGCAGAACAATGCAAGGATGTGCCAATACATTCTCTGTAAATAGGCTTTAAAAGAAAAGTGTACTTTGAGCATAGGCAGTAATTGTAAATTTATTAGAAAAAGCTTGTTATTTTTCCCTAACTAAATTAAAACAATATTTGGAAAAACTACACATTATCAAGTGAAATAATGAGGCATTTTGGATGGCTGCCTAACAGCCTGTCAATACTGTAAGGGAGCAAATGTCAAAGAACCTGACACATACATTCACTATGAAAAAGCTCACATATATAGAGAGAGAATGTAAATACATTTATAGGAGAAACAACATAACAAGTGCCTTTAACCTCCCCTCTGCAAAACATGATGGAACAAAACAAGCCAGAGCCAGAATTATGGAAAAATTAGTTTCCAGGTTAATGTTTATTCCCCATGCCACATTATTGATCAAGACTCTCCTTTGCAGGGTCAGAGGACTGGTAGTAACAGCTGACATGTTTTGTCGTCAGAAAATTCTTCTTCGCAGAACCAACTTTCTCTCCACTCCCAGAAACAGTATTTCAAATCAAACCTTCAACAGGAAATTCTCTCAGTTCTACAGTAGGATTTCTGATCACAGCCATGCAAAGAAGCTTCTCATAAACCTCAAAGTACCCAAGTGTTTTGAATACTTACTTGTATGTGATTCAAACCTGGGATACAGATTAGAAAAGCAAAACCTCCAGGTTTTGTCTAAGCCTCAGTTTAGACCACCAGCCTATGGGATTATCTGGGGTAAAGCTCTTAGGGGGATTTTACTCTGAATAAAAAAAGCACTGGCACAGGAAAATACTGATCTTGCAGTTTCATAACTATTAAGCTAATAGTTTTTACTATGAAAACGGGTGAAAATTTCCCCCTACTCCAGCTGCTCTCTATTAGGCCCTCCTAGTAGCCAACTCAACTAAAACAGCCCCCTCTTACTCTGTAAGTACACACTAGGTCCTCAGTCCTCAACTGACATAGCTTCTTATGTTGGTCTAACTGGGTAAGTGAAACACATACCCCAATTTTGTGAAAAGTGAAGCACTAAGTCTCACATTCAGGTCAACAAGGAGTAGAACTTTTTTGGTTTTAACTTTTACAAGACAAGAAAAATCCACTTTCTATGCTTTCACAGGCTGCATCAGTATGTTGACCAAGAAAAACCTACTGTGGTGCTCTGGTGAGTGTGACTGAGCAGGCTTTCTACAAAAAAATCCTAAGCTTATCATGATCCTTACCTCTGACAATTTAAGATCTGAAATTGCATGTCGAAGTCAAAAATACCATCATTCATGAGCATCACCATAATACAGAACAAAATGGCTACCAGATCACTTGGGTAGATAAACAGCACTATCCCACAGGAGACCTTGGCAATATATAGTTTCACCTTCTTACAAAACATTGTCATTATCTTAAAAATATTAATAGAAGTGACAAATGCGGAAAAAGAAGTCCTTTCCAACCTGGCTAATTCTATGATTCAGTGAAATCATTGCTGATTAATGTATTTTGGTAAACACTACAGTTAAAGAGAACAGAAATCTACATGGATTTCAGGTAGTAGATTTCTAAAGGGATCTCTAATGCTTACGACCACTGGCATAAAAAAAAGGTGTACATAGGCATAAGACAACTATAGCTTTACTACTTCAAATTAATGCACAACTCTTACCTTGCAAGGCCAATACCAAAGCCTGCAAATCTGTTTAACTGCTCTGAAAAAAATGAAAAGAGATTATAAAGCAGTGATAATCACAAAACAAGAAGTGCTAGCTTCAGAAAATTAGAAGCACTAAACTACAACATTCATGGCAACTCAGCAAGAGGACAGTTATTCCCTCAGAAATACTTGCACTTTGGACTACAGTTGAGTTTATAAATAAAATCTTGTCTTAAAACATCTACAGGGGAAAAAAGGAGACAAAGTGAATAGTAAAACAGAGTACTTTAATATCTTAAAAATCTAACTCAAAGCAACCATTGAAAAACCTACAGTCATGACAGCTTACACCTATTCTGAAACATAAATTTAGCTATCTGTGGAGAAAATATTTTTTTAAACAGTAAAAAGAAAAACTCTGGAAAATGTAATGCAAGACACCATTGATAACATAGCAGATGTCAGTATGAAGAAAATTTTCAAGACAGGTGTTTATCTCCATTGCACTGTACAAATCAGGTTATCAGAGAATTGCTGAAACTAGGTTAAATTCTCTGTTGTCTGCTATCAGACAGACATTGACACGGTGGGAGTACCCAAAGAGAGTTTTTAAAAGAGCATCAGAACTAAAGGGCACATGCAGGCTGCAGGCATGGGTAGTGCCAGTAACATCACTGGAGGCCAACACAGATATGGTAGCATCCTAGAATCAGACTCTCCACTTGCAGAAACTGGACTCAGTGATACAGCAACTTCTTATCAAGACTTCCAAAATACAGAATCAGCATACCCTCCATGAGCATACAGGAAAAAAAAAGGGTAGAGTTCAAGTATCTAAGATCAGAAGAATATTTAAGTAGTGCTTGCATAGATGGAAGTCGAACTAAGGGCTGTGCTTTTAAAAAAAAAAATTTTTTAAAGGCGCACTCATTAATAAAGTTCATCTTTCATAAAGCTGTGATACTCTAATATATGTAAACTGCTACAGCACATCCTTGTAATTAAAGACAATGTTCAGTAGCCCACCTACTTTTATGAAGTTTCTCTTAATTCACTTCACTTTCACCGCCTGTGAAAGTGGTACACTACATATCGTAAAATAATACTGTACTTCCGAGGATTTCCACCCAGTTTTCCCAACCATTACTGGAAAAGCCTTGAATACAGTTGCTTCCTCAAATTCTACCACAGTTCCTTCGCTTTCACGGATGTGGGCGAGGGGGCTGGGGGCAGTTAACTTCAGGAGTTAATGCCGTATCCTTTTTACTTTTCCAACGTAAAAATAAAGCAGCCAGAAGACACAAAGCCTCAACAATGACTCAAAAAAACCAAACAACAAACCAACCCCAAACATCTAAGACCCAAAGGCACGTTCCGCCCTTACAGATGACAGAGTATTACTGCAGGATACCGTTTACACGGGCAACAGGCAGCTGCCCACACGCTGCTGAACTAGAAGCTGCCCCTTGACTTCGGGCACTCAATGGTATTTGCGTGTAACTGCGTGGTGCTGCAGAGCGCAGCAGGGGCCGGAGGCTACGCAGGAGGTTTCCTTCCCTCTCAAGGCCTTTTCCTCTGGCGCCTCAGCATAACCCGCCCGCGACGGTAACGCCACTCCGGGCCTGGCGACGTGCGGGTCAGCCCGGCACGGGCGGGCGGCGCTGGGACGAAGGCGGAGAGGCCGCGGCACAGACCATGGCTGCTGCCCGCTC
>JAAWXA010000012.1:12348396-12435163 GCA_038090715.1 Florisuga fusca
GGAGGAGGGAGCGGGGCGGGGCGGGGCGCGGGGAAGGGCACGGCTCTGGGCCGGCGCCGAGTCAGGGTGCCCTCTGCCGGCACGGTGGGCTGGGACCGGCCCGGCAGGTCGAGGCCTCGGAGTTCCCGTGGTGCGGGCTCGGCTTCTGGGCGAGAAGCCGGATGGAGAAGCTGCGTTTGGAGCTGCGTTTTCCTGGTGTGCGGAGGAGCCCTGGGCTAGGAAAGCTCCCAGCAGTTCTCACTAGTGAACCCGAAATCACTGAGACCCAAGCGCAGGGACCACACC
The DNA here is from genome assembly GCA_038090715.1 of Florisuga fusca. NCBI lineage: Eukaryota > Metazoa > Chordata > Aves > Apodiformes > Trochilidae > Florisuga > Florisuga fusca. Next base: position 12,348,682 of record JAAWXA010000012.1, read on the forward strand.
GCAGAGGGACGGCGGGGCGGGAGGGCCCCGAGCAGCGACTGCCTTGCTAACCCCACTGCTCGCCGTCCCGATGCTCCACGTCCTCTTGTTCAATCTACTTGCCTCTAAAATGTTTGCTGTGCAGCCCTCTGTTTCAGGAGGGTCAGGCGGGATCACTGTTTCCTTTTCACCAGCCAGAGGATTTGATGTGATTGAGTCCAGGTCTGACACTGGCTGAATGCGGCCTTTGCGGGCTTGATGCTCAGCTCCTCCTACCCTGAGAAGCCCAACAAGCTTTCCCACAACTAGGTCTTGGTCTTACCCACAGCTTTTCCTTACTCAGGGTTAAGCCAACATTAGTCCACCCAAGTCCAAATATAGCACAGGTAGCAGGGAACATCCACCACTTCATGCTTCCCTGCAGTTACAGCCCCTTGAAGCTATGTACGCTTCCAGCATCATCTCCTGTCCTCAAAGGCTAATTTGATTTTACCAGTAGAGCTTCATCTGTTTTCCAGTAACCTGGTAAAAAGCCAAGATCCATGTTTGACATGGGAAGGGCAGAGTCCCAGAGAGAAGCACCACTTCAGTCCTGTAAAACAAAACCCACATGCAGGCTGCTGCTCTCTGCCTTCATTTTTACTGGGCCATGATATTTTCCTTGTAAACAGAAAGTCTCCTAAGAACCTTGTGTTATAGGGTAGTAATCTAAAAAATACGGGCAGAAGAGCCAAGCGCCTCTGGAAGTAGGGGACAAAAACTGCAGCTGTTTTTTGGGTAAAAATAATTATACCAATTAAAACCAACAAAATTACTTTTGTTTCTAAAAGGAGCCTCAGCCTGGATCAGATCAATACATATCGAAATGTTGCCCGAAGTAGAGACACAAACCAGCAGAGTGTCGGTTTGATACAGTGCTTTGTTTAGGTTTGTGTCTCTACTTCGGGCAACAGAAATATACATGTTCTTAAGGACATGTGTGATGAGACCAGGCAGCCTTACACATGAACGTGGCTCTGAGTCTCATGGGAATGATGGGCTTGAGAAAAAATGCTGCCAATTGAAGAGCGCAGCAGTGTACTGTTGGTGACACAGACTGCTATAGAAAGTGACAACATGAACAGTGAAAATGTCTTACACAGTAAGACAGTAATAATACAACATAGCTGTGCAGTTGTTATACACTTCTAGGCTTAACAACCTCAACTCTCTCAGCCTGTCTTCACAGGGAAGGTGCTCAAGCCCTCTGATGATCATCCTCATGGCCCTCCAGTGGACTGTATCTGAAAGCTTCATGTCCTTCTTGTTTCAGGACTCCAATGTTGGACACAGTACTGTCAACTTCCCCACTCTTCCAGTAAAAAATATAGATCAATATCTGTATTACTCATTAGAACATGCCCTGAACTGTCTCATCTACGTGGTTTTGAAATACTTCCAGAGATGGTGAATCCATGACCTCCCTGAGCAGTCTGTTCCAATGCCCAATCACCCTCTGTAAAGAAATTCTTCTTAATTTCCAACCTAAACCTCCTCTGGTGCAACTTCAGGCCATTTTCTCCAGTCCTATCATTATTCACTTGAGAAAAAAGGGCACCACCCACATCCCTACAACCTCCTTTCAGGCAGTTGTAGGGAGCAATAAGGTTTTCTCTCAGCCTCCTCCAAACTAAACATTCCCAATTCCCTCAGCCCCTCCTCACAGGATTTGTTCTCCAGACCCTTCACCAGCTTGGTTGCCCTTCTCTGAACTCACTCCAGCAGCTCAATGTTTTTCTTGTAGTGAGGGGCCCAGAACTTGAGTGTTCAGTGAGTGAATACTCAAGATGTGGCTTTTAAGTGTCCTTTATTGGCAGATACAGAATGTCAGAGGTGTAAGTGTGCTATTTCCTGACAGGGTCTAAGAAATGCTGGATGGAAAAGAGCTTGCTAGGCTGCCACAAAGAAGACAACTCTTTACCCTGTGTATGTGCACTCTGCTTTACAGTTGTCTAGCTATGCCTTGCCATTTAGTCAGATTTCTGTTCTGTTTAATATCTTTAAATTAATATTCTGTGCTTCTGTTTAATATCTTTATTGATGATTTAGACGAGGGGTTTGAGTCCATCATCAGCAAATTTGCAGATGACACTAGTCTGGGAGGAAGTGTCAATCAGCTGGAAGGCAGGAGGGCTCTGCAGAGGGACCTGGACAGACTGGAGAGTTGGGCTGATTCCAATGGAATGAGGTTCAACATGGCCAAGTGCCGGGTCCTGCACTTTGGCCACAACAACCCCATGGGGAGCTCCAGGCTGGGCACAGAGTGGCTGGAGAGCAGCCAGGCAGAGAGGGACCTGGGAGTCTGGATTGACAGGAAGCTGAACATGAGCCAGCAGTGTGCCCAGGTGGCCAAGAAGGCCAATGGCATCCTGGCCTGTATCAGGAACAGCGTGGCCAGCAGGTCCAGGGAAGTGATTCTGCCCCTGTACTCAGCGCTGGTGAGGCCACACCTCGAGTACTGTGTCCAGTTCTGGGCCCCTCAGTTCAGGAAGGAGACTGAGGTCCTGGAGCAGGTCCAAAGGAGGGCAACCAGGTTGGTTGCATAATCCTGCAACTTTTCTTCCTGTGCTGTGTGTGTGTGTGCCCAAGTGAGTGTGTTAATGCCTGCCTGTGTGTGTCCTGTGTGTGTGCACAGCACAATTCTTCCATGCCATCCTCCAGATAGTTACAATTGACTCTTGGGATTGCTGCAAAAGATGGGTTGATGACTTCTGAAGAATTAACTTGGTAACTCATTTCCACTGAATTATAGTTCTTGAGCATAATGCTGATACCTTAAACATAGATAAACTTAAAAATAGATAGCTTTATTGTCAAGCACAGCTGGCAGCCTGACTAGGCTTCCAAAGATCTGTCTTGTTGGGTTGAGATGGGTGCCATGGTCCCATTGGATGTCTCCAATTAATTGACAGGACAGCTCTATAAATGACACTTCATTTTGTGAGCTCATTAAGAAAGAATACAAACAAAAACAACAAAAAAGGGCTTAATCTCCTTTGCATGGATTAGTCAGTCATATGAATTCAGTAATTCATCACATAAGTCATGAGGTTTCTCACTTGCAAGTTCTCTAATCTGTTGCTCACAACTCATAAATTGTGACTCATGCACATATGAACAAAATACTTACCTGGCCTATGTCATGCTGTGAGCATCCCCTGTATCACACTGGGAAGCAAAAAAGTCACAGCAGCCCAACTTCTGTTGGATCTGCTTCAAAAGCTTTTTAGGTAGTCTGATTTTTTAACATTTTCTAGCTTAGAAGTTTTGTCTGCATCATTACCAAGAGTTTGCAGATTGCAAAGAAACTGCCATAGAAACAAATGCAAAGATGATGGCTTCAGGAGACAGCAAGCTGCAGGTGATAATGGCCATATAATAAATAATAAATAGCCTTTTATCTCTTTCAACCACTGGGCCTGCCACCTGTTGCCTTTGCTTTGGCCTAATGGCTCTGTTCCCAGACCACATCAGGCCTTAGCATAAACTGGATTAACAAAAAAATCTGAGAAGCTGAGCAGTCCCAGTTGTGATACCTGCTTCAGGAGGGGACACCGTATGCTCTGATGTAATCAGAGAATGTCCTGAAAGAGAAAGCCTGGGTGTTGACGATCCCACCCACGGCATAGCCAAGGCAGTCATGGCCATAGGACTGTTAAGGAGTGTTGTATCACAGAATCATAGAATAATTTGGCTTGGAAGGGACCTCTAAAGGTCATCTAGTCCAACTGCCCATAAGCAGGGACATCCTCAACTAGATGAGGTTGCTCAGAGCCCTGTCAAATATCACCTTGAATATCTCCAGGGATGAAGCCTGAACTACCTCCCTGGGCAACCTATTCTATTTTCCCACTACCCTCATGGAAAAGAATTTTTTCCTAACATCCAGGCTAATCTAAGTGTACTCTGTGGTATCTTCATTAGTGACAGACTTGACTGCAGTGATCACAGTATTGTGGAATTTGGGATATTGCTGAGCACAATGGTTTTAGATTTTAGAAGATCAAACTTCAGCTCACTCAGGGCTCAGTTGGAAGGAAACCTGTGGGAAGCCTCCATGGAGGGTAAAGGAGCTAGTGAGTGCTGGGAGTATTTCAAGAACAGTCTCCTCGTTAACCAAAACCAGTTCATCCCCTCTAAAGGCAAGAGAAGTAGGTGGAGCAAGTTTTTCCTTGACTTAACTGGGAGCTTCTGGGTCTGCTCAGAACCAGCAGGGAAATGTACCACAGGTTGGAAAGTGGAACATTGTTGGTAGAAAATTACAAGCCCATTACCAGGGTATGCAGAGAAGCAGTTAGGAAAGGAAAAGCTCAGCTTGAGCTAAATATGGCCAGAGATACCAAAAACTTCAAGAAAGGATTCTGCAGATATATTAACACCAAGCAGAAACAGAGGAATAATATCAGCTCACTACGAAATAGGAGATGAATGCTGAAAAGGCAGAGGCTCTCAACACCTTCTGCAGCTCTGTCTTTACCAGTGCTGTTAGGTCCCAGGCCATAGGAACAAATGTTCCATTTGAAGCAGACACCCCCCATCAGTGAAGGCAGAGTTGTATCAACTATTACAGGAGCTTGACCCATACAAATCAATGAATCCAGATTCTATCCACCCTAGGGTGCTGAGAGAGCTGGCTGATGTCATTGCAAAGCTGCTCTCCATAATCTTTGCGAAGTCACAGAGACTGGGAGGTGTCCCTGAGGACTGGAGGAAGGCTGACGTCACCCCATGTTTAAGAAGGGTTCAAACGAGGATCCAGGTAATTACAGACCCATTAGCCTCACTTCAGTCCCTAGGAAAGTCATGGAGCGAATCCTCTGGGGAGTGTCACAGGCCAGTTGAAACATGGGACTGGGAAAAGCTAACATGGATTTATCAGGGACAAATCATGCCTGAGAAACCAGATTACCCTCTATGACAAAGTAACCCACGCTGTTGATGCAGGGAGAGTGGTGAACATCATCTACCTGGACTTCTCTAAGGCCTCTGTTGCAATACCCCATGGCCTCCTCCTCAAGAAACTGACTTGACATGGCCCAGACAAGTGTTCTGTGTTGTGGGTAGGGAACTGGCTGACATACCCAAAGGATAACAGTAAATAGTTCATCCTCCAGCTGGCAATGGGTCACATGTGGAGCCCCCCATTATGGGGCCCGATGGTTCTTAACATCTTCATAAGTGACCTGGATGTTGGGATCAAGTGAACCCTCATGAAGATCACTGACGATACGAAGATGAGTGAAGAGAATCACTTCCCTCAATCTGCTGGCCATGCTTCTTTTGCTGCAGCCCAGGATGTGATTGGCCTTCCAGGCTGCAAGCATGCACTGCTGACTCATGTCCAGCTTTTCATCCACCAGCCCCCAAGTCCTTTTCTGCAGGGCTGATTTCTACAACTTCATCCCTAAAGCTGTATTGATAGTGCAGATTGTTCCAACCTGGAAACCTGCACTTGGTCTTGTTGAATCTTATGAGGTTCACCTTGGCCCACCTCTCCAATTTGTCCAGGTCCTTCTGGATGACATCCTGTCCCTCTGGCTCATTGGCAGCACCACTCATCTTGGTGTCAGCTGCAAACTTGCTGATGGTGCACTTGATCCCATTGTCTATATTGCTGATCGAAATATTGGAACATGCAAGTCCCAGTACGGAACCGTGATGTGAGCATCCATTCAATTCCTCATCCACTGAACAGTCCACCCACCTCTGATTGGGCATCTGGTCTATTGCCAAAGAGACCTTGTTCCTGAGATCCCTCCTCGTCACTACATATGTACAGTCTCTGTGGGTAGGTGAGTGTTGAATCCTATCCCCCTTTTTCATCAGGGCAGTGGCAGTGCTCTGGGTTGCCTTGGAGAGGAGCAGCTGAGCATACTCTGGGAGGAGGAGACCATAGGCTGAGGAAGGGTCCCTCTTAGGCACAGCAGTGACAGGTCCTGGGTAGGAAGGAGGTTGTTAGGAGCCTCAGGCCATTCAATTGGAGGGGTTTTTAGCTTACCCCACATTATCAGAAGCATCTCACAAATAGATGAAAACTGTCATAGAATCCAGTAGTGCTAGCTTCTGTGTTGACTTAGAGGCTCTCCTCTCAATTAAATTTTGCTCTTAAGCCAAGTGGCTATATCATTCTTTGCTGCCCATGCAATAATAGATCATATTCAGTCTTCTGTTGTACACTATCTGTTGTTCAAGCAGTCATCAGGCACAGGGATCCCTTCTTTTTCCTTCCCAGCTGGGCATCTCTCACAGCATGGTGCCAAGTGTGGGTTGACAGGCATGGAGGTGGCCAGCAGTGTTAGAAGTATTCTCCTACCAACAAGTTTTCTGTCTTCGTTTGAGATGCCACCACAGGTATACAGGGAATATGCCAGAGCTGCAGGTGGGCAGATAATAGTCTCTGTGGAGTATTCTATTCTGCTTCATTCTGTTTGGTTTGTTTTTTTTTTCCTTCTAGGTTGCTGAGTGTTACTGAACTCATTATTGAACTGAACTCATTTACTGAACTGAGTGTTACTGAACTCATTTTCCCATTATTGCCCAAATTACTCACCAGCATTTTTCCAAACCTTGGGGGCTAGCCCTCCAGGTTGCACCTGTCCTGACTTCTCCTGGAGAGGAAAAGCTGGCAGTATTTTTCTCTTCCCAGGATACACTGCTCCTTGACATATTCAGGGCTGCTCTACAACAGCTGTCAGGGACTAAGAGCTGCTTGTTGTCTCTGGTCCCTGGAAATCCAAGGCACAGCACCTTGAATATTAGATATACCTCAAAATGAGAAGAATGACACCAAATGTGGTGAAGTACCTGCTGGCTGGAAAAGGGGAACATAATCCCCATTTTCAAAAATGGAAAAAAGAAGACCCAGGGAACTGCAGGCCAGTCAGTCTTACCGCTGTGCCTAGCAAGATCATGGAGCAGATCCTCCTGAGGGCTCTGCTTAGGCAAGCAGATAACAGAGGGGTGATTGGTGACAGAGAACACAGCTCCACTAAGGGAAAGTTCTGCCTGACTGATCTGGTGCCTTTCACAATGGGGTCACAGCCTCGGTGGACAAAGGCAGAGCAACAGACATCATCTACCTGGACCTGTGCAAAGCATTTGACACTGTCCCACATGACATTCTGATCTCTAAACTGGAACACTATGAATTTAATGGTTGGACCACTCATTGGATAAGGAGCTGGCTGGATGGTTGCACCCAAAGAGTTGTGATCAAAGGCTCAGTGTCCAAATGGAGATGTGTGACGAGTGTGGTTCCTTAGGGGTCAGTACTCAGATTGGTGCTATTTAACATCTTTGCAGGGATACAGACAGTGGAATCAAATGCACCCTTAGCAAGTCTTCTGATGACACCAAAGTGTTTGGTGAAATCAACATGCTGGAGGGAAGGGATGCCATGCAGAGGGACCTTGACAAGCTTGAGAAGTGGGCTAGTGCAAAATGTATGAAGTTCAACAAGGCCAAGTGCAAGCTTCTGCAGCTGGGTTGAGGCAATCCCATGCACAAATACAGGCTGGGGATTTTCTCAAAGGATTGAGAAAAGCCCTGAGAAGGAGTGTGGGATGATGATGGACCAGAAGCTTAACACGAGACATCAATGTGTTGTTGCAACGCAGAAAGCCAACTGTGCCCTGGGCTGCAGCAAAAGAAGCACAGGCAGCAGGTCAAAGCAAGTGGTTCTCACACTCTATTATTCTATTTTGAGACCCCACCTGGAGTACTGAGTTCGGTTCTGGAGTCCCCAACATAGGAAGGCCACAGAGCTCCTTGAACATGTCCAGAGGAGAGCCACAAAAATGATCAGAGGGCTGGAGCACCTCCCCTGTGAAGACAGGCTGAGGAAGTTGGGGTTGTTCCTCTTCCTGGAGAAGAGGAAGCTCTGAGGTGACCTTTTAGCAACGTTCCCATATCTGAAAGGGATCTACAAGAAAGCTGGGGTAGGTTTTTTTTAACGAGTGTGTAATGAGAAGTCTATGGTCAATGGTTTTAAGCTTAAAGAGGGTAGATTTATGTGAGACATTAGGAAAAAAATTCTTTAGTGTGAGGGTGGCGAGACACTGGCACAGGTTGCCCAAGGAAGCTGTGGTGGCCAGGGGGACTGGAAATAGATGATCTTTAAGGTCCCTTCCAACCCTAGCTGCTCTATAACTCTATGCTTCTGTGATTCTATGAAATGCCAACAAATTAAGAAAAAAGGGCAAAGTCAATATATAGTATAATGTACTGTATATTGCATTAATTACCTTTTAATGAATTTGGCAAAAATATACCAAATCCTGTAAAATTCTGAATATATAATTAATAAATAGAAATCTGTAGATAAACACAATTCAGAATCTATTCCTATGAACTGCAGAATCGTGGCAGAAATGGTAATCATACCTCAACTAATGGCATTTTTTTACAGTAGGAAAAATAATCAGGGAAAAGTGTAATTGTTTAGAGAAGAACACCTTCAGTAAAATTTTTTTCAAGGCATCAGAATTCCAGCAGTTTGAAGATGTGCATACAGACGCACAGGTGCGCAGGGATCAAGACATCTGCACAGTGATGGGTATCTGTTCTTGCCAATAGTGGAAGGGGTTTGGCATTTGCTGAGCAGCAGCACCACCGTGTGACACTCACCTGTAAATACTCTGTAGAGTTAAAGATGCTCTTGCCAAAGGGACACACGTGCTGGGGTATGCTGTTGGCGGTCACACGAGTCTCAGACACCTTTCCAAATCGTTCTGTTGACAGTTACTTTAGCTTTTCTATGTTTAATTTGGACTTGATTGAAACAGGACTGATCCAGCAACCAATCGTCTCCCAGAGCACCATCCCAAGAGAGGTGCTGGGAACTAAGGTTTGGGTCTGGTCATTTTATTTTTTTGGAAGGACTGCTTCTGTCATTATGGGTACCCTGTTAGTGTACTAACTCTTAGCATTGCTAAAAATGCACCAGGATGTAGGCTAATTTATCTTCCTTGCTGGGGCTGAGGAAAAATAAAGAAAGAAACCTGTATGTGTCATCAATGAGGCAACACCATGTTTTTTTTTAAATTTAAGTAATTATGTCAGGGAATACTGCAAGCAACACGTAGGAAAACTGTACATGGAAGTACACACACTGTCCTGCATATCTGCCCAGCTGGAGCACCCTCTCAGCTCTCCATGAATAATAGATGGTAATGATCACAGAATTGCTTAGGATTGAAAAGACCTTCAAGATCATCGAGTCCAGCCTCATCCTAACAAATCCAGCCTCATCCTAACCAGTCCAGCCTTGTTCTAACCATGATAACAGTGCTTACTGCAAAAAAATAGCCGTGTGACAGAAATGAGGCTATGGGTGGTGACAGAGCAAAGGGCAGAGGCCTGCAGGTTGACCTTAATCTTGACAAGGTAATGAATCTATCCAGTCTCAATCTGAAATTCAGGCACCTGATGTCATTGGTAGTTGAACTACATGTGTGGTTTGTTTACAGACTAGAGTTATCAAATCAGATTCAGATCTTGCCCAGTCACAGGTGCCCTGGATTGCTCCATGTCTCTTCAGGCTTTGGCATCCATTCCCTCTATTTGTGTCTGCTTATTGTCTACAAGCAGTGTCCCAAGATGGCCAAAATGATCTGGTAATTTTGTATGCAGCCCTAATCTCTGCCTGCCTGCCTCTGGTGCAAAGCTCACCCAGGCTGAAGTGTTGCCTATATCCTGCCTGCAAGAGCACACCACCAGGGAAAAATCAACAGCCAACATTGTTAATGTACAAGATACTTCACTTACATACCACAAACTCCCACCACCCCCCTGCTTTCTATGATCATTCTTTACCCTTGCATGCAGAGGGATATCCCTGGTCCTACCTGTCATTATGACCTCTCACAGACAGCCAAAATCTGAGGTTAAAAATTTCCAATTTAAAGCTGTCTGGACCGTACCATGTTGACAGGATTGCTTTTTAGGGGGTTGTGCAGAAAAGATGCTTATGGCTTATAGCTATCTCTTAAAAATTTTTTGGCCCTTCATCAGCAATTCCGGACATAGGCCTCTTCCAACTTTGTAACCCTTCTGCTCTGGTCACTTTGTTCAGACATTCTTATCCTATTTAGAGACACATTGCAAGCAGAGTCCATATAAGAAGGACGTTGAACCATTGAAGTGCGTCCAGAGGAGAGCAACCAAGATAGTGAAAGGTTTTGAGGCTGAGACTTGGGAGGAGTGGCTGAAGTCACTTGGTTTGTTCAGCTTGGAGAAGGCTGAGGGGAGACCTCATGACTGCCTACAACTTCCCCCAGTTGGGTAGCAGAAAGGAGTTACTGATCTCTGTCTGGTCACCAGTGATACAACGTGGGAAATAGAATGAAGTTGTGTAAGAAAATTCAGACTGGGAGGAAAAGGCCATTCGTTGGGAGAATAGTGGGTGATGAACAGCTTCACCAGGGAAGTGGTCACAACACCAACCCTGTTACAGTTAAAGTAGGGTTTGGACAATGTCCTTCGTCATATGCTTAGGTTTTGGTAATCCTGTGAGGAGCAGGGAGTTATACTTGTTAATCCTGATGGAACCCTTCTAACTTGAGATAGTCTATGATTTTATGTTTCTACGACTACTTAAGTGCAAAACAATAATTTATTAACTACTTGCAGAAAATATATCTTTTGTAACAAGCTACTGGGTGAGGCATTACTATGCCCACCACCTTGAGGAGGTCTGAAATCTCTGTGGAAAACATCTTGGGCATAGGAGTCTGTCCTGTCAGTGGGGGGAAGATTTCACAGGGGAAAGAGAGGCTAACGGTTACAGTTGTATGTTCCACTAAAACTTGCCTGTCTCCCTCAACTGAGTTTTTCTTCTTGCCTTCTGATAGAGTATGAGGTTGTTTCCCAGGTCTAACATGACTGACATGAAAACCACTCTCCCCTTTCTGAGAGATGTTTAGTTTATTGTATCTGGTGCTTTCCTAATGCTCAGTCTGCATTCATAGGAGACTCTTTGAACCATATCTCTCAAAAGAAATAGCCCTGGTAGTGAAGACATGGTGGAGACTGGAGATTTGATCTTTGCTGGCAAAAAACCCAGGGAAATATTGTCTTTACAGCCAATCACTCCAAAGGTCCCTCTTCTGTGAAATTCTCTCTTTCCTTTGGCTGTTTACAAGGCTCCCTCTGGCAATTACCAGGACATGGAGTTATGCGAGTCCTCAGTAGCAGAAACATCAGCCATACAGAAGAATATGCTAGATAGATAAAAATTCTCCAGGCAAATCCAACAAGATTTTTCTTATTTTGTTTTTGAGTTTGTTTTCCCCTAGACTTGTGCTTTTAGAGTTTATTGTGAGTAGGAACTTCTGTTTTTGTCAAATCTGAAAAGCACAGACAGTATTTTTGTCAATGTATAAAACAAACTAAGAAGAGAGCCAGTCTAAAACCAGCATTTGCCATATTTTCTTTGCAAAGTTAATTCTGGAGTGTTTTTCATGGTTTTGATACTACTACTATTTTGAATCCTTATTAATAGTCCTACCATTAGAGTAATTGGCTTGATGCTTCTTCTCTGAGTTACACTCAGTGTGTGGTGATCAGCTACTACCTCTACCTGGTTCAGGGCTAGATGATATTGCCTCTATTAAGATCTGTGTGGAGTCTGCTAGTTACTGTGTTAGGATGTTTTCTTGAAGGTATCTTGCCTGAACTTGTCTAGCAGAATTTGTGTATACACACCTCTCAAAAGAACTAGTAAAAGTATGGTCAAAGAAGGTTTTTTAAATTATTTTAGTATTATTTCTCGTTAAATAGTGTAGTTACAAGGAAGTCAGAGTTAGACATGTGACAGCATTTCTTTTGCATGTAATCTTTATCTGTGTGCTCAGCAGATAAATCAGGGGATAATTATTGAAAAATTTTCACCCAAAAGTCTGAATTTAGAGAAGTTGGATTAATTTTTGCTTAATCTGTTCCAGACCAGGGCATGTTTAAGTCTTAGTTTCACATCTAATTATCTGCTTCCATTTATTCAGGTCAGATCATGGATATAGAAAGCAAGCATAATGTAGTCAGGTCAGAAGCTGAAACATCACCTCTATCACAGATATCTTTATTATACCTACATTAATGGGTATCTGATGTCTCAGATGCACATACATTTGCCTGATCATAGCAATTTGCAACTATAAATATATTTATGTGGATGCAGTTTATTAGTTGTATGCCCAGTTTTAGATATGAAAATAATGTTGAAGCAAGTATAGAATACAGAAATAGCCCTTTTGTAAACATGACATTTAAAGATATGCTGACCTGAAGTTCCTGTTTTGCTCAAATGTTCTGTACGGAAATAATTGTGACTACTTGTGTGCCAGGAATTACAAAAAGGTTCAATTACAATGTATTTTACATGCATAGAAGTTGAATTTTCACATACAGCATTTTTCATCCAAGGTATGCACAGTGATTTAAAAATTGTAGTTAATATAGCCAGTACCTGCCTCCTCAGACCCTCCATTGCTATGCCATTAAAAAGTATATGTATTTTATTTTTTTTACCTAAAAGACCTGTATACACTAGAGATGGGAAGTGATTTGTTCTGTCACATGCATATGGCTCTTTACAATTTCAAAAGTATAACTCAGTAAGAGGAATGGGAATTTAGCAGCATATTGGCCTTTTTGAGTTATCAATTTTGAATGGAAATTTCTTACAATATTAGAGCACATTTCAGAAAAGTAATTCAGAGGACTATAATATAGTTTATATTTCTTTTTCTTTTTTTTTCTCTCTCTCTTTTTTTTTTTTTTTTTAATAAATCAACCACAGCAGATATCGGAAGATGTCAATTCTCAGATTTTCAGTGGTTTACAGAACTGCAGTACTATCTGATGAGCAAGATGAAATAATACAAAGATTTCTGAAAGTGTATTTTGAAAGTTCTTTGTACAAAATAATGGAAACCTAAGTAAGTGAAGTGTAAATGAATGCCTGTAAGATCATTTTATAAAGTTTGTTGAACAATGTGCTTAAAATTTTCATTCCTATAAAGCAAAAGTTTTCCTACAAAGAGCTTCTGAATTAACTAATGCATTACCTAATGAATGCTTCTACTATTTCGTTCTTTAGAGCTTGAAAATTAGGGACATGCCTAAAAGCAGTGTCTATAAATTATATATTAGAGAGATTCCTTAACCATGTTTGCTTTCTATAACCCTTTTCTCTGCTACCATTCTTCTGAGAGTTAAATACTCACTGTATGACAAATCATGTGTTTAGTAAAAAAACAGAATAGCACTATTTTTATTACCATTGCAAAAAGCTAGCAGATTTTATTATTTTACTATGTATACCATATCTGGTATTCATGACTACTGTGCTGTAGTGAGTGTATGACTGCCTCTGGATGGATGTTCAACTTTTTCAACCATCAAGCCAGCAAAGCACTATAAATCTTGTTACCTAACCATGCTAAGTTCTAAATGCCTTGAAATAACTGATAATAATCCCCCAAGACCTTTGAAGTAATTCTTCTACCTATGTTGAACACATATCTTTTGCTCAGTTTTGGAATCCCAGGGTCTGTGAGCCTTTCATTTTGATCTGAACTCTTTAGCTCAGAACTTCTCTTTCTTCAGTAAAGCTAAATTTTCAGAAATGTAAGATTTTAGATCATCTATGCAAAGTGACAAAAAGTACATAGAATTTTAGAGGATCCAATCCCATCAGACATATAACGAAGGTTTCATGTAATGAAAACCAGGGGAAGCTATAATTTGACATGGAAATCTGCCCAACTGCTGGTCTAAGTAGTTTCTCTTTCTGTTAACTCAGAAAGGTAACACAACTGCAATGTTAATATAGAACTGGTTTTAATATTATATGATTTATTTTTTCCTCAAAACATAGCATGGCTCTTCATAGAGCCATACTATGCACAATTCCATGTAAAAAAGTAACAAATTGGCTGCTTGGGGACATATTGATGAGGCATCAGGGTTCTTCTTGCATCCCATTTCCTACCAGGAGGACAGCTAATTCTGGAAGTTAACTGAGCAGTGGAACTGTGCAGCAAGCATTCAGAAAAGTGCTATACCTGAAAAGATCTCAGCTTCACTCTCCAGGTGAATTTACATTTGAAGCACTTTGTATGTAGTCATACTATTACAGTTCCATTTTTGAAAGAATGGCCCAAAACTGGACCAAATAACTAGAGTTTTGGCTCTCTGCAGCTAGAAGTATACATAGTAGAAAAAAAGGAGGATTTGAAAGAGTGAACGAGATCTAGCGGATCTTATGTTTTTATGCTTTAGTCTTGAATGACTACCATCCAAGAATTAATAAAAAAATATTAAATAATTACTAGAAAGATAGAATAATCTCAACAGTACTAGCACAGATTTTTCAAGACAGCAAAATAACAAGAAATATTATTCTAAAAAGTACTAAGTGAATTTTAATTCAATGAGCTTTCTTTGAACTACCATATACATGTTTTGAAACAAGGATAAAATATAAAACAAAAGGCTAAATATCCCTATTTCTGCAGAGAAAAAACATACCTTTACAGGCACAGATATTTATTTTTGAGCCATCAAACAGCAGACAACAGAGAACTAAACTACTAGCTATAGTTATTGACTAAAAAAACATTTGACAAGATCCTCCAGTAAGATCATATTCTGGAAACCAACTGCTCACAGGAAGAGGAGTTGTATGATTGTTCTGGATAAGAAGCTGCCTAAGAGACTGCAAATAAAGCTATGGTTCCTGGGATTGTTTTCATCATTGCAGAAACACTTTTCTGGCATCCTAGAAGTGATGTTGCCTAATACATATGTCAGTCACTGGAGAAAAGTATATGAACTGTGAGAAGACATATTTGGAAGATAATACGTAATCATGTTTTCTATGCAAAAATCAAAGAAAGATGTCAAGCAATTCAGAAAGACCCCAGGGAGTTAGATGAATAGATAAGAGATGATGGTAAAAGAAGGCACACTGAAGAGGAGCAATCTAAAATAACATGAAAATGTGCTAAAATGCTACTAGAAAAAAAATAAGTTTGAGATAGAGCTTCAAGTGCTGTTATTGTTTAGCAGAAATCATAGAAATCACAAAGTTTGGGGTTGGAAGAGACCTCAAAAGATCACCTAGTCCAAATCCCCCACCAAAGCAGGGTCATCTACAGCAGGTCACACAGGAACGCATACAGGTGGATTTTGAATGTCTCCAGGGAAGGAAACTCCACAACCTCCCTGGGCAGCCTGTTCCAGTGGTCTGTCACCCTAAGAGTTTTTCATTATGTTTTTGTGGAACTTCCTATGCTCAAATTTATTCCCATTGCCCCTTGTCCTGTCATTGGACATAATTGAAAAGAGCCTGGCTCTGTCCTCCTTGCACTCACCCTTTACATATTTATAAACATTAACGAGGTTTCCTCTCAATCTCCTCCAAGCTGAAGAGCCCCAGCTCCCTCAGCCTTTCCTCATAAGGGAGATGTTCCACTCCCTTCATCATCTTGGTCACTCTGCACTGGACTCTTTTAAGCAGCTCTCAGTCTTTCTGGAGCTGAGAGGCCCTAGCCACCCCCCTTCTAATGCACCCCAGGATGCCATTGGCCTTCTTGGCCACAAGGGCACATTGTTGGCTCATGGTCATCCTTCCATCCACTAGCACCCCCATGTCCCTTTCCCCTGTGCTGCTCACTAACAGCTCAGTCCCCAACCTATACGGTTACCTGGGGTTGTTCTTTCCCAGATGCAAGACTCTACACTTGCCCTTATTGTAATTCATTAAATTTCTCCCTGCCCAACTCTCCAGCCTGTCCAGGTCCCTCTGAATGGCAGCACAGCCTTCTGGGGTGTCAGCCACTCCTCCCATCTTTTGTCATCAGCAAACTTGCTGAGAAGACACTCTGTCCCATCATCAGGGCCACTGATAAAGATGTTGAACAGGGCCAGACTCAACACTGATCCCTGGAGGACTCCACTCCTCACAGGTCTCCAGCTGGACTCTGCACCATTGATCACCACTCTTTGGGCTCTATTGTGTAGCCAGTTCTTAATCCATCTCACTGTCCATTCTTCTGTCCCACATTTCCCGAGCTTGCTTATGAGGATGTTATGGGAAACTAAGGTCAAGGTAGACTACAGGCACTGGTCTCCCTCCATCGACCCATTCAGTTACAACACCATAGAAGGCTACCAGATTAATCAACCATGATTTCCCCTTAGTAAATCCATCCTGAGTACTCCTGTTAACCTTCTTCTCTTCCATACTCTTCAAAATTACCGACAGAACAGTCTGATCCACCAGATGGTCTGTAGTTGCCTGGATCTTCCTTCTTGCACTTTTGAAGACTGGAGTGACACTGTCTTTCTTCCAGTCCTCTGGCACCTCTCCTGTTTTCATGATCGCCTGAAAATGATGGAGAGTGGTAGGGTGATAACACCAGCCAGCTTTCCCAACACTCTTGGGTTCATCCCATCAGGGCCCGTGGACTTGTGTATATTCAATTTGCATAACTGATCTCTAACCCAGTCTGTACTGAGCAGTGGAGAGTTTTCCCTCCTCCAGGCTTTCTGTCTTATGTCCAGGGTCTGGAGTTCACAAGGGCTGGTCCTAGGAGTAAAGACTGAAGCCAAGAAGGCACTCAGCAATTCTGCCTTCACTGCATCCTCTGTTACCAGGGCTCCCAACTCATTCAGCGGTGGTCTCATGTTTTCCCTACTTTTACTTTTACTGCTGATATATTTGAACAATCTCTTCTATCCTTTCACTTCTTTTACTAGTTTTATTTCTAAGAGGGCTTTGGCCTTACTTGTTGCCTTCCTACATACTCTGACAATGTCCCTATAGCTCTCCGAACTGACAAGTCCCTTCTTCCATGAGCTGCAATTTTCTTTATTCCATGAGATTTTCATCAGGGACTCCTTGCTGATCCATGCAGGTCTCTTACCATTATTTTTACTCAAATTAATGCACCTAACTTGAGCTTGAACAAAGTGGTATTTAAAAACTGACCAACATTTTTCACCTCCCTTTTCCTTTCAGAGTCTTAGCCCATGGTATTCCTCCAAGTATATCCTTAAAGGATACAAAATAGCCCTGGGGAAGTCCAAGGTTTTAATCCTACTTATTGCCCTTCTTCTTCCTTGTAAAATATGAAACCCCACCATGTCATGGTCACTGTTACCCAGGCTGTTCCTAACCTCAACGTCCCTGACCAGACCTTCTTTAGTCGTTAATAAAAGGTCCAGCAGTTCACCTCTCCTCACTGTTTCCTCCACTTCCTGCATCAGGAAATTGTCATCGATGCATGCAGGAACCTTTTGGACTGGATATGCCTGGCTGTGTGGGCTTTCCAACAAATATTGGGGTGATTGAAGTCACCCATGAGTGATCTAGACGCTACTTCCAGCTGATTATAAAAGGCCTCATCAGCATCTTCGTGGGTTGGTGGACTACAATAGACACACAAAACAGTTTCACCCCTGTTTTCATGTCCCTTAATTCTTACCCCCAAGTTTTCCACCCTATGGGTAGAACTCAGAATATTGCAGTTGCTCTGTCTGTATAGGAAATATCTGCATAATATAAAAATGTAAATATTGTTCCACGGTCTTGGGTTTTAAATTAATTTAATCAAGAAGGAAAAGATGTGTAGTTATTTATGAATGATTCAGTAGAAGTATCATCACTACATGTATCAGGATATACACAGAATTAGTCATTTGAAATGCTCTACTCCGTTCTAATAGCCCTGTCTTAGAATGATGTGTTAGGAATGTTAAATGTCTGGCAACAGAAAAGATTTATTGATTTAGATTTTTTTTTAAAAGTCAGTATGAAAAGTAATAAGTATGAGTGTATAGTGTCCTTTAGAGCATATTTTTTAATAATAAAGGATAATGGTAGATACATACAGATCTAAATAAACTACATTTAAAATTAGTAATATTAAAAGATACAGAATACAGTTACTTCTGTGAAACACATTGAAAAGATCTTCATCTTGAAAAAAGATTTATCATCACATTAGAACACATACATATAGGGAACATTATTTCCGTCACTGAAAATTAAGAGTTTACAGAAGAGTTAGAAAAAAATTTCAAGTGCATGAATTATTTCCTAATTGTCAACATTTTTGCACTTCTGAAATACATGATTGCATTTTGCTCTTAGAGTCATGATACTGTTCCACATGTAGTACTGGAGTAGGATTGCAATTCCTGTGTTCAGAGAAGACTCACAGGATCAAGACTAATCTGTCCCTAGCTACAGTAATTGGGAGGGCATTGGCTGGTTGAGAATCCTGTTAGCCCTAGGTCATTTTTGATGTATTTATGAGCTGATGTTCTATTTGCATTAGATTAATAAGCTATGTGCTTCAGAAGGCAGGAGGTTTTAGGGAGCCGACTCCTGCTGATCACCACAGATGAAGGAGTCAAAACTAGCTTAAAAAAAAAATGTGTGGAATGAGAGGTATAGAGAAGGTATAGAAATGTAGAGACTTTTCGTGCAGATGGGGTGAAGGAGTGGACCAGCCTGAGATTCAGTCACATCCTCTACACATCACCTCCTTCTGGCTCAGCTACAGGCTATGTACCCAGCTACAAGTATTGGCATCCAGACTTGTGCAGTCACATGTTTTTCTGCAAACAGTCTGGAGTTTTTCAGTGATGTGTCTTTCCAGGTCTGGGTTGAAAAAAGCAGCAGTCTTTAGATCATAATGTCAGATCAAACCCAGAGAGAAAGTGAAAAGAAGGCATGGTTAATTTGGAAAGATGAAATATAGGAAGATGGGGAGAAGAAAATAAAATATAAAAGATGCAGAAACAAGACTCTGGTTATTCTAATTGTGGTAACGACTACATTTTTCTGGTAAGAAATGCATAGTTAAATTAATGTTGAAATGGAATGTGTCTGATAAATCTTTATATCATCATACCACTGTGTCATAAACATGATGTAAATGTTAATAAATCTTAATCTAAAATTGAGGTATTATATAATTTTTTTTTAACATTAATATTCCTGTGGCCAGTCCTTTTTTCAGGGGAAAAAAAGCATTTAATAATAGTTTTAGGTGACTTTTCTTACTTTGTAGGTGCTTGCTCATGTTTCCAGTTTTGTGACTTTTTCTGGTTGCAGTGCATGAAATTGGATTCCAGTCCCTCTATTTGGGAAGCTTTCCTTTTTGTGCAGCAGTCAGCTATTGGTTAAAAATAGCTATTGGCATTAAATGTTCATTAAATTGAGCTGTGACAGCCTGTGAGGAGAATTCAATTAAGGAGTTCACTTTCTACACATAAGGCTACAAATAAGCAGTCTTCCATCTTTTCAATAATACATCATAGGCTGCTGTTAGTTTCTGTAATGTAACTGATAAGGCAAAAGTTATTTATAAAATACACACTAAAAATAGAGAAGTAGATTAGAGAGGATGATTTTGCCTGGGGACTTTCCTCTGGCTGTAGCAAAAGTACAGTGCACTTTGATTTAATTTTTACATAGTCTGGGGATACCTGAAATGCCATAGCTAATCGTTCAGTATTTTCTATTTCTGACATTACTAAATCTTGAAAAGGTGGAAAAGAGGTGGAAAATACATCATAGACTTTATTCATCCTGAAGCCTTTACAGAACAGTAAATATGGCTGGTCCATGGGAAAGCCTTAATGACTTCTTGCATCCACCCCTTTTATCTTTGTTAATAGCACATAGAAACATTAATAGACTTGTTTGAAGGATGTGTCTAGGCTGCTGTCAGAGGCATGTGGTCTTCTAAGCAGGCAGAACTGAACTAGTTTAAGCAGCAAGGGCCATGGAGGGGCATTGGCTCAGGATACAACATAGGACAGAACATCTTTCTAATTTCCCAGGACCAACCTGTGCTGCTGTCCACCTACTGGCACACTGGTTAAAGGCATTAAAGTCATTTGATGCACAAGGGTTTGCTGCATTATCAAACCTCTTCCTCATCTGCAGTGCAGACCTTTCTCAAATCTTACACTACTTCTGACACAGTGATAAGCAATCAGTAATAAGGAATCAAACCACAGCTTCCCAGAGTCTCTCCATTCAGCAGCTGAGATGCTCTCGGTGTACCACAGTGGTAAAGTAAGAAAACTGGCACCAGCCTGGTGCCACTGTCCTATTTCCACAGCCCTGGCCATGACCAGGGGTTACACTAGGCGTCTGTATAAGTAACCATGTCCCAAATTGCATATCACATCCTCTTTTGTAGCACCTTTCAGTTTTCGTTTTGCCCTGTATGTATCTCACCTTCTGCCACCTGCAGACTATTTCTTGCCTAGCCTCACCTATTAATGTTAGCTTTAATTCACCACTTTAATAGCTAAGTATAGTGCACTCCATCCAAATGTACCTTCTGGTTATTATCAAAGCCCTGTGTCTACAAGGTGGTCCTAAACTACACAGGAAAATTATTCAGCAGACTGGAAATTGTTTTGCCATTTTATTTGAATTTAAAATGTAGGATTTAATTGAACTAAAGATGAAGAAAAACACTAAAGGATGTACAACAATTTACTTACTCATTTATTTATTTATTTTGACCTGGGATGAAATCACAGTAACTTTTGTTGTGCCCACAGGGTAGTATTTAATGAAACACAAAATCTTGTATTGGCTGATGTCAGAGGAAAATAGCTATGGATGTGGCAGCCAGCAGAGGCCACCTGAGCCACCTGGAGCCTTTCAAGACCTAAGAAATAGACTGAGGAAGGGAAGGAGGTTGTGCTTTTGCCATGCAGCTGGAGACCAGCTGCCACTGCAGGTCTCTCGTGCTCTTCTGCTATCCACTTTCCACCTCCAGTCTTGTGTCCTTCAACTTCCCCTATGGAAGTGTCAGTACCCAGCCTGGTAGAGAAGCAAATGGGGCACCTAAAGGAGCATGCAACCAGTCCTATGAAAACATGAAGAGCCTTCTGACAGCCCATCTGCTGGGCACTCATAATACACAAGGGAAGGAGTCAGAACATGTGTCTGTGAGATGTGAGCATGCTCTGGGTTCTGAGATGTGCCCACAGACATCCAGCAATGTGTGCCCACAGTCATCCATAATAAACCTTTAGCTTTTTTTTTAGGTTTCAGAATCAACACCATAAAGAAAACAAGCTATTTGCAGGACTATCAGTAGTGTTTTTTCTGACCAGTTGCAGGCTCGTGAAGTCAATGCTTTGAACCATGTTATCAATGCTATTTAAATACTGATGCAGTTTTAACTACCCAAGAACACCCACCCCACTATAAGGTGATTGTCCAGTGAGAACAGAGAGTTTATAAGTGTTATATCACCACTGCCATATCAAGAAAAAGGGATAAAATTGTGGTTTATGGAAGCAGTGGTAAAATTCTGACCTGAGAAACAGGATATCATATATGAGAGAAATGAATATGCATCTAGTAACTAAGCAACAAGCTAATTCTTTGTTAATTTTTCAGCTCACCCTTGCAGCAGTTTACAAGAAAAATGTTTTGTGAAGACCTAAACTGTTCAGTAAATATCGTTAAGACTGTTGTATCTCAATTAAAATCTTCTTTGAAAATATGATAATAATGGACTTTGTATCATAAATGAAAACCACTGCAACAAATTCAACAAGAAATGAAAAGTAAAGAAGCAATTTAATTTTCATATTTTCCCATGTTTCCTGTATTTTCCTGGGTATAACTTGGAAATCATGGACAAACTCATTCAGAATTCCAATCTGTCACAAAGTTTAGAAAATACTAACTAGCTAGAAAAATGCTTGCCAGGTGCACAGCATGTCCTTAAGAAAGACATCACCTTCTGTGCTATCTACTGCTGTGTATAAATACACATTTTATTTCTTTTCCCCCGTGGTTTCTCCCATCCATCCACGCTTTCTATAGAAATAGGAACAAAAGTTTAAAGTTTTAGTAATTAAAATACTGAGACAGTAAAAGCAGTGTCATAATAAAACTAAACCAAGTCAGGTAGTGATCTTGCATAGTGACACATATGCAGATAGTGACGTTGTATTTTAAAATTGTTTTACTATTTTTTTACTTTTTTATTTTTTTAAAAATTATTATTTTATTCTATGAGGCTTGATATTATTGTGCCTGGATATCAGAGGAAGTCTTTCCTGCCAGATATACTTAGACCTACCAGCTTATGAAGTTTATAGTAGTACTTACAGGGATAATCTAAAGCCCAGTCAAATCAATAGAAAAGCTCCTTGGATATGTCTCCACTGCACAAAGGACAACAGTATTAAGTGGTGTCTGACACGGTGCTAAGTGAGCTGCATTGTGCAGAGCCATGCAAGAGGCAGCAACTAGGGATTAGAAAGAAGTGTAGTGACAGAGAAGTTAAGCCCCAAAGACTCTGGTTTTAGAGGCAGCTTGCACTTGGCCAGTATATGACCTCCCTGCAGCTATACAGTGCAGGGCATGGGCAAAATCCTGGTATATTATGAAGCCATATGTAGTCTAAAAAATTACATGTGAAACAAATTCAGGCTGTGCCTGATAATCAGATGTCTTTGGGCTCATGTGTTTCTCATTTCATTATTTACCCAGCAACCTGCAGTAATATAACATCAGTATCAAACAGAGGATGGTTTAAAATGCAAACCATCGCTTTGTTGCTAAACTGTCAGGTAGTGCAGAATTTCCCTTCCTAAGCTCAATCTAGGCAAAACACTTCCTGAAACCAGCAGAGAGGAGCTGAGGATGGAGAGGAGGTGAAACTGATGGTAGCATGGACAGGAGTTCAATACAGATCTTGAAGGCCCTGTTTTTCCCCAACAACTCTAAGGGTGCAGTTGCATGGCAGGTTTGGTGGCAACATATGGCCAGTGCTACCACACCCTATGCTTCTCCCCATTGGTAGGATCATGGGTTTAACACAAAGGACCTGATCTCCGTGTTAAAAATATCACTGTTTTCCTCCTTCCATTTGATGTCCCAAACACATGAGCTTCCTGAGACAATCCATGGTACAACCGCATGCGGTCAGTGCTGAGATGGGTCTGGGCCCATACTACTATTTAAGAGCATGATATTCTATCAAAGTGATTGGGTTAAATTGCTGTGAAGCCACTGTGAGTGGGTCTTGCCTAAGCTTTTCAGTCCTATTTGTACTGATCATAGAGGATGACAGGACATACTGGAAAATGTAACCTTACATATAATCAAAAGGATGATCTTGTCCCAGAAGAACATTCTGAGGTCCCAACCCTAATGAATCTATGATACTTTAAAACATACCAGGGGAACACACAGATTTTAACTAAATTGTAGTTACATGAATCTAAATTTGTGCAAGAGACTTTTTAGCAATATTATGTGGAGCACTTTAGATATAATAATTCTTTAATGAATTTTATGTTTCATATTACTCCCTCCATTAAATCTTGCAACTCAGTTGAATGGATGACACAATAAACAATGTAAAATTATTCCCTTTTTGCTACTTTAAGCAAAAATAGATAATGCAAAGAAACAGAGCGGTTTATCAAGTTGGAAACATACTATGAAAGTGATAAATGTGACATTTACTAGGCCCCAAAGGTCACAGTGCTGATATAATCTGTCTTACATTCCAGATATAAAATGCATAAACTCGAAAACACTCTTAGGGCCCATTTTGAAAATTATTTGCTTTCACTATGAGAGTTTTTCTTTGTGCTGCAGTTCTTAAATATTTCAGGGAAAAAACAGTGGCTAAAAGAGATCAACTGATATGATTGGGTGATTTTACCCAGGTAATTGTGCCACCTCAGTCAACTGCCTGGTTTTCAAAAGCCTGTAGCTGATCCAAATTTATGTGTCCAAACCTGCTGCCTTCTCACTAAGTACACCAGTGCTGAGAAAGAAAAGTCTCATTCTAATTCCTTAATGGTTGAATTACTGGTGCATGAAACCAGCTGATGATGTCAGCCCTCAGCATCTCTTCTAGAAGGGTGGAGACAGTAGAAGGGAAATTATATTCTGGCTCTTCTGTCTATTCTGTATTCTCTATTCTGTATTCTCTATTCTGAATAGTTGAATATATATGAAATGTTAACAGACCTATCTACTAAGTATGTGCCTCATTTAATGATCAGAATGTGATTGCATTTTGGCTACTGAACACTCCATGTGGTTATAAAACACTTCATAAGTGGATGCCTATTGAGAAAACAGTGGTTTGACCAGCAGAGATTAAAACAACAAAACCCCAGAGTATCTCACGGTAATGCCTTTTCAAATTTCCCAACAATTTTATTGTTCCATTGGTTGTCATTACCTTGGCTCGAGTTACAGATTTGTTAGCAGTGGTGGTAAATAATTATTTTTGTTGCTTATATGTTTAAAAAATGAGTAATAGGACTTTAACTATATGTATGAATGACTATTCCTACTGAAGTACTGACTCCAGAGATTTACTGCTGATGCCTCAATAATTCCTGCTCTTGAGTTTTGCATCGGCAAGCTCATTTAATGTTGTCTCTAAAATATCAACCTTTCTTTCAAACACAGAAGTTCTTTGTTTGTAAGAAAGATGTTTCTTCAGCTAAGTGAAACAATTTTAAAAAAATTTTTTACTTTAGCTTTCTACCCTCCACTTTACAGAGAAAGTTAGGTCTTAACACTTTTGTTTCTTTGGAACATGTGCAACTTTCAGTAGTGTGGAATGAAGCAATTATGCTGCCTCAGTGTAAATGTGATATTCAGGAAAGTACAATTTTCTTAAATTATATTTCTGTTAATTACTCTGAGCTTCACTAACTAAGCTATAAAAGAAATCTTGATTGCTCTCAACTATGAAATTTAGACTAAAGCCAAGATGAAAATGGTTTCCATTTCCAACTTGAAGAACAAAACTTCAGAAAAATATACTGACATTATCAATGAACAAGATACATTTTCTGTTTGAACCTTCTCTTCTTAAATTTAATTTGTGAAATTGCAAAATCATTTCCATTTTTATCTTACCTTTTAAGGTATTATAACCTGTCTCAGGAAAAACAAGGAATGCTAATCAGTTCAATAATCTCAAACAGAAGGGTTTAAATAATATATTTATAATTTTTCTTTAACAAAACCAAGGATTATTAATGGATCTTTTACTATAAAAATGTTTACTATTTTTGGCTTGTTTTTCCAAGTAATAAATGATGACTTAGTGATTACTTGTATTTTTTTGTCCCCTCAAAAAATCTTCTGTTTGCAATGACCTACTGTAAATCAAACTTGATGTTTGTTTCATGACACAAAGGTGCTAGAGTTTTAAGAAAATCAGTAGCTGTCTGGAGAAAAGGAATCTGCTCTACTGTGTGCACTGAGGGGGAGGCAGTTGTAATTCAGACCCTATCCATTTTAAGAGGCAAGAGTCAGGTGCTCTGTCAAGATGTGCACACTAGGGTCATCACTGAACACCTTGTCAGCTCCAAACTGAAATCAGAACATGCTGACTATCAGGCAGACAAGGAGACAGGGACATGACAAGAAAATTAGAGATACTGTGAGGAAGAAGAAAAAAGGCGAGAGCAATAGGATGGTGGTGAATGTACTAATATTATAGGAGAAATGGCTAGGTGTTACATACATAAATCCATAAAATGGGAAGCTTACAGCTATCCTACTCATGGAGGAACTCTCAAGCACTCTGAACCATGCTTATTAAAATCAGGAAAGAAGTAACATTATGCACTCAGCTATACAATAAAATGTCTTTACTTACACATGGAACTTTAGATTCATATAAGTGAAGTGTTATTGAGTAATTTAAAACAGGCTTCATATATGTTTTAGATTTTTTTGACAGCTGAAGTGCAGAATAAAAGAAGTGTGATTTAGTGCTGTAAAAGGAAACAGTAATGATGGATGAATGTGTATGGAATACTTATGCAGTACAGTTCATGAAGCTGATGTGTAGGACAAAACAAAGTCACTGCCTTTTTTATTTTGTAGGAGAGGCAATGTGCTGGGTGATTTCAGTCTCAAGGTTTAGGGACATTCCCTGGTAAAATGGAACTTCAAAGAGGTCTGCACTTGGGATGATGGTTTGCCACGTTGTACCCTGTTTGAAAATGTTGACAGCTACAGATTTTCATGATGAAAACCCAGGTTTCCAGTTTTACAAAGTGCATGTTATTGTTAGAGTACCAGTTGATTTGGAATAAAATCTAAGTATTTTTGAGATATCTTATTACTTACCATTCCACTGCAGTAACTGTAAATATCTGTGGGCATTTTCATGGTATTGAAAAACAGAGTTTTACGAAGGTCCCACATGCTTATTTTTTAAAATTTTGTAGAGGAAGAAAGGAGATTTATGTTGATCTTACATAATTTTTTTTTCCTGTTGAGTTAATGATTTACCTTTCTAAAATGAAATCAGTTGTCAAAATACACTAAAAACCAGGTCCTATAGTGTGCCAACTAAAATGTATTATACATTTTAAAAATAAGACCAATGCACTATGATAAGATTGAACCACCAGTCCCTGTTTTAGCCACTTTTTAACTGGATGAAAACTACATGAATGTCTCAGGCTACATGTCTACAAAGGAACACGCAGTTGTAAAATAGTCTGCTCTTCAAGAATCCTCTAAAGCAGAGAATTCTGATTTGCAGATACAAGAGTTTGCTTTCATCTTGCAGTAAATAAATTAATATTCCTTTCACTGGCAGTAAAGAGGGAAAGCTTTAGAATAATTTTGAAATTGAAGATGATTTTTTTAATATTGATATTTTGCAGAGAGAGTGATCATAAGAATTTTACAAATGGTCTCCAAAGACATAATACAATGTTCACAAACATAAACTACTGATGCTAAGTATTGAACTGCAACTTTGTACTGTGATTCCAGCTCTGAGGACACTAGTCACCTGACTAAGTGTAGACAACCATATCTAGTCTAAAAGTCTCTCCTAAAAATGTGGTTCTGTAGAGTCACAATTTGCCTATCCTGTTTATGCAGTGTAGGAAATTCGGACAGCTGTGCTCTCTGTAGTGATTCATCCTCATGATGCTTTATTGAGGCACCTGCACATATACCCAGCCAACTAAAATCAATGTGGTGCACACCTGGTGCTAAGAAGCAAATAATCTGCCTTACGGACCTATTGCTATTGGGATAAATCCACCATTAGATATAGGCACGTATGGAGGACTGAAGTGGGGAAGGGGTGAAGCAGTACCAAGGGAACACGACAGAAGGAGGCTTAAATATAGTAGGTAGGACTAGAAGAGAAGTAAGAGCAGAACTACCTACTTACATTCCCTCAGTTTTTCACACGTTAAATGGAAAGAACAGGAAAAGAAATGGAGGGTCAGGAAATCTGCCACAGCTTTCCTTATACCTAAGCAAATTAAAAATGTCCCATCCCTCACAGAATAAGGAGTCTTTCCCTTCCATTCTCATATTACAAAGAAATACAGTATCATTCAAGTGACTTCCTGTAAGATCAGAGCCAATCTTGACATATTTCTTCTGTAAAACAGAAATTTTCTTGGACCTGACAGTGAAATTTTTCCTCATACCAGGAAATACCAACATTTCTCTGCATTCCCAAGTTCTCTTTCCTGGGTGTTGTTCTTCATCCTCTGAATTTGTCTTTAACCAACAGATGATGCAGTAGATCATAGTCCAGGTAGTATTTCAATGTAGGCAGCACTGCACCACTGTTCTTTCTCCCTGTCTTTCCAAGGATGGGGTGGGGAGAGGTCAAGCGTTCTCCTATCTGTCACAAAATGTTCCAGCTCTCAGGATCTCAGTGATCAAAGGCAGCTATATTATGTGTGGGAATTCAGCATACCAGTACCCAATTTCCATGCCTGTGTTCTCAGTCTAAGTTTTCTGAGCCACATTTCCCTTACAGAACAGTTGCCACTAGGTTCCCAACCAAACACTTTTCCCTTTTGCTCTGCCTGTCACCAGTGGTGCCCTGGGCACTTGAGAGGAGCACAGCTGCAAAGCAATCTTTCTGTTTTGCATTTCCCAGGCCAAGTAATTACATCAGCATGGGAAAGTATTCTATAGAAATGACCCAGCTTTAAGTCTTTAGATGCCTCATCCCTGTCTAGACCATCTATCAGTGTTTGCCATATTGGGTTTCCAGGACATTAATTAAAGTTGTGTCCAGGCTCCTTACTCAGTAGGTTCTTTTCCCAAGAACTTGATACTACAAGCAGTCATTTAAAGAGGAATGCTGGTCTACCATGTCTTCTTGTCTGAAGCAACATTTCCCCCTCTGCTAGGAATCAGTGACAAGCAAAGCTTTTCAGAGCTAAACCGCACAAAGTCAGCCATGGTAGTGAAATTCCTATTATTAACACATCCGTGACACTGGCCCAAACTGGATCCATAAATATAAACTCTGAAGGAATTGTTGCTGCCACTGCAGCTTCTGCTGATGTGTTTGCAGACTTCTATCTCTGTTTGTCAGACAGTAGTAGCAAAGCAGGCATGGAGCAAAGGACAATGTCCTAGTTTGAGCCAGGCAGGCCAATTAGTTTTTTTAGTAATTTTTCTTTTCAGCTGAGTCTCTTCTAAGTAGCTGCACTTGCAGAAATTGATGGCATGTTGTTCAGTCGGTGTCTGCTTCTAGAACTGGTAACACTCAATGTTTACAGTTACTGCTAGAGAACAGTATGCAGAACTGTCACAGTTTAACACTGGCCCGGCAATTAAACTGAATAACAGATGCTTTCTATTAATCCCCCTCTCCTCCCTGATAAAGAAAGAAGAGAGAATAAGGGAGAGAGGCTGTATGGGTTGGAAACTAAACTACGCAAGTTTAATGAAACACTAATGATAAATAGGAAAAATTACTAAATATATACAAATATACAGGAAAAATTGATACTACGTTCCTCCCCCCTATTCCCCAATAACTCTCACATCACCACTGAGGCTGCAGGGCAGCCCTGGGAACGTCCAGGCTGGACTCCTGGGGTCAGGAGCAGTCGGGAGCTGGAGGCAGGAACACACAGATTCAGGCTGGCATGGATCAGGACCACAGGCAGACGAACGGATGGAATCCTCCTAGGATGCCGAAGCACGCAGGGAACAAGTGAAGGAAGGGCAGGAAAAAGAGGAAGAAGGGGCAGGAAGGATCTTTGACCGTTGTGATCCCTCAAATTTATACTGAGTATGACGTGTATGGGATGGAATACTCTGTTTGGTCAGTTCTGGCATCTATCTGTCCGGTCCTCCCAGGAGGAGGGGTTCAGGTGGGACCTCTTTACTCCTTCTGCAGGGTAAAATGTTCCTCAGAGCTGAGCAGTGTCCTTGGCTCTGCACACCAGTCTCTGGCAGTAACTATGAACATCGAGTGTTATCAGTCCTAGAAACAGACACTGTCTGAGAAACTTGCTGTTAATTTCAGCAGGTGCAACTACTTACAAGAAACTTAGCTGAAAGCAAAAGTACAAACCAGAAAATCACCTTTATCCTGGCCCAAACCAGGACAAGAACAAAGGCCACTTCCTTGTTCTCAAAAATGTCTTACTCTCAAGAAACAAAAAGTTCACATCCTCTTTTAGGAAGGAGTAGAGCAGACAGGTGACTGAAATTGACCAAATGGAGTATTCCATCCCATATGCATCATACTTGGTGTAAAGCTGAGGGATCATGAGGATCAAGGTCTCTTTTTGTCCACGGCCGGTGTCCTGGAACGACTCCATCTGTCCATCTGCCTTAGATCCCAATCTGTGCCTTCCCAAATCCATGTGTTTCTGCCTCCAGCTCCCATCTGCCACTGACTCCAGAAGCCAAGTATGCAACTTTCCCAGAGCCTGTCTGGCAGCCTCAGCATTGATGTAAGCATTACTCAGGGGGAAGTGTGACAGTGGTTTTCTGTATATTTCATTATTTTCCTTTTTCATCATTAGTCTTTCATTAAAGTTGTGTGGTTCAGTTTCCAAGCTGTATGTGTCTCTCCCTTATTGTCTCTCCTTTCACTGTAGCAGAAGGAAAAGGTGTTAATAGAGAGCACCTGTCATTCACTTCAGTGATGGCCTAGCGCTTAACCATGACTAAATGTATGATCAGAAAGGAAGAGCCTTTACACACACTGTCCCTGAACAAAAGCCTGCCAAGACTTCATCAAAGCAAGTGAGGTGGTGCCAGGCCTGCCCTCTGCTCCATCTCCAGGAGATGAAACATCCAAAAGAGGGCAAGCAAATGACCAATGAGACAAAAAATAGTAATAAAATCTAAATTGTTTTTCCTCTTTTTATTTTCTGTTATAACTATTATGTACATCCTTTATCATATTTTCAGGGGTTTTTTTTGGCTGACAGGATTCTCTTCTGCTTAGTCAGAGCTCACTGGATCAGGGCAACAATATCTTACAACAGATGAATCACTCTAACTCCTGACCTGCATTTGGTACCTGTGATGCTGGAAATCTACACTCTTGGTGTAAGCATGGATTAATCCCTGGTTCAGTTTTCCCTCAGGCCTCTGTGCAGTGACTGCCCTCCCTCAGCCTATTGGCCTGCAGAAAAAGCTGTGAGGTTCCAATCAGAGAAATTTTCTTTGCCTCAAAAGACAATTTTAAAGTGAATAAAGTTGGCTGGAGCAGAGTTAGCTAACAGTTGGACTGGTGCCTCAAAGGAGATAAGGAGTGATAAGACAGGTGATAAGGAGTGATAAGCTGGGTGGAGATGCCCTGAAGGTGATAGTGTCTTCCATGGCCCTCTCCATGTGGCAATCGGATCCCCTGGGGGAACTTCAATAACCCTGTCCATGGTGGGAGGACACCTTGACTGATAAGCTGGGTGGAAGTTCCCTCAGATGGGCCAATTGTCAATGACCTTCTGAACTGAATGGGACATCTGTCTCCTGCTGATTGACTTATGCTAATGATCAGCTCTCCTTCTGGGGGTCTGGAGTGGGGAAAGCTGGAAATATGAGTTTCTCCTTTTCCTGGGTGAACAAAGAAGCAGCCACAAATGGCAGGAATTTGGGGGCATATAAGCAGCACTGAGGTCCTCATTTTGTCCTCATCCTTCACTGACCCGCCATCGTCTTGCATCGGGCCCCATCCAGGATCAGAACGCCATTGCTCGACCCCTGGTGATGACTTCCTCGAACCCCCTAATTCTTTTCTTTGTTTCCTGCTTTCTTCTCTGCCATCTCTGTCTTTCTCCCTCTCTCTGTCTCTCTTTTCCTTGTGTCTTCTCCTTTTTTTTCTCTCTATCTTTGGCCTGGCAACATATTTGCCATACCTTCACAGGGTTCTATCACTTGTTTTGTGTTAACTGTTCAATAAAACTATGTTTGCACCCAACCTTGGTGGTTGGACTTTATTCTCACAAATCCAAAAATTTTAAGTTAGCTCAAACCGTAACAGCAGCCCATTGGCTGTACCTAGGGGTAAAGCACCAGAGTGCCCTGAAGTTTTGTGTCTGTGTGCTCTTTTGGGAAACACGGGGGTGTGCTTTGGGATGCTGCCTGCAACCTGCCTGTACTGTCTCCTTATATTTCTGTTCACTCGATGGGTGTTTATAAATGGAAACTTTCCCTTTCCTCTAGTACTGTTTCTTTATAGCCTCTCCTGCTTCTCTCTTACCTGATCTGGAGTTCCTACCGAAGTTCAGTATATTTCTCGCCTCTTTGTTGTTGCTGCCTATACTGTTGGTTATCCAGACACCAAGCCACAAAGAAGCATAATTTACAGGTTGTTACCTCCTTGAGAGGTGCCTTATTTGGGAGATATGCATCTTCTAGGTCCTGGAATTACAGAAATTAATAGCAATGTATGAGCAAGAAGCTTATTGCCGCTGTCAGTAAGCAGAGGAGTTGAACTACGAGCATCTCTGGCCGTTGTTTAAATACCTAGAATAACACGGTTGTGCACAG
This sequence comes from Florisuga fusca, assembly GCA_038090715.1. Classification (NCBI taxonomy): domain Eukaryota; kingdom Metazoa; phylum Chordata; class Aves; order Apodiformes; family Trochilidae; genus Florisuga; species Florisuga fusca. The sequence goes on from JAAWXA010000012.1 coordinate 12,380,528, forward strand.
AGAATATGTGCAAAATAGGGAGTCCAGACTCATATCTTCATGTGGACATCTGAAGGCAGCTGTCATGAGTGAAGACAGCAAATGTGTTTCTTGATGGTAGAAGGGGAGTTCAGGTCAGCAGCTTCCAAACAGGAAAAGGTTTGAAATAGTGCAAGTAATCTACTTTTGCACCTGCACTATCCATAACCAAGATACAGGGAATCAGGATGCATTTGTAAAAATTCATCAAGAATACCATGCATTCAGAAGAAAGAATGGTGCTGTGGATGGTGGCACATCCAAGTACAACATAGAATTAATCAAAAGTGGAGCTTCCTTCTCTAAAATTCTGAGTAAATATTCCACCCTTACGATTTTGCTTATCACTATCTTCTCATGAGTCCCAGAATAATTATTTTTTTTATTTTCCCCGTTAAATTTTTCTCCAGGCTTCTTTTGATAGACAACTGCATTACAGAGAAACAAAACAGTAATGCTTGTGTCGATGGCTTTGATGAATCTTTAAAAACAACCTAAAACATGGTTTGTTTTGGTTTGGTTTCTTTTCCCATTTTTATTTTTAAAATAGGGGAAAAAATTGCTAACTTTTAAAAATTGTTTTTCTTATACCTTTTCACCTTTCTGTCAGGTTTAACACTGGGCTGGAAATTAAATGTATGGCAGATGCTCTTTATTGATCCCTTTCCCTTTTCCTATAGAGAAAGGAGAGAGAATGAAAGAGAGACTTAAGGGTTGGAAACTAAACTATACAGCTTTAATGAAACAGTAATGATGAAAAGAAAAATAATGAAAATACACAAAAATATACAGAAAAGCCATATCACATTCCTCCTCCATCCCCCAACTTATGCTCACGTCACCACCAAGGCTGCAGGTCAGCCCTAGAAAAGTCCCAGATCAGGCTACTGGAGTGAGTGGCAGATGGGAACTGGATGAAAGAGCATATGGATTCAAGAATGCACAAAGGATCAAAGGCAGATGAATGGATGGAGTCCTTCCAGGACACCAGCCATAGATGAAGAGATCTTGACCCTTGTGAACATTCAAATTTATGCCAAGTATGATGTGTATGGGGTAGAATAATTACTTTGGTCAATTTTGGTCATGTGTGAGTTCCACTCCTCCCTAAAGGAGGTTTGCGGGTGTGACCCCTGTACTCTCTTTCTCCTTCCATGGTGTAAGTTGTTTTTCAGAACCAAGCAGTGGCCTGCTAGAAACTATAAACATTGAGCTTTGTCAGTCCTAGAAACAGACACTGACCAATAAACATGCCATTCATTTCAGCAAGTGTAGCTATCTAGAAGAGACTCTGAAAAGTAAAATACAAAAGAAAGAAAATTGATTCTATCCTGGTTCAAACCAGGATACTGGCTAAAGAAATATTTTGTCTGAGAGCATGCTTAGGGTTAAAATGAAATTAAGTTGTGAGATATTCCATGAGCTTTAAGCAAGAAAAATTCTGCTATTTCCCATTGTCCTAAGAAATAAAAAGACTTACTGTCCTCACTCATCTCTGGGCGAATGGTTTTTGAACCTGTCAGGTCTGAAGTTCAGAGAATTCTGAGTGATCTATTTTGAGTAGATCAAGTGTGAGTAGAAAAAAAGTAGAGTAGAAAAAGTGTGGAGAAGAAAGTATCTCTCTTTGTGTACCTATAGATAAAGAGAAAAGTATTTGTGGCATCTGTTCATGCAGACTGAATTAATTTTACTCAAATCCTTAAAAGGACATGCATCTTTCAGCATTGCTCATGCATGAAAAATTACATCTCATAAGAAGTTATGCATTGAAAAGGGAAAGCTGCAGATAAACTCTTTTGCAGTCAAAATAGCAGCCAATGATTTATGCCAGCTGAATTTAAATTAATGGGAAGATGCCTTGAAACTGATTTTTTTTAAACAAACTTTACGCATGAGTGTAGAAAGCACCTGCACACAATAAAGTACCTTCAGAACTTCCCATGTTTCTTAAAGAATGCTAGTACTTATATAATATGCAGTCACTAATTTTGCAGATAATTACACTTCTTTTATCCATTTAGTATTAGCATGCAAGTATTAGACTCTCAGAGATCTCTGCATGCAAGTATATTCAAGAGATTTATTAAATACTTTATTTCTTCAGTGCCAAACCTCATTAATGACATGAATTAAGCTATATTTTCGGCACCAGCAACTGCTAAATGCAGGATTTTAAAGTAATACTAAAAATAAAAATAATTAATAATAGATTCAGTTTATGATAATTGAATTGATTAGAAATTAAAAGTTATCCAAACTACATGCACTCACCAAATGTCTGCCATGAAGGGGGATTTTTACATTGTGTTTCATAGTTAACTGAGAATTTCGTAGGCAATAGTTAGTCTTTGGTTAATAAAAATCTATCCATAAAGACATATAGGTTGTGTGTAAATTGGAGGTTGCATGAACTGTTTTATCCCTGGATCATGTATGTAATATTTTTTTAAACCACAAGAGGTCACATAATATTTATAAATCTATGCAGTGGAAAAATTGATGATGGTTCTAGCTGCAAAACAGTAAATTTCAATCGCATGAACTAAATAAAATGGTGACAGAATGAATTATAAATCAACAATAAGATATTTTTTCCCAGTCAAAGCACTCCTGGTATCTGTGATCTTCTAGAAACCATATCCATATATCCTCTCATCTGTACATTTCATGCTGAAGGAAAGAGAACTAGTATACTGTGCTGTGGTACCTTCTGAATCCTCAGTAGTATGTGATGTAACCTTGGAAGAAGGACAAATTCAGACTCTCCTTGTCATGGTGGGTAACATAATCAGATGATACACAATGCATTGGATGGGATTACAGTGATCAAATAAGCATGCTTGGCAGTGCAGTGAAAAGTCTTAAAGCTGAATTTACCAGAGCAAATGGTTACTAGTTCAGCAAAATGATAGACACAAAAAAGATTTGAATTTTTCAGAGATGCAGCCTGAATTTGTGAAACAAAATGATTTCACAAAAAATACAACACAGAATTTTCAACAGAAGTTTCAGCTTGATACAGTGGCAGAATTCCTGGTATCTCATGTGTCAGTAATACCCCTCTGGGATTCCCATGTGCTCTCAAAGCTAATGTAGAAGAAATGTGATAGGTGGAGAGAGCTAAGGAATTAGTGAAGTGCTACTCTGTGGCAGGGCAGGAATTCAACAATTTGCTGCTGTGTGAAATAGCTGTGAAGAACATAGTTTTGGGAGAAAGTATAAAGAAGCTGATTCCTTAGTGTTTCCTTAAGTTATGCATGACTTCTTTCAGGTAGAATACTGCCCATTTTTCTCAGCTTTTCCCATTGTTAACCGTTCTTTCTGGAGGAATTACAGAACTGTCAGAATTGCAGGGGACCTCTAAAGATCATCTAGTCCAAATGCATTACATCTTGTGAAGGTTATTGCCAAGTAATTTTTCTACTTTCCAAGATTTATCTACAGTAGGGAAATGACAGGATCATAATTATTTGACACAAAATAGCCTATCTTTTATATCATTAAAAACCTGCCTAATTATGTGCCTAGTTTATAGGCTATTACAATTTCAGTAGTGTCTCTCGGGCAAACAAGTCTTCATTTACTCAAGCGAACATGTAATTAAAGAGGAAGGAATAACATCAGGCTAGCTTTGGCTTCCTTCTGAGAGTTTCTCAATATTTTTTTTTTTTTTTTTTCCCCTAGGAACTCAAAAATGTTCTCAACAGAAGGCAAGTATATTTATTCCTAAACTAAAAGCTTAAAACTGTCTTGAGGAATAAACAGCCCCAAAAGACAAACTATTTCGCCAGCTTCTTTTGTGCACTCCTCTGTATTTTAAGGAAGGTCACACAGACCTACCCTCAAATGTCTTCCCCATTTATATAGCTGGTCATGTTAGCTTTCACTTAAGCTTGTGGCTTTTGCACAGTACATAAGCTTATGAATTGGTGTGTTTCACTCTTCAAATGAGCATGAGAGAGGGACAACAATTAAATATGTTTTCCTGTTAAATTTTCTAAAGTACCTTCTCAGGACTCTTAAACATTTATTTCTTACAGGAGAGGAATGATCTTTTCTCTGGGTACCTGTTATTCATGAAACCTTGAATGAACTCTTTGTGACCCTGAACATGTTATTTAATATGTTTGTACCTCTATTGCCCACAGGAAAAAGTTATGTAATACTTCTGCAGTGTTTGGAGGAAGGAGAATAATTGGGAAATAATAATTTGAAATAATTGGAATTATATTGAGGTGCTGGAGCAGGTCCAGAGAAAAGCAAGGAGACTGTGAAGGGACTCTAGCACAAGTCCTGTGAGGAAGTGCTGATGGAGCTGGGGGTGTTCAGCCTGGAGAAGAGGAGGCTCAGGGGAGACCTCATCACTCTCTACAACTCCCTGAAAGGAGAGTGTAGCCAGGTGGGGGTTGGTCTCTTTTGCCAGGCAACTATCAGCAAGACAAGAGGACATGGACTTAAGCTCTGTCAGGGGAGGTTTAGGTTAGATATTAGGAAGAAATTCTTTACAGAGAGGGTGATCCAGGTGTTGGAATGGGCTGCCCAGGGAGGTGATGGATTCTCCATCCCTGGAAGTTTTTAAGAAGAGACTGATGTGGCACTCAGTTCCACAGTCTGGTAACCATGGCAGAAGTGTGTGAAGGGTTGGATTTTGTGATCTCAGAGATCCTTTCCAATCTGGATGATTCTATGGGAAAATGGGAAGAGAGAATTAAATTCCTGAGGAGGAAGATTGTTTTTAGCGAAAAGCAAGAGTTTAAAACAGATGGAAGGAGGGAGAATGTGGCACATCCTACAAACCTTATGTTAGAGCAAGGCTGTGGATGGTAATTACAAATATTCTTCTCTGCAGAGAGGTTGCAGACTAAACAGCACAATTTAAACTTAATCCCCAGTGAATATCAAATCTTAAATACAGCGATGAAAAGATGTCTGTTACACATTCACTATTACTTAAGCGGTCAGGCAAATGATGTGCTTTGTTTTAAATAGCTGTCAAGCAATGGAGATACTTCCAAAAGAATAGCTGAAGTGTGTAGATAGAAGGCTGTGTGACGTGTATGTGAAAGGGTCTTCTGTTAAGAAAGGACATACAGCATAAACAAAATTTTAAATGAGTTAAAGAGTTTACTCTTTGCATGGTAAACCTGATAAATTCAGTGGTTCCAGACCATGTGGGAGTCAAAAGGTCTTAAGCAACTTTTGTATATGTACTCTACACCACTTGAGGGACCAAAGTAAACCAGAGTAGTGTGACCCATGAGTGATAAGTTACTGTGAGTCATCAGCAACAGTGTCTGTGGATGTCCCAGCAGTGCCCTCCCTGCTGCATGGCAGCCACTGTGGGAGCTCCCACGCCTGCTGAGAGGAGCTGGACCTGACTCTGCTTGTGCCAGAGGGCTTTATACCATGGCTTTGCTGCACCAGCAACAGTCTGGAAGCAGACCAATCTTCACCTCCTTTGTGACCAAACCCAACATAAGAAAAAGTTGCAAAGAAAAGTGAGAAAATCATACTTAACTAAACAGATTAATTCTGAACATTTTACCCCAGTGAGTATAAAGACAAAAGAACATTGAATGGCCTCATAACAGTGACATCTATTCATGAATAAGCATGTCTTGAATACACAGAAATTTAAAGAAAGAAATAAATGGAGAAATGAGTGGCATGATACCAGCACCTTCTTGACATCCTCTGTAATTCTTCTTCAATTATAAGAAGTGCAGCAAATTCCTAGCACATTGTAGTGGTAGTACCTTCCCGATCTTCATTGAGATGTGTAAACATTTTTAAAAATAAAATATCAGTACCTGGCACTTGGAGGAATCTCCTTTGAAATCCAAATATGTCTAAGGTTTTTTTAAGCAACCAATTCTTCAGACGCTACTATCTAGACAATATACACCTACTGATTTCTACAGCAGATTGCAGATCTTTTTCCGAGCTTATTTTTATTTTCCTTATCTCATGGTCTCTTGTTCTTTATCATAGTTATGAATCCCCAAGTAAAAGTAACAAATTGAATAGAATTTTATACAAGTTCAGGACAGACAGACAGAGACTATCATAGAGGTGAATGAATTAACAAAGTTTATTTTTTATAATGTTTAAAAGCATGTGACATAATATATTATCCCTTGTAGTTTTTCTGATTGCAGAGTAGCGGTTTTTGGCATACAAGAATGGGTGACTGTTGGATTGCCCTGTGTAATTAAAAAAAAAAAAATTCAACGCAGATTAATTTCTCTGAATTTGCTGAGTCCCTAATTTCATGCATACAGCCACTCTGGAGACTTAATACAACCTGTCAGCTCCATGAACTTAAGTGCCCACAAAGAGTGCAATATAGTTCATGGGACTGTTTTGATATTTGAATGAACCTATCTTCCTAATCTCTGCTGTGGAGTTATTCAAGTTCAAGATGGCTGATTTTTCCTGTGAACAGACTCGTCTTTAGAGACAAGATCCTAGAAGTACTGGTGGCATGTTGCCTTACCTGCCCATACACAATGACTGCAAAGGTATAGCCATTATAAACTATTTTAGTTCAAAGCCACTTTTACAGTAAGAAGGATCTGGACATTCTGTTATTGCAATAATTGATAATACCTTTCTGTAAAATAATATTACATGTTTTCAACTCTGAGAGAAGGAGGGGACAAAAATCTGGTGGAATAATTCCACACATCTGCCACCAAATGGCTCCAGCACTCCCGAAGGACTGAATGATAAGTACAGTCATCAGCAAGGCACTAGGCTAGCAGGATTTTTTGAGCTCAGTGTGGAGATCACCAAACATGTATCAACAAACTTACAGAGGGGGTGGTTGCACAACACCACAGACATGCACTAAATTAATTTTTAAATGCAGTTTTTCTACCTTCGGTAGCATTAAACCCTTTTTGAAGGAGCTTGTAGCTTTGCATTTGGACACGTAAATCCTCAGGCAAAGATGAGGGCTTTTTGATGCCATTTATTGAATTTATTTGTCGCCCTCCACTTAAGTGCAGTCTTTCTGAAGTAGACACACCTCATTTGAGCTGCAGCAGACACTGTGGAGAATAAATGGTAGTAAAATCAATACAAGAAATAATAATATGGGTATCTGAATCACACAGCTGTAAATACAGCTGTAAAGAAGAATAAAGCTTCTGGCTTTATTCTGCAGCCTCATAACTGCAATCTCACAAGTACACATTTACTGCAGAGGAGAGGTATTCATGAGCACAGGGACATGAGAATGAAGATCTGTTTACAGATGCTGAGGCTTAAGTTATCCTGACAGGTGACCAATCTGCAGTACTGATTGCTAACTACACTGTCATTACAGGAAACAGCAGCAGCACTTGTACTGCTCTTAATAGTTAAAAATTGGAACAACTCTAGACCAATCCTGCCTTAAAACTTTATTTTCAGAGAGTTAAAAACCCCATTTCTGCCAATTTTACACTTATAACAGTGTTATAAATCAGAGTGAGAAGAAAGCCAGCAACACGAACAAAAATTTGGTATTTACTTTGATTTCCTTGAGCATTAGGAGAGATTTTTGTACAAAATTCCAAATTCATGGGTGCAAGTTATTTCTGGGGAGATTCTGATTTGATCCAGAAGAAAACTTTTAATCATGAGAACAGTAAGTCATTGGAATATTTTTCCAAGGGACGTGGTGGATTCCCCTACATTGGGAAGTTTTAAGACTCAGCTTGGCAGGGTATTGTGCTCTGTCATTTAAATTATACTTTTACCAAGAAAAGTTGGACTAGATGATCCTTGAGGTCCCTTCCAATCTCACGTTCTTTAATTCTATGATTCTATCATCATAGAATTTTGTTTTTTCTGACTTCAGAATTTGTTTTTTAATGGCAATTCTATAGCCCTGTTTGTATTCTCAGATTTAATTCCTAGTAAGAATACTTTCCAAGGCACAGGCTGGATGACTTTGTTTTTCTAACTTGTAATATAAGGAACACTTTGACACACAGAAATGAGAGAAGAAACACTCAATTTTTATTTTCTCTTTTAATAGGAGAAAAGTTCTGGTTCTCTGAAGTATACTATTTTTCTTATTGCCCAGAGTGCTGTTTGCCAGCAGTAACACCTATTAACATAGTTAAGAAAAAAATATTATGCAGTATATTGGTTTTTTGTCATTAACCATTTTAAGACTGAAATGGTCTGGCTGTTCTCTGAAGCTGTAATTTTAGCATGACAGTCAAAGAAGGTGAAGCATAACAACATCAAATGTAAAATCAGTTGCATACAAATTGATTTTCCATTTGGCTAGTAGCAGTCACCTTATTCCAAATACAGCAGAAGTGGCTTTCAAGGACAGGTTAGGTTGCATGAGAAGAAAGCTCTTACTCCTTATTTTTCTCACTGCTTAGTTCAGTTGCTAAAGAAAATTCAAAACCAAGCATGGACACATAAGGACCTTTTCTAACACCTACTGAAGACAATGAAAGGACTTCATCAGTTTAATGGATTGTAGAATCACATGCAAATGACTCCCTACTATTTAGTATCACTTCAGGATGCATCCAATGTATAACATCGTCCTGGTTTCAGCAAATACAGAAACATTTAAATGCTTCAAAACTAAGGAAGAAAAAGGGATCAGAATGTCTAGAGAACCATGGATAGGTTTTTATTACAAGGCAGAGTAATTATACAATATTTACTCATTACCCAAACTGATGATCAGCAAGCTGATTACTACAGCTTATTGGTATAATCCGTAACTTTAATTTTAGTTACCGCATTTTTACTCTAAATTCTGTTAATCCCGGGATCATTCTCATTCATGTAGTGTACAATCTGCTCATATGAATAATGATAATTTATAGGTTTTGAAAAGTGAACTGTAATCATCCTGTAATAGTAATTTAAGGATACCAGCCTATGCATTGCAGGCCAGAATTAAGTGACTAATGGAAAAGAGAAAAATAAAAATTACTTTCTGCATAGCTAACTTATTATTACTGGTTATCCTCTTTCAAACTGTAACTGATCTATCTTAAAAAAATGACTGATGGTCTGAAAATTAATTAAATCCTACTAGGAGAGTCTGCACTTTAAATATTTGTTGGTAGAAGTATAATAAAAAATATATAAATTTGAAGACATGCAAAACCCTAAAACAAGCATAATAATTGCTGCTTATTTTGCAATGATTATGTATACTGCTCAATAGAGGCCTGTCAGTGTACAAGAAAAAGCATTCTGATGGGATACCACTTCCAAACACATGGTTCAAGAAGATAATGTGTGGTGATAGTATACATGATCTTAAGCCAATCACTCCAGATATTTGATAGCCTTCAAAAGCTCTTTTCGGTGTTGAATCTGTATCTTCCTTCTAATTTAAACCTGCATCTTCCTTCTAATTTAAACCTGCTTTTTTGTTATAAATCTAGCACACATTGTGAATAACTAACTACCTTCCTCCAGACTCAGACAGACTAATTCCTGAGTCTTTTCTCAGCTGCTTCTTATTTCTCATATCTGTCAAGAACATTCTGTATTCTTGCCTTGTAAAAAACATATGTTCCTGTCTTAATACCACCTGAAAATGTAGCAAACATTTTCTACAGCCGTCAAGTCACAAATGAAAATACTCAGTAGCACCAGATTCAGGGCAGGCTCCGTAAGATCTCACTTGAAACATAGCTCTGCTCTAACTTGTAGGAGTGAATCAACTCTAATCGCAATTGTACCTACTGAATGTTACATTGTAATTCTTTTGACTAGTCAGTTTGTATCTTGCAGTTTTACCAGCTATTCTGTCTTTTTTCTCTTCACGGAGGCTCTTTCGTTGTATCATATAAGTTGCCTTCTCATCACATTCTTGACTGACTCATGGTTACTCATCTCCAGGCATTTCCCAGCAAAGCTTTTCTGTGTTTGTACAGTGTCTGGCACACCAAGAAAGGCTCAAGGGTGCTATAAGGTACAAAAATTCTGCATTGATGCAAAGTTTTAAGTATGCTCCTCCAACGGATGAAGAAAGGATGTTTTAAACCCTTTTCAAAACTATCTGCATAACTTCAGCTTCCACAAGTTAATCCAAAAGTTTAGGACTTTAGAGTATTCACTCTAAGATTCTTTGTGTGAGGTGTTTCAATAATCTTCCTCTTCTCCTGTATGTAAGATATTCTTACAAATAGAAAACCTATTATTAACTTCACTGTTTCTCTGAAGGTTCTGTGTCTCTTAAGCTGCTTCCCTCACAGCAATGCCGGTGACATCTGTCATAATGGAACATATGTGTTTTTTCTTTTGGAATCTTATTTCTAAAAAGAGGTACTAACTCTGCTTGTCAGGCTCAAGAATACATTATAAAAATCAACTTCACATTGACACAGATGTAAGTATTTTCTTCTGTTTCTTCTTAAGAAAGAAAGAAGAAAAAAAACATTAAAAGTTGCAAAAAGGAGAAGGTGGGAGACTTGCCAAAGTTGCTCTTCCTCAAATGAAATAGTATTGTGTTTTGACCTATTGCCACAAGCCTTTCATTCTTTCAGCACTTTCTTTCATACAAGGCACAGTTGCTAGAATAGTGATAAAAAAGCAGTGTACTTAACTAATTAAGTATGGAATACAGTTGTTTAGAATTATTACCTATTGAAACTTTGCATAATAGAATGTAGATTGCAAGATTTCTGATTATGCAAACTAGCTACATTTTTCAAATTTGGTAAGTAAAAATTCACCTTAATTTATGACAAGTTACTTTAAAGACTTCAGTAAGACAGAAGTGTTTTGCTGTGATTTTTCCTGTTGTTAATTTCATCATTAGTAATTTACTTATAGGTACACTGAAAATTACTTGCTGAGGAGAGGCAAAAATCCATATGTGCTTACTGACTTTGTTGTGCTTTCCCTCTTTTACCATTCCGTTCCTCTAATGTCTCTTCAAAAACTAGGTTTTTTTGGGGGGTTTTTTTGGTTTTTTTAAAGTGTTTTTTGGTTTTTTTGTTTTTTTTTTTTTTGTTTTTTTTTTTTTTCATGGGCTGTTTTATTAAAATGTAACTAGAATACTTTGAGTGGGGGATAATGTAAATAAAAGTCAGTTCCATCTGAAACTGTTTCTGGGAACTGTTCATGAAGACAGAGAGTCAAATGCCATTTTTTTTCCCCTGGGTTACACCCTATATATAAGGAGAAGTCATAATCTGCAGCACTACAGTCAAGACAGTTCTCATTTTCAGAAATGTCAAAGTGCAGAATTGTTTCTCATGTAAGACTGGCTTAACTTAGGAATTATTTAAGCTCATTTTGTTCAACTAATGTGAAGAAGTCTCAGGTTGAAACTAGCCTTCAAATCCCAAGGACTGGAGCATCATTATCAGTGATCTAACCACCAGAAAAGCAGATCACCCCAGAAAAGCAAATGAAAAATGTGAAATATTACTTCAGGACTCTTGGCTATTTAATTATCTTCCTGTCTTCCTTTTCGTTTTTGCCCCCCTCTAAACTCCTGATCTTTACTGAGCTATTACTTGATGAGCTGTCAGGACCATGTTCCCTTTAATATATTTAGAATCCCATTTTTTACAGTTGCCAGTAGGCCACTGACAAGAGAACAAAAGAATGTTGTCTGTTTTTGTAAGTAACTTGAAAGAGATGTTCTGGAATAGTCAAGTTTCTGAGTTAATGTCTAGATATGGTTATTAAACTCTAGTACACTTTTTAATGACAATATTGCCATTTATCTTTATAAAGAGTTTGGGGCAGGAGGATGTGTGTGAATTAGCTGTGTGACACTTGAGTGTGATAGGTCCTCTCCCCAAAAATTCCTCAAGAAGCCTGCCATTGATTTTAAATCAACACAAAAAGAGGCAGATGGCTCTCCTATTAAATCATCAATGACCTTTAAAAGGAATTGTGACTTTATGAGAACATAATTTACCAAAAACTTTCACAATTTTCAATCACTCTAATGAGTTTTAAAGCAAATCATATTCAGATTTGTGGTTTTCCTGTCATGCATCTAATACGTTGTTGTTCATTAAGAAAATGTTTAGACTATGCAGAGAGAAACAGTTTGTGCAAAACAGTTTTGTTTCCTTTTTTTTTTTTTTAATTTTATTAAAAAGACTGTACTAATAATATTCACAGTTATCAGATTTTGTAAAAACATGAAATTTAGTTGTATTGCCATAAGATGTACAGTGACACATGCTCAATTTTACATATCTTTCAAGTTCTCCAATCATATAACAGCCTGTATTTCCAATTTTCTCAAAGCAGTACAACCTTTTTATGCCAAGAAAACAAGTACTTTCTGTATTCATAACAGGATATAAAGAAATTCCCAGAAAATAGTTGAAGATAGTAAAACAGCAAAAGAAAAGCATGAAGATTCGGTATTGTGCTCAGACCTGTAATATTTGGCACTTTAGCAAGCCGATCTCAGTGCCAATCTCTCCTCTGAGTAACATCTCTGAAAGGTGCATTTGTCTGGTCTATTATTTTTGACTGAAACATCCTTAATCAGTTCAAGATAATAATTTCAATTATGTCAATCTGTTCAAGATAATAACTAACAAGAAGGCCAGCAGTTCCCATGCACTTTGAGACTGAGTGTAAAGTTTCCTTCCTGAAATATGAAAAATTTGAAGAGCTGATATTAATTTTTAATAGAGTATGTATCTTCTAATTGTTGTTCAACTGCCTCCTCAAATTCTGCATTCCATCTCCTGTCTGTTCCCTCCTGAAGTACAACATTGTGGGCGGACAGGCTTCTTCTTCTGCCACCTGGAAATAATTTCTGCCTCTCTGCCACATATCATTAGTGGTGCCTCCACTTAAAAAAGCTTATGGAAACTTATAAAATATCTTGCAGCATATTTTCTATGTATAATTCACTAGGAATAGGACTGGATTTTGTACAAGCCATGTCGTACATTGCTCTTCCTTATGCTTTGTGACATGTCTAATCCTCAATTAATGAATCTTCCAGTGATTGTTTTGTGATCCCTATCTGTGATTACCTGTAATTCCATAATTTTCTCTGTTTCTTCTCTTTGACACTCTGTCATTTGTGCATTTAGTTCAGAATTTTATGGCTGAAAGAACAAATTAACTGCAACTGTTATACTTCTCTTACCTTTAATATCCAATATCTGTAATTGCAGGCCTGGTGGTTTTAAAGGTCTTCAGTAAAAACTAGTAGAGATCTTAGCAGGCTTGATATTACATCACTGATAATTTAAAAAATTATGCTAGTTGTCTTGAACTCATTATATATTTTGCTTAAAGGTTCTGGGCAAAATTCTAGTAGTGTGCCATGGGCAACTTACAATGTAATTCAGATTTTGGTAATTATATCCCTACTTCTGTGAGATAGCTATAATTTTTCTTCCATTTTCTTAATGTACATTTTTAAATTTTTTCTACATTTTCTTAGATTTTTCACACATGATCACAAATAGTTGGGTAATAGAGCTCTTTCTTGGAGTCTGATAGTTTTCAGTTAGTACAAAATACTCTAACTTATCTAGAACGCTAAATAAAAAAATGTATACAATACTACTCAATCCCAAAGTTATTAAGGAAAACAGAAACAGTGTTTGTTGGAGCTAGTCAGAATGATTCAGAAATACTGTTTACATACAGAAGTGTTTTTTCTTATAATTTCCTTTTTCTTTTGCACAGATAGACTATTTTGATGGGCTGAGTGCAAAAGATTATGATTGGAAATTAAATCCACTAGCTTTAAGCTATGCATGTTTTATATTTAGATGGGATGTGTATAATCCAAGTTACTCTAAATCTGAACAAGAACCAGTAACTTTCTCATTTTGTATCTCTAAATCTGAGTATTTCATATACAAACACAAAAAAATCCTCTAGGCCCTTTCTTTAAGTTAAATATTATTAAACAGTGGTCTCCACTTCAGAGAGGTGCTGTGTTCCTTCTTGTGAATCACTGAAGTCAGCTGTAGGCAGACTCAATAGCAGCTAGCAAAGCTGGGTATCTTGCTGAAGGCATTTTAGTGTGGTGCAGGCTCAAGCTGCTAGATGACTAATAGCTGCATGTTCATATGCAAAATATTCTCTTTACCATTTTAAGGGATAAAAAACCCCAGTAGTTACAGTTTTGTAGGGAAATATGAGCAGATGTTTAAGGATGACTGCTCCACTTAAAATTTTTAGTGCTTTTGATATGCAGAGTGCTCTTAAAAAATCACCTGATTTCCCTGTCTAAAAAAAAAAAAAAGGCAATTGAGTTGCTGGTGGTTTTTTTCCTAAGAGCTGAAGAGAGATGTTAATTGAGATGACTTCAAAATAAATTTTTGTGTGAGCTTAGAAACTGCAGTGGAGAATTTCCATTAACGACGGGCATAAGTATCATCTAACATTCCTTTGGGTTTTTCCCCCCTCTGTTCCACACATATATAGTAAACTTTCTTAGGACAAGAACATACTTCAATAACTTATGCCAACAAAAGCCATGAGCCGATTGATTTGATTCTTCTATTTCAAAATTAAATATTCCTACTAAATGTAGGAGGTCTCAAATCACTAAGCCATTTTGGGGCTTTTTTGGGGGGGGTGATTATTTTGTTTTTTTCTTTTTTGGTTTGGTTTTTTTTTCAACTCTACCCACAAACATCTTAAAGAAAATTTTGATGGTATTGTTAAAAACTATTTAATTCAATAATAAAATAAGTGGAATTACAACTCTGGACTTCTGCAGGGCTGATTTTGTACTGTCTTAGGATCTGCCTGCAGGAATCCCATAGACTAAGGAACATGGAACGAAAGGGAGCCCACTTCCTTCAAGCCCAACATAGGTGTGTTCCTTTGAGTAAATAATCTGGTAGAGGTGGTAAGAGACCTGCATGGATCACCAAGGAGCTTCTGAAGAAAGTCTCATGGAAGAAAGAAAATTAAAGCCCATGAAAGAAGGGACTTGTCACTTGGAAGAACTATAAGGACGTTTTCAGAGAATATAGGAAGGCAACATGGATGGCCAAAGCCCTCTTAGAACTAAAAATGGAAGGAAGTAAAAGGAAACAAGAAGAGTTTGTTCAAAACTATCAGTAGTAAAAGATAGAATAGGGAATATGTGGGCCCACTGCTGAATGAGGTGGGAGCCGTAATAGCAGAGGATGCAGAGAAGGCAGACGTGTGAATATCTTCTTGTCATGGACACAGCAGTAAAAAAATTCTCTTGAATCAGCAGTTACATCCAAGCTGGCATGAGATGGCCACTGGATCTCTCTACACATTCAGCAGACTCTTCTCCCCCTCTCCTTTGATATGGTAACAGCTACCTGGAAGTAATAGGACTGACAAGATAAAATGCTAACCAGAATGGCTCCTGATACGAAGTTGCCAGACAGGTAATGCAAGTTCCTGTCTAATACAAGAAATAAGGAATTCTTAGAATGCCTGGATACCAAGGGAAGGCCTGCAGTTACCAATTCCAGCCTCATGACTGGAATGTAGGGATAGATGCGTTCAGGCAGGATAAGCAGGGTAGGAGGGGGGGAGGAGTTGTTCTCTACATCAGAGACCAACTGGAATGGATGGAGCTTCACCTGGGGAAAGACAATGCGAACTGATTGGGTGTTTATGGGTTAAGATTAAAAGGAAGAAGGGAGAAGGTGATGTTACAGTAGGGGTGCAGTACAGGACCTGCAGAACCAAGCAGATCCCCCATAGGCAGATAGAAGTGGCTTCGTGTTCACGGGCCCTGGTGCTTGTGGATGATTTCAACCACCCTGACAGCTGCTGGAGAGGCAGCACAGCAAGGCATCAGCAGTCCAGGATTTTTCTGGAATGCATGGATGATAACTTCCTCCTCCAAATGGTAGAGGAACCAACAAGAAAAGAAGTTTGTTCTCACTAACAGGGAAGGGCTGGTGACCAATGTGAGGCTCAGGGACAACCTTGGCTGCAGGGATCACAAGCACTTGAATTTAAGATCCTCAGAGCATCTAGGAAGACGTATTCCAATCTTAAAAACCTGGACTTTAGGCGTGCAGATTTTGATCACCTCAGGGATCTGCTGGCCAAAGTACTGTGGGACAAAGCCCTAGAGGGAAGGGGACCCAGGAAAGCTGGTCAGTATTCAAGGATCACCTTCTCTATGTCCAGGAGCAAAGTATACCAACAAAGAGGAAGGCAGGAAAGAATGCTAGGAGCCCTGCTTGGATGAACAATTTGCTCCAGGACACACTGTCACACAAAGAGAAACTCTACAAGCAACAGCAGAAAGGACAGCTAGAATGGGGCTAATATATAGAAGCTGTCTGTGCAGCAAGAGACCTGGTTAGAAAAGCCAGAGCTCAGTTAGATCTAAGTCTAGTCAGATAGGTACAGGGAATAGCAAAAATTTCTATAAGTATATTAACAGGAAAAAGAAGGCTAGGGAGGGTGTGTGTTCCCTCAGAAAGGAAACAGGAGAACTAGTGATATGGAGAATGCTGAGGCTGAGGTTCTCAATGAATTCTTTAACTCAGTCTGACAAGGGCTGACAAGGGCTCCAGCCACACTCCTGAAGTCACAGAAGACAAAGACAAGGGTTGGAAAGAAGAACTGCCAATTGTAAGTGAAGATCAGGTTCATGACCATCTGAAGTGTAGAGTCTTGCATCTGGGAAATAAAAACCCCAGGTAACCGTATAGGTTAGGGACTGAGCTGTTGGAGAGCAGCACAGGGGAAAGGGACCTGGGGGTGTTGGTGGATGGAAGGATGACCATGAGCCAACAATGTGCCCTTGTGGCCAAGAAGGCCAATGGCATCCTGGGGTGCATTAGAAGGGGGGTGGCTAGTAAGTCATGAGAGGTTCTCCTCCCTCACGCTGCCCTGGTGAGGCCACATCTGGACTAATGTGTCCAGTTCTGGGCCTCTCAGCTCCAGAAAGACCGAGAGCTGCTTGAAAGAGTCCAGTGCAGAGTGACCAAGGTGATGAAGGGAGTGGAACATCTCCCTTATGAGGAAAGGCTGAGGGAGCTGGGGCTCTTCAGCTTGGAGAGGACTGAGGGGAAACCTCATTAATGTTTACAAGTAT
The DNA here is from genome assembly GCA_038090715.1 of Florisuga fusca. NCBI lineage: Eukaryota > Metazoa > Chordata > Aves > Apodiformes > Trochilidae > Florisuga > Florisuga fusca. The sequence goes on from JAAWXA010000012.1 coordinate 12,397,569, forward strand.
ATAAAGGGTGAATGTCAGAAGGATCAAGCCAGGCTCTTCTCAGTGATGACCAATGGTAGGACAAAGGGGAATGGATGCAAGTGGGAGCATAAAAGGTTTTCTGTAAATGTAAGAAGTTTTTCACTCCAACGTTGACAGAGCACTGGACAGAGCAGCTTGTCAGGCTATAAACCAGTCCATAGGCTCAAGTATATGCTAGGTCAAAGCTACAGACATGGCTTCATCTGCTTCCTAAAGATGAATAATTAACACTTCTAAGCACTTAATTCAGACCTGGAATAAGGAGCTGATTCTCTCAATGAAATGTGTAAAGTAGGTTAAACTGATCCCTGTGGAAAATAGTTTGTCTTGGAATAATGGTTTCAACTTCTGCAAGGAATTATAATGGGCTTTTGTTAAAAATCTTTGAAAGGAGAAAATTTTTCCCAAATAACACTTTCCTAGAAACAAAATATATGTGTATCTTCTCATTTAAGTGGAATGATATATTTCTTCATGCTTCTAACAAAGTAATGAAAAAATGAACCACTGAAACAAGGGGCTTCCTTTTGTCAATCGATAATGCTGCTCAGAAAAGTGACAGGTCTTCAGACCTGTCAAACAGGTTGCAAAGGAGATTTAAAATTCCTGCCAGGATATACAGCGAGGTTGCCCTTTCAATTGTGGCAGATACATGTTTGCTACACTGTGAACACTGAAAAAAATCTATAACATCATTGTTACTAAGACTGCCACCGTTAAGTTTCTCCAAATAGGCCCATCAGATGCTTTACACAAAAGTCCAAGAAGAGGAGAAAGATGAAGCAAATATTAGATCAACTTGTTTAAAGAAAAGCATCTCAGTAATCTACAATAGCAATTTCTTACTATGTACTTATAGGCCCCCAACATTTTCTGTGTTTCTACCAATTTTATTAATGACTCGCATATTCTAGAAATAGTCCATTAGAACAGTTTTTCTATTGAAAATGCACTTCCTTTAAATACCTAAATATGCAGGAATATTTTGAACCTGTTCCATTTGCTATTTATAAAATACTAATTGAAACATATTTATGCTTTATTTCACAAAATTTCAATGAGTCTTAAAAAACAAAACAAAACAAAACAAAAAATCAAACAAAAAATCCCAGATGGTTTTTCATTTGATAAAGCAATAGACCACATTTACCTTGTCACTGTTCCTCTTGGGAGGTGTAGCTCAGACTATCTTCTCTTTTCTTCTAAGTTATGACTTTATCTCCTGTCACAGGAAGAGAGCTGTATTTAATTCCTGTGATGTGCTGTAATACTAGAAAATTGGGACACAGGGCCCAGACAAGGAGATTAGCTTGTAGGAGAAAATGTGAAAATCAGAATACTAAAATCATATGGAGCCTTTAGTTAGATCTCCAAATTACAACATAGAAATTATTTGCAATCCCCTGTGATCATCACTATGACATGCTCAGAAAGCAACACAAATGCAGCAGTAATTAGAAATAATCAAGGCAGAAGAACATCTGACTGCTGCTTTTAAAATTCTGACTTTTATTGTATTGTAACAAAAAATGCTGCTTTTGAAATTCTGACATTTACTGTACTATGAAAAAAAAAAATCTAACATTATTATTAGCTCAAAATATATAAGCAATATTGAAGCAGGAGACAAATAATTTTGGGCTGTTACATAGTGCAAAAGACAGAAATAGTCTGTCCAGCTTGCCCACAGATTTGTTCAGGGCAGCTGAGTATGTATTACACTTGTGGACTGCCATGCTTATTGCTGCAGATTAGTTCTTGTTTTGTTTCATGTGTATGTTGGGTGTATATTTAGAAGGATAATTTTTCTCTGTATATTTTATCCTGAAGTTTTTTGTTTGGTTTTTTTTCCCTACATTTCCCTAAATATTAGTAAGTTCTGTTCTCATTAAAATGCAAGTAGATTCTGACACACAGAAATCCACTAGCACAGGAGAGCTCAAAAAATGTAAAGCCTACAGGTTTTGCTACCAATGTAGTAAAATGATTTGGAATTCAGAAAAATGCTCTGTATTCAGAGCATTTAGGAAAGTAAGTCTGAATACTGAGCATTTTTCATCAGATTTTCCTAAATGTTTTGTTTCAGTTCTGAAAGATGATAAAGATTATTTCCTCCCTGTATTATATATTCCAAGTGTAACAAGCATACTACTTTTTCTTTGATAATGAAATGATAATGTTTCTGAGGTTAGGACAGTTTTCAAACCAGAACCAAGTAAGGCTTTGGTAATGTTTTGAGACAGACAGGAAGGAAATGGCTGTGTTTAGTATTATCTCTACTTTCTTTTGGACTTGCAGGAAATACTCTGTACAGGAGACAGATTTTTTCAAATACATCAGCTGGAGGCAGAAGGAATGTACATGCTCATCTGTCCCCAGCAGAATCTTACATTGTCCTGCAACGTGTCATGTAAAGTGTTGCTCCTTCACTAAATTATTAACTTGGTGAATAGAGTGTAATGGAAAAAAAGCCTTTGGGCTTTCTATGGCGCTGTAGTAAGATGATGACTCCCTAAGTATCTTACTTCTGTAATGTTTGCCAGATATCCACTCTCAGCAGAAAAAAAATTGGGTTAAATTAGGACCTAAAAAATTGATCTTAAAATGCAAATACTGAGAAAATGGCTAGAAAAGTTCCTAGAAAGAAGAAAGGTACTCAGCTACTATATAACCCTTCCCATATTGGTGCCAAAAGATTTTTCTCTGTGGGTGTTTTTCACATGATAAAATGCTTACTGAAAGCTAGGTACAGCTCCGATAGAGGCCTTTGATTTTTCACTTCTCTGACTTAATTTCATTGGAAATTATCTGATCTCACTAATAGTCCACTCATTATAAGATTTCCTGATGTATTAAGTTGTTCTGATACTTCTCCCACCAGATTATTGCCTGTTCTCCTCCCAGTTCTGAACTGATTAGTGGTGTTCAAAAGACTAGCTGGAGACAGCTTGTCTTCAGTAAACTGAAAGTGTAACAAGCATCCCAGTGCTTTCTGATGTATAGAAGTATAGAAAAACTGCTTTTTGCAATATAAGCATGTCTTTTGGCTTACAAGAGTTATTTTCAGATCTTAGCATGACAGGTTTTTCCATATCTTGAAATGTGTATGTTGAGAAAACACTCAGGTATTTAAATGGAATTAATGCATTCAGCTCATTAGGAGATTTTGACTGAACCTACTCCCAAGGCTGGTAAAGCACTTTGGAGTCATGTTGGGTTTGGCATGACTAGCTCCTAGGGTTATCTTTGAAGGATGTTTTGACTGCTGTGGAAAGTAAATGAACCTGTAAATATACCATCCTTTTGATAGCCTGTGGATTTTTGATGGCTGGAACAGATCTCTTTTATGCTAATGTGCGTAACGTTTTCTATGAAAATGTTCACTAATATAAATTCTTTCTCCATAGGCTACACTAAGGTAGGAATCCTACATCTGGTGCTCATGGAATTCCAAAGAAATAATCCAAGCCAATACTGAAGTATATTCTTGTTATCTTCATGTGCAGTGATAAGAATTATTATATATTTTTAGACTTTCTTTTTTTTCTTCCTGGACATACTTGTTCTGCTCAAATGGGGAAAGGACTGAGGCTGGTCAAAGAGGCAAAGAAATTTAGCAAGTTCATGGAAGTTGTTTGACTTGGCTTAGTGCACTGTCCCTGAATTTCCCAAATCCACATTCAGCATGGGTATTTGATATTTGATAGCTCCTTTCCTCACAGCACATGGAAATGTGTTTGTGCACCAGGCAGCTCAGAAAAGGGGATTCAGCTCTTCAATACTGAGGAGACATCATTTCTGATTAAGATATAGTGTTTCTAGAGCTGGGAATGAGTAAAAGAGCACTGCAAAAGAGTTAATCCAATTAGCTAAATGAAGTAGATGTTAAGCTCTGTTAACAGAGTGTTAGCTTTCTCCTGATTAAAGAAAGCAGAGAATCCTTTTTCAAAGGTATCTCACACATCTCCAAATTTCCGTCTTTCCATCTTCAGTCTGACTTCAAACTATGGTTGTTTTGGTTTGGGGTTTTTTTGAGTTGCTTTTTTATTGTTCATTTTATTTTATTTTGAAGTAAACTAGTGATGAAAATAACATATTGGTTACTGTAGGATCAAGGAAACAAAAGGATCAAGGAAACACAAAGAATGAAGGAACTCTATAAAGGAAAGAAAAAAAAATCTTATTTCTCTCCCTATCATCAACACCAGCTGTATTTTTAAAAATTATTTTTTGCAACTCTTACTGCACTGGCAAGTTCTCATTCATCTGTTGGTCCTCAATATAGTAGCTTGTGGAAAAATTACACACAAAAGAACACATGCCTTCTACAGGCTTTAGATAGTATTTAAGTCTGTGAACATTAGTCAATGTACTTAATCACACTGCTCAATGCAGAAGTTATGTTATTGTCAATGCTCCACTGCCACCTTAGAGGATCTTTCAGAAGTAATAACGTGATTGGATGCATTTTTTGCCCCTTTAACTACTGATGTGAACTGTTGAAACAGTCTTCTCTCTCACCCAGATGTTCCTTGCATAAAGCATTGCTAAGAGTTAAGAAGTATGCTACTTGCAAGAAGTGCCTCAGAGGATAGACCACAGAATCCAAGGCAGCAAAAGAATTATTGTGCCTCTTACCATCTAGCAATTGCATTTTGCTGAGCATCATACTTGTTTTTTGTAACACACACAACTAAAATGTAAGCATATGACCAACCTGCCACTATTAACTTACTTGATAAACATTTTACTGGCATATATAATCTGGCAGAAAATTTCAATTCATGGGGATATTAAACACTCTGTATTGTTCAGATGCAGTGTGCAGACACAATTTTTGTGCTGAAGTATTGAACTTGATACAAAATTTTATGGATTTTGTTCTTCACCATTTCTTCTCTGAAGAATAGACAGAGATAGCAAAGCAAGTAGAGTGCCAGAATGGATGCACATTGTGCTATTTGCATGTAGGGGTGACAAAGAGAGACTGCTTTACATTAATGTTCGACTTCCATGGAGGAAATGAAATAAAAAAACTTGCTATGGCAATGTTCTATCCATTTCCTTACTGAAATAACAATCTTCTGCAGATGCGCAACATGATTTCTATATATGCTGACCAAAAATTTTTCATATTTCAAGAAACAGCTGCAGATTTTTTGCCTTGTAATGTTGCTGTTGTAGTGGTGTGCATTCTGCTGTCCTGTGAGGGTGTGCTGTGTTAAATCCACAAGGTTCATGGATCAGTTGCCTTATTTCAGTCTTTTGCACAATTGGGAATTTGCCCACAGTCTAGCACTGTGGGAATTAGATGACCATAGCTGTCCCTTCTATTTCTGCGCTCCTAAGAGAGGTGGTTCTCCAGACCCTCAAGTGCAGTTTCTCTTGTACTTTACCTAAGCTGTTTCTATCCTTCTGGGACATATTAATGTCCTTAGGTCTGGATTATCCCTTCCCTAAAACAAGTGCCCTCTTTCAGGTGCTGGTCTCAAGTGAACATGATTTACATGCCTGTAAGTTGCTGATAAAGTGGCAGAAACTACTTGAAAGTCTGACCTGTATCAGGGTTTAGTGAGATATAACGCTGGGCGAAGCAGCTGCCTGAATTGTTTGTACTGTCTCTCACAAATTCTGAGATCATGCCAACAAAACTGCTATAGGCAGATTTAGCAACAAGCCTCAAACATTTGGGTAGCTATGAAATGGAAAGGAAAGGAAAGGAAAGGAAAGGAAAGGAAAGGAAAGGAAAGGAAAGGAAAGGAAAGGAAAGGAAAGGAAAGGAAAGGAAAGGAAAGGAAAGGAAAGGAAAGGAAAGGAAAGGAAAGGAAAGGAAAGGAAAGGAAAGGAAAGGAAAGGGACAAAGACAAGAGGTATGTATGCCTACTAAAAAATAAAAGGAAAAGAAAATAACCTTAAGTGTTGAGACTTTTATCTGGTGTACCTGTCATCCAGGCTAAATTGTGGCCCTAATGTATAAGAGAAAAAGAGAAAATTGCCACATACACACAGCCACATAATAAGCAAATGTTAATTGATGTACTTTATTTGTGATGGCTCTTTCTTTCTTTTTTTCTTTCTTTTTTTCTTTCTTTCTTGTCCAGAACCCTACACAGTGGATAAACAGCCCATCCATAGAGTAAAAAACCCTCAACCTATACATTTAAGAGGAAGCCTTTATTATTTCCTTCGTCTGAGTCTGAGTGAAGGGCATGTGGGAAAACTCACCTCCTCCTGAAGCTTAGGAAATTGACCATCAAGCTACACCTACCTGAGCCAGAGTTGTCCAGTGTGTGTAACACTTACAGGTCTTTAAGTGTCTGCCATGGAAGTTGGTGTTGATGTCATACAGCTTTAATTTAATGACCTCATGCCTGCATTAGCCAGGTGGAATGAGCGTGCAACATTTTGAACCAGAAGGCAGAACACTCCCCATTTTCTATCAGTAACTGTGATATTGCTAATTCCTGGTTTACGTGGGTAACTCCTTTCTCAAATTTATCTCAGATCCTCTTCAAAAGTGAAGGCAAAATAGCTAAAATGAAGAAAAAGCGAGGACAGTGGTCCTGATGGGGCTGATGTGGTGGCAGTTTTGGTAACAGAGGAGAGGCCCCAGCCATGGCTCCTGGAAGAAGAAGCTGCTGAAAGCTCCACTGGCTCCAAAATGCCCAGCTCCACATCTGACTAATGTTAAGGCAATTAGTGACAACCGATGCACATCTGAGATTAGCATATTCAAGAAGGGGAAACAAGCAGCTGTAAGACTGGAGGGCAGAGGAGAGGGAGAGGAGAAAGCAATACCAGGAAGGAAAGATATATCAGAGGGGAAAGCAATGCCAGAGCAGAGATACCAAGGTTGGTGGGGAAGGAGAGGGAGAAGGTTCCCTGGACAGAGGTTCCTCTACATCTCATGGTGAGATGGCAGGCTGTCCCCCTGCAACCTATGGAGGAGCACGGTGGAGAGGCCCTTGGTGGATCACACTGGAGCACATGTGGAGCAGCAGCCATGGAGGACCTCATGCCAGGGGAGATGAGATTATTCTTGAAGTAGTCCATGACACTGTAGGCAGCCTGCACCAGAACAGCTTGTTCCTGAGGGATTGCACCTCATGGGAGGGACTCATGTTGGAGAGGTTCTTGAAGGACTCTCTCTCGTGGAAGGGCCCACACGTTGGAGTAGGGGAAGACTCTGAGGAATCCTTCTCCCTGAGGAGGAAGAAGCAGCAGAAAACAACCTGGGATGAATGGATCATAAAACCCCACTCCCTATTCCAGTGTGCCACTGGAGAGAAAGAGGTAGAGACACCCAGAATAAAGTAATTTGGACACAGGAAGAAGGGAGGGGTGGGGCAAACTATTTAACCTCTGGCTTTTGTTTTCTCTTTGCTCTTTGTTTTGATTAGTGATAAACTGAATTGTTTTTTTCCCCAGTTTGGGTCTGGTTTGCCTGTGACTTTAAACTGTGAGTGAAAGCCTCCTAATTTTTGTCTTGATCCATGAGATCTTAGGTGGATTTTCTCCTCACCATCCCAAAATAGGGGTTGGGAGAATGAGTAGTGTTATGATCCGTGCAGCCACATCACCTTTTTTAGCCTAGGTCTAAACTGTGACAGACAGCTATGGAAACATATTTCCCATTAACTGCAGAGTAAGCTCCTATGCATCAGTTTTGTGCTCATAGTTCTCTTGTGAACTCCAGGAAGAGCTCTGTAAAATATTGAAAAAAGAAAAGTAAACATTTAACTGTATTTCTCTCCTTTACTGCTAAAGAAAAGAGGCAAAACACAACACAGATTCTCAATCTTTTTTATTCCCAGAGAGCAGATGAGAACTTAAACACAAAATCTCAACACAGAAGAAAATTTTACAGCTGATATAATAGAACTAATTTTATAGTATAATAGAACTACTAACACTGCTGTAATGTTACTGTCGTACCAGTAGAAAGCATTTCTGAAAGAAAATAACGTGTAAAATCTGAAGAAAAATGTAGAAATAAGTTGTACACTTAGTAATCTTCTTAGTGGAGGTGATGTACCTGCAAAACAATATTAATAAATACATCAGAAAAATAAAAAGATCTGAATAATGCTAAGAATGATTGACAAACATGGAAAAGCGTGATTTCTTCTAGCTGCTTACTATTACAACGATTGATAGGCAAATAAAATTGATTATGACTGACTGGTAGAGAGCTGCATAAAGAATTATAATATTCAATAAATGTTTTTTCATTGGTATTTTAAAGTAAAATTGACAGGATACAACACCCTATTTACTTCCAAGGAAGAGCAATTATGTTATGTACATAAAATATGGCTGATTATAACATTACATGACTTTTTGAAGCTAACAGCTTCAATTACTATATTCAAATTATGTCCAAGAAAAACATTGCTTGTGGGCATCTCACTTGATGTTTTAACTCAGTGGAGAAAATTAATTAAAAAATAAGCAGGGACATTCTCACCAACTTGAAATGAACAGGAAAGGAAACATGCCACTAGAGGCCATGTGGTTTTGTTATGAAAAAGTGTGCTTGACTAATTATGAAGGGAAAAGATTCTCCTCTCTCTCTCTGAAATGTTGGAAGAGGTTTTTTTTGTCTCTTCTATGCAGCCAACATGATCCTGAAGTGAGAAACTATTTCAGTCTTTTATAAATAGGTTCTACTTCATATATGTATAAAACCCACTATGGGTTTTATGGAGCAGTACACCACCCTACAGAAATGAAAAGAGTAATAATATGTAATATTTCAGTCACTGAAACCAAGAATAAACATTTTTGTATGTCTCATTTGCTTATATAAATTCGGCATTAACAGCTCTGTATGTGATCAGTTCACACAGGCCATTTGTGTACTAAAAAGGTCTGCTGTACCCTTTTGTTCACAAAACTGCCCTTTTTTATAGTTTCTTGTCTGAAGAATTCAAACTTCCTACAAACACAGCTACCAACCAGCATGGGGTCCTTAAAAACTTCAAATACATGTAAGAAAGACTAGGTGATTAGACTACCTCACAAGAACCTTAGAAATAATATTCCTAAATTCCAACATCCAAACGGGCAACAATGTGAATTGTTACCTTGTGTTTATGATTTGACATTATTCATAGATAAGAATAATTTTTTTTTTAACTATATTGAGGTAATCAGATGCATTGGCACAGAAGCAAGCTATTCAAAGCACAATTAAACCCTACATAATATACTTACAGTTCTCTATAGATGGATTGTGGCCCAGACAGTTTTTGGCATTATCTTATTCCAGTTAGGAATAAGCTTGGAACATGCCTAATTTCAGAGATTTTAAAATTTTTCTTCACTTCTTTTTATTTTTCATTCAACACACAAGGAAAATGGTCCAACAAATCTCTATATAAATTAAAATTCAAAAGCTTCATCAGCTTCTGTAGCACGCACCACCACTACATGAGCTGGAGACTTGCCAGTATGAGCTCCCAGGTCTGTTTACAGCCCATATGTACCAGAAAGTTTACTGTACAGACATATCATACTATCCAGCATCCACACAAGGTGAGTGATGGAGCAGAAAAAGCTGAGTGTCCCAATCTGGAAAGGTACTGTTCCTACCCCTCCATACGTTCTGTTCTCCACAGATAGAGATAATCTTGTGGTGGTGACACATTAAATAATGCTACAGACTACCTTGATCCTGTGAATCCAGTGCATGAAAATGTTCATCAAAACAAGTTCTGAGGAAAGTTATTCCGTCTGAATCAGGTTTGATCTTTATAATGAACCACTTATATGCTTTGCATTTGTATAGCCTTGTCTGTGTTTTGTCCCTTCCAAGGTATTATCAAGATAAGAGTAAGCTTTTAAATAAGGGAATACCTTTCTTGAGATTAAAATGCATTACCAACATAATTTTAATCAGGTCCTCTATGACGTTTGCTCCTAGGGAGGTAACCAGAAATCAAAATAAAATGAGACCATTCAGTGCCGCACAAAATGTTTAAATAAAGATTCTACAGGCCAATCATGTAGCCCTTCTGTACACAAAGGTAACTTAAAGGATTTCATTAATATTAGCAAACAGACATTTTATCCTAGGAGGACTAGTAATATATTGACATTTCATCCACACAATAAAAAGATGCTGAATCCAAGGCATTAACCATTTTATTTGGCCAGAGTGAACACAAATGAGTTAAAATTCTATGTGAATAACTGACTTCAGTGTTACTTCTTTATGCAACAACATTTTAGAATTGACCCTAAAAATGTCAGAAAAACTTCTTACACCCAAGAAGCTTTTTTCTGAATACATTGAGAGCTCAGAAGTATTTGTCCTACTTAGTAACATTTCTCGAGACAATATGTGCAAATTCTACTTATCAGGCAAGTATGTAACTTGTACATGTCTGTGACATCTACAGGTTTGTCGTTCAAATACTGTGCTCAGATGAACTTGAGATGTTATGTGCATAAAATATATCCAAGTTCAAAACATAGATCAAACACATGGTGGTATGTTGTCTGCTTTGTTTAAATAGGGATGATTGTACACAAAAGTCATGATGACCATAGTGAAGATGCAATTTTCAGTCATGATGACTGGTTGCTGGTTCTGTTTTACTCATTTTTCTGTGCTGCAGTGATTTTCTTGTTTCTTTCAGTGTTGATGGTACATCAATTTTGTTCACATTTCTAATCTCTTGGAGATGAAAGGCATTAAGAAATTAATGTCATAGTTATAATTAAGAAATTGCTTTCATTTTATGTGTTATCTTAGTCACAGCATAAACAGAGGCCTCTAGATGCTCCCAGTAGAAATGTACCTTCTCTGTGTCATCTTTTGGTCGTCAGTACCAAATAAAACTTGAAATAAAAATAATTTCCCATCAGACTAGAATATCAAATGTCATACTACAAAATGGAAACAGAATTTTTTCTCTCCTTGGTGTTCCTTTTGTGTAACTAGCCCTAAAATCTGAGCCCTTTTCTAGGTTGTTAAAATACTGTGTGAATGTACTGAAGCTTTTGGAAATACAGCTTCTTTTTTCCAGCATGTGCATCAAACTCACAATATGTCAGATTGGAGATGAAGCATAACTACAGCCTGCAACATAAATAAGGAAGTATATAACCAAGAAATTCTCTGCAGTAGTGTGGAACACTGTATAAATCTGCTTTGAGATCAAATAATTAATGGATTCTAACAATTGGAATAACTTGTAGAATCCCAGAAAGAATCTTTGTCTCAAAACAGCCGTCCTGACAAAATGGACATTGCACTCAGATGGAGGCCTCACTCGATAGCCATCTGGACTCTCTTCTCTCAAGGAGAGACCCCCATTTGGGTAACCACCCTGATAAATGGAGCCCTATTCTCACAAGAGCATCCCCTCCTTCCATGGTCACATCTTGGGTGATCAGCTCTCCTGTGGGCCCACATTTTCCATAATCTTCCTCCTATAACTGACATACCTATAGATACTTTTCTTGTTGCCCTTAACCTCCCTTTGCGAGATCCAATTCTCTCTGTGCTTTTGCTTTCCTAACCTGACCTATTGCTTCTCTGACTCCTTCTCTGTACTTCTCCCAGTGTATCTGTTCTTACTTCCATCCTCTGTAATCTTTGTTTTTACCCCAAAGTGTGTCCAGGAGCTCCACGATCTCCTTGCTCATCCACGCTGGCTTCCTGGCACTCCCGCCTGCCTTCCTCTTTACTGGGACAAATTGGCCCTGGGCATGTATGGAGTGATTCTTGTACATGGACCAGCTTTCCTGGGCTTTGTCCTTTTCTACCTTACCAAGTAGATCCTTGAAGAGACTAAAATCTGCTCTTTTAAAATCAAGTGCCATCAGCTTACTTCACATTTTGCAGACTTTCAACATCTAACAGGATTAAAACAGATTAAACCCAGCCTGCATCTAGGTCAGGATAAAATATAGAAACACAGACAAACTTCTTTCCTCCCAACTTTTGGGTCTGAAGAACTGAACAAGCAAGGCAAAAGAAGGAACTTATGGGATCCACTTCTGTAGATGACACATTTTTCTTTTGACATGTCTTTATTGAGCTTGCCTCAACTTCCTGTCATCCAAGTGACTAACAAGTACTATGTTACATAGTTACATATTACATAGGTAACATAGTTCTGCCTGGTAGAAACTACAACTAGTTCTAGAAAAACAGTTGCTTTTTTTTTTTTTTTTTTTTTTTTTTTTTTTTTTTTTTATAATGGGGTCAGGTGCTTGGTTTAAAAAAAAAAAATTACCAAATCTAAACTATTCTATTCTGATCTTTGCCTGAAAACCATAGGCTTTTTTTTAATTCACCTGAAAATTTCTGCTTATTTCTGGACAGAGGGTCTGTTCCCATAGTATGGCAGAATTTCCATGAAGCTACTGTCATTCCATTTCACTTCAACAGCTTTTCTTCCTCACTTTTTGCCTAATTACCTGTTTTTCTTTTTTATTTATTTCTTCTTCTTTTTTTTCCTCCTTTTTCTTTTCACTAAGTTGAGGTCCATTTAGCACCAAAATAGTTGCCTTCAAACTGTGATCTCAATTATATACATTTAGTGCCCTTGTGTCATGGTTTAATGTTGGCCTGGCAATTAAACCAAATAACAGATGCTCTCTGTTAATCCCCCTCCCTGATAAAGGAAGGAGAGAGAATAAGGGAGAGAGACTCATGGGTTGGAAACTAAACTATGCAACTTTAATGCAACAGTAATGATAAAAAGGAAAACATTACTAAATATATATATATAATATACACAAATATACAGGAAAATTGAGTCGGCAGCAGTTGGGAGCTGGAGGCAGGAACACAGATTCAGGCTGGCACGGATCAGGACTACAGGCAGACAAATGGATGGAATCCTCACAGGATGCTGAAGAAAACAGGGATGGGTGAAAAAAGAAAGCAGGAAAAAGGGCTTTGACCCTTGTGATCCCTCAAATTTATACTGAGTATGGCATGTATGGGATAGAATACTCCGTTTGGTCAATTTTGGTCATTTATCTTGTCCGTTTCTCCCTAAAGGAGGGTTTCAAGTATGACCTTTTTACTCCTTTTCACCTTCTGGAGGGCAAAATGTTCCTCAGAACTGAGCAGTGTCCTTGATTCTGCACACCAGTCTCTAGCAGTAACTATAAACATTGGGCGTTATCAGTCCTAGAAGCAGACACTGTCTGAGAAACTTGATGTTAATTTCAGCAAGTGCAGCTACTTACAAGAAGCTTATCTGAAAGCAAATTACAAGACAGAAAATCACCTTTATCCTGTCCAAAACCAGGACACCTAGCTCAGTGTAATTGTGCTGTATTTTGCAATTCCCTGCCTTCACACCATTCAGAAATTGTATTTCTCCCTTTTCCAAAGTTCTTTCCTTGCTCTTCTTCAAGGTCTCCCCTGCTTCACCTATAATTTCTCCCTAAAAGCAAAGAGACACTTCAAGTGGAAACTAAAGCTTTTTAATTAACTGCCATATTGTTTTATCTTCTACGTAACGTGCTATTTCATAGAATCACAGAATAGTAGAGCTTGGAAGGGATCTCTGGAAATCATCTAGTACAACCCTCTGCTAAAGCATGTTCGCCTAGAGGAGGCTGCGCAGGATCATGTCCAGGTGGGCTTTGAATATCTCCAGCAGAGGAGACTCCACAGTGACCCTTGACAGCCTCTTCCAGTGCTCTGTCACTCTAGATGTAAAGAAGCTTTTCCTGATATTTAGATGGAGCTTCCTGTATTCCAGTGTGTGCTCGTTGCCTGTTGTTCTGTCTCTGGGAACCACTGAAGATTCTGGCCCCATCCTCTTGATACCTGCCTTGTAGATATGTAGATATGATGCCCTCATGTTTTCTTTTCTCCAGGCTTTGTAAACCCAGGTCTTGAAGAACTTCCTCCTAACAGAGATGCTCCAGTCCCCTAATCATCCTTGTAGATGGTTCCCCTCCAGATGCATCACAGCATTTAAAGATTAGTAATCATCAAGTGCAAACTGAACTGTCCCAAACTGTTAGGAAGAACATGGTGGCCAAAGCCTGTAATTTTCTCTCTCTTCTTTCTGGACACAGAAATTTAAGCAAACAAGCAAAGCCACTCGACCAAGACAAGAAAACAGGAGATATTTCTCTCCCACATGGTTTCAGTGGTGTAGGTAGAAATATGCTTTTTATTGTTCAATTTTCAAACAGGGGGAGGCAAGGCAGGACCTGTCCTGCCATGTCCTGCCCTTTCTGTTCCCAGGAGTACCCACTTCTGGGGCTATATCATGCTGTATCTTGACAAAATCCAAGCTGATGCTTCTGCTTTTTCTCTTCTCAGTTTCAGTTATAACACTATAAACTAATGGATTTGGTTAGATAAAATGTCCATCACCAATTTTTACATAAAGGATCCAAAAGCTGAGTTAACAAAGACATGTCACAGGGTAAAGAATGTCACTGGAAAAACTGATTTTTTCCCCAACATCTACCCCTTCTGTCTTTTAATTGGCTTTTGCTATTGAAAAACTATCTGCTACTGAAAAACTATTGTCATTCTAGATAAATCATGGTGTAAAGTGCAAGAGTGGCAACATTTCTCTGGTGTTGCCAGAGCAAAAATAAAACTGTTATACACTGTTTTCATTTTTTTTCAGATGCTATTAAGGCTTTTTGTGATGTATGATTTCACTTATGTGAGCAGTAGTCATGCAAACAGTACACAGCTGAAGCCACTGTCGTGACTGTCTACTACTCAGCTGGTGATGGGGAACCAAACACTTCGCTGTTATGACTCATACAGAAAAAGTTGGAGTACATTCAGTCAAAGAAGAATTTCAAGAACCATGGTTGAGTGCATTGCTACAATCAGATACAATGAGCCAGGAGTCTTGCTGTGTAGCATCTCCAGTGTTTAATTATACTAATAGAATTTCTTAATTTTAACCCAACCCCTAATTTATCATTTTAGTGGGAAGCTTTACAATATTGCAGGTAATGGCTGTCCTAGGCACAACCCAGGGTGGCAGACACTCAGTATTGTCACTCAGATAGAGATTTCTCACTCAGCTTTATGATTTTAAGCATGCAGGTGCAACATTACTGTGGCACACATCCTTCCCATCAGAAGGTGCCACTGAACTCCCTTGTAGTGCAACAGAAGTACGGGCTTATTAAGTGCCTTCTCTACCACCTAGTTATTTTACTTAGTAATTGAGAAACTAGATCATTATCTTTTTCCTCACCGTAAGTCCTACTGTACAACCACAGCTGTTACTCACTAATTCTGGGTGGTTGCTCAGCTTTATTGCAGGCCATAAAGCCTGGACATTTTCATCTTTGCCAGGTACCAAAGACACATCTCTTTTGCAATGCTGTTGAAGTGAGTGAAGGGGAAGTCTTGCTAGAGCAGAGGCAGCAAAGCAAGAATTTAAGTACTTCAATTGCTACTTGCAGTTCAGATTCTAAAAAGTTACACTTCCTTTTGGTCTGACATTACAATGAATTACTCTAATCAGTAGACTATTTGTTTAGACTATTTCTTTAACAAAAGAAATTATTTTAATTAGTAATGATGACTTACCTTACAACATATATGTGAAAAAGAGATGGCATTATAAATATAGAAAATAGTTAGAAAAAAACAACATAATATGAGTTATGGATGGAAATACCCACTCCATACACAGAAAACAAACAAACAAACAAAAATTGTGTCAAGTTAGGTGTCAAGTTCAGTGTGTGTAAGGAACTTTTTGTGGTTCAGCTGTAGATCTTATAAAATTAGATTACAGTTGTCTGCTAGTTGTTGATAGTTGCCGTACCAGAATTAAATATCACAATAAACTTTCAGATTAAACTTCTTGAATTTGTTTTGATAAAGTGTTGGAGAATGCATATATGTAATTACTATTTGGTTGGTTGTACCACAATCAGGCCAATAAGGGCTTAGTAACACACATTTCTTTTTGTGTGCAGACAGGTAGGTACACATTTACTACATTCTTTAATGTTGTCTCTTCCACTTATGTTCCCTTTTTGTGTGGCTAAAAGCTACAACAGTACATAAAGTAAAAAAATCAAACACAAAAAAACCAACCTTTTTTTCTCAGGGGAAATTTGTACACATTGAGCTGCTAAACAAAATCATTGCCAAAGACTTATTGTAATATGACTTTTTTTTTTCTTTTTTTAAAGGTAATTTTTGACCTGCAGACTATGGAACTAAAGTGACAAAAGGTCTAGCATTGCTGAGTCAGTAAGAATCATTGTTCCCAAGAAGCTATTAATGAAAAATAGTGGTTCCAGAAATCAACATCCATCTTTTATACAGCATGTTTTCAGGGTTTCTGGCTCACTGGAGCCATTAAACTCCTGTAGGACATTTCACAGGAGACTGATTGGTATCCCCACATCTTGAACTAAGTCCAGAATGTGATGAGAGAACTCAGTAATGTTTTAATTTACATGCTTCTCTGTGCACATATGTGAGAGAGATCAACCACTTTTTTTTCTCTTTTAGAGTATCAGAGAAGATACCCCATTTCCTATTAGATGCATGGATAAAAGATCTAGAAAGGGGGAAGAGAGGTGCTGATTTTTTTCTCCCCAGTATTCAGTGACAAGACACATAAAAATGGTTCAAAGCTGCACCAGGGGAGGTTTAGGCTTGACACTGAGGATAGTCAAACACTGAAATAGACTTCCTATAGAGGTGGTCAGTGTGTCATGCCTATCCGTGTTTAAGAAGCTTTTTGGACAATCTCCTCAATAACCTGTTTTAACATTTGATCAGCCTTAAAGTGGCCAGGCAATTGGACTAGATGATTGTTGTAGGTCCCTTCATATAAACAGTCTATTTCATTATTTCATTATTTCTACTCTGCTCTACTCTACTCCATTCGACTTGACTTTAATGATCTCAATATTTTACATTATAACTCCTGGAATGTCCACACAAGTCTGTCATTGTATGATATTCAAGTCCTGCAACTTTCATTACAGACTCAGCTACTGAACTATGTACAGCTACTGGACTGGGAAAAGTCCTCAGCCTTAAAGTTCTTGTCTTGCAGTGAGTACTGGGAGACAAGTAAAAGCTGAATTTTTTCCTCAGACCTGAGAAAGAGATCGATCTCAGCCTGAGATAGAAGATTGATCTCTCCATTTTGCCATATAGTAGGACACTGACCTTCTCCATGGGGACTTCTCCTTCACCTCTGGAAAGAATATCTTTCCTCTCCCTGTCTCAGTTCTCCAGACTAAAACACTATTTTAGATTAATCAGTGCAGAAGAATAAATAAGGTTATTAAGAGAAAGGCCTCAGGGGTCAAAGAATAAATTATTTTAGTCTGTTCTTGTACTTAAATGTCAGAGTATTTTCCTTGCCTTTGTCAATCAAAATCACTAAGTCCTATCCTGCAAAAAGCAGTAGAGAAATGATGGGCAGAAATAGCATGCTCTTGAGTACGATAGCTGTCGAGATCTCCCTTTTATGGATCTTGGAGGTAAAAGTACTATTAAATGCAGAAGTGAATGGTTGGAGGGGCTTTCTGTATAAGCAGAGACATGAAGGAATAAGGGAAGAAACTGCTCAGCCTTGAAGACTTATTTTAAGGGAAACATCAGAGAGAAATGGTGTGCAAAATTTCTTCCTAGTAGTGAGACCAGTTTAAATCAATTGCTCAGAGCTTTTTAAAATTTCTATGCGTTCCATATTGACAGGAGCAATTATGAATAAATTCTTACAGGTTTTGAATAGCTAGATACTTCTGAGCTACACAGCAGGTAAGATAACTGGTGCCACAACCATAGAGGCGTTCCAGAGATAAATCAAGAAGACAACACTAATGAAAATAGAAAACACTGTAGTGCAGGGATTCTAGATTGCTTCAAGCTCCATAACATCCAGTAAGCAAGAATATTGGCTTCTCTTCGAAGCTGAACATGTCTAAACCAACCACTATAACAAAAGAAACCCACCCAACCAAAAACCTTTGAAACTGTCAGCCTCACAGTGCTATCCATCTGATCCACCTGAAGACAGCAGAGTTGTCTCAAATCCCTTTTACGCTCACAAAGTACTACTATTACATCAATTTTCCTGCAGAGGGACAGGTTAAAGCCATGTTTCTCAGAAGTGTTAGGTACCACATGGGTTTCCATTCATAAACTTGACAAGTGTGTGGGGGATAGCAAACCAACAGCTGACACCTGACTGTCCCCATCTGTCTTAGTGATTCCCTTCCCTAGACCTGTCAGGATGCACCTATCCAGCATTTTTTGTGGGGTCCCAAAAAGGAGAAGGCTGAACCCTCTTGACCTGGGATTCCTGTTATTTTTTCCCTTTCCTTCATGGCACTGAGAGTTTAATTTTTAAAAAACTAATTAATAGTTTTAAAACTTGTTTTTTATCCAACAAGACTTTCACACAGCATCTGGCAGTGACTCAGATGTAACTCCTAGAAAATCTTACTAAGATAAGTAACAGGCACATAGCATAGGGCACTTGTGAAGGATGCCTGGAATGGGGACAAAAAGGTTTAGCAACCATTGTTGCTAAAACTGTTCTTTCCACCGGTAAGTGATTGTGCTGTCCGTTGGGACATCCCCTCTCAGGTGGAAAATTGTGTTCCTCTTCTCTTCCAGGCTCATAACACTTTCAAGACAGCAACATGCTCACTTGCAAAAAGGACTGAACAGTAGTAAGATATTTTCAAGGACTGTGAAGGACAAAGCTTTTCTCTACCACTTTTTTCTGCTGCACGGCAGAGACCTGATAGATAACACTATAGCATACTTAAAAGCTGGCAGCTATGTTTATTTCTGAGCTGTGTGAGCAACCCCTCTTATTATAAACAGCAGCAAATGCAAAGTCCCAAATGAACAATTATACACTTCTACCTCACTCACAAAAAATTTCCACTGGAAGAAGAGATTTGTTGATGTTTAAGGGTATATTATTTATGCTCACAAAGTCTAGACCTCTTGTCTCTTCAGCACTGTTTTAAAGAAAAAAATTCTCTGTTTTAAAGAAAAAGAAATCAATATTGTGGAAATACTTCCAAGATCTATAAGTGTGCTGTTGACCTACAGCCTCCTTGGTTACTGTGAAACAGTAATTTCACTATACTGAGTAAATCTTGCTATTTTTACATCTTTTATCGTTCATGTATAAGCAAAACTGTCTGAGTGGTGACAAATATGTGGGATTGGTTTATGCCTCTCTTGAAGTCTATTATTACAGCAGCTGGCAAATAAAATACTTCTGTGGGGCTAAATTATAAATAAGCCAGCAGAAATCCATATTCAGCCGGAAGACACTGTGTATCTAAAACCAGGTATGTAGGACTTTTAAAAAACATTTAACCTCCATGAATATGAGCCAAAATGCAAATGCAGGTAGCCAAATTTAAAGGTGGAATTCCATCTGGTTTCTAAGGGTTTTTAATAGACATTATGAAGAACTAGAAAACAGGCATGACAAAGAGAACATTTAGTTTATAGTATATAAGAGTACCAGTAAGTTAACCTAGAGAATCCATGAAAATATGGGATATTTATGTAATTAATCATAGGAGTCTGGATTTGAATATTCATCTATGCATTATTTCCTTACTCCAGAGTCTTTTACGCTTACCTTCAGGATGATTGTGTTACTGTAAACAGCAGTGATCAATTTCTTATTTCCTTTTAACAGTCGAGTGCGCACCACAAGATGGCAACGTAAAGCAACCTTCTATAAAAATGTTGTGAATGATCACTGTTCTTAGAAATGCCTTCAAAATACTTCTGTTAAACCTGTATTGTGAATCTGTATTGATCATGCTTTTGAAATAATCATGCCAATGTCTGCAAATCGTGATAAATATTATGACTCACAGCAAGGAGTCAAAACTGTAGCTATTTCTAAAATCCCCATGTTAGTAATCAGATTGTTATAATAAAATACCCTCAAAATTGTCTGAATACATATAAATTATGTAATAAAGCAACTTTAAAAAAATAGTATAGTAAAACTTATTTTAAAAAAGTATAAATAATGTACATAATTGAAATATCCAGGAAGAAATGCCTCAAAGCAAGTACAAAGGCTTGGATTCTCCAGGGAGCATTTGCAACTTGCTAGCAATTATTCAGCAGCTATTCTTTTCTATGACTCAGAACTAAAGAAAATCCCCTAATAATGCAATAAATCTGATATTTTACCCATGTGCACTATTCTAGCAATTTACACTTACTTTAATTTCCATTAAAGATTATAAACAACTATATTGACAGCCCCAATGGTAGCTCCAATCAAGGAGAATAGTGGAATGGAGGTAAGGTGTTATACAATGTTTCAGTATTTATATTTATCTCAACAGGAGATTATGATTACTACATGATCAATGTAGTTCAAATGGTCATGGAGAGGAGAAGCCAGTTATACACCTAATAGGAAACAAATTCAGATAGTTCTCAAGATAGTACATATAAGACCAGTTGCATGTTCTATTTGATTCAGACCTTCAAATATATTTATAGCTGAAGAAGGAAAGTCTCAGAAACAATACTTAGTACTGGACATCCAGTAATTAAAAGAGAGTGAGTATACTTATGAATATTAACTGAAAATTTGTTGGATTAATTACGCCTGTGATTGTATACTCTGAGTCCATTCAAGCATATGTTTACAAATAATCAGAACACAGAAATACACAGGGTAACAGTGAACTGTATGCAAACTTCACGAAACAAATAAAAAAATAAAAATATCTATCCTGCAATAACTATGAATATTTTCAGTAGATATTAGACATCAAGAGCTGTAGTCTTTGAGGAGAAAAAAATCAAAAGTCTTGCCACTACAGTGGTAAGTACCATGAGATTCAAACACTTGTAACTAAAATGAAGAATTCAGGAATTCTAAATGCTTCCCAAAACCTTCTACTTTACAACATGCACACATCAAGGGTAATGATAAATTAAGCAAAATAATTTGGAACAAACAAACATATATATTATAAAAGACATTTTCCTGAATAGAGTAAGAAACAGAATAGAAAACAAAGCTCATGTTTATGCAAACAAGTTATCCTCCTTGTATCTATCCTATACTATTCCCCATTTACTCAGTAAAAATGAAGTCATTTTGTAACAGTTCTTAAGTCAACCTCTTGTAAAGGAGGACGCAGACGGAATTGATCCAATAGCAGACCAGAGATCAGAACTCAGAAAACTCTAGGCCACTCTCTACAACAGTATCATTACATATTTTGTCTATCTGAATTCATCTTCCTTTTAATATTTCATAGTCACTGATCATGAACCATTATATTTTTTTACAAGATAAGAAATTACTTCAAGCATAAAAGCCAAATTAACAGAGCAAAATTAACTTACTTTGTGGCTTGCTTTAAACAGAAATATTTGTTTTTTAAAAATTCACTTCATTTGGGTTGTTGCTTTTCTGCAATTTTCCTGGGGTATATTAAAGCTCTGAGGAACAAAGTCACAAAGGCTTCTGCAGCACTTAGTAATCTCCCACTAGACTGATTTAGAATTTTACACATAACAAGCTATCTCCCTCTTCTGCCTATCTTATTCAAAGCAATATATTTTGATGAAATATTGAAGATGAATATATGAGAATACATAAGGAACATATTTTATGACAGTTATGCAAATATCGATCTTTTAAAAAATCAGTAAAAGAATTTAAATTCAGGACTCCCAAAAATCCACCATGCCTTGGAGAGAAATGCAAAAGCTTGGAAAGAGGTGGAGACTTATAAGATATTGTGCTATGCAGGAAGCAGTGCCAGCTTATCAGAACGCTCTTGCAGGGTGAAATTTCTGTCAGTGCAGACAGTGGCAATTTGTCCTCAAGACCTAGGCCACTGGCCAAAAATCATAGAATCATAGAATTTTCAGGGTTGAAAGGGACCTTTAAGATCATCTGGTTCCAACCCCACTGCCATGGGCAGGAACACCTCCCAGTAGATCAGGTTTCTCAGAGTGCTGTACAGCCTGGTCTTAAAAACTCCCAGGAATGGGGCTTCCACCACCTCTCTGGGCAACCTGTTCCAGTGTCTCACCACACTCATGGTGGAGAATTTCTTCCTAACTTCCAAGCTAAATCTACCCTCCTCCAGTTTGAATCCATTGCTCCCAGTCCCATTACTACCTGACACCCTAAAAAGTCCCTCCCTCCCTTTCTTGCCACAGGGGCTCCAGATCTGGGTGCGGTACTCCAGGTGGGGTCTCACAAGGGCAGAGGAGAGGGGGAGAACCACCTCCCTTGACCTGCTGGCCACACTTCTCTTGATGCAGCCCAGGACACGTTGAGCTTTCTGGGCTGCAAGTGCACACTGATGGCTCATGTTGAACTTCTCATCCACCAGCACCCCCAGGTCCTTTTCCTCAAGACTGCTCTCAAGCCTGGACCACACAGCTTGGTGTCATCAGTGAACTTGCTGAGGGTGCACTCAATGCCATCGTCTGTGTCGCCGAAAAAGTTGTTAAGCAAGACCAATCCCAACACTGATCCTTGTGGTACTCCCCTCGTCACTGGCATCCTCTTGGACATGGACACACTGACAGCCACTCTTTAGGTGCAGCTGTCAAGCCCGTTCTCAATAGACTGAGTGGTCCATCCATCAAACCCATGTTTTACCAGCTTGGACACCAGGATGTTTTGTGTGGGACTGTGACTTTCTCACAGAAGGCCACAAGGTTTGTCAGGCACGATTCACCTTTGCTGAAGCTTTGTTGATTATACCTAGTCACCTCTTCATTTTTCTTCTGCTCCAGCAGTGCCTCCAGGAGGATCTGATCCATGATCTTACCAGGCACAGAGGTGAGACTGAGCAGCCTATAGTTCTCTGGATCTTCCTACTTTCCCTTTTTGAAAATGGGGGTTGTGTTTCCCCTTTCCCAGTCAGCAGGGACTTCACTGGACTTCCATGACTTGCCTAGAAGATAGGTATGATTTGAGCTGAACTATAAGCGTAAGACCTAAGGCAGGCTCTCTGCCTTGGTGAGTTTCAGGACTGAAGCTCAACTGAGTGAGGTATGGCAGGACAGTTAAGACTACCCCCATCATGTCCCAAAGAGTAATGTTGAAGAAAGGGAAAAGAATGGCCACAACTCCTTCTACACACCATATAGTGCAGGAGTGGAGCTTATTACCACAACAGGTGTAAGAAATTGATAATGAGCATCCCCTCCGTAGGTGCTTGTCACTCACAGGCAGAGTGCCTCAGGCTGCCCAACCAAAGTCACATCTCTCCCCTGGTAATGCAGGTTAGAGCTCTGAAAGAGGGAACAAACATGAATACGTACAGATTTTCAAGCCGCTTTTTTACATGTAGATGGAGAAGCCTGCAGTAGGACCTGAGAGTAGATGTTGAAGTCCTACCTGTAGCATCTGATATGCAGAATTAAAACAGCTTATAAAATAGTAAGTCATTAGTAATTGCAGGAAAACATATTGCAAAACAATCTTTAATAAATAACATTTATCAATAATTAAATAACAATCAAATTATTAATAAATTTCATTACGTATTAATTATGAAATTAATAATCTTTAATAACGATCTGCCTAAAAAGAGACCATATGAGTCTAGCCAAGTATAAAATATATTAGAGTAGACACAGGTTGAAATCTGTAGAGAAAGAATATTGTGTAACAAAATCAATATTTCCCATTTTCCATAGGCCACCATAAAAGGACTATATTTTTTCTTATCTTTTTCTTCCTTCTTTGCAAAACTATAATGACTCTGGAGGTAAAGAATGGCATCTGTCACAGTTGGCTGTATTTCTTTCTTTCTCTCTCTCTGCCTATGCATGTGTGAACCAAATATTTAAATATGCAATGATGAAATATTTGTAGGTATTTGCATAAGCAACACAGCCAGCATATTTCAGAAAAAAATCTTGTTGTTTCAAGTTTAGGAATGTGAAATGATAGTTCTGTGAAATTCAATATCTACAAAGTAAGATGGTTTTCTTGCTGGAGACTTAAAATTTTTATATAAAAATTCCCTAGTCATTGTTTAAAGTATAGAAGCTTTTAATTCATCGTGAGCACTACCTCAACATTTTTCCACTTCAATGCTTTAGGAAATACATTTTGCACAAAATTTGTGTGATGATTTAAAGAAGAGAAGATAGATCAAGACACAAATAAAAACCCATGGCAGAAAAGATACATACCAATAGTATCCCAGCAAGACTCACAGGCTGTCTGCTCTACTGAGTGACATCCTGCCTCTCACCTGCTCTGGAAGTACAATATATTTTTTAGTCTATTATAGACAAGCAAGCTGACTGAGACATGATGGGCCATGAGCTATCTCCTTTTCTTACTGTAGAGTAGGATATGGAAAATCATTTTCCAGAATGGAAAATTCATTTTCTGGAGAAACGTATGTCAAGAACAAGTTCCTCCCTCAGATTTACAAAAATACACTACATGAAGCACAGGATAGCTTTTCATTTCTTTTGCCATTTTCATACATTGCCATTTTTACTGGAGGAAAAAAACCAAAAGTGATAAACTGGCAGTGAGTGATGCTGCTGCACTGCAAAAAAGAACTTGCACTACAGAAGAAGTAAAATATGTATCAGAGAACTTGGAGCACCTTCTAAATAATTGTCTTTGTAGGTTTATACAGCATAAATTTCAGTTTCTCTCTTCCTGGTTCTTTGGCTTAAGAGGAGTTTGTCTGTATGCAACCATCAGCTTTTGAAGTCTAGTTTTATCTGAGAAGGAAATACCCTTTCCTCCATATCCAAAAACCCTGATACCTGAGCCACCCAACAACTCTAGTTCTGAAATTCCACCACCTAGAGACATGCTTAGCTTCCACATGGTAAGATCATATTTCTTCCCCAGACTGAGTATGGTGCATGACCTCTTCATTTTCACATTACCTTTCATAAAATGGGCAGACGTACCTATTTCGCTATTCTCAAAATAATGCATTCTTATCATGCTGGAAAGAGAATGCAAAATTAAACATTTTCTTTTGCTACCAGGACTCTAAAAACATGCCAGCAGCAGAATTTTTCTTGAAGAGTGAGAGAGAAGGGAGATTGCACTCATACAGACTTTTATAAAATTCACTTAACTAAAGTAAAATAAGATGTGTGACTGCATACACTGGTGTATGGTACTCAGATAGCAGTGAATATTTGCAGAATTGACCTTGACTACCTATATTTTTAAACAGTGTGTCTGTCCTCTGTATGCTAATATGTTTCCATAAATAACTGCAAACTAAATTTATCTTCTGCCTTCAAAACGTGCTTTCAAAATTCTCTTGCTGCAAAAGAAGTTTGACTACAGCTGTCAGGATGATGGTGATCTGAGACTACTAAATGTCAGGTTGACTGGTGTTGTCAAGTTCATTCCATCAGTCTGTCTTTTTTCCATCTGCTTCATCTCACTTCCTGTGGTAAATTCTCATGAGTAGGGACAAATTCTGTGTTTTCGGATGCACAGCATTGAGCAAAATCACAGCTACTGGAGAAACAGAGGAAGAGAAAGAAAAAAAAAGATACTGTCCAAAGATATAATCCAGGAAATCTTCACAGGATGTGAAAAAAAATACGAATCCACAGGATTTTCTGAGAGAGAGTAGGACAGTTTAATTTTTCATATACCAGATAAAATAACCACCTCTCTGACTTATATGAAAGATTTAGTTCATTTACAGGAAGAGAAAATTCTTTTTACAGTATATGGGAGTTTCAGACCAGTGTGGCCCATGGCAATAGCTTCAATATCCATCAGCAGAGAAGGAACACCAAGCCAGTGACTAATAAGTTACCAGGAAGAAGACCCTACTGGGCAAAGAACTGCAATCTTGACTACTTTGTTATCTCTTGCATACCAAGTGGAAGCTGAAGATTACATCCCAGTGCAGAAATCAGATTTGTCTTTGCAATGCAGAACATCTTTTCATGAGATGCTAATTAATAGATCTTTCTCTGATGTAATGGGTAAGGTAGTTGTCACTGGAATAACATTGCTTCTGCAAAGAGCTCTGCAGCTGCCCTCAGTGAAAACATTTTACTTTCCCTGACTCAAATACACACTGTCAGCAGTCCAGCTCAGATCCTGGCACTACTGAAGTCAAATTCCCAGTTATTTCAAAGGCAGAGTATCGTGTGGAAATGTGGAATTTTTCCAGCAGACTTTCTGCAAAGGACAGAGCATGCTAGAACTGCATCTTGAGTGCTAAATCAGTTGTGATCTTAAGAAGGTACTTAATAAACCTACCAAACAAAGTTGAAAACAAGGAACACCATTGCATAGCACATCTTACTCCATGATTCTGAACACTATATAAAATTATGTCAATGAAAATTCATTCAAGTTTTTATTAAACACTGCCTTCAAATATTTTATTTTTAAATTCTTCTTTTCTAAAATGTTTTATTCATATAGTATGATACTGACTTTGTGTATTATTTCAATACAATTAGATTTTTGTTTCTTGAAACATAGTGCTACCTTTTCTTGCTAAACATATGAACTTGCTTTATTAGTTGTTAGACCAACAGTAAAGTAAAATAACTAAATTCTGGATGGATAATAAAGTAAGACTATTTTGTCTATGAATCATTATGGCAGAAGTAGAGGAACTTGTATTTGTGCTTTAGTTTCCAGATGTGAGAAATAAGGAATGTAAGGTGTCTTGTAGATATTAGAAACATCCAGTGTTAATTAATGAAAAGAGTAGTGAAAAATCAGAAGGTCTGATATTCTGATTCTTCAATTGTAGGCAGCCCTGGCTACTATGTTCTACCATAATTCACAAGCAAGCTTCCCATCCGGTTTTGTCATACATGAAATTTTGGGGCTGTGCAATGCTCAGGATTGTTATTTTAAGCTCCCTGAGGTAAGAGAGATTGTTAACTCCCAACACATCTCCCCAGTAGAATAATTCCGTATTCTCCCGATAGCTTCCTACCATAAAAATATCTGCATAACATGTTACGGCAGAACCCCTCTTGATCATCTGCTGAAGGTACTGGGAGTCTGGGGAGGTCCCTGTTGTACAATAGCTAGCCAATATTATTCCAGTTTGTGAGAAAGGTATGAGGCAACACCCAGCAACCTTCAGGCACAGGTTCACAAAGGGAAAATACTGTTTAACAAATTTGAGAGTCTTCTATGAAAAAGTTGTCCACCTAGGGAATTAATGGAAGATGATGAATGTAGTTTTTCTGGGTTTTAATAAGGCCCTTATTACTGTTTCACAGCATCCTTTTGGTGAGTTGTCCAACAGTGGGATGAGCAGGTTCATGGTGTGCTGGGTGATAAACTGGCTGAACAGCAGAGCTTAATTTAGTGAACAGCACTACACCTGGATGCTGACTGGTCACCAGCAGTGCGTCTCAGGGCTCAACCCTATGGCCAGTGCTGTTGAATATTTTGATCCATTGTCTGGATGCAGGAGCTGAACGACTCATTCACAAGCTTGTTGATGATACTCAAACTGGGAAGTGCTGTTATGGGACAAGAGATCTTGCACAGGGACCTAGACAGACTGGAGCGTTAGACAGTCATAACTGGCATGAGATTGAACTATTCCAAGAGCAGCTGGATTCTCCACCTGGGAAGAGGTAGCACCGGGCACAAGTCTAGATAGGGAGAGGAGTGTGCAAGAAGAGATCTGGGTGTGCTGGTTGGCAGTAGTCTCTGCAGGAACCAGAAGTGCACCCTGGCAGCCAGGAGGGCAAACTGCATCCTGGGAAGCATCAAATACAGCATGTAAGCAGCATCATACTAGCCAGTCAAGAGAAAGGATTGTCCTGCTATCTTCATTGTTTGTGTGACCTCTCCTGGAGTGCTGTATGCAGTTCTAGACTCCACAATTAAAGAAGAATGTGAAGGTCCTTGAAAATATTCAAAGAAGCACAACAAAGCTTGTGGAAGGACTGGAAGGCATGTCCTTTGAAGAGCAGCTGAACATTCTGGGTTGGTCTCAGCTGGAGAATACAATAGGAGGATTTTTGCTCTGGAACTGATCTGCCCCATGTCTTCATTGTGTGAACTCTGTCTTACTCAAATGTTTAGAAACATATAGTGCAAGGGACTCTAAAACCTTTGACATGAATTGTAAGGAGAGATACTCTGCATGACTTCATGTTTGAAATCTCACATGAATTTCAGATACACCTTAGATTAAAATTGATTTGTATCTTTGGAGCAAAAGACTTCTTTCAGCTTAGCAGCTTAGCAGTTTAGGCAGACCAAAATTCAAAGGACAGAATTATGCCCTCCTCATCCACCAAAAAGGGAAGATAAAAGAGGAATAAAAACTAGAGACTTAAAGGTGGAAATCAAAAAAACTGGAAACAGATTTCTTAGCACCAGGGAAAAGCAATAACTTGTGACATAAAGAACAAAAATAAAAATGTATACAAATATATACATATTCAACCTAACCTCAATGCTGGCAGGGAAAGGTGCCTGAGGGACCCTTGTGGCATGGTCTGCCCAAACTACTAAGCTATGACAGAATAACTGGCACCCAGTGAGGGCTTGAATTTAATTTTTTCTTTTAATTGAAAATGTTGGAAACTTGGAAAATGGAAAAGAGAAAAATGGTTTTCAAAGTGACCTGGGTTAAAGTCTTGTTATATATTGACTTTTCAAATTTTCTCACCTATTCATGTTGTTTTGTAGTGCTCCTTCTCCCAGCCATGTTACTGTTCTATACTGGTAAAACAGTGATTTTTGTGAGAATGAGTCTGGTTGGGAATTCTACTGGGGAAGCTGGGGGCTCTTTATTGAATGAGTTCACTATGCAAAATGACTCTGCTCTTTTCCATGGTGAGTTTGACTCTCCAGAGTGTGGAGGCCTCATGATGGTTTGTGTTACTTGTTTTGATTATCATTGTGCTTGAATGTGTTGTAGTTCAATGTTCAATATTTGCTTGGGAAAACTGCCCCTGCTTTCACTGCCACCCAGGCTCCCACTGCTGTCCTTGCTGCTGCTGGCAGGGACAACTCTCCTACTGGCTCCGAACCAGCCCTTACGCCCCTGTCACAACCCACAGAAAGCATCTAAAGAAGTTGGACTGCCCAGTGAGGGGTGATGATGATGATGATGATGATTCAGAGACATAGACAACAGGAAACCCTGATCAGCGAGAGAGTCTGTCTGAGGCAGTAATGGCACAATAGAATGATTCGGAACCTGAGGTAATTGTCCAATTGTGTCTCTACGAAATTTAAGAAAGGATTATGCTCAAGATAAGGGTGAATCACTGACTGCTTGGATGCTTCGTGTCTGGGACAAGGGGAGGGCAGAGAGGCGTGGCAGCTGGAATCGTTATCCAGAGTTGGGGGCGTCAATAAGATAATTGGGAGAAAAGTGGTACTTAAGTCTTTGGAAGTGCTTTTTGTCTATGGTAAAAAGCCAATATCCTTTTAAGGAGGATATCGAATGTCACCTTTTTATATGGAACACCATGGAAAGACTCATCAGGTATCTTAGGGAGCTGGCAGTTTGGGAGGTCTTCTATGGTGATAGGGAAACACCCGAAGATCCCGACGAGATGCTATGTAGGAAGCCTCTGTTTAAAAAGCTCACACAGAGTGCCCCTGCTACGTACTCCCACATTTTTGGGGGAAGGGTCTTTGGGGGAGATGATGAAACACCACCAACTCCAGTTTGCCCTTAAAACTTCAGGATCTCACTTATAGAACTAACTGGAGGAGATGAAGTGCATCCTAGTATATCAGACATTAATTTTTTCCTGTTAACATATCCATGTTCACTTTTCGGTTTCATAGGTAACATTTGAGGTATGGTTTACAGCCATATTATAAATATGTTAAGTTTTTTCAAAGAACTTTTATGTTAATCCCTAAAATTTTCAGGTGCAGGACTGTTACATTATGAGTAGTAAAAAAAGGTAGTCAGCTCACTACAAGAAACTAGACAAACCAGGTTATACAATGGAGGCAAAGAATTATTTTTTCAAACATCCAAGTACCCCACAATAGTTCCTGTTTGAGAACTATTTAAGAGACTTCGGCAATTTGGTGCAGTGTATTGCCTATGAAGTAACCTAATTGCTGAAGGAAGGTCTGCAGTATGTAACAGTGCACATTAGCAACTGAACTGATCACAGTTTCTGCAAATGTGATTGTGTGTAGGTGCCTAGCTGCTCATCACAAACAGTATGGAAAAACTTGAATCATAGAATGATAGAATTGGCTGGGTTGGAAGGGACCTCAGAGATCATCAAGTCCAACCCTTGATCCACTACCGCTGCGGTTACCAGACCATGGCACTGAGTGCCACATCCAGTCTCTTTTTAAATATCTCCAGGGACGGAGAATCCACTACTTCCCTGGGCAGCCCATTCCAATGCCTGATCACCCTCTCCGTAAATAAATTCTTTCTAATATCCAACCTAAACTTCCCCTGGCACAACTTAAGACCGTGTCCTCTTGTCTTGCTGAGAGGTGCCTGGGAGAAGAGACCAACTCCCCCCTGGCTACACCCTCCTTTCAGGTAGTTGTAGAGAGTGATGAGGTCTCCTCTGAGCCACCTCTTCTCCAGGCTGAACAGCCCCAGCTCTCTCAGCCTCTCCTCATAGGATCTGTGCTCAAGTCCCTTCACCAGCCTGGTTGCCCTCCTTTGGACCTGCTCCAGCACCTCAATCTCCTTCCTTCAAATCAGCATTGGAACCTTTCAGTGACATGCTGTACTTCCTGGGATTTGCTAGCAGTGTTCCCTGTCCTGCAGCTCTTTCTCTGCTTCTGGATATTAAAAAAAAAAATAGTTAAAAACCAAGAGCCCTTCAGTCTGCTTCTGAAGCACATATCACTCATTATTAGGTTATGTCAGGTTTAATCATTCCATATCGTTTGACATATATTAGTACAGTACCATAAATGGATTGCATTACATTAATAATTTAAGGAGCTACCATCTAACATTTTCAACATGAATAAAACAACATCAGTTGCCAAAATAGTACAGTGAGCAGAAGCCCTTTTGAAGTTAAGAAATAATGGTTCAGCTCATCCCTAGTTTAAAATGAAAAGTTTTCATGAATGGGATCCAGCTATAATAACTCAGTTATGAAAAGCAAAAGAGACAATACTTTGCAAGGGAATCCAGAGAAAATAATTTAGAATAAACATTCATAAACATAAAAATATATTGCCACTATTAAAAATGCCAATTGATGGACAACACAATTTATAATTCTATGACAGAAATAACAATAAAAGAAAAAAAAATGCTCTAAAAAACCCCCTCTCAGATTTGAGAGGATATTAAATGGTCAGGTGAAAATGCAACAACCACATTATGTATATCACAGCCAAAAAATTTCTTCCCCTTTACTCCATCAAAAATTATGAAATCATTATCATGACACTAATTACAAATATATAATTTTATCTATAAAAGATCCGAAACACCTCTGGATTCTAGGGCAGATTCTCCCATATATTAGCTTTTCTTTACAGCACTCAAGTGGCTAAAAGTTGCCACAAAATCAACTTCTAGAAGTACATTGAAATAAAAGTAAAATCTTCAATGGTATTGAGGCAGTCTAAGGACACCTTATCTTCTTGATAAATGGGACATAGCTTGGGAGAAATGCAGGGTACATTACAGCAATAGACAGTCTAGAATTTAAGCTGAAAAAATTACTTTCTCTAACAGTTGCAGGTAATTGAACGTATTTTATTATTTCCCCAGTAATACAAAAATCTTTACCACAGCACTGTGGATTAAAACTATATAGGCATTCTGGTGTATGGTTTTGGCTAGAGCGACATATAGGAACAGAAACAACAAAAAAGAAATTTAAAAGGATGTTAGATACAAGGTTTTTTTATGACCAGAAGACATTAGATCCTTGTGTCCAAGAAGGCCAGTGGTACCCTGGGGTGTATTAAGAAGAATGTGTCCAGTAGATGGAGTGAGGTTCTTCCCCTCTACCCTGCCCTACTGAAACCTCACCTAGGGTGTCACCGAGAGAATCCAGTTTTGGGCTCCCCATTTCAGGAGGAACAGGGATTTACTTAAGAAAGTTCAAAGGGGGGGCTATGAGGATGATTAAGGGACAGGAACATCTGCCTTATGAAGAAAGGCAGAGGCTTTTTAGTCTGGAGAAGAGTAGACTGAGAGGAGGTCTAATTAATATGTATAAAATATGACGGCTTGGCATCAAGAAGGAAAGGGCAACCTCTTCTCCTGTCATAGGATGAGGGGCAATGGATTCAAGACAGAGCACAGGAAGTTCCACCTCAACATGAAGAAGAATTTCTTTACTCAAAGGGTACAGAGCCATAGAACAGCCTCCCAAGAGAGGTTGTGAATTCTCCTTCTCTGGAGACTCTCAAGACCCATGTGGATGCATTTCTGAGTGACCTGCCCTAGCTTTGGTCTTGCTCTGGCAGGGGGATTGGACTCAATGATCTTCAGAGGTCTCTTCCAACCTCTGACATTTTGTGATTCTATGATCCCTGCCTATTTGTAGAAAGACCATGGCATCCTTTATGAAGAAACATTACAAGGTACAGTTCACAGAATCATAGAATGTCAGGTTGGAAGGGACCCCAAGGACCATCTGGTCTAACACTTCTAATATTATAGTTTATATGATACATCTCAGCGCCTCTGGCTGGCTTCCGTGGAGTTAGTGGAAGGCCACTGCCACACCCCTTCCCTCCTAGCCACAGTATAGTGTCTGATTAAAATTTGATTTGCACATTAAGACACATTCCAAAAGTCTTTTTCTACAACCAGCTGGGCTTGCTTGAGGGATTCTGCAATCTTTGGAATCAGAGTAATGTGAGAGTGCCACATACAGAGGTGGAAAATAACTTTCAGATGGAAGATACTTGTACTTACACTGTACTATTCAGAGTGTTTTCATAATTTTGCTCTGCTCACTACAAAGAGGTTTATAAAACCAGATATGTAGTAAAGCTCTGTTTCTAAACTTATATGCACCATAAATGTAGATGTGATTAGAAGAATTTTCACTATTTGCAGTACAAGCCTGATTATGAAGCAATAGGTAGATAATTATCACAATTCATTAGGTGATTTGGAGGCTTGAGAAATCAGAACAGATTTATAACTGAAATTAACAAGATAGGCTGGTAACACTTTCTTTTTATAGTAGCTTTCGGGTTTTATTACTATAAATATGATGTCCATATACAGTGCATTAACACTGTCAAAACATTAAGGATGCTTCACTTTACCTGTATTTCAATTTTGCAGTGTTCTTCACTGTGATGGCAGCAGCTTGATTTTGGCAATAAATCAACATGATTTCAACAAGGCAGTTTAAGTTTGTTAGCTGAGTGAACATCAAATTCACTCAAGCTGGTACTTTTCCCTCCTGTGCAAAGTTAGAGTGGTTTTGCACTAGAGAAATACTTGCTGCTGTTTCATATGACAGACATCTGTTGGGCAGCTAGAAGATTCAGTATGCTGACTGGCTCAAAATATTGTAATTGCACCAGTGCTCTCAGGTACTCTGTCAAGCCCATTTGAGATTGCACAGAGTGGCAGTAATTTCACTTCCCCTATTTAAAGTGTATGCTTGTGTTACTGCAGAAATAAAGAGAAAGTATTGGGCAGATTAACAGTGACTGAAAAGGTCTCAGTTACAAATGCCAGCCTTCAGTATTCTTCAGAGACCTCATTGTTGCAGCACCTTGGTGTTAGAGGGTTAGTGAGTATAAGGAAGTCATTTACTGGTGGAACTGTTTTACTGAGACCCATTTAATGAAGTGTAAGACATAATTGTTTTTCCTTAAAATATGACAGCCCCAAGGAAATTTTTAAGAATTATTTAATTCAGGTTATATTTCCCATCCCATGAAAAACAGGAAAGGAGAATCTGATACATAAATCAACATCTACTTTCTGCTACACTTCAATTTTTTTTTAGTTAGAATTTGTATCTCCCTTTTCAACAGTGGGTCACTGTGCCCTGAACTGATCTGCTCAGACCAGGTCAATCTAAAATCAGTTTTCAGTTATTTAGTGAGCAAATTGAGAAAACTGCCACTTCTACTTCAAACGCTACAAAATCAATGCCAGAAAAATGCAAGCCATTTGGATGGTTACTCTAGATGACATTGTGTTATGTTGCACAAAACAAAATTCAAAAAGAGGTGATGTAGAGATTGGGACAATCACCAATCACCAATACCTGGTGAAAGATGATAGTGAGTGTCAGCAATGTTAAACTTATGACACAGTCAGTTTGGTGCCACCTTTAATTTTATATTTTTTCCACACATTGCAACCTGTCTGCGGTAAAGGGGCTAGACTGACAAGGTCAGAAAACACTTCATGCTAATAATTCATTCTCATGTGTTCAGTATACTAAAAATGGACTTGATTTTCCACTATAAAGAAAATGTTCAGTTTTTCTTAAGAAGTTGCTAATATATTTTGGTAACGCTGGATATACTCAGAAGGCAAAAATCTCTCTATTTGCTTGTAATCTTCATAACAACATTTAGCTCTGGCTGGTTATTATGTATTTTTCTTTGTTTAAACATGTTTTGGTGTGAATCTCACTTCAAGAATTCTCCCCTCATTTATTTACACCCTACACCCCATCCTAAGCAAACTAGAGTTTGTAGACTCTGTAGAATTCAATAAATGATTAAGTAAATTTTAGTAACTAGGTCCTTTTACCATCAAGGTAAATCAGTGATTTTTGTAAGAGCA
The DNA here is from genome assembly GCA_038090715.1 of Florisuga fusca. Taxonomy (NCBI): domain Eukaryota; kingdom Metazoa; phylum Chordata; class Aves; order Apodiformes; family Trochilidae; genus Florisuga; species Florisuga fusca. Next base: position 12,432,288 of record JAAWXA010000012.1, read on the forward strand.
AGGTCCATCCTAAGATATTAATGTCCTAATGACCTGGTAAAAGTCTAGTTCAGAGATTACCTCTGTTAAAAATATGGCAATGGAAAATCCAAAATCTGCAGTGATGTGGATTTTGTATTTAATTTAAATTACATGAGAATACACAGGACTAAATTTTGACTGAACATTGACAACTTTGTGTCTTTTGCAGAGCTGCAACTAAAAAGTATGTTAATGCAAACACACAATTCCAATAATATAGAATTCTAACAGAGGTCAATCTAAGTCCAAGCCTGATTGATTCTAGGAGAATGTTTTGTGACTCTTAGACTTGGAAGTACTAGTTCAAGAAGGACACCCTGGAGTGTCAGGTCCAGTCTATTTTTACTGTGGGCACTACATCAAACCATTATTCTCATAAATCACCCTTAATCTCAAAAGCAGTAGCTTTAGAATGGGTTTTTGTTTCTCTGTGATCAGAGAACCATTCTTAAGCCTAATTTCAGCAATATTTTGGGACTCCCTTCTGTTTTGTGATTTACTTATTTTCAAGGTTCTACCTGTGAGTTCTTAAAGAAACTGAGTTCTACCGTAATCAACAGCTCTGCCTCTTAGCGATTTTAACACCAACATTTATACAGTCTATCTGAGTCTTCAATTCATTAAATTACCCAAGTTCTTTTTCGTCGCAAACCTGACTATGCTCCAGTCCTTTCCATCATTTATGATACTTTCATCACTCTTTCTGGAACTTGCCTGTCAAGAACTTTTCACAGATTGTGCATAAGTAGTGTCTTCAACTAAGCTTTTTCTGTTAGTTGAAAATACCTCTCCTGTGTATAACAGGAACTTGTCAACCTGGTACACAGAAGCACATACCTAAAGCAGACACTTTTACCTAAATCAGACACTTGACACTTTACTAAAGTAGATAGGCTTAGAAAAAAAATTGCAAGAATAGGGGAAGCATGTGGTGATAAGATCAAGATCAATACCCAGTCACATGTAATGTTGGGACTTCCAGAAATAGTTTCTATATAATCAGCAACTCTCAATGGATTTTTCTTCTATGAGCCCAAACCCCTGAACCCTATTGTAAACTGCCAGCATTTACAGCTTCCTGCAACAAAGGAGTTCTTCAGGTTAGCCATAAGTATGAAGATCTGTGTAATTTGTTTTGCTTCCTGTAAAATATTTATATAATGTCTTACATGAAAATGGAATATTGGAAGAGAAACTGAACAATTGACCTATGTCCCTCTCTTCTATTGCCTCTTTTGAAGTTAATAGTCCTAGCATACTTTGTTGTTCCAAACCTTCTCTCTTTCTTGTTACTCTTCTGATTTTTTTCCTTTTTGTTTCTGTCTGAGGACACGTAATATACAAGATGGAGTGAATAGCAGTTTCACTTACAATCTGTTCCACTCTCTATTTTTCTCAATTAATTTCTGCCATAATTTTTGCTTTTTAGTTGCTGCTAGGCAACTTCATAATAGTTCCATGAAAATATCAGTCTCACCTGAGTTGAAATGGTTTGCTCAGATAATGTTATATATGAAATTCATACTGGTTTTGTCTGCATGCATCAATTATATATCAATTAACTATGCTAAATTTGATCTGTTCCATTGCCTTCTAAAATCCATATGCAGTTCTTCTGGGTGGGCCCTCACATATCATTACACAGCTATCTGTCATTGGTTCACTTTTCTAAGTCACTTGTGACTGATCTAGACAGCACAGAAACATGTTGAACTCTGTTAGGGAGATTTAGTCCCATCATTTGATTCATAGATCTCCTCTTTATTGCAGGGCTGCATACAGACATTAAGAGTTTTTGTTGAACTAACTTAGGAAAATCTTTCTTATACCCAGGCTGACTGAATTAACCAAATATTCTTTCTTCACATCTTAATCAAGCTTCAAAAGACAAGCAATGTAACCAGACAAGTGTTCCTTGTATTCATATGACAGAATCTCTTCTTACAAAGCCTTGCCAGCTGTGTTTCCCTACATGTTTGCACCACATGCACTAATTCTTCCCATCACTCAGTATGTATTTCAGGTAGTCTGCTGCACAGCTGGTCTGTACTTACTTTGATCTCTCTCACAGCTCTTCTATAAACTACCTACTTCCTTTCCCTTAGTACCAAAGCAAGTTTGTACAAGAGATTACACACTACAGTGATAATTCCCTCCATCTCCCCACCCTCCTACCACCCTGCATCTTTGAGTGTCTATTGACCTGTTGAGGAAAGAACATGTTAAACAGTGAAAATTGTTAGCATTTAGTCAATCAGGTAGCATCAAGTTGTTTAAGCAATATACATCTTTCTCTGTCTATTGGCACCATCTTGCAATCTGGAAGCTTCTCCCTCCCGCAGGCATTCTCAGGTGCTCATCGAGAAAGAGCAATCACCTCCTTGGCCAGAGACATCCATCTGCTCTAATAACACTCAACTTGGCTTTGTACACTGTTTCTATAAAACAAATAATAAGCACAAGGCTTGCTGCGCAATTGCAGATAGTGTTTGGTGTTCTTAATTGCTCAAGACATCTCTTTAGGAAGGAATACAACAGAACAGGGAAGTCAGGCCGAGGACCTGATTTTCTTTTATATATGTCTAATAGTCTGAGTAAAGAGGAACAAGATTACACATACTCTCCTAACTTGAAGTACTGCTCTTCTTGGTTTTTTAGGTTGTCTTTCCCCTTCTTCAAATACTGCTCCAAAGAGTGTCACAAGTTGCAGGGAATGTGAGAGTCTTCCCTTGGCAGTGAGTGGCAGGCATCATAATTCCTGTGTATGCTGTGAGCAGGTGGATGATTTCCTCTGCCAGGCTGCAGAACTACAAGAGGTAGTTAGCTGAGGATCGCTGGGGGGGTGGGGGAAGGGG
>JAAWXA010000012.1:12439053-12554638 GCA_038090715.1 Florisuga fusca
CCTAAAGACAATTACTTCATCCAGGAATAAAAATAAGATACAGGTGGACTCATTTTACTAAAATCTTTACACAAAATGTGTTGTTTCCTTGCTTACTGAATTTCTAGGTCAAGATTCCATTCCTTTTTTTTTTTTTTTTTTTTTTTTTTTTTTTCTTTTTTTTTCTTCAGCAACATTTGTATGCTAGATAACTAGCATCTTAGTTCTAAGAAGTCCTCTACTGCAGTGACAACTCAAACTAAATGAGAGTCGGCACATTCATTCTGGGAATACTGTTAATCTAGCTTCGTACATAAATAAAAACATTCAGTTAAAAAGTTAGTGATATAAGGTTTTTCAAACGTAAATTGTCAGTCATCATGACATATTATTGAAGTATTTTTCGTCTACTCACAGCATACTTTGAAATAAATCATCCACAGGTCTAAATCTGTCTGTGAAGTTAATGGTGCTATACTGATTTATAGTCCCTGATGATCAGGTTATGTGATTCCAAATCACTACTAGGAAAGAATAACTAGAGTGTCTGAGTTAAAAAGTGAGTGGATTCTGTAATAATGAGAACTGGTTGATACTTGGTCAAACTCAGATGGGCTATACAGAAGGATAAGAACACTTATTTATAAAAAAATAGAATAAATCGAAAAGACTACTTGGCTTCATACAGAATGCAAGAAAGTAGGGTATTACCTGCTTTTTAAAATTTTTTATTTTGTTTTATCTGTGGGCTTTGAATACTTTCTGAGAGATTGTTGATAATCAACACTACAGACTGTAGTAAGTTATAAATATCTGTTTTATGCTAAAAATGAAGAGGAGGTTGTGTTGACAATGGAATGTGGACACAGGAGCAAGAGGAGATATATTTAATATCAAACTAACTGAGGAAATAGAATATTTAAGAAAACTTATTTTCTGGGAGAGATATCCAAAGGCTAACTAACTATCCTAGTTAATCTATCATTACTGTAACTTTTTATTTGTTACTATCAACAACTGTTACATTTTTTTCTGTTACTATCAACAGTTATATCAACACCAAAATTTTGGATGGTGACATCAATGTCATGCTAAACATGTAAGTTCTCCATTTGTGGGTGGTTTGTTTTTGTTTTGTGTTTGGGCTTTTTTTATTTTTTAAATGTAACAGTTTGTTTGTAGTTGGATTTTTGGTTGGTTGATTTTTGTTTTGTTTTGGTTTTTTCCCTTGTATCCCTGACTACATAACAAAATAGTATTTGGCTAAGAACTACATGAAATCTTTAAATGATTGCCATCAATTTATTTTAGGACAAGATATAAAATTATCTTACAAAAGAACATTACCTTATCTTCTTTGATCAAGCAAGCAAAGCTTATAGAATGCTATCCATAAAAGGCTAGTCCTTCAAAAGTACTTGTGTATTGCAGTGCCAAACACCTAACTAAATCCTTAGCCCTGATGAGCACTACAAACCCACTCAGTGCAAAAGCAGTGTTAGGCACAAGGAGATATTTAAAAACTAGCTGAGTGGGAAGATATCTAAGATGGCAAATGAGATGCCGAGAAAAGAAAAGGTGCTTATGCAGCTGGTTGGATCATAGCTTTGCACCTACACAGACCTCAGGCTCTGAACCCATTCTAGAAATAGGCACTGAAGTCCCCCTAGTGAAAATTAGGAAATTAACCCATTTCTCAAAGAACACATGCAGCCGACTGTTGGGAGGACGCATGTGTCAGGAGGAGACCTGCATTTAAAGCTGTATCTTGCTGACTAGGAACAGGTGTTATTCACATTATCCTTGAGGTACAAATAAACTCTCGCAGGATGCTGGCTGCTCTAAGTCATGTTTCCCTTACTCATTCCCTTTTCAACTCTTGTATTTCAGAGATACTTTTCCTAATTATTTGCTCTAGCAGGGACTTCAATCTTTGCTTCCAGCATCATATTTGGATGCTTTTAAATAGTGACCTAGAGTTCATCTTCCTTGTTGTTCACCATAATGAAGCATCATTTTTTAAAGACAGAACCTTTGCCCAGATTGGCCCTGTCTTCCAGCTAGCACACATCTTACAGCAGCTCTTTGTGCACAGCATACAGGGACCTGAGACACCTACATTTGGGGCAAAGTTTATCCCAGTGAGCCAGGCAGTAAGAGTCAGAGACACAGGAAAAGATACGAGATCTTGTCTCACAAGACATTGGTAAAAGTAACAGCATGCACAAAGGGAGTTACAGAATGATGTAAACTAAAGTTAGGGAATTTTTACTTGTTTGTATTTCAAGTATTGTGATTGTGTTCCTAATTATTCTACAGTCCTTTTACTGTATGTGGGACCAGCTGAAATCTTGTCTCCAATGCTTTAGTACAAAGTAGGACTCAGATGAATGTATGAAAGACATTAATGTTTACATTACTGAACTTTGGAGACACAGTTATAGACCATCTTTGTTAAACTTACATCCAATCCCAAGAAAACCAAGCAGACACTTTTTCTACCTTAATATACAAAATGCAGTGAACCAGCATGTGCACCCATCCATGATCTACTACAAACAGAAAAAGACCTTAAAATAGAAACAATGGTATACTAATTGCCAAGGGTGCTGTCCATCAGCAGCTTTTTGTCAGTAGGTGTTAAATGCCTGGGTTATGCACTATACTCTTGAAAAGCTGATTCCTGGAAGATATTTGTGGGGAAATAATTGTTAGAAATTTAATTATTTCAGAACTTGAAGTACACTGTAGGTGGCTTTCTGCACTGGAGAGGCACACTGTAAAAAATTACTATTGCTATTAGTATTTGGTGTCCAGATTTATTAGTTGTTTCATATCCATCCATAGGGTGTGAAAACACCCTATAAAAAAATAAACCAAAATATTCACAGCTAAAGTAATTCTAACCACTTTCTCTAGTAGAAAATAGTATTTTTAAAATAGGATTTCCTAAATTTCTCTTCTACCTCTCCAAAAACCAGAAGATACTCAGAGTTAATGAAGGTAGAGGGCTTTGGTTTTGTTTTTTCTTTGTTTCATGTACTGCGAACAAAGTACAGGCCTTTTGTTTTTCTTTTGCTTTATTTTGTATTTACAGAAAAGCCAGATTACTTCAGTGGCATCTAAAATAACAGGCAGTCTAACTATACAAAAAATTCCAAATGCCTTAAAACCTTAGCTGCTGGAGCAATTCCAAGGAAGAGCAATAAAGCTGGTGAGGGGTTAAGAGGAAAATGGAATAGTGAGGAAACTGAGGATGTTTCATCTGGAGAAAGGGAGGCTTTAGGGAGACCTTATCACTCTCTATAACTCCTTGAAAGGAGATTATTGTGAGGTGGAGGCTGGTTTCTTCCGCCAGGTAACAACTGTTAGGACAAGAAGTGATCTCAGGTTGTCCCAAGGGAACTTTTGATTGAATATAAGGAAAAATTAATTCACTGAGAAGGTTATCAGGCACTTGAGCAGACTTCCCAGTGAAGCTGCAGACTTTGCATCTATGAAGGTATTTAAAAGGCAGGCAGACATGGTACTTAGGGACATGGTTCAGTGCAGTGTGGCAGCATTAGGTTTATGATTGGACTCAATGATCTTAAAAATCTCTTCCAACCTGAATGATTCTATGATCTGGTGATTTTAAATGGATATTTAGGGGTAGGAGAGTTCTGAGAATTTTATGTCTTCTTTCAGTGCATATGAGTTTATTTTTCCTCATCATAAATACTGACTTTGTCTTCTTATTACTCCCCATTCATGCATTCCATCAATAAGTAACTATAAGTATCTCAAGTTAATATTTACTGATTAGAATAGTTCTAGCACTGTAATAATCAGAAGTCTTTTTTTAATCAGTATGGAAAACAAGACTATGGATATTCATAGGGCAACAAAAGGTTCTTATTATTTCTTACTCTACTTTAAAATTACTGCTGGCTGGAACTTACATGTGTAAGGCATGCAATGAAAAGGGACACATAATTTTCATTGTTCTTTGTTCAAAGTTTCTCAGAGCTCCCTTGGACAATTATTAGCTGTATGAAGATGGAGTCTGGACAACATGAGCAAAAGATTTGCCTCAGTTCCTTCCAACATACAGTAGCTCGTGATTTATTTCTTTATTTATAGAACATGGTATATATTTTCATCATTACATTCATATTGTAATATATATGTGGAAGTTGGAAGAAAGACACTTTGAAACGAACAAAATTCAGTGGTGTAATTCAGTGTTCATGTGTAGCATGTGGATGAGAAGGTAGCAATGGACTGAAGAAAGCACAGACTGATATTTCAAGGTCCTACAAATTAACAACAAATGCAGCCTGCCTATACTATTTTTCTATTGTAATGTGAGCTCTGAGATATTCATTCTGACACTGGAAAATAAACTGGAATGAAAAACATTACCTCACAGAAGTGAAGTTGAATCATATTGAAACAATACAGTTAGCTGGAAAGCATAAATATTTTTATTTTCAACATCATATGATACATGAGAATTGGTCTTCTCCATGACACATGGAGGGTAATGACATGGATGAAGCAAAATAAATGCTGTATCGTAACACATCTACCTAGTAAAATGGTATCATAAACTGAAGTGCTTAAGAACACCTTTTTTCATTGAATCATACAGAGATGAAAGGAATGATAAAATTTAAGTACTTTTGCTGAATAAAATTTAAAGCATGGTAACCACTATTTCAAGTTTATTTTCTTTAATTTTTTTAGTATTCAGAAGTCAATCTTTTGTCTTTGGTGTTCTATCACATCCATCTGATTGCTTTTTAAACACTTGCAATACTTTTCTCCTGGCCCATCAGATCTGATTGCCTTTTCAAGGATAGAATCTCAGATCAGATTATTAGGACATAAACCTTTCTTTCTCTAGTGTGACACTGTTGTTTCAATTCAAATCTCAGCACAGTTTAGGCATACATAGAGACTGATTGCAAAGGGTTGTATTCCTTGTGGATGGATGTTTTGTTCAAATAATGGCTTCCAATTGCAACAGGCACCAGCCCAGGCTCTGCAGAAAACTTTATGCTGTATTTGCTCTACTTCAGTGGCTGGGAAGTTTACATGTGTCACTGTCATCTCTCTATATGAAAAAAAAAAACAACAACAAAAAACCAGTCCACAAACAACAAACCCAACAAACCACAACAAAACCACGAACAAACCACACATAACTAATGAACTATGTTTTTAATTTTAACAGAGGAAAAAAAGGACATGAAGAGGACAATGTTCATTCATATAAATGGTTGGCTTAGCATGCACTGAACAAATTGATACATAAATTTGCTATGATAAATGTTTGTGTTAAATGTGGTTATTTATTATGTGCTCCGTTGCATAAATTGTTTGCAAAATTATAATGTGCTTTTTATTAATCTTACTTTCCCTTGGCTGGTGGATGACTTGAGGCAATTAACTTCAGTGAGGAACTCAATTCTATTGTTAGTGACAGGCAGAAGAGGCCAGACAGCCTCCTAATCCCACACAGACAGCTCAAATCCCCCTGCTTCTGCTCCATGGAATACTGAATCCCATCTTACTTTTCTGTGTTGTCATGGTGTGCCATGACATTGCTTTTCAGTACAAGTATACAAGTACCTCTAGTTCAGAAAATCCTGAGGCTGCAAGTTCAAGCTGTAAGAAATAAAAAGCAAAAATAACTTGATGGCTATTGTTTTTACTATAAATAAACTATAAACCAAAGGAAATGTGGCTTATCTGACATCCTCACAACATACTGAGTGTGGCTGCAATTTCAGTTGTCCTTTACATTACTGTTTCACTCTAAAATTCCCTGTGAAAGTCCTGAACTGGAAGGGTGGGGGCACCTGCTAAAAAAATAAACCCCACAAAAATATTACTCCTAATTTAACCATTTGAATAAGAACTAAGACCAAAATGCAATTCTAAATTACTAGAATGTGTAAATTACATGTTTGAAGACTTAATAGCCCTGTTTTAAACCTATGAAAGGTTGACAGGATGCAATTCCACTGGCAGTAATGAACCCAGTTCTGATTTATGCTTTGTGAGTATTACAGAACATGGTTCTATAATTTCTGCTTTCCCTGGAAGGGTAGTGCTATTACAAGGTCTTATGCCTGATCACAGAAATCACAGAAAGTTAGGGGCTGGAAGGAACCTTGAAAGACCGTCTAGTCTAACACCCCTGCCAGAGCGGGGTCCCTCCTCATTTCACAGATAAGAGCCCTTCTGGGGAGCTGGTAGCATAAGCTTCTCTACAGCCTCTTCCCTGTGGCAGGGACATTAGAACAATATGATCTTTAACATCCCTTCCAACCCCAAATATTCTATGAGTCTATGATTTTCTCTGAAGAGCTCATTACAGCAAGATCCTTGAGTGCTGCTGCTGTTCACAAAAGGAACATTTATTTTTCTCCTCCATCTACATATTTTGGTATTTTTCTAAGCTGAACAGGTGTAATGGCTATGAAGTCAGACTAATCATACAATTGCTAGAAGGGAGAAGAGGAAATGGTTTAGAAAGATCTATAAAAGAAGTGAAGAAATACGTAACTGAATGATGACACTTGTTATTTCAAATATTGTTATTATCCCTTTTGACCCATGCAACTGTCCAGCAGAAGCATCAAAGAGAGTTCAGAAAATAACATTTCAGAGTATTGTTCACACCAGTGCTGAAAACACAGCTAAGAGCTCCATTGCAAAAACTATGACAAGTGGAGACCTAGGTTCTGTGTAGGTGGAATACCACTTAGAACAACCAGCCATGTTGCAGCCTCAAGGGAAGTAACAGGATACATTTTAGTGCTGTCAGGATGCAAGAACAGCAGTGTTTGGTACTTTTACCAAAAAGCCGCTGGTTGTTTGACTGTGAATTTGAAAATCAAATGTCCTTTCACCTATAGGCTATAGGAAGCCCCTGTGGAAGGGGGCATGCTGTTTCAGGATCCATCAGTAATTTTCCCCTTTAATGTGTTCTTCTCCTACATCTCACATGATCCATTCACCTAAGGCTATAATGTTAGAAAAGCAGTTAAATCCACACATTGTCTTGGAGCTGAGTAAAATTTCATTTCCTCAGCATACATAATCCCAATATATGACTAGAAAACTCTATTTTTTTTCTAGTTTTCTAGTGTTGAGACCTCACACTTGCCTTTGCTTACCTTTATATCTACTTTTTATTATGGAAAGCTAGGAAAAAGTAATAAAGATAAAAATTTAGAGACCTGAATGCTAAGGAGTTTAATTTCTGAGCAGACAGCCTGGTGTACTTCTCTCTGACTCATTTTTTAACATATTCCTTTTAAGTGTATTTGAAAATTAACAATTAGACATGCCCAGCAGTGCATTGGTTTCAAATTAATGAATTTTTTTTTTCTTAAAGTTAATGCCACGTGGCTCTTGGCCTCTTGGCTTAAAGATGGTCCGGAGACTGTGGTAACAGCCTTCAAATACACTATTTAGCACTTGATAGTGTCTCTGCACTCTCACGCTTTTATTGCAAGGAGGCAATACAAGAACTTTAGTGTCAAAATAACCATTAATTAACATTATTAACAACACTAATATCTCCAAGCACTCCACTGTATTAGCATATCTGCCTGTTCCAGATTTCTGCAATAAATATTCTAAAATACTGAGTAAATTACCAAAGTTACCTTATGGTTGCTTCTCCAGAAATACATTTGCATTTTATGCAGTTGTAAAACTGCAGCTCTCAGTAAAAGATCAATAAGTGCATAAATGTCAACGAATGGAAGGAAAGGAGAAGTTTAACAAGGGCAAGTCTCAGATTCTGCAGCTGGGATGGGGCAACCCTGGTGATATATACAGGCTAGGGAAGGAGTGGCTGGAGAGGAGCACAGTAGAGAAGGACCTGGGGATCCTGGTTGATGGTGAAGTAAACATGAGCCAGCAGAGTGCCCTGGCAGCCAGGAGGGACAGCTGTGTCCTGGGGTGCATCAAGCACAGCATTGCCAGCTGGTCGAGGGAAGTGGTTGTCCCACCCTGCTCTGCACTGGTACAGCCTCACCTTGGGTACTGTGTGCAGTTCTGGGCACTACAGTATAGAAAAGACATCAAGCTATTGGAGAACATCCAAAAGGGGAGCCACAAGGATGGTGAAGGGTCTGGAAAGAGTGACTTATGGGGAGTATAACCACCTCACTGCAGTGTACAGCTTCCTCATAAGGGAAGGAAATGGAGCAGGTATTGATTTCTTCACTTCTGTGACCACAGACAGGACTCAGGGAAATGGTAGGAAGCTGAATCAGGGGAGGGTTAGGTTAGATATCAGGAAAAGGGCAGATAGATAGATATCACAAGTCAGCTGAGCACTAGAACAAGGTCCCTTGGCTCCCCAAGCCTTCCTAAGTTTAAAAAGCATTTGGATTACTTTCTTGGGCACATGGTGTGATTCCTGGGGTGCCTACACAAGGACAGGAGTTGGACTCTGTGATCCTGATGGGTCCCTTCTAACTCAACATATTCTATGATTCTATGAAACCAGAAGTTTTTTACAGATTCAAAACAACAAGATATTGACATGAACGATTTACCTAAGAGGTAAAAGAGGATGAAATGGAAGAAGTTTAAGTGCATGTGGACTACCTGTGGAAGGGGGCATGCTGTTTCAGGATCCATCAGTAATTTTGCCCTTTAATGTGTTCTTCTCCTACATCTCACATAGTCTCATTTCAGGAACATTTTCACTCAATTTCAAAAACTGGAAGGGGAAGAATCTTTCTTTGGATGATCCCCATTCCATGGGACAATTACCACTGCCTTTTCACTTTATGTGAGAGCCAGGGAAAACTAGGTACTATGAATACTTAAGAGGTGAAATGAGAAGTACAAAATATGTAATTTCATGGAATCCTCCTCCATGATTAATACTTTAAAAATCACTACTTGTGAAACTGAGTATCAGCAAAATGGCAGTGCTGAGCTACACTATAGCCAGACTTACAGAAGAACTGCCTGAAGAACAGTCTTCATACTTGGCAAGGCAAATCTGAGAAGCCTGTTAGTTTAGTTAGATGCAGATATGGTAAAAAAAGATTCTTTAAGTTTTCAGCTTGGCTGGTTTTCATTGTGTCATTTTAACTAACAACATTTCACACCTCTTTCTTCCCGTATGAATATAACATCTTTATATTGAAAAGCATGCGTAATAAATTGCCCTATCTCAATGCATTTCAGAGGATCAAACAAAAGATAAAATAAATTCTGTAAGAATTAAAAAGTCCTCACCATGATAACATGGCCAAATTACTTCGAGGTAAGCTGAAGTTTGAATTTAGAATGTATCACGCTGTCTAGAATGAGCACCTGGACACATGTTTAGCCTCTGATAGGCAGAAGGCAGTTTATCCTACTCAGGGAAAAAGCTGACCAAGCTGAGCTTACTGCCAGGTTCAGGTCTATAGTAGTGCATAGCTGAATGCTTTAATTAGAATGGTTGCCTTGTCTATCCTAAAGTTAGTGGGGTTTAATATTCATGATATATTGTGTAGAGAATACAAGTCTGTCAGCTGCTAGATGTCCAACAGACACTGAAGATGCCAAGCCAGATGTATTGACCCGAAGTGGAGTGCCTTCAGCATTCATTTAAGTAAGGCTTTGAAGGTATATATCAATTTATCAGTTGCTTATCATTAAAAACAACAATACTGAAAAGGGGCAAATGTCCATAGGAATTCAGAGGTAATCAGTGAGCAATAAAAGACTGTCACACTGTCATGGTCATGCCAGTACACTGAAAATAAGAAAATTGTCTCAAATCAGAAAAATGCTGGCACAGCCTTGCTCTATTTACACTCTTTAAAATGTATTAAAGTTGACCTCATCAACAGACCCCCCACCTTTGGCAGAACTAAAAAGATAAAATGCTAATCTGATACAGAATTGCCAGACAGGTAATGCAATAATTCAAACTGGTATCAATTTTTTATTATAAAAATTCAGAGGAACAAGGAGCAGATTCAGCATCAACAGGAAGTGACAAGGATCAGGAGCAGTGGTGGGAGAAGCACCCCTTCAGCTTTAGACATTGTGGGGTGATTCTGTAGGGACTTCAGAGGGTGAAAAGAATGGTCATCTGTTCCCTTTCTTTTCCTTTTCTTTTCTTTAAAGCTTCTCCCAGTGGTGACTAACTTCTTTAAAAACCTGTTTTCTTGCATTTTCTCCCACTATTAACCCCTTCCTAAGACTCCTTTCCATCGTGGTGTCCTTTTCCCCAAAATAAACCATCACAATTTGCTTAAACCATAAAGCTGCTTACTTTTGTGATTTGTGGGGCTAATATGCATAGTGGCTAATTATTCCTCATAAACAAAATATAAATTAATAATAGTTATGGACCATGACACATGCATTCCTCCTAAAGGACTGCCTCCAAACTGAAGGATATTACAAGACTGCTTTTGTATATAGGAAGTGCAAATCAGAAAATTTTATTATTGGAAATGCAAAGCAAGTAATTAGAGCCATGTTCTGCTATTGTGAAATCTGGGGAAAAATGCGGTGCATACTTTTATCTAAGCAGATATGTTTTTCATGCATTTTTAGCCAATTTACCTTGCACCAAATATCTCTAGTTTACTCAGTGTAATTTTCTCTTACTTTTATGTGTCTGTTAAATTTTTTAAAATGCCCTTTTTTGTGTGTAGTCAGCAAGCTGGATCCAACAGATACACACTCTGAACCTTTATCCCCATGTAGTCTTAATTCAGACCTTTCATGCATCTTTCTGCAAAGAAGGGTGAGTGCCGACATGAGGAAGTTATGCTCAATATGAACTAAAAATAACTGAGAGCTCCCTATACTAGCCTATTATTAGACCACAACTTTTGCATGTAACATATTTTTTCAAAATTTTGCAGCTGATTCTCCCTTTGCAGTGAAGAATACTCTGATGTTCATTCAGTCATTGAGCTCACTTATTCTTAAATTTCTACCTAAAATTCTTTGTTTATTCCTAATTCTACCTAATTGTTTGTTCTGGAAGAAAGAAAGTAACCACAGCTGAGGGCACTCCAGCCACAGATGTCCTCCTGTCTTCATGAAGATAATTCCAAAATGGATGCTGAAAACTGGTATGGATTATTTCAGCTCTCAGTCAGCTGGCAGAGAGAGGCAATTCCCACTGAGGAAGTACATGCATTTTATGCTCTCCATAATGCCAGAAAAGACATCTGGGAAACCAGTTTGTTTTTCAGATCTGCATTGTTAGTCCCAGTATTGTGTGATTTACTTTTCAAAAAGCACATTTACAGACAGAACTTGGTGTGTAGAAATAATGAATTCTCCAATATGTGCTTTTTCTGGCATGAGCCGAAACAGGTACTGTTCTTAGGATTACTGGTATATTCCCAGTCCCCTAGAAACAGGCTTTAGTTCATAATTTATCTCCCCTTCATCATTATTACTCTAGGGCTTGCACTCACACTTTAAGTGTAAGACTCTGGCAGTGAAATAATATTTTGCTCATACACAGGAAATTTCAAGTGAGACATGTTCCATGTTTCTAGTGGGAGCACATAAAAGGATAAGTTTTCTGTATAAACTTTTACTGTGTACTCCTCAGTGCAGCTCTATGTATTATATTCCAGAAGTGCTCCTAGAAAAGAGTGAGAACATTTCCAGGCTTTATAGAAAGTACACTAAATAATTTTCTTTTATAAAGAATCATTTTTGTATCAGTCTTTGAGAGAAATTCAGCTTTAGCCTGAAAGCAAAAATTAATGTCAACCTTATAGAGAATGGTATTGGTGCTTTTTTCTTAGGATGCATCTGACATGTTAATGGCCATTAATTTCAAATCACTAGTCACCTTTGTGACTTGATTTTTGGCCTGTGCTACAAGAGAGTATTGTGGTACATTAACAAAATTACTGGGAGAATGCATCCATAAGCATTTTAGCCTTTTTCATAAGATATGAAAGAATTTATAGAAATTTTAATTTAACAGAATGGTTATTCTAATATTTCAAAGTACAGAGGAAGCATAGAGAAGATAATAGAGCATAACAGCATAGAGAAAATAGCAAAAATTTATGATATACAAAATCTGAGGAAGACAGATTTTTATGTTGCAGACAGTAAAACACGAGGAAGAAAACTGGAAAATATAACCAGGAATTTTCAAAATTTAGGAATAAAAAAGCCTTCGTATTAACATTCTCTTAAAAAATCTCACATTTTATTAGGAAAAATTTCTGGTCATTAATTTTTAAATGATTTTTTAAAATATACAGATACTACAGTAAATGAGCCACACAGGTGTAATTTTTAGTCTCAGTCTAATATATGTGTAAAATTCACTCAAGTACCAGTAAAAATCAAAAGCACATTAAGTCTGAAGGTGCATTCTGCCTAGCCCCTGTCTTAAGCTTCAAGTTTTTCTAATATATTTAGTTACTTTAAGGCATCTACTGTACTGTTGTTCCGATGCCTGATGTTTCCTTTTGCTGTAAATTGATTCTCTGTATTTCATCAGATGTGTGAACCTTTCCATTGTGCATTTAAATACACTCACAATGTGTGTGAGGGCTCATGGCTATGACAGGTAGCATAAAATGTTATTATTTTGTCTCAGTCACTCCCAAACTTTGTACCAGAAAGAAAATTGGTGACTCCCTTTTTGCTCTTTAGTCCCCATGTGAAAATTAGATGGGGGACTTCTGCTCCACCCTATGAAAGCCCAAGATGTCTGTATCAAAAAAAGAGAGCTTAATTTATCTTTAATCTTGTGCCTATTTCTGTTTTTAAATTTTTTCCCTTCTGTCTTCTTTTTATAAAGGCATTTTTTATTGCATCTTGTGAAATGTGGGGGTTTGGAAATATCTTGCTTTCCTGTGTTCACATATGAAGGAGGATATTCTTTACGTTCAGTTGTTCTCTTTAGGACTAATTTTGGATTGTTACTGTTGACCCAAAATAGGGTTCATTTACCCCTGTGCAAGCCAATAGCACAGATAGTTGAGGTATTAGCAATTTACTAGCAGTTCTGCAGAGAAAGGCATGGAGGTAGTCCCACAAAACTAGCACACCTAACACTGAATATTTACAATATCTATAATCATAATCAATCTATTAACTTATAAAATACTTATGATATTTTATTGGTAATCACTCTCCAATACTTGCATTCTACTGGGTAAGATTTTCTATGTCTAAATTTAAAGATGCAATACATTTAAATTCTGCTGCTCAGACTCAGGAGGGATGTTCAAGCAGGGATGGATATCTTAACTTTTGGAGGTGTGGTTTTCATATTATAGTTAGCAAAATTCACTCAAGGGACACTATTCTGGCTGCCCTAAACAGTTCTACATGATTCACTGGGCTGACTGACAAACTTCATACAAAGTTCCTATTTTTAATGTCTAGCTGTTCCCTTACCACAGAATCATAGAAAGATTTCTGTTGAAAGGGACCTTTAAGATCATTTAGTCCCAGCCACCCTGTATTGGCAGGTATGCTTTCCACTAGACCAGGCTGCTCAAAGACCCATCCAATTGGTTTTGAACACTTCCAGGGATAAAGAATCCATAACTTCCCTGGGCAACATCCTCCAGTGTCTCATAACCCTCATGGCAAAGGATTTCTTCCTAATGTCTAACCAAAATCCACCCTCTTTCAGTTTAAAGCCATTGGCCCTTGTTCTATTACTACCTGCTGTTGTAAAAAGTCTCTCCTGAGTTTTTCTGTTGACCCCTTCAGCTACTGAAAGGCCACTATAAGGTCATCCCTCCAGGTGAAACAACCCCAAATGCCTCAGTCCCACATATAAAGGTTGATATACACATACATATACATAGAGAGATAGGTAGATAGGTAGGTAGGTAGATGGAGATAAAGCCTGTGCTAATTTTTTCAGGATAAATAATTTCTTCAAAATTAAAAGACATCTTGCACTGAAACTTTAGGAACCTGAAGACTGGACCAGATTATTTCTCATCCTCCACCCCTAGTAAATCAGCATTCAGCCTTCCATGCTGCAAACTCATGTCTCCTAAGACTCATTAGCAACATTTTTTTTTCAATTAGCCCTTGACTCCCTGTGTTAGCAAGACATGGGAGGGATCAGACAATGGGGTATTTCATACTGAGTTGAGGGGAACCTGCCACTGCTTAGTATAAAAGGATCAGTCTCCTTAGAGCATCAATAACTGGCTGAGAGGGTACAAACCCACTAATTTTCATAAGGTGATTGACATGACCAGAATCTTTTGATGAAATGGTAAGAGTGATTGAATGAAAGAATCTTTGTTCACAAAGTACCTCTCAAGTTCTGAAAATGATAAAACTGAGAAAAGAAAAAAAATGAGGCATAAAAAGATCCATGTCCTTTCATGAAAGCCACTCTTGTGTGGATAAATGAAACAAAAAGTAAATGGATGGGACAACATCTCTGACTTTTTTTAGCTACAATATTTTACTCTGTCCTGAAGTAAGCTTGAAATTTTGCCTGAATATTCATAGCTATTATCTGATGGAGAAAATAATTCAGTATATTTCAGAAGTTTCCAATCATTTGGTGTATTACATTCCCAGAAAGTTAACCAGAACACAAGAAGATTAAAAGAAACAATGAAAGAAGATGCCAGAAATGTCTTTTGGACTTCAGTTCAGTCTGTGACAGCACAGTGGTCCATACCAGCTGAACGGGAAGACTCAGTTTCTTCTCTTTTGTTGCCACAGCAAGAATTTGTGGATTAGGATCCACTGATGCATGAACAGAATAAGAAGAGACCCTGACCCACAGAAGTTTACAGCTTTAGTTATACATGTATGACCTGGTGTGAGTTATATTAGATTTTCCAGGTCTTTGTCCAGTATTATAAGTGGCTCCAGTAAAAAGAGTGTGTGTGTGATCCTGTGTCTCCATTCTTCCTGGATTGTACACCTGATAAAGAGTTTTGTGCTACTTGTCTGCTCTCTAGTGTGCTTCTGCAGATGTAAATATCTTCATATGAATACATATCTCTGGAAGAATTCATGAAGATACATCCATGAGCTACTCTGGGTTGACATATTGACACACCTGTGATTAAAATTTTTTTCCACACGGAAGCATAAAAAAATTATTACCCTAAAGCAATATAATCTGTTCTAATTAATACTTATTGTCTTTGAAGCAAATAATTTTACCAGCTTTTCTTTCTTTAATTTCTCTACAGGTATAATAAGTTGGTAGACTCAGTAAGTTAGATAATATTAAAAAAAAAAAAAATCTGTTATTTACAACTCAATAAAATACATGCCTGGAAAACAGAATGACAGATTCCTGCCTTCTCAGCTGTGTGAGAGTTATTAGTCATGAGCCCAGCCTTGAGTAGATACTAATCTAAATTTTCAACCCTAAAGGAATATATGTGTCATCCAGATGCCACATATCTCTGAGCAAGGGAGCTGCTCATTTACATCGTAGCATCAGAATTTAAAGAAAAAGTAGTCATTTTTTAATGCAATACTCAGTATCAACTTTGATTAAAATCATCTCAATTTAAATTATTTAAATAAGGTAGCTCTTCTCTCATCATGGGTGCTCATTTCCAGAATGAGCAGGGTGTTCTTCCAGTCTTGATGTACTAATTAAAGATCATAGCCTGAACGAGCATTCAATTATTTTGTATGCCTGTCCCTTTTTAACCAAAAATCTATCACTCCCCAAACCACCCTGAACTCTCACTCCTACAGGTGGGAGTTCTCACAGGAGGGAAAAGCAGTTCAATAGATCACATAAAGACTCTTTCTACTTAGACTGCCACATTTGTATGAAAAGCATCAGCAATGCCAAAACAAGGATTGCAGTATTTGATTTTAAAATCTTCAGTGTAAGAGCAAAAGGACTTCCACAGCAGAACATAGTTGAATGACTATCTGTTCAGTATGCCATCAGTTTTTCTGGAAACGTGGTCAAGAATTCAGCTAGAACCTGGTTGCTACATCCTTGGAGCTTGTGTCACCTAATTCCAAGTGGTTAACACACCCTGGAAAAGATATTTATCTGTTGTAATTGTTAGCATTTAGTGCTTACTGACTAACACCCAGTCCCAGAGGTAATGAAAATTAAATGAAAATATGCAACAGTGGTAATGATGCTGATAAAAGACTCACTAGAGGAACTCAGCAGAGATACAAAAGATCATAAAAGAAGATCCAAGTGCAAGTACCACTGTCATCAAATGGGAATTATTTCTGAAAATATCTGATTTTTAAATGTTTTAAATCAAATAATTTTCATTTAATGCAGCAGTTTGTCATTCTGTAATTAAAAAAGTAAAACTGAAGTTAACTGCACTCCCCACAGAAACACAACTTATAATTATATACTAAAATATCATTTAAGACTTTCTAGCTACTGGTTTATGAATTTATCCTACAGATAAAGGCATGGAGATAAATACATTGTCTCCCACTGATTAGTAAGTACTCACAGTTGTCTTTGCAGAACAAGATGCAGAGTTCACACTGTTTGTGTTAGTGCTATAACTGCTGTGTAATGGACTGCTTTCTCCTTAGCAAGTCATGAAAGTAAAAACACCACAAAAGGAAATATAAAATTCAAATAGTTCTAGAGACCCAATCTAAATACATAGGAAGAATGGGAATATTTCTCCTGCTAATCATAGAATCATAGAATCATAGAATCCTAGGGGTTGGAAGGGACCTCGAAAGATCATCTAGTCCAACCCCCCCTGCCAGAGCAGGGCCACCTAGAGTACATCACACAGGAACGTGTCCAGACGGGTTTTGAATGTCTCCAGTGAAGGAGACTCCACAACCCCCCTGGGCAGCCTGTTCCAGGGCTCTGTCACCCTTACAGTAAAAAATTTTTTTCGAATATTCAATTTGAACCTCCTATGCTCCAATTTGTACCCATTACCCCTTGTCCTATCGCTGGTCACCACTGAGAAAAGCTTAGCTCCATCTCCCTGACACTCACCCCTTACATATTTGAAAACATTGATGAGGTCACCCCTCAGTCTCCTTTTCTCCAAACTAAAGAGACCCAGCTCCCTCAGCCTTTCCTCATAAGGGAGATGTTCCACTCCCTTAATCATCTTAGTGGCTCTGCGCTGGACTCTTTCAAGCAGTTCCCTGTCCTTCTGGAACTGAGGGGCAATATTTCATAAGAAGAAAAGCTGGAGGGAGGTACTTGTGCTTGATATTGAATCACTTACTAAGACATTGAGTATTCTTTAATTTGATGACCTAAGAAAAGAATTATGTTTACAGAAGGAAAGCCAGAAGGATACTAAGAACTTTTTCCCATCAGTGAGTAGGCGGCTGTCACACTGTGAAAATCTTGCTTTTGATTGTCACTGAAAACAGAGAAACAATATGCCTTGTAGCGAATATCTAACAAATTATTTGAAGTAAAACAAAATAATGGCTTGCAGTTGTGTTTTTTATACAAAGCTTCATCACAAACAGCGAATCGTCAGCTTTTTATTTTAATAAACACCACAATGACATTATTCTTTTTCTAAAATCTCCAAGGATAAAGGATTAAGAATATGTATGGATTTTACCTTTATATCAGACAATTAGAACAGACACTTTAAACGCTACCCATCCTATAGACTCCCAATTTAATGTATCTGAAAAATCAATACAGAACTTTGACATGGTTGTACACATATTGCTCTGGAACATGTAAGAGTTTGAAGACTGAACTACTGGTCAGGGTAAAGTTGAATGTCAAACCTTCCTGAAGTCCAGAAGTCTTTGGGGTATGAGAGTCTAAATTCTATTTAATCTCTTCTATAGACAGGAGAACAATAGTTTTGGTGCCACAGGTAACAGCACATTCATTCAGATATTCAGGAAAAATACCATATAAGAAATTTGATTTACAGTCAGGAAATGTAGAATGTAGAATACTATTTTCTTTAAATAAACAGACAAGTTCTACCCCAGTTCCAAATCTCCCCCTTCTCCCCACCCTCTCCACAAATAAAATTGGATAATATTTCCCATCATGTGAATCTTGTCAGAATTCAGTTTTGCAGAAGTGGGGACAGAGTAGTGTGGAAACCTTACTCCAACTATCTTTTAGGTGGAAAACACTAACTGTAACATACATTCCAGGTAGTAAATACTTCACATCATACTAACAATATTTCATCACACTGTGATGTTATGTTAATTTTGCCAATCAGATTGCCAAGCTAACTTCAATTGGCAGTTGGATTAGCAATTATTTATTATCTCTTATTAGCATTAGGTATGAAAACTACTGATGCAGGAAGACTTTGAAATGCATTAGCAAAAAAGTGACTTTAGTGTGTTCTTCCAGAATTTTCCTAATTTAATGCATTGGGTTCATCTAGAAGATATTTGGCAGGGGATATCTAAATTTTCCCAGCCTTGATATCATTCAGAAATTCATGAAAGCTAACAATGAAAAAACAAGACATAGTACCAAATTAAAATCTATTATAGTAGACAGATCATATATGACTTGTATGTCATCTTTGATGTATAGGAGCCTGGAGCTCAGCCATGGTTATATTTATAGGTTTAATTTACTTTCTTGACATTCATCCAGTAAGAGCAGCACTTGTTTCAAGAGAGATCTTCCAGCTTTATCCCAAAATTCAGATTCCAGAACCTCAACATAGAAAAGCACTGGATTCAAATCTCAGACAATGTAGTTTTCAACCAATGTTACCCCGTCCAGGAGGTTGTGCCCTAGGAAAATATAAAACCAAGAAAGGATGTCATAACAACTTTAAACTGCAGTTCCTATTGTTGATACTTATATCAGATGCTATCATAACTCAGACAAAATCAAGAACTGTCTGTATCCTATAGATTTTGAGTATTGCAGTTCATTTTTACTTCATAAATTCAAGATGAATTCATGGTTTACACATAAAGTAAACCCCTAACTTTCCCTAAGGGAACTTTCCACTTCCTTTTCGTTAAATTGGTTAAGGATATTTTGCTTTTGTGAGCTTTTTCTCCTAAGAATACAGTCTGTCTGTTGATATAAAATTCTTTCTGTAGACTTTCTACAGGACCTTTAAAAATTTCATTAATTTATTTATTTATTTATTGCTCAAGTCTTGCTGACATACCAAGCATGTTGATTTATTAAAAGAATATATAGGTCTGAATATTTTTGTTACTAAGATTTTCAAGGCTTTAAATAATGTTCACTGTTACACCCCTCAAGGTGGGTGTGACACTGTCACATCTCACACAGTGAGCATGGCTCCCCAGCAGTGGGGACCAAACCAAATATCATGTCCCACAGAGTGGGTACAGGTAGAGCTCCCCATAGTGGGGGTCAACCCAGGAAGATTCAAACTGGACCCCCTTGCTTTCTAAACTCCTTCAGAGAGGAGCCCAGGTGCAGCTGGGCCCAATCCTCCTCCTCTAATTAATGTCTTCTAACAACCCATTTGGTGAGATTAAGTTTGGAAATTGTCTGTGTGGTACTCTAGGAGTAAGTTTATTGCCCAGGGGATTTGTATAAAAAGACAATTCTTCTTTAAATGACTAAGATCATAAAGCATGTGAGGTTACAACTAGCAGGGTTATAAATGACGGTACTTTCAAAGCAATGGATTACAATTTAGCAAAATTTAAGGAAATTGTCAAATGAGCAGGTTACAACTAACAAAACTTAACAAAGCAATGGGAAATAAAACTTAACAAAGTCAGAAACTGTGTTGCCCTTATGTACCAACATGAGGTTAGAAAAACAGACACACACAGAGACAGAGAGAGAGATAAAGAAGATATAGTAAAGCTATTACCACCCTTATTACCTTGGATTATACCACCCATCTATTACCTTGGATCCAGTGATGATCTTGGTAGGAAGCTGTGGTCCTTGGGTGGCAGGCGCACATCCAGCATTCCGAGTGTTCACAGCCAGGTGTTCACTTGGGCCCCTCCAGATGGGATGACACAGCAATAACCCTTATTTCTGTGCATGTGCCCTCTCCAGTGGCTTTACCCGGGGCACACACAAGATGTCACTCTGCCTCCGCAGGGCACAGCTTGCCTGCCCCTGTCCCTTATGGAATAAGGACAGTGTCCTGCCTGTCAGGGTGGCCATCAGACACAGCTCCCCTTGCAAGGACAGTGTTCAGCTGGTTGGGATGGCCACTGAAGGAGAGAGGCTGCTCTTGGAAAAAATGAAAACATAGTATCACATGCATATACAGAAACATCTTGCAGAGGGCATTTTATCAGTGGTGGTTTCAGTGGGGAGAAAAAGATTCATAAATTTCATGTTAAAAAGAATGTTAGAACTCCTTTCAAAACTCCTTCTAACACTATCTGGGTGACAAAATACAGAAGCAGGGCAGTATTATAAAGGGGAGCATCCCTGCTCTGCAGGGGATAGCCAAGCTACCTGGGAGGTGAAAGTGAAGCACACTGCACAGCATTGCTCTGCATGTTACAGAGTTCAGGGCCTTTCAGCAGTTCAGAGGTGGCTTATTAGAAAGATGGGGTCAAACTCTTCAGCAGGACCTGTAGCCATTGTAGAAGTGGTTTTAAATGGCTTAAAACTAAAAGAGAGCAGATTCAGACTAGATACTAGGAACAAAGTTTTTACAGTGAAGGTGGTGAAACATTGGAACAGTTTGCCCAGAGAGATGATAGATGCCCCATCCTTGGAAACATTCAGTCAGGTTGGTCCAAGCTCTTAGCAACCTGATCTAGTGAAAGGTGTCACTGTTTGCTGCAGAGGAACTGAAGTAGAAGATCTCTGAAGGACATGGCTCATCAGGAGACAATATAGTGGTTATGGTGGTGCAGGACTAATGGTTGGACTTGATCTTGAAGGTCCTTTCCAACCATGATGGTTCTATGATTATAAGATACATTTCTCAGAGGCTTAGTTTGTTAGCTTCTACAGTCTTTAACTCTTGACTGATTCATTTTCCTTGGTTATTTCTCTCATCATTGCTGACTTGGATAATTTTGGGACAACAAGCCACAATTTTACATCAAGAATTATATGCAGACACAGTAAGACCTTCTGTTGAACTGTATCTTAATTCAGATATGACTGATCTGTTTCTATTTTCCTTTTGCATCTTTCTTCAGGAATATTAGTGATTTTAACATCCAGTTCAGTTCTACTGTCATCATGATATGTGACATAGCTGAATTCTGTTTTTCTTTTGTATGTGTGGAAAGGGTAGGCACACTTCTAATAATTTTATTACACAAGCAAAAATGAAACTGCAGAGCAGAGATGTCATGGGGCAAACATATGAAACAAGATTATTGCATTCAAGAATATATCTTCTTTTCTCCTTGCATCAGTATAATATCATCTACTACCTGGTCTCTTCAGCATAACACCAGCCTAGCAGATTTGGTACTCACCTTCCCAGAAAAAAAAAATGCAATCCACAAACTGACAGAGTAAATTGCATAAATTCATTGAAGGTGTACTAAGTCATTCTGCCTGAACAGACATACTTTGCAATATCAAACATTTTCAGACCCTTCACTGATTTTTATGAGTATTCAGTGCTTATCTCTCATGATGTGAACAAAAAGTAATCAGAATAAAAGCATAAGCTAGCAGCAAAATGCTGCCTTTTCTGCAGACTACAAAACATATTGTGTAACGTTTCTTGTTTGCTTCTTTCATTACTTTCCCATGTGTATTGCATATGTCTAGCGAGTCATAAATCCTGGGTTGAATTTAATCAGTGGATAGTAAATTCTCATTTTCTGGATGTGGCTTGCTGTTTCAGACTTTCTCATTTTAGCTATAAAAGACCATACAGCATCTTTTACACAGGACATTGTCTTGTATTGTTAGAACAAACACAAGAGTATGAGTTTGTCTAGAAGTTGTGAGGCTTGTTCAAGCAGTCTATAGCCTTTTTAGCACCTTGTTTTTCACTATCAATCTAGGTCCTGAACAGACTGTAATCAGACTCTTCTCAGCCCTGGAGATTTGAAAACAGTGTGCAACCTGAATTGGCTGACGTTTAGACTGTTTCTATATTTTTTGTGGGTGTATCTCTCTGACTAAAAGCTCACTTTCCGTACAGCTTCCATATTTTGTATGTAGCACAGTTCTGAGGTGGGGAAATAATCTTTGCACATATACTTAAAAAAAAATTAAATTAATATATACCATAATATGCAGTGATATCATCTTAGGCAAATAGCTGTAACTTTTAAAGACTGCTTGCTATTAATTTGTGGTCACTTCTACTTGGAGAGTAGAAATAGGTGCCTTAAAGGAAATGATTGAACTCTTCCACATATGAGTGAGTATTACAGCAGAACTTTCTTTTTCACTTTGGGTGTATTTTTGTCTCCATGGGCAACTGTTGCAAGCAGTGACAGCTACCATCTCTCCCCTTTGCCAGCCAAAAAGTGACCCTTTATTCATACAATATGAAGGGGGGAGAAAAAAAGGAAAGAAAAGGGAAGGGAAGGGAAGGGAAGGGAAGGGAAGGGAAGGGAAGGAAAGATCAATGATCTTTTGCCACAAGAAATGCAAAATATATTCCTGTTTTGTGGGGGGTTTTTGTTTGTTTGTTTGTTTTTTGTTTTGTTGTTTTGTTGTGCTTTTACACAAGCAAGTTTGCAGATGGTGCAAACCTGGAAGAAGAGTTCATATGCCAAAAGTCCACGCTGCCATCCAGAGGGACCTGGATAGCCTGGAGAAGTGTGTTGACAGGGATATGATGAAGCTCAGCAAGGGGAATTGCAGTGTCCTGTAGCTGGGGAGGAAAATCCTCATCCACCTGCACACACTAGGAACCAATCAAGTGGAAAACAGCTTAACAGTAAAGAAAACAAAGCTGAACATAAACTAGTAACATGGCTTGCAGCACAGCAGGCTACTGGTAATCTGGGCTGCATCAGGGGGACTGGTGCCAGCAGGTCAAGGGAGGTGAACCTTCTCTTCTAGTCAGCGATGGTGAGCCCACACCTGGAGCACTGGTGACAGAGCACTTGCACAGGTTGCCCAAAGAGACTGTGGACTCCCCATCCCTAAAGATATTTAAGAGCTCTCCGGACATGTTCCTGGGCAACCTTGTCTAGGTGGTCCTGCCTGAGCAGGGGAGGTTGAACAAGATGACCTCCACAGGTCCGTGCCATCCATTTGGTGATACTGTACAAGTCATTTACACTGAGACTAATGTTACTAGCTTTTTAAATTCACTTGGTCTAGCTGAAAACAGTGGATTTTGTGTTTCCAGTGCTAACCTAATTTTTTCCAGATAGTTTTCTACAACATATCTCTTTTAAAATTACACAGTGACTACAAGACCATGCCATTACACAGCTTTAAGTTGGTTCTGGTTGTATGAAAAGAAATTGAAGTTGCAATTTCAGATATAATGTCTGTAGCCAATAACTTTGTCCTCTTAGTACCTATTTATCATTCCATTTCCTAAATTCTTACCCATCCCTAGGTTTTACAAGTGATTTACTTTCACATCTCTGCACTAGATTTATGCCACAGACATTAAAATTTTGTCTTCTGAATTACTGATTTATTTTTCTTCTTGTTTTAGCATCTTCTCCTTCTTTTGCTTGGGATAATTATTGAATACAGTGTCATTTGCAGGACTTTTTCAATAATATATTTCTCCATAGTTTACATAGCTATTGATCTATTTTCTATTTCTGAGGAGGGTTAGATTGGAAATTAGGAAAAATTTCTTCACCAAAAGGGCTGTCAAGCTTTGAAACAGGCTGCCTGGGAAAGTGGTTGAGTCATCACACCTGGACGTATTTGAAAGATGTGTATTTATGATGCTTACTGTGAGTCACAGTTGGCAGTGTTACTTTAATGGTTGCACTCGAAGATCTTAAGAGTCTTTTCAAAAAGAAATTATTCTATAATTCTATTTGTATCTTTTGTCCTACATTTACACAGTTGCTTTTCCACAGATTTTTGGGTTTTTTTCTCTTTCAATTTTTGTTTTGTTTTTGTTTTTTTGGTTTTTTGTTCTATATAGAGTTACTTAAGCAAGCTCTGCACAAGTAAAACCACTAATTTTAAATGTTTGTTAAGTTTTGGCAAAGGTACTGCAGGCTAGGTGTTCACAGCCAAGCTTCTCTACACAGCATCCCAGTCATTTACATCCAATATATTTTTTTGTTGCTAATCAATTTCAGGTCAATCACTTCTGTAGCTTGGCAGCGTATATCAGTTGATTATTTCACCTAACGTTTCATTACGCTACAGTTTTGAAGCTTTCAAAGTGGTACAAAGTTTATAAAAATCTACATGTTGAAATACTGCTGGAATCTGTAGTAACTGTTGTCTGTTCTCACTAGTTATGACTATTCTCAGTTAGAAGTTATCATTTTTATCCAGCCCTTCTGCTAATTCTTTAGTTTACCATGAAAATACTACAAATTAATTTCTAATTTCTGTATGAAATTCAAATATATCTGCCAAAAAAAGGAATCTGGCACATGGTCTAGAGTTTATTACTTCATCTTGAAGTGGTTTTTTTGTTTAAGTTTCACAAACTGGCAGAAGAAAACTGATGTATGATTGCCTTGTTCAGTCCTAAACTATAGAAACTGAGTGAAAAACCTACAATGTTCCTCTTCGGTCCTGTCATACAAACATACTTCAATCCATTAATAAAATTATCTCCCTTCCTCCCTGAGGTATTGCTCATAGCATAGGTAGTGTCTCAGAGGATAAGTTTATTTATTGACATTTTTTCTTTCCTGACGCTGCCAATTTTGTCACTTACTATTTTCTATTCTCGTTTTTTTGTTGTTGTTTTTTTTTTGGTTGGTTGGTTGGTTGGGGTTTTTTGGGTTTTTTTGTTTGGTTGGTTGGTTTTTTGTTTGTTTTTTGTATTTTGTTTTCTACTAGGAAACAAAGCTGGAAGTTGAAACAGCAATATCCAGCAAGCACATGCTTGAGTTACAATGGAACTGAGTCATGAGAAGCACTACATGCTCTAGAAGGCTGTGATATGGAGAATCTGAAGCTAAGTCTGCACAGGCAGACAGCTGAGATGAGGATCTCCAGCTTATTCACAGTATGCCTGCAAGCACACCAAATGCACTCTCAGACTTGAGGTGTGAGCAGCTTTTACAACCAATTCACACTGCTGATGCTGCCAGGCACCAGTGTCAGAAGGCGGGCAACAGCCAGATGCAGCTGAGAGGTAGTAGTTTCTTAGCTGCCTCTCAGATGATTCCAGCTGTGAGTATGTCTCCTTCTGCTCTATTCCATTTCAATGCAAATTCAGACAGGTTAACTTCAAAACAGTATTTTGTGTGGACAAACAGTGCAGTGCACAGCTTTGCTGCTGTTAATCACCACCTCCTAGCAAAGTACAGGACTCAGTTCTTCCATCCACCCGTCTCAGTACAAAACAGTATGATTAAATTGAATTTTTCAACTCTCCACAGAGACCAAGGGAAGAAGGATCACTGACACACCATCAGGTCTGAGGGATGCTAGCTTCTGTGTTCTCTGGCAGCAGACATACAAGAGGCATTGGTCTCATAGGATGTGACAGATGACGATCTGAGATTGCCAGCTTCAGCCAAAACCAGTGCTTGAACGCAGTGACTAAAATACTTCTTTCCTATACTACTATAAAGGAGTAACACTCATTCAGGCAGGCCACTAGCCTAAGGTGGGAGCTGACTAATCTTGCTTTTCACATTGAAGAGATCAGTTTTATCAGGTTTATGTGAAAACAGGTAGAAAGGCTCACACAATCTGTTATTAAACCATCTGGAGCTTTTCATCTATGAGACAAGAGGGTGGTGTTCTAAGGCAACTGGTTGATTCTATCTGAGCACTGGGCACTTCAACACCACCAATTCCTTGCCTTGGCTGCCATTTAGCAGATTGTACTTTTTCAACATCCCCCATGCACTGGTTTCCCCTGAGAATGGTAAGGTCCCTAAAGTTATTGACATAAGGTGCTGAGAGAACCACACAAGCACCTGGGGGTGAGCAGTCTCACAGAAGATATCTCAAGCCTCCTTCTTTTCCTTGATTCATAGTGTAGCATCACTACACATCATTCCACTTTCGCTGATCTGCAGAGACACAGTCTTCTCATAAATTCTGCCCTCCTGTGGTCAGATGAAGAGTGTTGTAACAGAATTAATCTGCTCTGTTTTTTTGCTCAACTTTGATGTACATCTATTTTATCTTTGTGTATGATAAGTTTCCAGGCCTAAAGTAGGAGTGATCAGTGCCTGAATAAGACATTGCCCACATGGAAGTGTGAGAAACATCATAGTGAAAAGGCAAAAATTTGGAAAGAATATCAATTTCAGCTTCACCTTCCACAACTATCAGGGAGGTGTTATCTTGAAATTCTTAAAATCTTTCCTCCTGGAAAATAAGGGTATTTGGCACCCAAATACTACCAGAATTACTTAACTGTACTTGTAGATGTATGAAGCCAAACAATAACAACTTTTATAGCCATATTTTTCTAGTGGGGGAAAATACTGTGATGGTAAACTCCTGCTGCACGTGTTAATTGATGAAATCATGACTGACCAAATAAAAGATTAATACATATTTTTATGCTGCTAATTAAATGTTAGACGAATTGTTTTTCTGAGAATGGTTTTTGCTTGCAAGAGAAAAGAGCGTGTAGGCTTATTTAATCAGTTACTGCAGCTTCACATTGTGTGGCTGAACTTCCTGCAAGTGTGACAATCACAGCTTCAGAGAAAGAACACAAATTGGGGTCCCTGCAGGCTTCAAGAGGTCACAAGTCACATTGAATAAAAGACACAGCACGGAAGATCTACTAGGAGCTATGATAGGTTTTTCTCAGCATGAACTCAGTCCCACACAGGGGTGTTTTCATACCTGAAGCTATTAATGAGACTTTTATCTTGAACTGGCTTGGGCTGAATGATGTTCATGGCCTGACATTGCAAATTTAAAAGAAGAAAAAAAAATTGTCAGAAAATACAGGTTCATATGTTTCCTCCCTTTACGTCAAAACATAAAAACTGCACTTAAGTAAAGTGGGGAAAAATAATAGACCTAATGGAATCATAAAGTCCACCTACTGGAGCTTTCCCTGAAAACAAACCTATGAAATGTGTGTATGAAAATTCATGCAGCCATTAAAATTTTTTTTATTGCGCTTTACAGAGCACATAGTCAGTTTCTAGTACTCTTTCCCCTAATTAACAATGTCCATTATAGTAGTTGTTTTCAAGAAAATATCCATACACATAGAATAAACTGAATTCCCATACCCTTCTGTAGGTGAATTTTAAAGCACTCTAAAAATTAGCTGACCACTTTCAACTAGTTGATAAGAGTGCAATTTCTAGCTCAACTCATGCAACAAAACAGCACAAAGTCTAGTGTTTTATTATTTAATGATGTGAAATTACTGACAAACTTTCCTGATCTGGTCTAGTCATTTGAATATAGTGGAGGAACCAAAAGACAAATATAAATTTGAATACCTAGAAATGTATGAACAAAGTTTTAATATTTTTATTTGGCCATATTTTCAGAAAGTTATTTGCAAGAACAGACTGTACCCCATATGTTATGATCTGTAGATTCTTATCCTGCTAACTATACCAAAATGTTACAGTTCAAAGTAACTTATAATGTTTAGACCCACAAGAACAAAGTCCAGCCACCAAGGGCTGGGTGCAAACATCAAGTTTTTTTTTATAATTAGCACAATCCAAGTGATATAACCCTGTGAAGGTATGGCAAATATATTGCAAGGTAAAAGGGAGAGAGGGGAAAGGAGAAGATAAAAGAAAGAGAGAGAGAGAGAAAGAGAGAGAGAAAGAGACGGAAGGAAGGAAGGAAGGAAGGAAGGAAGGAAGGAAGGAAAATTATTAGATTCCCCAAGCCCACCAAGGCAGCCGCCCGTATTTTAGGCCTGTTTTGCTTAGTAAATATGGTTGAGACATATCAGATTGAACAACTCCTTACCAGTCCCTAGGACACATGCAGATCTGTCTCCTTCCTCTCCAGCAATCCCTTTGGAAATGCTAACAAGGATTTGGATAGGGGGGAGGTTTGCAAAGGTGACTTTGCAGCTACGTATGGAGCAGCCTAAACAGTCCGATGGATGGGGTTCCTCCATCCAGACCTTCATACCATAGTAGCAGACTTTCAGAGTTTATTATAGAACAAAACTGTCTTCACTCACACAAAAATAGCTGATTCCCTTGTAAGATGTACTAATAAAAGCTAGTAAGACTATTTCCCAACTGACCTAAATGAGGTGTTAATCTTTACTGGCATATCACAGAAATGCAAAATTGGTTGGAGTTCATAACAGATTTAAGAGGAGATGACACCCTGTTTTGCAAGATAACATTCTAAAAAAATAAAATCAAACATTCTGAAAGGTTCACTGATGTGAAAACTTTCAGAATCAAGTGATTAAACATCCTTAGTAAAGTCAGTTATTAATCCAAATAACCAACCTCTGGCACAAATTAAAAACCAGGAATATTCGTACTTTCACAAAGCTGGAGGAGTCACAAAGCTGTAAAGGTTTCTACACATTTAATGTAGGGGAATTAGCAAGTACTACTTCTGGCCTTTTCAAATCACACACTTCATTAATTTATCTCCCCTTTGTACACTGAGGATATTCTCTGCTGTTAAAATTAGAACATGTTCTGAGAAGAGGAGTCAATGGTTTGCAATTGCATCTGGAAGGGATGGTGTATTTGCTTGTTCTGTGAAATACAATTTCATCATAAGCAATGCTTCCTGCACTTTAGTTAACAATTTTCATGAGTCCTAAATGACCTAAGTATTCCCTTTCCTGTCCTTGTACCCTCTAGGGGACACTGCTATACATCAGTGGAAAAGCAGTTCAGAAAAATCACACAGTTTCAGAAGGTCTGTATTAAGTTTCTGAAAAACACATATCACAAAAGCGGGGCATTTTCCCCTCACATCCCTGGTGCTATCTAGGTAGGCTAACATAGACCCTGTAAAGGAGAACACAGTTCACATAAACAGAGTGAACAGACCAGGCTGAATAGAGGCAATGAACAATGAACGGCATGAGGCAGTTCATGGCAGACTTTTCATGCATAAAATTAATTTTTGTCCTATTGTATCTGCTAGCAGCACTGAAGGATATATGTACAATTTAGTCAGATTTTATTTGTTTTTGGAATAAAGGTGATCAGAATCACGATGAATGCTTTCATGGATAATGATGGGAAACACAAAAGGACTAAGGCAACAGCTGAGCTCACTTCTGGTTATCTTTAGTTAGTTTGCATGAGATGTTACTCAAATAAACACTTGAAGTCCAATCAGCCAAAGAAGTCATGTATCAAAGGTACAGACTTTGAATACTCCCTAGTCAGCTTTGGCAATGTCAAAACAAAACTCTTTCTCATTTTTTCTTAAGGAAACCAGAAAAATTAGAGTTGGAACAGGATATTTCTCATGTAGAAAAAAAATCACTGCTTCAGAAGAATCACTGCTTCAGCTGTATATAACCTGCCATGATGACAGCCATGTAATAAGCATTAACATGCTGTGCACTCAGAATAAAATAAGCTCATCTGAAGACCACATATCAGTGGTTCTGTGATACTACAAAATAGTAAGCAAAAGAGGTGACTGTGCATCCTTTCTTTGGTCATTGACACTGCAGGCAGTAAAACTGATGTGCATACAGCAAAAACCATGTCAGGATGAGTCAGAAAGGCAGGCTGCTGCACTGTTGGTGCAACAACTTCACTGTTGATGAGCTGAAAGGTCTGGAGCAACCAAAGATAATGAAGGGCTTTTCTAGATGTAAAGATCTTACAGTGCATGGGTCTTCCTTCTCTTAGGCCTTGTCTCAGTCCGTGTTTTTGCTTTCTCCAACCTGGGTGGTTTGGTCAAAACCCTTGCTTTGAAGGCAAAAAAAATAACTGAGTACCTGGGCATTCTCCATATCCCGTACTACCAGGTCTCCTGTTTTCTTCTGGAGAGGGCCCACATTGTCCCTAGTCTTCCCTTTATCTCTACGTACATACAGTAGCTTTATGACATACATACAGTAGCTTTATGACGTACATACAGTAGCTTTTCGTGTTACCCTTGATGTCCCTCGCCAGATTTAATTCTATCTGGGATTGAAGTTTTCTAACCCCATCCCTGCCTCTCAGACAGTTTCTAAGTATTCCTCCTAGGCTACCTATTCTTTCTTCCCACCCTCTGTAGACACTATTTTTACAGCTAAGGTTGTCCAGGACCTCCTTTTTCATCCATGCAGATCTCCTGGATTGTGTAACGCTGGTGGAAGATAGAGTTTATTTATCCTCCTATGAGCACAGCCTTTTAAAAATTACACCATAAGAATTCTCTCCTCCTGGGCACTGCTTTGCTCTCTCTGCTGAATACTCTGTAAACATTTAGTTTTCTGCAGCTTGCTTTCTCACAAGGTGGAAGTCTAACAAAACATTGACACACTAGTTTTAGCCTTTTTTCACATATCACAAACCCAAGAAATGTTATAAACTTTGTCCTGTCACCAATGACACGAGCACTACTATTCTCAGGGCAACATTTGTAACTCAGATCAATAACTCAAAACAACAGCAGTGTCCTTGCTACGGTTGAATAGGTTACCTCTCAGACTTTGTGTCTGTGTCTTAATGACAGTGATCTTCTCTCTTTCTCCAAATACAGGCAACTTTTTTTATACAGATATTTATAGATAGTATTGCATAATACCAGCAAATAACTGCACTAGATAAGGCATCTGAATAACCCACCAAATGCAGTCGTGCTAAATAGCAAGACTCAGTTCAGCTGTATGTTAGTTTCTCTTAGTACCAACCATACTTGCAGCCCAGAAATGGCAAACTAACTAAAGAGGGGACATGGAAATTTAAAGTCAAACACATTCTGGCAAATGTCCCCCTGCTTACAAAACAAGAGGATGCAGTCATTCAGTATACTTCGCAGAGAATTAGAGGTTTTAAAAACTGCCCTGGTGAGTCCTGCCCAGGTCAAGGTGGCTAGCAACATATTTTTCTAGAACTCCTTTCTCAGATGGAATTATATGAGGTTCTAAATCAAAATTCACATATTTTCACACCAACTTGGGATTAATTTGAATGCAAGGTTGCAGATTTTTTCTCAGTATTAAGAAGTATCATTTCAGTTCTTCCTTGGGGAAATACAGAAAAAAGTGTCAGCACTGAATTTCTCTCTCCTTAAACAGGTCAGTCCACTAGATTGCTTAAAGATAGAAAACAGAAATAATGGACAGAGCAGCTGGGTTTGTAACTAAAGCTGGCAAGGGAATATCAAAGACAACAAGAAGAATTTCTTCCACTACATCATTCAGATGGAAGAACAGGGGAAGTGTAGGCCTGCTGGTGAACAAGGAAGGTATCCCAGTGACTGAAGATAAAGGGAAGACAGAGTTATTAAATGCCATCTTTGCTTCTGCCTGCACTGCAAAAGCCAGCCCTCCTGAATCCTGGACCCTGGAGATAAGAGAGAAGGTCTAGAGAGAGGAAAACTTTCCATTGGTAGAGGAGGACCAGTTTAGAAGCCACTAAACCAAACCAGATGGCCATAAATCCATGGGCCCTGAAGGGATTAATGATTCTATGATCTTAATTTTTTTTTCCATTTATTTTGTGTTGACACTGCCAAAACCACTACCGACATAAGGCATTACATATCATCAAACAAAAGTAGGCTTTTTTCATGTAGCACGTGGAGGATGTAATTAATATAGTAGTATTGATTTGATTAGATGTTCCATGGAAAATTCCTGTCACAATGTACACAGCCAGTAGCTGCAGATTCAAGTAGCAACCTCAGATACACCTGCACACTTCTAAAGTATCTGTATGCATTAAGGCCACAAGCAGTGAGCTACAAAAATAAAAATACTTCTGGCTGAGGAAGTGGAGAAGTATTACAAGGAAATTACTTCAATTCCTTTCCTTGACATAGAGTCAGAGTTGTTAAAACTCAAACTTAATATGCACAGATCTCAGTCATTTCCCGCTCAAATTTCCTTGAAGCAGTATAGATGTTCCCCCTCTCACTGCAGGGCAGCCTCTTACTCTACTGTAATCCAACAAAGTAGAAAGAGTGAGTC
This sequence comes from Florisuga fusca, assembly GCA_038090715.1. Taxonomy (NCBI): domain Eukaryota; kingdom Metazoa; phylum Chordata; class Aves; order Apodiformes; family Trochilidae; genus Florisuga; species Florisuga fusca. The sequence continues at coordinate 12,471,120 of JAAWXA010000012.1, forward strand.
AGAGAACATAGATCTGCCTGCTACCTGGGTCTGGTACACAGGGCCCAGGACAGGAGAGAAGCTGTGGTACTATGCTGCATCCAGCTGTGTACATTCTTCAATGTACCAGTATTCAGAAAATCTTTTATTGACCTGCATCCACCATCATGAGTGCAGTGAAGATGAGGCCCCATCTTTGATGACCCAGCTCACTCATGTGTACCTGCCATGCCAAGAAACTCACAAGAAATTCTTTCTCATTACAAAATCCAGCACATGGGACAAACTGTAAGATAATGACCAATTCAGAGATTTTGTCTTTGCTAAGTTAGGCAGCTTTCTAAGGTTAAAAAATTAGGTTTATAATGCTTCTTTGCAACTCTCAGTTATCAGTTTACTAATATTTACAGCTTTTGGTGAAATGTGATAGACCCTGGAATCTCTACAGTGCGTATTATCAAAAAAATAATGGACTCTAGTACAACTAAACAAAAACAAAGATTGGCTCATATGAAGCTTTCCCAGTGAGAAATGCCATTTCTTTGTATAGATACACTTATTATGATTTTAAAATATAGTGCTGAATTTTAATTTTTAAAATAACCTTTCTCGGTACTACAACAGCATTGCAATTATAACAAAGGAGCATAGCATCACATTACTGATAATAAAAATTTTATTCATTACCTTTATTGCCATGTGTAGGAGGAATACCAAAACGAACGACATACAAAAAAGACTTTTTAAAATGTAAATCTAGGCAATCCATAATTGCTACTAATGGCAACTCTAATTTTATTCACTTATATAAATTCATTAGCATAACAAGATGCCATGTCATACAAGACAGGATGGCATTCTGGCATTGGGCTAACACAGGTGACCATAATCTTGATGATTCACACTCATCTAAGGCTGATATTAGCCAGAAAGATGCAATACTTCTCTCAAATTGCTTCAATCCCATCTTCTCTTCTGTCTCCACTACTGGATACATGCCTAGCAACCTGTGTGACAGAGGGAAAAATGTGCTGTTCAAATACCAACCTGAATAGCATTGACACACTGAGACACACCAGAGGGAAGGGAGGCCATCTAGAGGCACCTGGAGAGGCTTGAGAGGTGTGCCCATGCAAACTGAGCAGAGGACAACAGGGACAAGTGGAAGGTCCTGCACCTGGGAGGGGACAGTCCCCAGCACAGTTACAGGCTGTGTGGAGAACAGGTGGGTAGTGGCTTTAAACTGGAAGAGGGTAGATTTGAGTTAGACATTAGGAAGAAATTACTTACTATGAGTGTAGTGAGACACTGGAAGAAGTTGTTCAGGAAGGCTGTGGATGCCTCATACTTGTAACTATTCAAGGCCAAGTTGGATGGCTCTTGGAGCAACTTGGTCTAGTGGGAGGTGCCTCTGCCCATAAAACAGAAGAGGATTAACCCCCTTGACTCCCAACATCAGTGAGAGCAGGAGGAATGGCCTGCCTGCATTACAGGTGATGTTTAAATTGAATAATAGGAAAAATTTCCTCTCCAAAGGGTTGTCCAGCACTGGAACATACTGCTCAAGTAAGTGGTGAGGTATTTAAAAGACATGTAGATATGGTGCTTTGGATCATGGTTTGTTGGTGGGCTTGTCAGTGCAGTGTTAGGTTAAGAGGTGGACTCAATGTCTTTTCCAACCTAAATGATTCCATGATTCTATGATAACTGTATGCAGTAGCTTTTCCCAGCATTACTTAATATAATATGTTATCACTTCCAAAACTTTTGAAGACGAAGTAAGGTGATTTTGTGTGATGAATTATCTGAGACTGAACTTCTAATCAGTTGGGAAAAAGTACTGATAAAGTCAAGTAATATTTATATGAGGCGGGAAATGCTTCACTCAGATCTTTGGAACACTTCTCAGAGTAAAGACACAAAGCCAGGTAAACAATGGTAACACATGCCAGCCAGTATTTTCACTTCTTGCACAATAGTAGCAATAAGAATGACAATCGTAATAATGAACATAAAATACTAAGGTTTGTTAATTACAAACCTGAAACTTTCTGCATATAAGGAGGAAAAATTATAAGCACCTTGATTTAGAAAACATGGCCTTAGTACTCATTTGTCAGCTAAAACATGGGTGAAAACGTCAAGCTATTGTTGGCACCATGAGTTTTCCATTTGTAGCTAACTTTAAACAATTAAATTTACTGTATCAGTCATTAGAGCCTCAAAGACAAGGATACACTGGACATAAATCCCCTGTGAGTAAAGCTGTTGTAATTTATAATGGTTATAGTTATTGGGATGTCACTATGATACTGTCCAGATAACTTCTGTACATATGCTGTTAAAACTGCAACATAAATAGTAAGGGAATCACCCTAAAGACGATACAGAGAAACTAATCCTGTTGAAAGCTGATAAAACATATACTCCTGATGGAAGAATGAAAAAGGCATTACCAAACGTATTGTGAGGAAGGAGGGACAATACTCTGATGCATATTGTTATTAAAGTTATAATGCACACAAATATTCCAGTGGCATAATGTCTGATGCATGCATCAGTGTTAAATGTTGTAGCAAGCCATATTAATACAATTTTCACATGGGCTGAGAAGCACTCTGGTCTTGAATAACTCCTTCTGACATAAACAGCAGCTGAAAGACTGGGTATTAGGATTCAATTAGAAATTATTCAAATACACCAAGATTAAGCACTGTTCATATAAAACTCATTACTTGCATTAAAAGCATGAAATGGAAATACCAAATATTGGAATAAAAATTTCAGAGGTTTACATTTCAGGTCTTCAAAGTTAAATACTTTTCTAAAGAATTTCTGTTCTAAAATTTTCAGTGAATTGTCTCTGTAGGGTTTTTTTAAGAAAGGAGACCCTTTGATAACAAAAAACATGAATATCTCAAGGTTAAGCTTCCTACATGAAAGACGAAAACCACTGCAAGACTGTCATAAATATCACTTGTTGTTTTACCTCTTTTCTATACACTGCAGACCAATTTTAATGTCATTTTCAGATGACTTAGGGATTGCAAATACACCTTTTGAAGCTTTTCTTCAAGTGTCTGTTAATCTGCTACACTCTGGGAACTCCTGAAATGCCCCTGAAGTGCTATATTTGTGTAGGAGGAGCCTTTCTTCTTAAGAGTTGAGATATGACCTTGTATTTGACGAAATTCATAGTGCTGTGAATGAGCCTGTAAAATCAAAAGTTATGGTCTGAAACAGTATGCTTTCAACTAATGCTGTCTTTCTTCAGTTTCTATTCCTTTAATATTCTCTGTGTTTGCTGATTTATTTTTTTTTTTCTCTTTTTTCCTTCTCTCCTCTTCAGAAATACAAGCAACTGCTATGGTGCACAAGCAGACAGAACAAAGAAGTTTCTCAAGACTTGTGGCAAAGTCTTATAAATTGTCTTTTATCTTGCAAAATTTCATTTGTAGCTTATAGACAGACCTCAGAACCTGAGCACTGTATCATGGCAGGGAATAAATACGTCTGCAGAGCTTACTGACATTAAAACAACCACTAGCTGTTTAAAATAATTTAATCAGTGTCTGATTTTGTTTTCTGTCTACTACAAAATTGCATACCTTTAAACTATTATTTGCAAAGAGATTTAAGCTCTAATTTCAACATGATAAGCAACTGAGAAGCAATAACCAATCCTTGGCATCCTTTGCTCCCTATCTTTGTTCTCCGATAGAGAAAAAATGCTCTTTGTAATGAGTTTTTCTCCCTCCTACCAACCCTCAGTGGTATCCAGGGAAAAGAGCAAATTAAAGGTTGTTCCTGTGAATTACTGAGCATTTCCAAACTGGCTGGAGCAAAAAAAGATTTATGCTATGAAACCATGGTTCTTTGCAGCTTGTCTTTACTGCATATATTGCATGGCACAGTAAGAAAATTTGTCATGCTTTCTCTCTTTTAGATGGCCTGTAAAGGTCAAGAAATGCTAAATACAAACATAGAAGCATAGAGCAATGTCTTTGCTGCTGAGTTACTCCTAGCTTACTACAATCACTTTAATAATACAAAGTAAAATTACTCAAACCATGAATCTGTCCTACTATGTTCCAACATGAAGCAAAGAAATAAGCTTCAAATTAGATTCTGTATATGAGATAAACTGGTTTCATTTTAGATTGAGGTAAAGCAGTCAATCTTTGTCCAACTCCTGACTTTTAAAGCTAGAAGGAAAATGTCTGGCTGCAATGTAGTTCCAATACCATATTATACTGTATCAAACCAAGTATTTAATTCTGATATGGATCATATCACTGTGCTATATCATGTGACATAAGTAGAAACACTACGCTATAAGGCTATTCAGGCCTAACTTTATAGTAATTAAACTTAAATTAAACTTAAATTCCAATTAAACTTGGCATCCGTTTAAACAAGGAATTTTGTCTTTCCGTTAAGACTGAGGCACTATTCATATTTTTTAAGTAGTATTAAGTCAGAATAATATTGCTCAAGTCAAAAGAGACTGTCAAAGTTAATTTCTACCTTGGGGTTGTGTCCTCCCTGCTGTATAACTTACACAGCCTGTCACACCTGATGCAATTGTAGATCATTACACTTGAAAGCCATTTCTTGAAAGACATTTCTTGTGTCTTGAATTTAACCGTGTTAAATACTTAGATCAGGAATTGTGTCACAAAATAAACCCAAATTATGGCACCTACTTTGCTTTTACTGAATGTCCTTAACTGCATTGTACCCAAGTTCCCAAAGAAAAAAAGGAACAATACACTGTGCTGAGAATGTCACAAGTGGAAATAGGAAGTTCTTCAGACACAGATGAGGTAATATTATACCACTTTAAATTTGCTTCACAAATTAAATCATAGAGTGCTCTGTTTTGTGATAGTTTGTTGGCTTTTTTCTTTTTTTTATTATGACCATATAACACAGGAAATATCACTCAATACCTCTTCTTTTATTAACAGTCTATGAAGATTATCAGCACTGGGTTTTTTAAATTATTTTTGTATTGTACAGGGATATAGCTCCTTGCCCAGCATGGCAGCCTGCTCAATGAGTGCAAGTGATGAGCAGAGTTACAGAAGTATCCTTACAGGAACAGAAAAGCAGAACACTGGGAATACGACTTCCTGGAAATGTTTGTGCTCTCAGGCACAAACACACAGAACTACAGCTCTCTGTCAAGATTCACCTTGCTACTTTGTTATATATGTGGATATTTATGGCACTACCAAACAATTTTCACACACCTGCATGAGCTATTCAGATTCCTGTTTACTGCTGAAGATCACAAGTCTCATAGCGAATGAGCAGATAGAAGACAAACCCACAAAAAAATAACTAATAATTATCCATACCTTAACTAGTCTCCACTTGTTAGTTTGGATTTCACTTGCTTTAACTTATGCTAGCTGGACTACAGTGACTTTATGTGGAGTTATGCCTGACCGAGAGACGCAACAGTGAGAACAATAACAGAAACAAAGTTTTCCTAATTTATAATTATTTTTTATATTTTTTTATAATTTATTTTTTTATAATTATTTTTTACCACATTATTTTTTGAGAATACCTCCCAAATACTATAGTGTTGTTTTGCTTCCAGATAGATATATGTTTGGGTTTATAATAGCACAACAAAAGAGTGAAAGAAACGAAAACCAGAAAGAATGCTGTGTTGTGTACTTGTAGACTAGCCTCCCAGATGTTATATACAGCTCTGCAGTATGCCTGAAATTTCTATCTATGTTTTATTACACAGTAAAAATAAATTCAAAGATGTATTGATGAAAACAGAAGAAACAAATATACCATTTATTCCCCAGGCCTGTGCAAAGACAGGGATATGATTACGTGATGCAGGTTGAGAGGACCTCAAAAGGAAAACAAAATCTTTTTGACTGTGGAGGTAAAAGGAAACATGCAAGTCCCTGTGACTTGCCAGACAGCAAACTTCAGACTATAATCTACATTGGGTTGGCAGCCTCCTTGGTTCAGTATCCTATTTTCACATGCGATAATTTTCAGTGTTTCTAATATCTGAGTTTCCTAATGTTGTAGCCCTAGAGAAGACATATTCCTGCTACTTGAAGTACATCGAGAAGCTGCAACACAGAAGACATGATAAACAGAAATATTTTCAAACTGCTTACATTGTTCCTGACTGATTTCCTGAGTGGAATAAAACTTCTCATCTGCTAGATTTCAGATGGGTACTATCTGTAAAGTCCATCTGGCTCTCAGTCACAGAAACCAGAAAGACTAATGGCAGTCATGCCATTTTCTGCTGACTACAAGTCTACCCTAGGACATCCCAGGGCATTTCAGGGCACATACACCATCTGTGCTATAGCAAAGGTAGATTTCTGTCCAGTGCCACGATCAAAATTTTTTATAAGTCAGCCCAGTAACTGCCATTCAGATTCCACCAGATCTTGCTTCTCCGAGCAGAAGAATGTATACCTGGTCAGTGCTTGAGTAGAGATTTGCCTGCTCAGTTCTGCACCCAACTTGAAGCTCAAGCCCAATTATATGGCTACATAGTTACATGAATTTCTAAAATTTATGTTTATTGAATCTTGAAGGAGACTACACATATTACCAATAACTTGCAATTTCCCCCTGCATCCAGGTTCACTCTGTATGGACTAAACTTACATATATAATGGGAAGTTCTGTACCTTTGTCTTCCTCCTGAAGCTCAAAGGCTTAGTCTTTCCTATCTCACATTTATATATTTTAGCAATTTCAAGGCAAAGTATAACATACAACTCCCAGTAAAACATTTTCTTAGCAAGACTTGTGGTCTCTGTACTCCACTTAGTGTCTGACACTGTAATTAAGAGACTGATACACAGAAGAGTTTATAGAGCTTTACATTTTGAGATAAATCCTTTATTGGAAATGTTTTTGGGTGAAGACATTAGTGATAGTTGCTTTAGAAATATGTGATAATAAAATAACAGAACAATGTGATTCTGCTGTGCCTTTTGGGGAAAATTTAATATCAAAGCTTGTGTGACGATGCAAGGCAAAAAGTTGAAAAGTTAGTGATTGTAATCACCTAAGAAGATTAAAAAACGTTACTACTGCACAGAAAGGAATAGTGCTTAGAGTGCTATTGCTTATACAAAGCTGATTTTTTAAGGAAAAACCTATCGACATGGGTATGAAATTAGTGACAGTCATCCAGAAAGATCAAACAATATTCAGCTTTCTAAAATTATTTCTTTGGAAAGGGACAGAGAAAATAATCTAATGAAGTCTTTTCTACCTCCAAATTCCGTTATCTTGCATGAACATCTATTTGCCTGCCTAGGGAAAGCAATTGTTTTCCACACATAGAAGTAAAGTTACAGCATAGGCATACATTACATGCTTCCCTGACTACAGTCTATGTTTTCCACAAGTTATTTGCAACTGGAAGCATTCAAATTTTCCTGGTTCTTCTACCTCTGCCAGGTTTATAATTAACCTCATCAAAGATTAATTTATTCCCAGATTCAAAAAAATTTTGGGTGGTCTTTGTCTTCAGAATTTTTCAAACTGAGACAAGTTTTGAAATTCTTTCCACAGGGTAGCTTTCTCCTTGATCTCATAGTGAGATTCTCATTTTCTTTCAAGATGTAAGCAATTAATATTGCTCTATACTGCTTCTTCAAGCAACATAAATCACAAAAGTAAGGCACTAACAGTTCATGGAGGAGCACAGATTAGTCTGTTTGCATGGCATTACCTATTCTGTCTATGCTTTAAAAAAAAAAAATGTTTAAGTAAGATACATAATTTCCCTTAATCTTTATCTTTTTATGGGAGCAGTGACAATTTTTTTCATCTTTATCAGTTTAAACCCCAGGGGTTTATTCTTCTAAACCCCTGGAAAAGTGAGTGGGTTTAATATAGAAAAAGCATTATTTGTTACTGCAAGTCATGTCACAGTGAGTAGGCCAAGCATCAACTACAAAATAAAGACATTCTCATTTATTGATATATGTAAGCCAAAATGAAATGGACCACAGGAGGCAGAGATATTGATATATGTATTTTTATTTGCATCTGGATTGCTGAAATAGGGTTAACACTAAAAGAAATTTTCAGATGAGAGTTGGTAAGTTGAAAATATAGTGAATAGAAAGTCCTGAGTGTAACAGGTCTTATAATGTCACACTGCAGTTTTGCTAAGCTATGCTTTTGTTCCCTGTAGACTCTCTTTCTTAGAGGTTAGACCTTCTGAGTAACCGAGGCTTTAAGGTACATTTCTCTAGTTCTGTTTCGATTGTACTAATCATGCTTATGGCAATGTTGCCTACATCAGTCTGGGATCTTCCTCTTCTTTCATCTGGGATGTTTGAAAATGCCTCCTGGCATCACTGTTTGACATATCTTCACACTGAAACTGAGTTCTCTTTTTCTCAAATGGCTACTGCTGAGCAAACAGACAGATACTTTTCTCTCTTGCTTTCATGTGGTGATAGGAAGGCATTCATACATGGTGATGGATTTAATCTTCTGCTGAGTGAAAATACCAGCTCTTTAATTAGCTCTATTTTTTCCACATGGAAACAAATCATCTGATGTGTTCTTTTCCTTGTTGGGTAAAACCAATCATCTTTAATCTAAAACTACAATAAGAAAAAATGTTTATCCCTTCAATAATGATGAAATCAAAACAAGCAGGCCCTGGAAAATGCAGCTCAAGTGGTTGTGCATTTTTTGAATATTCGACGAATGTCTTCTCCTGTCTGCAGTATAACAGGGAAAACTGAATGAATGTGTAACTGTATTTTTCATAGGTTTTCATAGCTATGCTATGGGGTACCGAACAATATATATCCAGAAAAATGCAGTATGCTCTTAAAAAATACTCTGAAAATCTCCTGAGGAGCCTCTGGGGAACTTAAGAGTCACATTGTGATTACCTTGATATATTATATCAATTAGATTACCTGTGGAGTAGGACACTATCTATATTCCAATAAAAAACATCACTATCTTGCCCTTCTAGACTGAAAGTATTTGAGTATGTTTGAAGAGGCTTCAGGCAGCTATTAAAGTGTTTCACCAAATTCACAGGAAGCTATGAGCCTTTCACAGTTTCTATTTTGTAACCCACACATTCATCCCTTGTTTCAGAGCTGCATATGCTCCTCATTTATATCAAAACATTTTGTAAAACATTTTCTAGATTATATGCTAGAGAATCAAGACCTACAAAAGGTACTCATAAAAGCAAATTTCCCTCTGAAATAAAATTCAGCAGTTTGCATTTAGCATAAAGTGAAAATATTTCCAAGGTCAAAAATTATTTCTTACACACTTCTGGTAGGCTGAAGTCAGGATTGTTGAAACATGCGCATAACAGAGAATGACACAATACCAGTTACAGACACAAAGAGAGAAATTAGAAAGTACTTAGGAAATCATTTTTCCCTAACAAAGCAATTAGTTCTAAACTATCAGTTTTTCATTATAGTAGAATCTATTTCATAATAAATTAAAATAAGGAGCAGTTGCTCTTATATAAAGGCTTATTCATGAAAAAGTATAATTTCTGCACTTGATTATACATAGGCACCTGTTTAGTACAATTGTCAAAGTATTTTTCAAAGGAAGCAAGATCCACCACTCTTGGTTTACATCTGGAAAAAGAAACAATGTGCAGAAAAATTCTGGCTTAAATTCTCAGAATTTAACTCTAATCACGGGTTCTTCCAGTGTGTTCAGCCAGAATTCCTGCAACTCCTACCCGAATCATCTTATGTGCTCTACTTCTATTTCTGTGTTTGCTTACTGCAGGCTGGCAATTATCACACTATTGAGCAGTTTCTCTAATCCATCTGTTTACATTTTATGTCAGTGCAGAAAGATGGTTCAGCAGCTTGCATAATCCTTGGCAAGCAAAAATCTGGTTTCTGATTCCATTTATCTCATGCCTGAGGGTCTCACCCATGATGTCTAGGAGGAGACAGCAATGACGTTCTGTTATGACATTATGTGTTAACTGACAACATGAGTCCTCAAAAATGCTGTATTCATTCAGATTGGACATCTGCACCTGTTGATTAAAAAAAGAATAATATCGCTCACAGTCAAAAATAACTGTAATGTGATCAGCTTTTTAATGGAGATTATATCTTTCTGACTGCACTGGGAGAAAGACATGCTCTTCAGTACTGGGAGAAGTAATCTAAGAGTTGCTGAAAAAGATGTTCCCTCATACATTTAAAGCATCTGAAATCAGTCAGCTGGTAACAAATATTAGATTTTCAAAACTTCTATGCTGCAAAAGGGGGTGTCTTCTGACCAGCTGAGGTAAGAATGAGGGCTACTTGTTTTTAGGTTGCTATGATTTGACAAATAGTCAAATAATTGTTTCCTCTAGGAGGGAATCAAACATGAGATCAGTTTCAAAGAAAAACAGAAAAAAATTCAACAGAGTAACATAAAAGGCTTTATACGATTAACTTTATGTACAGATTTTTTCCTTGAGATTATGCTCCTTCAAATGTGGCTATTAAAAAAGAACTCAAGTGGTCAATGAAAATCTTTGAGCTCTGCCAAACTGTTTTAACCTGCCAGACTGGCTAGGCAGGTTTCTAAATACAAACAAGCTCTGACAGAATTCACCCCTTTTCTTGCTCTGTGTTTCAATTCACAGCTTCTGCATCTGACATTTTCTTTCTGCTCCCTGTCTTCTAAGGCACAACTGCTGAGGTGTCTCTTTATCACTTCCTTTTGCTGTCACTCAACTCATGCTCCTTGCAAATTCACTTCCCTTGTGAAAACATGATCTCCAGTGACACTTTTATATACTTTATGTTAAAATTTGGGGCTTTCTAAGCCCAGAAAAGCTTTTGAAAGATAACACTTATGAAACTGTTCTGTAACCCACATTTTGGGAAGTTCAGCTTGTCATGGGAAATAACCCAAAAAGTGAACATAAACTGTATTTGAAGAACAGTTCTGTGGAGAAAAAAAAAACAAAAAACAAAAAAATTCCTTCTAGAAACATCTAAAAGGTTTGACTCAGTATTTTCAAACTCAAAGAACTATTCCAATTCCCTTTACCCATTTCATCTATCATCGCTGAACTGGACACAGATGTTACTTATTTTCTATAAAAATATCTGACGTTTCCTATTTTTCATTTTCCTTTTCCTGTTCTTATTTTTTCTTTCCCTTTCCATATTTTTCATTTCAGCAAACTTAGATAATTTTTTAAAGAACAGTATCTGGTTTAGTGGCAGGAATCTCGAAGTCTTAGATAGTTTCGACTAGTTGTTGTTGCAGTGGCTCTATAACACATATTTCCTTTCTGCAATCCTGCTGACAGCAAATTAAATTATCAAGGCAACTTCTCAGTTAAAAATCAAACCTTTCCCGTTGAAATAAGAATGAGAAACTTTTCAGGACAGGTTTATCTATCACATAAGCTAATAAATATAGGTGGACCAGCCTCATTTTTATAAGAGTGAAGAACTTTGGCTGTTTGTATTTCGGTAACTAAAAGGCTTTTCAGAATTCCTAAGTATCCTGCTTTCACAAGGAAGAAGATAGTAAGAAAAAGAACATTTTATATCCCTCTTCTAAAAATCTTGTATTTTTTACTTTTAAAATTGCAAAGTTCACTTCTAAAAATTTCACCTAAGTATGACCAAGAGAAGAGTAAGCAAGGAACCTGTTCATTTACAGGAAGAGAGATCTAAAGTAATCAAAATATGTCTCTCATTTTACAAACAGGTCATCAGCTTAAAAAAAATGGGAATCTGTACTTCAATCACTGCTAGCCTATCGTTAGTCTGACTGAGTACACGGCACAGGGTGGAGATAACCAGGTCAGCTCAAGCCAAGCTGCTCTGCATACCAGAGGTGCTAAGGTCACACTAGTTCATAACTTCACTGTGGTAAATTAAAGTAAAGGTAATTAGATGCAGGGGAACATTCCTTTAATGGGACTATTCAGCTATAGCTATTGCTATTGCTTTGTTTGAAGCAAAGCTGAGTGTCTCTACAAGAAACAAAATAAAGCTGTATGAGTATACTTATGTGTAAATTTCTGCAACTATGAAAGACATCCTACACAGAACCTGAGGTATGGTGTGAAGCAGTGACCTGTCAATTAGACATGAATTCTTGTGTCTCTGGACCAGTCTTGCCTGAACAAGATAAAACAGTGCATAAGTGAAATAATTTTTCAGAAAATCAGTAGAAAATAAGAGAGTAAACCAAAAAGCTTATCAAGAGAAAAAAAATAAGGAGAAATAGGAAACATATATACATACATATTCTGCGAAGCATGTAAGTTAATCAGTTCTGTGTTTTTAATTAACAGTGTTAGCATGCATCTGGAACACAAAAATGGTATATAAGCTGCAGTACTAGGTGCTCTTATGTCACATTTTGCTTTTAATAGTAATATTCTCAAAATTTTTAAACTTGGTAGAAGGCAGCACACTTTCCCCAGTCACTACTATGTAGGACAGGTGATGTTTTCTAATGCATTTTCATTTGTGCAGCCCCAGGACCATAATTTCTTTCTGAATAAAAATGTAAAGCAAATTCCAATTCCTTTGATAGACATCAGAGTGGCAGCTCTGCAGAACAGAGCACCTGAGTGCCTGGACTGCACACAGACTAGTAGTGTCAATTACATAACACTGCTTCTCCTTGATGTGACTCAGAATTCAGGACATCTGTAGAAGCAGGCATTGTTATTCTCAAAGGTATAGCTTGAGCTAGTGGCTGCGAGTTAAGATTAAACAAATATGTCTGAAGTAGGGCTCAGTCTAAAAAGATAAAAAGAGGGTGTCATTTAATTTATATTTAAATGTATCCAGACAGAGTGCTTTCATGAAGATTTCTAACATATATTAGTTGCTGACAAAATTATTGCAATCATGTTCTCCACTAATGCTTATACGCATGCAGACCATACATTACTCTGCAAGAAAATAGAAACACAGGCTTAATTATTTTCATCATTCATTGCTATAATTTTTGCTAAAATTATAGTGGCATTGAGAATGACGGTACCTGATATGTAGTATTTCTGTGGCATTATTAGGCAGCTAATAATGCCATCATGTTTTTTCTTTGATATATGTTTGAACCTACATGTTTTAATAGTACATGTTGTAAAAACAGCTTACAGAAACAGTTACATAGCTGCAAATGTTCAGAGAAACCAACCTCACAAAAGGCATTGCCAACTGCAAATAAGCCCTTTATAATGGTGCAGAATTACATACAATGCAGTACAGTAGACATTTCCTTCACCTGGGGAAAATCCTGACACATAAAAATCAATGTGTTCTGTTTCTTTGAGGTTTTTTTTGTTGTTTAAGGTTTCCTCCCCCCAAAGACTTGTCTACTGAAGAAAAGGCACTGCTCTTTTTTTTTTTTTTGAGAGTCTGTTGGGGAAAGGGTATCTACAAAATAAATTGAACTCTCTCAGAATACCTGAGAGTCTGCTGAGGGCAGCACTGGTCAGCCTGGATTATATTTCACCACTCAGGTAAATGCCGATTTTAGCACATTTAGAACGATTTTAGTGATTTAGCGACTTTGCGACCATGGTATTTCCATTCAATTTTCATGCTGTAGCTTGCATACAGTGCATATTATACATATCAATTATGTTGTGCTTAAGAGCTGAGCTCAGTGTGCACGCCAGCCAACTGGGTTTTTTGCCTTCCCAAACTCCCTACATTAGAGCTGTCCAGATCTTGTGAACTGAAGACAGAATCTGCACAATGGCGCAGCAGCTGCTTCTGTTCACCCCCTGCAAAGTTATCTGGAGGCTGTGGTAAGAGGGCCCTTGCCTGCACACAAAGATTGTGACAGTGATTAGAGCTCTGTATTGTTGACAAGACAGCAGATAACTTACCTCTCCTCCTCTGGGTCCTCTGCTGACATTCAGGTGTGCCCGGTGCCACAGCAGATTCAGCATTGCAGGGAGTTTGTGTTATTGCAGCCATGCCACAATTTCATGGTCCAGCAGTAGAACTGAGGCTTGTTGTACTGCAATCCATAATGCCTGTAACAGTCACCTTATCTCCTTTCATCCCTGAAACCCACTAAAACCTGTAGATCAAATGACAATTAGTGATGTAGCCATGCAGTCCTTTTTTAATACCCAGACGATACGTTACGTATATATATTGATGTTTTTTAAAATAGTATTTAAACATTCTGTATTGCAGCATATTATATAAATGCAGCTATTATGGAAGACTTCAGGAGAAAAAAGATAAATTTAAACCTCTCCTGTTGCATAGGTGACATATGTATATCACATAAATTACACAATCCCAATAAATCCCTGCAGACATTAACATGCATTCAGTCCTTTTGTTTAACAAAAAGCTATTGCTGTATTTCATACAGACTATTTTGTAGCCTTTGAGGCATGAAGCATGCAAATTTTTGAGTGACTGCACTGCTACTGAGACTAGACACTAGACTGCTGGCTAACTATAACTGTGTCAGACAGACAGTACCATTTCCTCTGAATTCCTTTAGGGGGTTCTCCCAACAAAGGAAAATTATTTTGAAGTCTTGCTTTTACCTGTTTGCTGCCAAGGAAGCTCATAATGAAACTCACGCTGTTAACCCATGTTGGAGTTAGAGACTGCAAACTGGGAGCCAACTATGTTTGAAAGCTGGATGAACTCTGTGGTGTAAACTAAATATGCTTAAGGATATGCACACCTGCAATGATGAACTGTTCAAAGGTAATGATCAGCTACCCCAATTTTTTTTCCAAGCAAGATGGCTTAAGGTTATTTCTCCCTTGAAATTGCTGTAATTAGGGTGTAAGCATTTGAAGCCTTAGCTTTTAAGAAAGCAACTTAACTACATAATGTAGCTAATTTTCAAACAGAGATATCTACCCAGGCACCCAGTTTCCTCTGTCTTTCTTAGAATATGTGACTTCTACCACAGAGTTGCAGAAAGCATTCAAGACAGCTGATGCCAAAACAGGAAAGCCTATGTTTTTCAAGGAAATTCTGCCACGACCCCCCATTGGAATCGTGTGACCAGTTCTCTAAATAGCCTTCTAAAACAGGTTTTCACAATGTTTTTTGTACTCATACTTCTATATTTATATTTAAACACCAGATTGCAATTTGGTATTATTTTGGAAATAAGATTTTTCTTAATCAACTTTTTTTAAACATTAAGAGCCTATTGTATTGTGTAAATACATACAAGAGAGAGAAATGAGTCTGCAGTCTTGAGAGCTCCCATTTTCAATGTCCTCTCAGGACTTTCCAACACTTTACCACATATTCTCAGGGCAATTTTATAGTTGTGGAGTCCCCAGGAGTCATATTCAACCAATGGGTCTGAGAGCCCCTGTGATTATCTTTCAGTGCAGGCGTTTCCCTGGACAATTTTTAAGGTCCTTTTTGGAAAGTCCAAGCAGAATGTTTGCTTTCTGTGGAAAATTTAAAATGGTCTATTTTGTTTCTGAGTCAATATTAAAGCTTTCTTACAGCATTAGCATTTCACTAGAGAGGCAAATAGGAAACTTTGAAGTGCCACCCTCCACAGATATTGGGAGGAGCTCTTCCAGAAATCTGGCATTCAGGGAACAAGCCCTTACATCATGGAGGGCAGACTTTCTTATCTGAGTTGCAATAATTCTATACACTAAGTCACAACAGTTCCCATAACTTTAAAAAGGGGTGAACCTATCTCCCAAAAGTCTTCTTTGCTAATACTGTCCCCAGGCAGACACACAGTAGAGTCAATAGTGTGACCCCCTTAATCATTCAAGAGGCATATTGGAGTAGATGTAATCATATGGCAAACGTCTTTCTCCCGTGCAGAAAAGCTGCATGCAAATGTGTTAAATCCGTGAATCTGGCAGAGGACTTATCTGCAACCAAATGTCTGTACATTCAGATTAGGAACCTGGAAGTAAAAAGAGGTCAGATAACACATAATTCTTCAATTTGTTAAAAAAACACACTATTTCCAAGAAACAAACATGGGAAGCTTCATCACTTTGCAGGGTCCACTGTAACATAGTAAAATGGTCCTGTAGCACCCATAAGCTCTTATGGGTATCAATCATGTTCTTAATGTTGTTCAGAATTTGGAAAACATGTTTCCTTTTGTTTTCTTGAAATCCCATGCATACGTGCACATAAATATATATATATATATTTGATAGGTATGTTAATTTTAGGAAAACTGGGACACGTTTCCCCATCTGGTTCACGTTTCCCTGCACTGTGAATTCTTATTTCACTGTTACAGAAGAGTTGGCACTGACTGAATAAATGCTTCTTCAGAGGAAACAAGAAATAAGAAGTCACATTCAAAAACACAGCACTGAAATTTTGTACAGCTAAAAAATTACACTCATCCCAGTTTCTTTTTAAGATATCTAGCACTTTAATTAAAATAGCACCAAAATTCATTTATCATGTTTTGACAAAAATCTCCAAATACTTGTACCAATAAATATAATACAAAGTTTTTCTTTCAAAAAAGTGGATAGGTATTATATGTTATTTTCCAGTCAACTCCAAGTAAAAATTCACATGTGGCAATTTAAATTTCAATGCCCACTAAGAGCTGTTTTTCACATGTGACCAAACAGTAAGTGATTTAAAGTATAAAACTATATTTAAAATATTTTTAGGTGTTATTATATGATAAAGATTCCATTCATACTTATTTCCTATAGGAGGCATAGTATGCTTCCAAGACTTATGCAGAGGAAAGCAGTGCTTTGTGGAAGATATGAATTATGGAGTCAGTGAAATGGCAATTCATCAGATCCTTCTGGCAGGTAATCTGGTCATATATGACAACTATTGTTTGCAGGGATAACTACAATGACTAGGCCAGACTTCTACTCAGCAGTCCCAGTGAAGGTTTAATGTGCTCCATGTATTTTTTTTAGGTATATAAGGGCCTCTAGTGATAGGATGAAGGACAATGGTTTTAGATTAGAGAAGAGTAGATTTAGATTGGATGTTAGGAAAAAGTTCTTTACCATGAGGGTAGTGGACAAATGGAACAGGCTGCCCAGGGAGGTATATGTGGCCTCATGCCTGGAGCTATTCAAGATGAGGCTTGAGGATACTATAATCAACCTGATCTAATTGAGGATGTCCCTGATTATTGCATGGGGATTGGACTAGAAGTCCTTTAGAGGTCCCTTCCAACTCCATTTATTTATGATTCTATGAATCTATAACTCAAATCTCTTCTAATTTGTGTTAGTAGTTCTTAGAAGAGGGAGTAAATACTGAGGAAATGCTTCAAAACATGGATGTACTATGGTGTGAGAACGATTTGCCTCTTATTTTTCCTAATAATTCCCTCCATACTGTTTGCCGTCCTCTGTTTGTCCTTTGAAAATGTAATCCGCCATTTTATTACCCACTCCCTTCACAGATCTTCAGTCAGCTTTTTTATTTATTCCACTGAATCATATACTATCATCAGTAAACTTTTTCGTCTTCTTGTTCATCCCTTTTCCTTGATCATTTACTGCTAAAGTATCTTATGTACTCTGGAGCTCTACTGTCAAACTTCTCCCTTTGGAAATACCATTTATTCTAACTCTCTGCTTTCTACATTCTAAGTTTAGAATTTTAGAATTTTCAGGGTTCGAAGGGACCTTTAAGATTGCCTAGCTCCAACCCCCCTGGCCATGGGCAGGGACACCTCCCACCAGATCAGGTTGCTCAGAGCCCTGTCCATCCTGGCCTTAAAAACTTCCAGGGATGGGGCTTCCGACACCTCTCTGGGCAACCTCTTCCACTGTCTCACCACCCTCATGGTGAAGAACTTTTTCCTAACATCTAATCTAATCTACCCTCCTCTACTACAATAAGGTCTCTTCAGAGCCTTCTCCTCTCCAGATTAAATAAGCCCTGCTCTCTTAGTCTGTCCTCCCTGGAAAGGTGCTCCAGCCTCTGATCATCCTCGTGGCTCTTCTCTTCTTGCTCCAGCATGTCCATGTCTTTCTTGTGGTATGGGCTCCAGAACTGGACACAGTACTCCAGGTAGGGTCTCACAAGTTGGTTATTTAAAAATGTGATGGCTCTCCCCTTTATGCCATGACAATTGAATTGCTCTAACAACCTTTCAGAAGGGACTGTGTCAAATACCTTTTAGAAATCCAAGCGGACTGTATCAACTGCATGTCCCCTGTGTATGGGCTTAAAGTATTGTTCAAAGAACTACAACAATTTTTCAAGGCAAAATCTGCTCAACTTTTCCTTAGTTTCTACTATTTATTGGTACGAACAATCATTTCTTTTTCAGAAGAGTGCTCAGCAATACATATTGTATAAATAGTCTGTTAGCATCAATGATGTCTCCTGGAGCATCCCTCAAAAATTGGCAAGGCATGAGCCATCTTTTGATTAATCGACACTAAAGCAGCTTTAACCATGAAACCACATACTACGGCTTACTAGCTCAACTATTTGGGTTTTGAGCTCTTTTAAACTCTTATCAAAACTTCATTATTTTTTATGACTTATTTGGATGATTTATTCTATGCTGTCTTTTATATCAATTCAATTTGAAACCATTTGATCCCTCCAGTACATATAAAGAAACTGTTCTGGTGCAGGCATCAAGCCGTTTCAAGAAGAAAGAGGGGTGTTGAACATTCATATCATTTTTTTTCTCCTACATTTTATCTGCCTTTGTCTTGTTTCCTGTGCCAAATGTCTTTTTTTAAAAAAAGTATTATTAGTTCTTGTGCTTTTTTTCCTCATTCTTCCCCTAAATCTTTTTTTTATTTTTCCCCATGGGGGAGGCAGACATTATTGTGTCTGCTTCACTGCCTGAGTACAGCTTCCTGATAAAGTTCCCTTCAGTCCGAGTATCTTCAAAACTTTGCTAACAAAGTTAACAAAGTTAGCCACTGGAAATACAGAAAACCACAAAACTGAATCACATGAACTTACCTTGATCAAAGGGTCATTCTTAGTTACATTTTGAGATGTTGCCAAACCAGTCCCTTTTTGTCATCACATAAGATTGCACATGCAATTTCCCTGTGGTATCATTTGCATGTGATAGGTTTTCTTCAGGTAAAGTCAAGACATACTGGCCTGGCAATAAGAGTGCTCAAGAAATTTGAATGCAAGCAAGTTTCTAAAAAACAGGGTGCTACTTCTCAAAAATGTCTTTTACTATTATTTGTCATCTCCATGGCGTAAACAGAGGTTAGGAATATCCTTTTTTCACAGTCTAAAATGTCATAAACAATGGTTCAGTGACATCTTGCCCACTCGTCACATGGCTTCTTTCATGGTGACATTTTAGACATGTAGAAGAGGTGTGCAACTGTAGTAGACATGTCTGTGTAGGCAGTGGTCTATAGCTAATATGCTTGCAACCAGCCAGAAACTACATAAGCCACTTTACTCAACTGTATTTCTGTTCAGACTTTAGACAACTGTATTGCCAGCTGCATACACCCCTCAAACCTTGAAAGAGTCTTTTGTAGTGGGGAGAGCATAGAAGGTCTGCTTCACCAGCTTACCTTGCACCCCTTCATGCCTCGTGCTACTTTACAACACGTGGGTTGGATCCCAGAGGTAGGACAGCAATTTTGAAACTACAACAAAAGAACAAGAAAATCCATAAAATGTTGTAGGCTTGTCAAGCTGCTCAAACAAAACATGAAATGTTTCTTTGGGCCCAAATACACCAGCTGCAATCAGGAGACTCATCTAGTCTATCAAAATCTTTTGTTTCCCCTTCAGGAAACCCTGTGTAGTTGTGACTCCATGCAACTACCTGCCTATCAAATCCTGCAGTATTCACTGGTTTCTTTGAAGATGATAGTTATTTTTTAGCCCTTATATGCAGAATGTTGATGTTTTGTCTCTTCTACCTCTCATTACTGTACATGCTTTCAACAATCACAATGTTAATCTACATGATTCAGTCATAGGCTGCGATCCTGCTAAAAATAAGAACACTCCACTCTTATCAGTTACATTCCCAAGTTGCAGATGTGATGAAAAAATACTTAACTCATTAATTTCTAATTGTTTTCCATCCGTACTTCCATCACACTGCTGCCCCTGAGAGAAGAAATCAGATGTTCTCTTTCTTGCCATACACAGCCTTACTCTTCAAGTCCTTTCATCTTCAATTGGTCAATGTAGAGAATAAAGATGGAGACAAAGATTAAAGAAACTTTTCTTTAATTTGCCAAGTGACAGGAAATAATTTCTAAGCAGAGGTCCATAACATTAGATTCTGTACAGGAGCTAAGATTTCTATTTGATCTTCCCACCAGAAGATATAAGAGTAAATCAGCTTTTTTTGATAATGCTGTAAGAGTTTTAATTGCTCATTATTGTGCCAATCACTCATTAACTTTCTGCTCACTGTTTGAAACAACACAAGTGCTACTAAGCACAATACAAAACAGGTAAATGAAGCAGCTGTTCCTCACGTTTAAAAATGTGTGCCAAAGACAAAGATGACAAAGTAACCCTTATTATTACTGAGGTTGTTAAGTTGCAAATCTTCCATGCACAGCAGTTGCCACAGGTAGTGCAAAATTCTTGTGAGCAGTTTGCAAAATTCATCAGTAAACAGTGTCAGTGCAATCATACAGTTTACTCTCACAGTTCTAGTATGGTGACTACCTGGTAGAAATCTCGTGTTAATACTGACATGGAAAAATTCATGTCCCACCTCAGAACTACAAAAAAAAAAAAATTTTTTTCACCGCTGTGCCCCTGACCTCCTTGCAACATTTTTAGTTTTGAAATAGCTGGTGAAAATTAGAGATAAGCCTAGATAATTTAGGATTCACTGGATGTATACCTGTACAACCATTAAAATACGATTTCTTTCTAGACTGTGGATTGTCCTCATCTGTCACGTATCTCAGAAAACTGTCTTTTGTGCTAGTTTCTCTTCAGTAGGGTGACAAGAAACAAAAAAACAGTATTAAGAAGCAGTTTTTTAAAAAAACTGTCACCAGAAAGCCCTGTGGAATCTGTTACATACAACACAAATTCATAAGGAGGTTGTGTTTCAAGGTTGTGAAGAATGACATTGTGCTGCAGCCCTCTAAAATATTTGTGAAAATATTTTCATGTAAACATGAGGGGAAATAGTGAACAACTAAGATTAGACAAAACAGTCTTTTCCAAAATAAGAAGAAACATCTGAATTTAATGTCTTGTAGGGAAAGAAAAAATTCAAAAACTCTTTTCCAGAGATGAGAAATTTGCTCAGGCCACAGGCCACAGTCTGAAAGTAAGAGGTAGTCACATAAATAAAAAGCATCAATGCTTTTCAAGTTGAGTGTCCATTACTTGCAAAGCTTTTATTCCTGCCAGTAACACGGTTTTTTGAATAATCCTGTTACAGTCAACAGGCTGATTATTAAGATATGCAGGCCCTAAATTAATTAAAAAACAAAACCATTTACCTCAGAGCAAGCTGTAAGAAAAAATTGCTTTTAAAATGCCTCAGAATACCCCTCAAATAACCTCAAAATTTATAGAGAATTTCCAGTTCACTGTGGTCACCACAGTAACCACAAGATTTTTATTCAGTTAGTGAATGTTCTATCACTCATTAACTGATATTTGATATTTAGTAACAGTGTAGTTACATTTAATTACATTCTCATACAAATAAGTATTCAAATCAAGCCCTTAATCAAATAAATAATCTGTAGCAAAATAAGGGGAATTAAACAAATTCCTAGCATAGTTTCACCCCATTACAGGACTCCAAGATGACCATGTACAGCTGTAATGTGACTGTGTGGTTGAAAGAAAACCATTCAAGCATTCTGCTGCCACTTTCAGAAACAAAACCACTAAGGAATGTTTAACTTCAGGGACCTCTCAGTTTTCATGGTGACAGCTCTGTGACCATAATTCAAGTAGTCTCTGCAGAGGTACAGAAGAAATTTCTAAAGGTTCATCTTTAGATGAATGTGCTGGACCATTAAGCCTCTGAGGCACCATGGAAAACACAAAAAAGATTGTCAGTGTCAGGTCCAAAACAGAAAAAAGCTTTGAAATATAAGAAGGGATGAAAAGAAAAGCCTACAGAGGTATGTCATCCCCGGTCAGATAAAAATACCAGAAGAATGGATGATAAGGCTAGATTTGAAAAGCTGCTGCCTCTGAGAGAAGCCAGACTCATTTGCTTTTACTGGAAACCTGACACTTCAATCTGTTGAACTTTAAGTCTTAATAACCCACTGTGGCTTCAAGCTCACCAGTAGGAATAAGAAAAATCCAGAAAAGTAGGAGGCTAAACAAGCTCTCTAGTTGCTGATTTTATGCCCATTTCAGCTAATGTGTATCAAAGAGAAGATGACATTTTTCACCCAAGCTGCT
The DNA here is from genome assembly GCA_038090715.1 of Florisuga fusca. Taxonomy (NCBI): domain Eukaryota; kingdom Metazoa; phylum Chordata; class Aves; order Apodiformes; family Trochilidae; genus Florisuga; species Florisuga fusca. Next base: position 12,493,469 of record JAAWXA010000012.1, read on the forward strand.
TTTCAAAAGAAGCAAATTTTAATTTATCCTAAACATGCCATAGAGAATACATAGGCAGAAATAAAATCAGTAATGAAATGGTTTGATTTTTATGAGATGTTTAAAGTTGTTCCTTGGGAATATTTTAACAGAGATCTATTTTTGAAATTATAAAATGTAACATCTTTATCAAAATAAACAGTGTATCCAGGCAGATAATTAATTCAGTTTGGTTTCCCCCTCAAAAATTCAACAGTAGCATATATGAAAGAAAGGGTCCACCTTGAGGACATACAAGGGCAGTAGCATGAAGGACAAGAAAAGAGTCTTTCTGTAGTTCCCCAGATCCTCCCATACTTTATGGGGTCACATCTACATACAATCATACCTCATCTTTTTGGCAACTACTGTTATATTTTACACCTCCATTGGGAAAGCTATTTTCATTGCCAGAGACCTGTCCCACAAAACAGATTGTTTCCAAGCATAGCCATAAAGCCTTTGGATAACATCCACATCTATAGTAATAAGCTGAACCAAGCAAGGATCGGGACACAGGCACTGTAGCTCATCTGTTTAGTTATCAGATGAACTTGCCATGCTTTTGGCTGTGGATACCTGCCATCCAGACAGTCCTTGAGCATGGCCTGGGAGCCGGTGGAGACTTTGTCCATTCCCAACAGGCAGGAATCCTGCTTTGAAGTTTTATAGCATGAACATGGTGTCTTGGGTTACTGCAGTAGTGTTTTGGAAGCAGGGGGCCTGGGGGTGTAGTTCCTGTGAAAAGCTGCTGGAAGCATGCCCCGCTTCCTATCCCTGCTCTACCTCTGCCCAAGGCTGAGCAGATATGGGAAGCTGGATGTGCCTCTGTGAGTAACATATTCAAGAAAGGGAAAATAAAACTGCAGAAATATAAGAAGACTCTCAGAGTGGAGTAGAGGATTAAGTGAGAGAGAAATGCCAGAGCAAAGACACCATGGTCAGTGAAGGAAGGAGAAAGGTGACTGAGCAGGGATTTCCCCACAGCCCAGGATGGGATGGCAGCTGTGCCCCTGCAGACCATGGAGGAGCATGGGGGAGAAGTCCCTGGAAAAGCACAGTGGAGCAGTCCTTGAAGGACCGCAGTGGGGTAAATGTGGATTTGTAGCCCCTGAAATGTAACAGGAGGGCAGATGGGAAGAAGCAGCCTGTGCAGGATTGCAGATGTGGGTCTGCAGCCATGGAGGACCCCGTGTCAGAGGAGGTGACTGCTCCCGCAGCAGCCGTGACTCTGTGTGCAGCCCGGGCTGGGGCAGTTCCTGAGGGACTGCACCTGTGGGAGGGACTCATGTCCCAGGGGTTCCTGAAGGACTCTCTGACGAGAGGGACCCCGTGTTGGAGCAGGGGAAGAACGTGAGGAGTCCTCCCCTGAGGAGGAAGGAGATAAGTAATCTGGGCCTGGGAATAAGGGAGGGGTGGGGGGAGATGTTAAGATCTGGCCATGTTTCCTGTTTTCTCCTTGCAGCTTAAGTTAGGTTTTTTTCTTTCCCAAGTCAAACCTGACTGGTTTTTGGCTGTTACCATAGTTGGGGAAGGCAAACCTCCCTGTCCTTTTCCCAATGAATGAACCTTAAAGTGGGTTTTCTCCTCCCTGCCCCACAGTGGGTGTGGGGATTGAGCTAGCGGAGCCATTGAGCTATAGAGCTGGTTGATACCGGCTGGGCCTAAACCATGACACATGGACAGATGTTGGGGGCTAAAAGACCCACCAGTGCTTCAGAAGTTCTCAATAGACATGGCAGAGGCATGTTGGCATGGAGTAAGAACTGAATAAATAACCCTGGACCCAAGAAGACTGGTACTGTCTGCCAGTGCTACAGCATCTTCTCTTGCTACCTAGGCAGGATTAGAGCTGCCCAGCAATGCCAGTGCAACCCACAGCCCTTCCTCCAAACTTCAGTACAGCTACAGCCCAGGCGTCTGCTTTCTGCATTCCCATCTATTTACAGCAGCTAGCAGGATAGACTGTTTATTTAGGTTTGTTGCTGCTCTTTACAGCTTGAGTACAGCATGTGCCATGAATCATCTCCTGTTAAAGAATTCTCTGTCACAAAGGTGTTCGCCAAAGCAAAACAGTCACAGGAAAGACCCTTGAAATGAATCCTTACAGTGAGGGCTTGGTTGAAGTCTAAAAGTCCTTTTTACCTCTCCAAGACATCTAGGATTTTGCACTCAGTTGTGGCAACTTGCAAAATTATGCTGGAGAAGAAAAAGCAAATTCAATTCACCTTGCTAGCCATGCTGGTGATCAAAAATAAATCATAGGGCAAATTTGCTTTCCACACTTTGTTTTTAGTATGTGTGCTCTAAATAGAAATTTAGGCACATAAACTTTCTCAGTCCAAATTGCAGGGCATAGTACTGAGCATGCACCCCAGGTTGGTGAGTTCACCAAGGCCCACTACATCTCCTTTTTAGAATTCACATGTTAATTTTCTTGGCATAGAATGGGGCATAGAAAAAAGAACTTCAATACATGATTAAAGAATCTCTTATATGCACATGTGTGTTTAGGAGCTGTGGTGACTTTGTCTCCACATTTGAAAAGTAGCGTTAATGGACATGATTTTATCTGTTCTGAAATTAACTAATGGATATCTCTCTACTTTCTATACCCTCAGCCACATGGATTAGAGTCAAATCTTTCAAGATTTCCCTGAACAATAGTAGATCTTAAAGTAAAATGATTTGATTTGTTGGGTCATAGTCACATACCTAAGAGTGTTTGTTTATTCAGGTTTACTTTGCAAAGCCTTTTGAAAAGCTGCTATAATGTCAGTCTTTTAGCAGACCCAGAAAAAACAGCCAAGTTTGAGGCACTCCATGTACTGTAACAAAAGTAGCACAAAATAGCTGTTCAAATGGGGTGAAACTTCCAGTTCATGTTCTGTGTTTTTACAGGAAAGGGACCCCTGATGCAGTGTGATGTCTATGTGTTTTTTTTTTTTTTTTTTTTTTGTCACTATGAATTAAAGCAAGTAGGTGCCTTTAACAGCACACATTACAGCTGAAGTAGACTCAAAATGTCGTTGATGAATGGTCATTGCAACATTTTATCGCACTAAACACATCATTGAAACAATGCCAAAAGAAAAATATTTCTTTTGAAAATTAATTCAGAAATTTAGAAATTTCTGAATTTAGAAAATTAGAAAAATAATTCAGAATTCTACCATCTTGAGTAAATCCAGGACATGTTAAAAGCAATAACATTCTTAGAGCAGGGGTATTAAGTTTTTGTCTCTACTGGGGAAGAATTCTCAGGTTCTCTGTCCCCCAGTACTTTGGCAATAGTTTCAGTAACTTTAGCTGCTGATGGAGGAGCTGTGGCTTGTGAGAATTTCTAGAATGCTTCTTCCTTACTGACCAAGTGCTCTTCCCAATGAACTCATCATTCTAAACAGACATTTGGTTTGGCTTGTCTAGCATTGCGCAGTGTTTGGAATCTTGTTTTGACCAGGAAGCTTTCAGGCTGCAACTGCCTTAGACCTTTTTAGTTCTTCCTCCACATGAGAAAATATTGAGTGCTTGCTTGTACCTGCAAAAATTACTCCCATTTAGCCCATCACTAATCAGGATATGTTTTTGTAGGAAACATTTTCCTGTTACTCTTAATAACCCTTTAATATGAAAAGCATTTCATAGAAAGCTGGAAAAAAAGACTTTTCTGTGTTCTGCAGTAGGGTAACGATATTTCACTACCAGACCAAGTAATTAGTCACAAAGGAAAAAGATTCTGGAAATCATGACTAACACCAAAAACTGAGAAAGGTTTCCATGATTAGCACAGAGATAGAAATAGGGAAGTCAAAATGTTGTTGTCAAGAGATATTCCATTCCTTGGGCTTTGCAGAAAACAGGGCTAGGTTTTAAAAAAAGCTGGGTTTAAAACTGAAATAAAATTAAAATGTAAGGGAAGCTTTATAACACTGCTTTGTACCACACAGACACATACAAATATCTATCAGACTAAAAATACCTTGTATTTGAACATTTCCCCCTATTCTTATTAAATTTGAAAGCATGTCCATTGATCTAACAAGAGCTATTTGCTAATAATTAGACCAGCAAGGGAAGAACCTTGGATTTTAACCAGGAGAGGGGAAGGAGGAGGTGCTCCAGTTTCTCATATCCCAGTTTAATACAGATGAAAGAAACAACAGCTCATACCCTTCCTTACAGCAAAATACATGCAATTATGCTAGTCACTGTATCAAATTACCATACAAAGCCACAAGTAAAAGGGCTTATAGATTCATACAGAGATTAAATTTGATATTATTGATAGCAATACCATTTGAAATAAAAAAAAAATATTTAACATTTACTAATATTAGGTAGAAGGCCTTGCTTCTCCCCATCTTCTGGAAGTGTGTTTTTTGCATTATCATGTGTGCATGTAACAAATTCTTGTTGCTAGATTAGCCTGGAACTGGGGTTTTGCATTACATAAAGCAAACAGTAACTCACAAATACGTTCTTTTGAATAACAATTACCTCAGAAATCTTTTCCACAAGTGCTTGATAAAACTTTTAAAAAGAAAAAAATCAGTGTGAAGAAACTTAGATTTTAATGAATAGTTAAGGGGGGTTAAGACAAGTTAAGAAAAATGATCAGGGGGCTGGAGCACTTCCCCTGTGAAGACAGGCTGAGGAAGTTGGGGTTGGTCAGACTGGAGAAGAGAAGGCTCAAAGGAGACCTTACAGCTGCTTCCCAATACCTGGAAGGTCCTACAAGAAAGCTGGAGTGGGGCTTTCTACATGGATGTGTAGCAAGAGGACAAGTGGAAGTGGTTTAAAACTTGAAGAGGAAAGATTTAGATTAGATATGAGGAGGAAATTCTTTAGTATGAGCATGCTAAGACACTGGCACAGGTTGCCCAGGGAATCTGTGAATGCCCCCTCTCTGGAGGTGTTCAAGGCCAGGTTGGATTGGGCTTGGAGAGACCTGATCTGGTGGCAAGTGTCCCTGACCATGGCAGGGGGGTTGGAGCTAGGTGACTGTTAAGGTCACTTACAACCCAAGACACTGTATGATTCTATAAAGAAACTTTTCTCATCATCTGAAAAAAAAGAAAAAGAAAAAGAAAAAGAAAAAAGAATCTAATTTTCTCATAAAATATGTAGTGTTTGCTATTTTAAAAGAAAGGAGGAAATCAATTTTGCTTTGAAAGTCACATTAAAAATGTGAGCTCAAAAGTATACAGTACATTTTACAGAAGACTGCAACTACTAACATTTTTTTCCCCTCATCTACCAGAAGACATCAAGCTAAACTAGTTTGCCTCTAGGGTTTTAAACATCATTACAATCCATCTTAATAATGAAGTTAGAATTAACTGTAAGAAGAAAAAAATTTTAAAAAAACCCAAACATTTCAATTCTCAAACAACTTTCCCCCTGCCAACACATGGGTTTATTGAAGAAAAATGGATGAAAGTAATGCCTGCTGTATTTATATGAAATAAATGGTGGGGTATTGTGAGCAAAGGTGTCACTGGATTTAGTAAGTACAAGACTGCATATATATTCTGCAGATACATTTTGAAAAGCAAAATAGATGTGTGTTTTCCAAACAAGACACAAGAAAAAAAAATATAAGATGATGTGCTGTAATTGTACTAATAATAACACACTGAAAACATATGGTTCCAACACAAGCCTTTTTATTTATTTATCTACAGTAGAATGAAAACATGGTGCAAAGGTCAATAAGGGCATCTAATCTATCCAGGCCCCCTATCAGTGCTTTAATGAGCTTGCTTGCTTTGCATTCCCTGACCTTGATCATAAACTGTGCTGAGAACTTTCCATTCCTGCACAGTGTGGAAAGCACCTTATGGTATTAAGCCTGCTGTCGCCCATCCCCCCATAATGTGCATGTATTTTATTAGGAATGTTTTATATCATAAATTAAGTCCTTTAGGAATAAAATGGTTGTCACATCCAAATTGTGACAATGGTGTGGACAATAATAAGGCATGCTGTAAAGCATGGTTTGTAAAGCTGTCAGGAATGATCCTATCTTACTGTATTTTTACCTGGTCTAACCATCAATTAGTAGCATTAAATAATTTTGCAGCCATTTTAATTGTTCTGCATGCTTTTAAACCTGAAAAAAATATTAATTAAAAAAAAAAAAAAAGGAAAGTGTTGATGAAAAGTATAAACAGAAGAGATCTGACCCTAGAAGTTCCTTCCATTTGCCTTTTGCTTCTGATGTCTAGAAGAAATTTTTTGAGGAACAACAAAAACAGCATGGGTGGAGGAAGAAGGAGGTTGAATTTACCAACAAGAAATGGTCCTCTGAAAGCTTCTTCAACAGATTCTGTCAGCCTAAGAATGTCAATGTTATACATACAGAAGCAGTACATAAACCTTGAGTTTAACCCCTCTGGCAGAATATAGTGATCTACTAAGCTTTGCAGTAAGGAGAGCACTTGTTCTCTTACCAGCCCTTCACAGTCTGACTGATCCTGTAAACTGCTACTGCCATTAAAGGTTGCCTTCAGCTCTCATGTTCAAGCTTCACACCTCTGTCCAGAACACCACCTTGCCTTCTTGCAACCCTCTTTGTAACAACAGTTCCTTTCATTATACAGAATACATAGCATTTCTGTGGAAGTCCTTGGTTCAGAATGGTTTGGGTACCACAAGTACACCCGTCCAGAAAGCAACCCAACAGCTTTGCAGAACAGAACTCCACCACAGGCTACTAACACCTTGACACCACTTCCAAAAGTCTCTGACTTAAGTGACTACATGAGTATTCTGGAGAAGTATTTCTACATCTGTCCATTATTTATACTCTTCCACGTTCAGAAGTGACCAGCTACTCTCTGAAAAAGGCTACTCTACTAAATGGGCCCTCAGATCAATTGTTGCTCTTCTTCACACTCACAATTTTCAATTTTGTTGCTGATGATAAAAACAGAACTGAATGAAAACTTTAGCTGCAAACTGCCCATAAGGAATCACTGAACTCCCTGGCTAGTAGTTTATTCATAATACTGTCATGACTTTTGCTAAGACATTAAATTCTTCACAGTTTTAAGGTTTGCTTCAGTAATATATATGCCCAGCAGCTACAAGGGATCTCAATCTGTTTTCCTCATCTAGGTGTTATTATACTACAAACAAAAAGTACAACTCTACAATGCTTTTTGTTGTTCAGATAGATGGATGTCTGATTTTTCTCTTCTGCATCCTTCTTGAAATTGCAAATAAAATTCCAAGAAATACAGACAGTTTCCCACCTGAGAAACTGGGCAGGCTGTTATGGCTGTCTTTGGAATATCTTACCTCCTCTTAGATTTCATACTTGCTCAATGTACATAATACATCCAAGAAAACACTGCTGCGGTTCAAAAAACCCTAATCTGGCTTGTTGGGTTCTTTTATTTGTTTGTTTGCTGGGTTTTTTTGCAATGAAAATATTGTTTTCTTGTCATTTTTATCTTTACAAAAGTAAACTGGAAATGTTTTTGCAATTAGCTTTCTCATTTATTTTTCCAATCCACATTGCCTACAGCAAAGTATTACCTTGAAAATCTGAAGGTGCACAGCAGGGAAGATACTGTGAGCTGTCGGCCAAAAGAGTGGCTCTCAGTGGACTGAAAAAGTGGGCTTTGATGAAACTAGCATAATGAATGGATATTTCTTACAGGTCAGGCTTTAATTTGCAGTATATACATAATATATGTGTGAGGTCTTTGCAACTATCTGGCAATATGGCAAGAGCAGGATCTCTCAGTAGGAAGAGAAATGAATGGCAGTGCTTGTGCTAACAGCAAACAGATGCTTCATATTTGCTAATCCTTGTTGATCTTATCAGCATGCTTCTGACATAGTTTCTGACTATTTAATATCTACATTTTGATACTCTGAAAGGAGTATCCCACGACTGCAGAGAATTTTTTTTTCAAACAAAAGGATAATTTATTAATTTTGTTAAGTATTTCCTAGGCAGTTACATATGGCAAACAAAGCAACAGCAGTGCATGAACCTTTTACATGATAACTGGCTTATTATTGTTGTTAAATCTTTCGAAATGGTGGAATGAAAATTCTAAAATTAGTATCAGAATAGTGAATGGCATAAATAAAACAAATGAGAAGTGACACTGTTCTTGATGTTTCAGAGACCCATAATTATCTGCTAGTTTCCATGGCAAATCCCATAAAGCATTGCTTTAATGACCAGTTCTTGTAATACTAACAGCTGTTTCACTCACGTGGAAGAGACATACTCAAATCTAACAGAAAAACCACATCCAGTGCTGTATATCCAGCACATTTACAACCTATACAGTTCATTAAGTAAAACAGAATGAAACCAAGTAATCATCTAACCAATATTTTGACTTAATTTGTCTCTGGGTCTCCATGCTGTTGTTCCAGTACTTAAAGAGCATCTATAACGAAGATGGAGACTCCCTATTTACAAGGATTTGCACAGACAAGACACGGGGCAATAGACACAAGCTGCTCCTGGTGGATTCCTACTGAACTCAAGAGGAAAATTTTTCACTATGAGGCAGACAGTCAGACATTGGAATGGTGTCCCAGGGGAAGTGGTAGATTTCCCCACTTTGGAAAGTTTAAGTCTCAGCTTGACAGGGTGCTGAGACATATCGCATAATAATATCAGAAGGGTTGAACCAGATCCTTGAGGTCCCTTCCACCCTGACATTCCATGATTCTGTGAAAATGACCACTGTACTCTCTTCATCTTGCTAGTAAAATATTTAGGAATGCATATCAATAATAAAGGCCCTGCTGAACGAAACAGTACTGATTACTCAATGAAAATGGACTTCACCTATTAAAAAATTCAAAGAAAATACAAGTTCTGCCTTGTTAAATAACCATGGTTATGCAGAAGTTATATATGGTGCAGTTCATCATCTTCCAAGAAGGTGTAGTAACGTTTTGCATAACAGTAACAGTAATATTTATGCCAGCAAAGATTTGAATTTTTCTGTATCAGACTTGAAAAGGGCATGTGCACCTGAAAGCCTGTACTTATTTTTCTGGATATATTGTCTTATAAGATTTTTTTCCTTATAAGCCTTGCCTGCCTCATAAGCCTTTTTAATAGTCACAAAATACAACACCTTTCTAGTGGATTTTAGACTACTTTTCTAGTGCAAAATGTCAGGTCTCTGTCACCACACAGTAAATAAAACAAAGGCAAAGAAAAGTATCAAGGATCTATATGTTATCTGGATTTTAAAAGGTAATATATACGTGCTTTTTTTATTATTGTTGAATCAAGTAAAGCATGAGAGATTTTACTGCTGAGCCTTTCTACAACTGATCACTGGTGCATTTCTGTTATTACAGACTACCAGCCTTTAGTGCACAATGCAATGATGTCCATACGGAAGGAATTCTATTTTCTGATCTACAGAGGGTAAAGCTGACATTAAAATACAAACCCTTGCCTTCCATTGTTTAATCCTTTGACTTATATTTAGAAAAAGTAACAATTTCTCTTTCACTGGTAAGAATTTTAGAGCTTTTCATTGAATCATTGGTTTCAACATCAGCAGAAACAAAAATAATCTGCCTTTAAAATCTGAGGTATTTTCAGGTGGAATAGTACTTACTATTAGCTTATACTGAGTGAGAATTTAGGGATTTATTCCCTGAATAAAGTATATGATAGTAGATAAGACAGAGAAAATCATCTAAATGTGCCTAGGAGCAGGAAATTAAGTTCCAAAACTCCCCAGAGTCCCTCCTCAGTCTACTTTAAGAGTAAATTTTATAAAAGAAGAAAAGTGTATCATATTTATGTGGAATTATCAATTTGAGTGGAATATGGAAAATATTAATTTGAGGCTTTTCTGCTGGGTTTTGTCCCCAGGTAATTTGCTGAAAGTTAAATAATACATTTAAAGATGAAGAGTACTAAATAATGCAGGTTTGCAGGGGTGAGTTTTCTTATGGTAAATGAGGGAACATCTTATGAGCAGAAAATTGTAATTGGAAGAAAAATATGTCCATGTGCTAGAGAATTTTTTCATATTTATTTTAGTCAATAAAACCAGTTCATTAAGCTTCGAAATTAGCTATCATACATATATTGTAGATCATAAATTCAGGCAACTGTTTGAAAACCTATGCATTATGTATTATACATTATACATCAACATGTGAACAAAGACAGGAAAAGATAATCTGTGCCATAGTCAAGTTAAAAGCACTTAGGAGAGAATTTACCTTCTTTTTGTTTTGATCAAATGGCACTGGATTGTTTAAATATCTCCTATTTAAGACATTTGCACTTCTGCACTTTCCTGTGAACTTGGTCTCGTATTTTAGGCCTCATTTGTAGCCCAGATAAAATAATATATCTAGAGATAGATCCAGTAATAATTTTTATGTTTAAAATGATTTTATGTTTATATTTTTAAAGTTTATTTTCAAATTTAAAAAAATGTCAGTATGATATCTAAAATACTTCCTTAGTTTTGGTTTGGTTTGGTTTGGTTTGGTTTTTTCCTTAGTGAGGAGAGGAGAGGACAGGAGAGGACAGGAGAGTTGAGTTTGAGTTGTTAGACAACATTTTAGCTAGCATTGCAGTCAGAAACTCAGGGAAATTACTTCTCTGCTAAGCAGAATTCCACATAGCAATTCTGCTTTTTTACCAGTTTTCATTAAAAAGTCCAAATTTTATGATCAATGGCCTCTGGTCTTTGGTCTCTTTAGTACAATGCCTTCATTCAGGGATGAGATACAGCTCCCAAAAAATCCCCAGAACCATGATTTTGCAACACTCTGCTCAATTGCCAGTGCCATATAAGCCATTTAACTACGCCATCCATGTTGCCATGTCCCAGCCAACTACCAGTATCAACATTATAATGGAGTTCAGCACTACTGAAATATTGACTAGACTTTCTGCAAACGTTTGATTAACCTGTAAGATGCCTCATGGGTATTTACAGCTTCAAATTCTGTGTTTAAACGTCTGATGACACCAATGATACTTCACCTAGCCAAGGGATCTCTTCCAACTTTTATCTACTGTTTATGCTGCACACATCACTACTTAGTTTTTTAAAGGAACGTCTGTATTTCTGTTAATTTTCTCCTACATTTTCACAGTTATCTCGCCCAAGCTAATACTGAATATTTAATTCCCCAATGGTTTACTCTATTCCCAGGAGGCAAAGATTTTTTTAAAGTCGTTTACCCAGATCGAGTTTCAAGTTCTAGTCCAATGCCTAAAAAACATCCTACTAGTAAATCAGCAAGCACACATTTCTGGACTATATGCTGTTGTTTGATAAGACAGCAGGAGAAAAGCTATTTTATGACTTAAAGATAGTTTCTCTTCTTTAACAGTTTTTACAACAATTAAAGAAAATATCTTAGAAAATACTGTCTACTTAGATCATAGAATCATACTCTGGTTTTGGTTGGAAGGAACCTCAAAGGTCATCTAATTCCAACCCCCCTGCATGGCTGATTATACAGATGGATATAATTCCTGTTTTTCTTGTGCTGGTTAATATGCACTTACTTGTGTGTCAGATTCACCTTTAAAATTATTTTGTGCATTTCTGGTCACAAAGTGATAATACCTTGCATTCATTTACTCCACATTTTAATACCAGTGGGAGCTCTACTGCAATAGGCTAAATATGTCTGTGAACTGTTTATAACTGGTTCTGGTTCTGCTTCCTCTGCTGCTTTACACAGCTAGAAGGAGCTGCAACTCATTAAAGCCACACTGACAAATAAATGGAGCTGCACCGTGCAGCATGTGCTTGCTTGGTTTCCAGTGCATCTGCATGCCCTCTTAATAACAGTGCTCAGGCAGAAAGGCATTGAAGAAATATGGCTTTGAATAAAGTCCCATGGACTGATTTAAGATCACCAAAGATATCAAATAGCTTGCATGTTTTTTCTTGTAAAGACAGCAAAATATTTCTGAGACAAAACACTGTCCATGGTAATGCTGCTATTGTTTTTGCCCACTGTTTCATACCTAAAGTCACACAATGGATAGGACAGGCTGGCCATTCATGGTTAACAAGAAATGTGTCTTCGTTAAGGAACAACTGCCTAATGAAAAGTCTTTGAGGTTTTCTATTATTAGGGTTAGCTCATAATCTTTATTTATTTGTTTGTTTGTTTATTTAAATTAGGTGTAGCTAACAGTTTTTTTGTGGCTTAGCGCTTAGCTTTTATTGCCATTTAAGGTCACAACACGTGATTTTTCACATGAGTGTCAATTCATGTTTGCCTTCCAGACTTTAATGCATGGGCAAATTAAATTAAGGAGGAACTGGGTGTCACCTTTGTGAGAGCAAAACAGCACCTTTGTGAAGCTGCTGTTTTCAGCAGCCAGTTACAGACAGTGCAGCTAGTAGAGAACCCCAGTTCTGGCAGCTGCAACTACAATACTGTATTTCTTAAAAAACACGAACAAGGGACTCTGATGATCAAGTTTTAAGTACATGAGCAACCATCATGGGGTTGAGCAGAGTTTTTAAAGAATGTGGTAGCCAACAGCTCAGTCTGCTGCTGGGATAAGGAGAGTCATAGCTGCTCCCATACTTCAAAGTGCTGGAAACTCAGGTGTGTTGTGGTCACAGGCAAAACATGGTCAGACTAAATGCATCAGGAGTCTCCTTGCTCTCCAACCAGACTGACAGCTGTGAAGGACACACAGGTAGCTGTTTGCCAGTAAGAGATGTTAAGCCTGGAGATAGCCTGTCAAGAGTGGAGCAGCTGTTAGGTCACCCTGCCCCACTGCTGCACTGTGTCAGGGCAGAGACTATAAAAACATCTGCTTATCCAGGTCAGCTCCTTCTGCCTTGAGTTAAGCTGATTCCTCTCAGTCAGGTATTTAAGTACAGGCACGTATTATCCTGCTGTAAAGCAGTTATTGACAAAGTCCTATAAAATACACACAACAGTTACAAATTTTTATTTTTTTTTAAAACAAGGTATTATATAGCAGAGTACAGTATTTGTAGGCTTCTACTTGGCTTTGAAATCACACTGAGATAGGCTATGAATCAGGCCACAAACTTAAAGGAGGATAATAAACAGATGACTGAGTGCACAGAGATATTGAAAGTTAATTCAGTACTTTTGCACACTGAGTCGTATTGAACCCAACAGTTTCCATTCAAACAGCAAGAAAATACCTAGAAAATGCTCACAGTTTCCTATTATTCCTATCACAAAACACCAACAGTATCACCTAGTGAGGCATTCAGTTAAAGCACCTCAAGCTGGCATCTAGACTTCATAGAATCATAAAATTTTCAGGGTTGGAGGGGACCTTTAAGATCATCTGGTTCCAACCCCCCTGGCCAAGGGCAGGGACACCTCCTACCAGATCAGTTTGCTCAGAGCCCTGTCCAGCCTGACCTTAAAAACTTCCAGGGATGGGGTTTCTACCACCTCTCTGGGCAACCTGTTCCAGTGTCTCACCACCCTCATGGTGAAGAACTTCTTCCTAACTTCCAATCTAAATCTACCCTCCTCTAGTTTGAATCTACCCTCCTTAGTGCTATCACTGCCTGACATCCTAAAAAGTCCCTCACCAGCTTCCTTGTAGGCCCCTTTAAGATACTGGAAGACCACCATAAGGTCTCCTCAGAACCTTCTCCTCTCCAGACTGAACAACCCCAACTCTCTCAGTCTGTCTTCATGGTAGAGGTGCTCCAGCCCTCTGATCATCCTCATGGCCCTTCTCTGGGCACACTCCAGCATGTCCATGTCTTTGTAATAGGGGCTCCAGAACTGGACACAGTACTCCAGGTGGGGTCTCATGAGAGAAGACTTCACTTGGCATTAATTTTTAAATTTTTTCTTATTTACTACTTTTTTCACTTGTGACTACTTATTTCACCTATTGTCACTTTCTGACCTGTGAATGCTTCTGCTCTGGACTTTGTTGGGCTCTTGCAGTTCCTCAAGTTATTTCTCCCAGTCATTGAGGTCCTCACACATTGGATCCACTACACAAAATGGTTTCCTGTTTCCACATGATATTTCTGAATTCGTGTTCTGAGTGAATTTCCATGCCTTTTTGTTGTTTTTTTTTTTCTCCAGTCTCATCAGTATTCTCTACTATTTCTAAACTGGCTGTTTTGTTTGCTTTCTCAGTAATCTTTTGTGTCTTTTTTTCTGATGGTATATTTTGCTTAGAGAGATCTTTCTGACTACTGATGTTATATGTCAAGGTAATGTGCACAACAATTTGGCATTTGTGATATCTGGTTTTTAATAAACATATAAACTAATTTTATTTACCCCGATAAAATCTTTCTAGTGTTTTCAGTTTCTTTTCTGAAGTGACACATTTCAGTTTGTCTGTTTATTCCTTTGCAATCTCATGGTTTCTCCTAAACATTTTTGCATGGACTCATGTCACATTCTTTATTTCTCAGACAAATACAAGTTTGCCCAGTCAGCTGTCCAAACTGATGTGCGACTTTTACTGTAAACTCTTCCTCACATTATGATCCTGTTTCTTCAAATGAAAATATAGGAAAAAGTGTATGGTGTGTCTGTGAAAGAACTTCCCATTAGGAGAGGTGCAGATAAAGTCTAACTGGTTTTATAAGGGTCTTGATTCAACTGCTGTTGGAAAAATCCACCACTGTTGCCAATTCCAGCATGGAATTCAATCTCATCTCCTGTTGTAACGCCCTCTAGTGAAATACACGACACAAATGCAGGCTCTTGGTCTGGTGCAATTTCCTACACCACTTTAAGCCAGAATATTGAAGGTACTAATGATGCTGTTTTCTTTCTCCACTCTCATTCAAAGAAGTGTATTTTCCTTGTCCTTGCTCCCCTTTTTTCCCCTCTCTTAAAGTAAGCTTCAAAATATGGCCCATTCTCTGTACAGCTTAATATTTTCTGTGTAATCTGTTTATCTTATGATTTTTATTCACATTTGAAAAACCCAACAACAAAAATCCCAACCCCACATCTAAGTGATCCTGCTTTCTTACAGCACTGGAACCCCAAAAGGTTACCTTTCTTTACTTTATTCCCCTCGTCTTCATTGCCCTCTAACAGTGTCACCTTGCTGGTACTTGTTTTGTCAGCTCATTTGGAGAGAAACAAACTTTTCTGTCTTCTATACAGCAGCTGCTACGTTTTGGTATGCTCTTAAATGAGAAAATGATCAGCTGACAGCTGTGTAGTGCATAGTTTGCTAAATATTTTTGTTTGTGACGAAGGAGTAACTCTTCTACATGTAGTTGTACTGCTGACATTATCTTGAGAAAGGTACATAGATCTGGGGAGTGATCTGTGTAATCTGATGTCCAGCCTATTTTTGTGTCTAGATGGAATCTTTGATTGTATTATCATTCCTGGCTGCTTCTGAGACGTAGCCTCTCTTCCATCAAAAAGCTGGGCCACTAGGCAGTGTTTTATCTCTTTTTGGACAAAAGAAAATCCCAAACAAATGCAAACCCAAACAACAGTGTAATCAAACATCATCTATTTTTTTGTGAAAGAAAATTAAGAAATACAAATGCTTCCATTTTCACTGCTTTTAAGTTAAGTGTATGTTTAAATATGTCCAGAACATATTACTGACGCATTAGAAAGAACAACAAAAAGACAGCAAATTTCAGTAACATTTCATTGACGAAGGTAGGTATTTTTCTTAGAAAAACCCTGCAAAACATACCCTAAGAAATGATATAACAAGATATTGTTAAATTGCCATGAGGTTATGTTATCTTCTGTATTTGCCACTTCTTTGTTACTCAGTTATGCTTTGGGGCTAATCAAGAAATGCATTTTATAGGCAGTGAAGATCTTGGCACTGAATTTATAGATTGTCTTCATCAAAGGGTACTCTTCCAAATCAGAATTTCAAATGGATTCACACTAAAGACAGCATTCAAACTGGTGAAAATACTTCTGATTAGGGTTTGAAAAGAAGCACAATGCTTTACTAACATCACTTTACAGAGATCCAATTCAATCTATTAATATCTTAGGGAAATGTTAAAGAGTATCAATTAGTATTGTGTAATTTCACATCAAAAGGCTTGTGTAAGTTCCAGTCACACATTATCAGTAAGCTGGATGAGGAATTTTCTGGGCTTCTCTTAGCTAGCATATTGAAGGCACTCTAGAGGATTCATAAAATATTAATTATGCTTCACCATGAAATCATGGGTAATTATGTTGTACTGGGAAAAAACATATAAAAGCTAACATGGCATACCAAGTAAAAATTAGATTAACATAGGTCATCTAAGAGAAAAAAACCAACACTTTCAAAGGAAAGATTATCATTTGGTTTGGTTAATTTACATCACAAATAAAAATTTTCATGAGGCTTTTGATTCAGCATCTATTATTTTTAAATTAAATAATTTATGATAAACACCGTACAAACCATATATAGAAAGATTAATTTTTAGGTAATTGATTAGTTGCAGTAACAACTGACAATAAACAATCAATACTCAACAGAAGCTGCTTCTAGAAGTGAGTAACATAAGCCCCCACATTTCTAAGTATTGTTCAGGAGAATGTATGAAGTCCAGAGGAAGCTGATGAAGGTTACACAAAACTAGTAGTCAAGGGCAAGACCAAGGAGACCTCTGAAATTGAAACACGGCATTTTTTATGGAGAACAAAAATTCCCTTCATTCTCCACTGCCCACTTGAAAAATGCAGTACATATCTACACAAGATGAAACTAAGGAGGCACAGTAGTGAAAAGCAGTGGAGTTTTTATGCCCCTAAATAGTGCTGGTGAGATTGATACTGGCAACCTGCCTCCAGTTCTACACACTGCACACAGTTTATTTTTAAAATGTCACTGAAAAAAATCTGAAGATGATCCAGATAAAAAGCTGCAAAATTATTCCAGGTTGCAGAAAATTCAGGTGAGAGATGACTTAAAAATATCACTCTGTTTATCTTATCAAAAAAAATACTGGCAGGCAGCTTGATTGCAGTATATAACCACACTCTCAAGGAACAAAAAAATGCTCTAAGCTAGCAGGGAAAGACATAAACTTGTGGATAAAAAAAGAAAGGCATGAAAATTCAAAATAGGAATAGGAATTAGATTAAAAATTTAACAGTGTAGGTGATTAGCAGCTGCAAGAAAGTCCCAAGAGGAATGGTATGTTGTCCATTATCTTGGTGTTCTTAAGCAAAATCTAGGCAGCTTTCCAGAAGATGTACTTAGTCTGGAGTCCCTGGAAGAAATATTTGACTAGATGGTCTAATGGTCTCTTCAGGCATTAAAATCTGTTAGTTAAAGGTAAGGCTGTAAAATCTTGCCACCATAATTGGATTGCAAACCTTCTGCCACATAACATGACCAGGTAATATTTGGCCAATCAATTGATTCAAAATGTGTATTAAAAGTTGCTGACAGTCTACTACGTTGCTTGGATGCCCATCCTATAGTCTTGTATACTGATACTTACTAGTACAACCAAAGTCAGTGGTAAAAATGCAGGGAAATTACCAGCATAGTGCAAATCACTACCTGCATATCAGCCTCTGGGAATTTCAAAGAAATGTGTCTTAACTTTCATGCCTTTTCTCCCTACATGTTGATACAATTTTCTCTCCATCTAAACATAATGAAAATAAACCAGTCTCCACAAATACTATTGTGGTGAATGCCAAGGAAAAGTCTATGAGAAAACTAGTGACATTTTTACTTCACCGAAAAGCATAGATAGATTTCAGTGAGTATGACATTTAAGTGTACATTACATAATGACAGTTTAATGTCTGAGAAGCTTTTTAGTTAGTTTATAGATTAATGCATGTGATGAGCAAGGCAAGGAATATATGGATAGGGTACAGTTGCAAAAGACTCTATTAAATATAGGCAGAAATACACAAAGAAACCTCATGTTGCATCACTTCACAGTATATTTTTCATTCTCTAGGAATTCAGGTCCATCTTTGGTAGATTTCACACTGCCCTGTTGAAAGTGAAGTGTGTAACAGGTGAAGTGGTCTTTTCTCCAGGTCTTCACAAAAGATAGTGAGGTTTAAAAGAGAGAAATACTAAATGGATCCAGTTATGCTGTCTGGGAAAAAATGTGGTTTAAATGACCCCACTACATCAGTATAAACAGACAAAAGTTACAGAATTTTGGGCATCAGATTGTTCGATGACATAACACCTAACAATCTACCTGCCTTGCAGTGTATTTTGAAAAAACACTGAGCTCTTTGCTCAATAGCTCTGCAATACAGGATAGAGGATAGGGACAGGTCCTTGAGGAAGGACCATCTGCCTTTCATAATGCAGTAAACTTCAAAACAGGGAATGGAAAGGTAAGCCCATTGACACTGCTCTATCTGAACAGTAAGAAAAGTGAAGTTTCCATCTGCCTTTCTTTTGGATTTACTTCCTCTGCAAAACTTTATAAGATAGGCAAAACATCAACTTATTGTGCTTCAGTTGGGGCCAGAATATTATAGGGATCAACCTTGGCTTCTCAAAGAGAAGTGGCTAGGATGCCTTTATGCAAACTAATTCAATTTTACAGCTCTATTAATTGAGTAGTGGCTTCTACCCTGTTCAAATAGTATGGTAAGTTCTAAAACATTTTCTAAACAATTGATATTGTTCATTTTGTATGCAAACACAGAAAAGTTAACTAAAATATCTAGCTTTACATGGCATTTTAGGGGCAGACACAGGAATGCCTTCAGACTGTGCAAGAGTTTGCCTTTGCCCAGGTTTGAGAAGACCAGGGTAGAAAAAAACCTGCCTGGGACACCATGAGCAACTGGCAGGCTGTTGATGTGATGGTTAAATCAGGGAGCATCTGAGCTTATAGTAAGAGCCTCTGGGTCAGGTCACAATGGACCAGTCACAGTATTCCCTCCCATGGTGCTCAGACTCCAAATTTTCTCCCAGAAGAAACCTTTGAGGGCTTCTCTGGCTGGTGTGCTAGCTCCCTTTGCTGCTTCCCCCTGCTCCGACCAATGTTTCCCCTCTTCCCCACTGCTTCCTCCCTCCTCCACTCTTTCTCCCCTGACCACTACTTCCCCACCACCATCACTCCTTCCCCCCCATCCATCCCCACCACTGCTTCCACCTTGACCACTGCTTCCCACACACACACTGCTTCCCCCCCTGCTGCTCCCTGTTTTCTCACTGGAGAAGGACATCTTTCACCAAGACAGGTCACCTCCTGCCTTCCCAAGCAGAGCTAGCTTTGTTTCTCTAAGACTGTTGCAAATTGTCACCGAGACCCTGGACTTGGGCACCCCCATCTAGTGCCCAGTCCAGTGTGGGATTTTTCCAGTTGGCAAGTAATTACCAATTGAGGAGGGCAAGCTCCATATTTACATATTTGTATATACAATTGGAATTTGCTATTGCTACCTCATTAAACCTACCCAAGTTTTTTCTTCCAACCTTAAAGTCTCCCTTATTCCTTTCTTCATCTTATCCTGTGAGGATAGTGGGGGATAATAGCATCTGTCACTGTCTATTTACTGTTTAAAACTGTTACACCTCTTATGTAATTTTTGGAAAAAAACCTGTTTGCATTTAAATGTTATGTTAAGTATGTAAGGAATTGTTTACCCATTAAAATTTACTTGTGTCCTGTGAGCATGTATGCTACTTGCTATGAGTTCTGATATAGATAGGAATTAAAAATTCATTGTTTTAAATCTTTTATAGATATCAATACTATACTATTCAATTACATTCTTTTTAGTCAGCTATATTTTCTTAGTCTGCAGATGAGTGAGATCCTTTTTAGCTTTACATGAAGACAAGTATTAAAACTATCAGCAGTTGTTCTTTAAAATTGATTCTGAAGTAAATGTCTGTTCTCTTTCAAGTGAGTTTCATTACTGTCACTTTGTCTAGAAATAAGGTTAAGTGCTATCCTTACAGGGTAAACAAATAATTGGTGCTTTATCAATGAAAATTATCATATTTTTAATGCATATATTTGAACATTTTAGTTGAAATATCAAATTGTATTATTGCAGCAATGACTGACACTGGATCTGTTCTTCATATTCTTCAATTTTGTCTTAGAAAGGCAACAGTAACTTTGGACAAGAAGCCTAGGGATATGTAAGGATTGTCCTGTGCCCAGTTTTCAGAACAATCAATCAAATTATGGCAAGTACCTATGCACAGACAATACAGAACACAGAGCAGAATTTGAGGGTTGTCATCTATGCAAGTGAGTTAAAGGAGGCAGAGCTGCAGTTCTTTTCATGACTAGAATAACAAAAGCTTTTCACTAGGCCTGAACTGGATGCAATTTCTGTGTTCAAACATCATTAGTTACATCCCTAATCTTATTCTGAAGTCTGGGGTGTTTTATTGGGGATTTTTTGTTGGTTTTTCATTTTTTGTTTCTACACATGTACTACTGCTTTTTATGGCTTGACAGTCTTAACTATGCTTTGATTGCAAAGTGATGTTGGTGTGAAACGTGTCTGATCTTTTATAAATATATACTGACAAATTATTACAATAACAGTATCATACCTTAAACCTTTCTTACATCTTGGCAAGATTTAGGAGAAAACTATGCCCTCATTGGAGCTGAAACCCATCAGTTGTTTTCTCAGTTAATTTAGATATCTTCAAAGTTATCTTAACCTCAGCTGCTAAAATTAAGTCTATTTGTTCATAATTATCACCCCAAGACTCCTGATGCTGATATACAGTAAACATAGTATAAGTGAGGAAATTCAGGTGTCACATGAGAGTTTAGAATAATAAAGGATTCCCTTACATATGTAATTTCTGGGAAAAGAGAATCTTCAGAGGACTATACGCATATGTTTGGCTACGCATTTCTACTATGCATAACTTTGAACACATCTAAAATGCCTAAAACATTTTGTGTTTGGAAAAGCACACAATAAAATTAGTTCCATCTGTCATCTGGGTACCATAGAAACTTCCCCTCCACTTCCTTTTACAGATTCACTTCTCTTCCATGTCCTTTGCCAAATGGATACAGAGTCTGGTTTATCAAAAGACCTGCCTCAAATTAATAATTCATTCTCTTTTCATCTTTTAGGAATACCAGCCAGGGCAGAACCAGCTAAACTCAATCAAACTGCAATCTGCTTTCTTCTGCTGTTGTTTTTTTCATTATTCCTTGTAAAGTGACTTTATTTCTTTTGTTTCACACCAGGTGCCTTATGTATGGTCTTCTGCTATTGGAGGCATAAATTGTGAGAAGAATGCCTTATTTCACAAAAAAATATTAGTGATGTTATATAAGAGACTCACACGACCATTTTTCCCTAGCAACAGCATGAACATCCTAAAAATGTGCCTTCAGTGACAGAGCCTGGCAAAGAACATTGGTACATACTGCATTTCCCATATTTTTTTTTCTAGCACTTAAACAGTGAACAATCCACTTTCCATGTGATCTCATTTTTCTGCCTCATTTATCTGTAAAATGACATCATGCAGCAGAGCAAGCAAAGTTGAAGTCTTTTCATAAAATAAGGGCCTCCATTTTCTTGGTATTCATAATTATTATTCTCATGGTAAATGCAGTTCAACAGTAGAAAGTAAACTCGGAGAAGAATAAGTCTTTCAATGGGAAACAATTATTAAATTTTATATTAGGCAGCCACAAAGCACAGGCATACTGAGGCTGTTCAATATAAGTAACAGGCAGCACAAAAAGCAGGGAAAATAATGAGCCCTACTGCCTTCTTACCCTTTTAGATTGTTACAGTCATGATATGATAAAATATACTCATTTGGGAATTAAACACATAATCTTGTTATAAGAAATAACATCTGTTTTTCCTTGTTCTGAGGTCCCAGAGAGTTAATTTGTTTGCTTTTTCTCGGAAATGGAAGAAAGACCTGCATTTGAAAAGGCAGCTGCAAAATTATCTTCAGGATACTTACAAAGGTAGCAGCAGTGAGTAATCACTCAAAAAATCTGTATTTCTGAAGCCTAAGTGTGTCTGCGTATCTCTATCTGCCAACAAGCATTGACAGGCTGCAAATGCACTTGGCTTGAGACCATCCTTTAGAAAGCACAAGTCATTGTGTAGTTCCTTACATATATCTTTATTCCATAGTCCTTGGCATGATGCATAGCATGCATAGTCCCACAGTAGTAAAGACATGCCCCAGGGAACAGACTGCTCAGTGAAGGATATTTAAAAATCCCCAACCGTTTCTAGAGATGTAAGTACTGGCTCTATTGTTAAAGCAAAGAGTTTCAGTGAAAACATAAATTTGAATTCTAAAGATATACCTGCAAGTGGTCCAATGCCAATTCCAGTACTCAAAATCTACACAGGGGGAGCTGGCTAGGAGCAGGTGAACTAGAGATGTCAAGTCACTTCCTATTTTAAAATAGAACATTTTTCTATTTTAATATCTCATACGAAAATTAAGAAAAACCCATCTACTGTACAAGAAACATGTCACCTGCTTGTCCTGACATCAGCATTTTAAGATAAAGATTGAAAAAATCCCAAACTTAATAAACTGCTTAGAGAAAGAAATACATAGAATAAGCTATGTCTTAATAACCTTAAGTTGCAAAACTATTGCAATATTTAATTAACTGTGTAGTTTCAAATGGCATAGTAGGTAGGCCAGCCATATGAGAAGATGGTGACCTACTCATCTGTTTACTTGGAGAATACTGCAGAATTCAGGCTTCTCATCTCTTGTCTTTACTATGGTTGCAAAGGCTCATAGGCTGTTTGTTAATTTGGTAGGATGTACCTGCAGATTTCTACCTGCCTGCTCTAATTGAAATGACCTGAGTGTAAGTGTGACTGGGGATTTTTTTCTTGCTTACAGTCTCTGAAATAACACCATGGGGTAAATCTGGAGATTTGCTAGACCAGACTTTCAAAATGAAAAAATTTAGCAGCTATGTCTTAGTAAGGGTCACAGATTTAAACTCTAGACCTTTCAGATACTCTAAGTAGTGTATCTACTCAAAATGTCACACTTAATACTGTCAGAACTAAAAATCTGCTGACTCTAAACTTTGAGATATAGACCTACAAGAACTGTTGCATTACCTCTGCAGTCTTTCATTTCATGCTCTCAACTTACGAATAGCAGTTTTAGAGCTGTTTCTTGAAGTCTGTAGCTTAAGACAAAGCTTCAGTGCAAAAAGCATATGTAAAAAATTCCTAAACAATAAAGTACAACAACCTCTCCCAACACAAAACACTGTACTGACACTTAACATGAATCTTGTGAATCATCTTAATTTTGCCATTATTTCTACTTTATTTCAGCTGGTCTTGGCACAATATCATATTGTCTAACATATTACCAAACATATTTATTTTGGTTTTCCTGGGTTTTTCTCCCCTCCATACAGGGATTAATGTAATCTCGGGAATAAGGTAATTAAATATAAGCAAAAGAACTACTAATTTTTTTTTTTTTTAATGTGAAAATTCTTGCAAACACTAACAACCAAGACAAATGAAGCTTTGAGAAAAGAATCTTCTGTTCTGTTCTTCACATTTCATGTGCTTAGCTTTTATCTCACCAGTTTTCTCAACTGCAATTGTTCTCTTATTCACAGATTCCTTTAGTAAACCTCTTTAGGACGTTTCTCCATCTTTATGTTCCATAATGAGTATTTCACATGTTTTTAAAACCCAAACTATAAGTAAACCTATCGTGGATAATTCAGAAATCCAGAAACACTGGAATTCTGACTATTTTTCCATAATGCTATAAATGCTTATGACATGAAAAGTAATAATTTTCTTGGATTTTTGCTTTTTAAAAATTAATTAAGGATACTTAGGTGTAAATATATATATGATAGATTTGAGGCTTTCAGATTTGTATGCTCAAAGACTAATAACATGTGTGTTGAAGATTCATGGGCTGGTCTCTAAGTTGTCCATTAAATTCTTAAGCCTTTAGAAAAAGTATAGGAAAAGAGCCTTCTGCCAGTATCAGACACAGTGTGCTGCTAGATACCTACACTGGCTTTTCTTACTGATAGGCTTACATTTAGTCTTATTTGCTATCTTTTATGGTTTCTAGAATGGTTGAACAAGCACGGAGACATGCATGTACATAAAACTAGCAAGTATGTAATATACGTAAAAATTATGATTGGAAGAGCCTTCTTAGGGTTGGGGTTTTTGTTTGGTTTGTTGTTTTTTTTTCTTTTGCTCTTCCTCATGATTCAAAAGTAATATCATAGAATTTAAGTGCTTGTATCTGCTGCGTATGGAAAGCACCATGTGTTTGTAGTAACAAAACACAACAGTTTTATAAAGAAGGCATGTGTGCTTGAAAATGTGTGAATAAATTAACAATTCCTGAACAACAACAGTGAGGATTTGTTTGGGGGAAAGGGAGGAAATCAAGGTACCAGCTAAAGAACTTTGTATATCAAGGGTGAGGGAAACAGAGGAGCAGAATCATGGTCACCAGCTGTGTAGTAAAATTGTGACATGGAGTAAATGAATACAGCTCATAAACCCTTTAGACTGATGCAGTGAACGTGGCCTAATTTTTTACTTTTGAGAGTCTGTTTTTTTTCTTTTTTAACACGTTGTAACTTCTGGAAAGTTGTCACCTGTTGAATTCTCTAGGTAAATTAAATTCTTTTTCTGTGATTTTTCCCACAGGTGTCTATTATATGGTGATATTTGAATGATTCTAAAAAATACAGATATTGTTTGAAAAATACTCTGAGACTTTGGAGATCATCTGTGTTTACTGTTGAGTTGAATGACACTGTATACTCCTGTCTACTTCAGAGAACTGAAGTTAGGAAAGAAAATGTTCAATATTAGTAAAGAAATGTTGCAATATTCTTAAAAAGATGATTCATTGCAACTAGGAAATATGCTTAAAAGTAGCAAACAATCACTGTTCCATATATTTACTGAAACAGTGTCATTCACAATGAATATTTTGTAACAAGAATAAAACCCCCTAAAAATAAAACCATCCCCCTACTTGGTGCATCCTTAAGGGTACATGTGACAATAAGAAATGGAATTCAGTCACTGGCTTTGTGTAGAAAAGAGATGCAGTTTAAACCTTACAATATCCACATGATACTGCTGTCAAACATCTATGGCTAGCAAGGATTTTCCACTTCAGACTTTATTAGCATGAAAGCAGCAGGCGGGTAATTGACATGGTGTAACTTTAAGAATACAAAAAAGCTGTATCATGCATCTCAATAAAAGCACTGGATGGTGACCTGAGATATTCAGGAGAAATACAACTTTTCTCTTTTTGGAGAGTGAAAAAAGTGGAAGCCAAAAATGTTTTGTGTAGACGAGCAGGCATCAAAATATATGAGAGTGGAAATTAGCTTTCCTCTCTTCTTTTTTCCTGGTGGTTTGTGAAAATTAGGCAATAGAACAAGTATTTGTGGTCTCCCTTCAGTTACACAAGGTAGGGGTGAGTACACCATGGGAAGAAGACTGTAAATACAAAATAAAAAAGGGGAAAAAAGGGGGGAGAGGAGAGGAGAGGAGAGGAGAGGAGAGGAGAGGAGAGGAGAGGAAAAACTAGAAACATGTCCTAGTCCAAAAAGTACTAAGAAAATTACAAGAAAGAAGAGTTTGATAGGACTATAGGGCTGAAAGAAAAAAATTGAGTGAAGGAAAAGAAGTGAGCTAAAAGAAAATAAATGAAAAGGGCAAGGACAACAAAGATATCTTTGAAGAGAAGTACTGTGTCTGAAGTGCTGCAATAAGCAAAAATAGGTGTCTCCATTAGCTTAGAATATAGAGGTTTATATTTTTATCACTTAAATGCTCAGACTTTCATATCTGTGGACAATTCTGTTACCTGGATTTGTGTCATGTGTATTTGCACCTGTTGGAAAGAAAATATGCATCTTTGTAAGAAAAAAAATAAATCAAGTATAAAAGACTTAAACCAGTTAAAACCAAAACCAGAACCAAACCAAAACCAACACAGATTGGGAATTGTCTGCAGAAAAAAACGACAACACAAACAACAGCAAAAAACAACAGTGAAAAAAAAATCAAACAAAACACACACAAAACAAAACCAAAAAAACCCCAAGCAAACCAACAAAGCACTAGTTAAAATATATGAATACATGAGAAAGTCATGCTCAGATTCTACAAAAATAAGCTGTTTTAACTGGCTTATGATTTGACTTTTCTGTTACAAAAATATACACTAAGCAAAAAAAACCACATATACCAGCCAGACTTTCTTCTGCTACTACTGTACATGCATATTTATTTTAAGTATCCCTGCACTCTGAGTTGGTGTTTTATATTTTACTTTCTTTACTTTCTTCTCCTGCAGCAGGAATGTCATCTAATATTTTCTAATGGTCAAAAATACATGAGTGGTCACAAGTGACATGCAGACATACAGATGATCTGACATTTTGTTTAATTAAAGTTTTAAAGATTTCAGATTCTTCTAAGAGGCTGTTTGGCTGCCACTTTGGACAATTCCAGTAATGTGAGGGCTAAGCTGTGCATTTAATTGCTGAGTGCTCAAACACTACTGAAAAATAAGAAGATGATTCTGGACAGCATTTACAAGGCATAAACACAACCACTGTCAAACATGACAATAAATCACCAGGAAAAGAGCAAGAAATGCTTAATGCAAGCAGATGCTTCTGTGATTGATATTCAGCCCAGATCTTCATAAAGAAATACAGTGAAAAGGAAACAACACGAATTTTGCTGTAACCAAGGGAGAGAATGCATATCCTGCAACTGTGAATGAAGCAATTAGTTTAACTATTCCTCACACATTTATGGATAGCAGCTCTCTACAAATACTGGCAGGATTAACGATGTCTTTAGAATGACAGATCTGCTTGGGTTTTTTTGCACAACATGTGCAAGCAGGATTTCATTTAAAACGTGAACATTGATTTTTTTGCCTGCTTTCATTTTTAAAATGACATGGTAAAAAAAATAGACAATAAGAGAATTTAAAATTACATCTACATCAGGGAACAATAGAAAATTGTTTTAAATAGATCAATACTGCTCCATTTGATGCACATACAGATTCTCTAACTGTGCAAATATTTCAGCTATTTCACTTCACCTCATACACATTTATGGTGCTGCTACATGGTAACTTTAAAAATTATCCAAACCAGAAAGTAAGCCTGCAATTTTCAGGCTAAATCCACAAAGCCCTTTCTCTACAGTACAGGAACAACATCAACAAAAACAAACAAACAAACAATCTAACTAACTAAATGAATGAATAAAAAAACTAATTAAGTAAAATCAAGTACTGAGGTATAAAGTAAGATATAAGACATTCAAATTTTTGTAGCTTTGACCTTATACGAATAGTACCTCTGGTCAATCTGGACCACAGAAAGGGATCTGGCTAAGGATGCCAGATTTAGTTAGATAAACATTAGTTAGATAAACTAAACTAATGAAAATCATTTTCTTGTAATTCCAATTTTTTATTATCAACATGTCCTCAATCTATCTACCTAAGCAATAGAATTGATGATCCATGAGACTGGATGCTCGTCATCATTATTTAATTATTCAAATTCAGCTCAACTCAGTGGTAATTCATAGATTCTTGCCATGAAAAGGCTGCTTAGCAGCCTGAGTAGAAACAAATAAACCATGCACCTACCTCACATTATTTATGTAACATAAATATGATTTTCTTGGTATATTCAAAACTCACTCTTAAATCTCAATGAGGATAAAAAATTCTTACTGAGAGCTTTTCATTTTAGCCCTCAGTTTCACAAAGAAACCAGCTAGAAGATTAAACCTTTCCAGCATTGTGTTCTGTATTTTCAGGCAACAAAGAGAACATTCCAGCCTCTGGGCATATTGATCTATTCACAAGCACTGAACTAATTTTTTAAAAGATAGTGTAAGAGAGCTTTTCCACACTGCATATCTATGCAAAGCTCTAAATATCAAAGCAAATTAAATTTGAAGACTAAGTCTCTCTCGATGTATGCATGATGAGCTACCAACACAAATAGCCCCATTTATTCAGCAAGAGGAAAATAGATTCTACAACAGGAAAAAAATCTTTTAGAGAAAAGGTGAGGAAGGCAAGAAATTAATTCATTTTGTTAATACTAGTAACTGAAGGAATGGGTTTTTTTGCAGGAGTCTAAAATATAAAACTATAGAACAATATTTTTCATTAAAAATTAGATACAAATGGTCTTCTCAGTTAAAGAAATACAAATGCAGAATAAGCCCACTTTGACAGATAATGTAACTTCCCACTCTCTTACTCATCTTGGAGGCTCTGTGCTGGACTCTTTTAAGCAGTTCCCTGTCCTTCTGGAACTGAGGGGCCCAGAACTGGACACAATATTCCAGATGTGGCCTCACTAGGGCAGAGTAGAGGGAGAGGAGAACCTCTCTCGACCTACTAACCACCCACCTTCTAATGCACCCCAGGATGCCATTGGCCTTCTTGGCCACAAGAGCACATTGTTGGCTCATGGTCATCCTTCCACCCACCAGCACCCCCAAGTCCCTTTCCCCTTCAGTTCTCTTCAACAGTTTGGTCCTCAACCTATACTGGCTCTTGGGGTTTTAATTTTCCAGATGCAAGACTTTACACTTGCCCTTGTTGTAATACATTAAATTTCTCCCTGCCCAACTCTCCAGCCTGTCCAGGTCCCTCTGAATGGCAGCACAGCCTTCTGGGGTGTCAGCCACTCCTCCCAGTTTTGTGTCATCGGCAAACTTGCTGAGAAGACACTGTTCCATCATTAAGGCCACTGATAAAGACATTGAACAGGACTGGGCCCAGCACTGATCCTTTGGGGACTCCACTACTCACAGGTCTCCAGAGGGACTCTGCACCATAGTTTGATGAATTCTGTGGCTTTGCTATGACTGCAATTAAGAAGCCAGTGAGGCAGCACAGTTTCAAGTGGACCTTTATTATTTTTCTTAGTAACAAAGATCTTCAAGGTAGAAAACAGTCAAAGTGATACAGCATTCACAAACCTGACTGAACTGGCAGAGTTGGCATTCTGAAAATCAACATCAGTTAGTATATAATGTCAGCATTCTTGCCTCAGAAGCAACAGATAAAATAAAATCCCAGACTGCCAACTTCACAGGGCGTGGATGGCACAATTTAAAGTTCTGTATTACTGCTGAAGCTGTAATGGTAAAATTCTATGACACATTTCAAGTTTGAAATATCATCTGGGTTAAGCCAATATCAAATAGCAAGAAACTCTACAAAAAATATTCTAAGGTACATCTATAAGAGCAAGAATTGGATGCATTTATCAAAGTTTGTACAGAGGTTACACCTTTTTTTTCTTTCTTTTTTATTCAGATGTCACAGTTCTTCAGTTCTTTTCACCTATAGAGTAGTCACCAGTTCCAGTGGCATACACCTTTTAACTATGAGGATTCTCTCTTAAACCTAGAGAAACAACCAAAAGAGAATTAACTTTTCAAATGCAACCACTATATGTCAAATCAGTCACCTTTCAGTGAATTACAATGAGTGTACCAGCTATTGAATCAAAGTTATCACCTCGTAAATCATGCCCAGATCAAGTCAACGTCAGACACACTGCCTGGTTGAGTAGTAATTTCCCCTCGTAAATTAAAATCCTGATATCCTACAACTGCTAGCATTTACAAAAGCAATTATATTCAGAACTGACCTGGTATAACTTGCTGGGGGAAATCCTGACATGTAAGTTTTTTAGGTAGCTGTTATACTTTCCATTAAAGAGAAGGCAGCAAAAGCACTGGGTTTTTCATGTGTCTGATTCTAATTCTAAAATGGTCACCATGCTCTACAGACTACATTACTAAGTAACAAATATTGCACTCAGACCTGAGAAGTCCTTTTGCTTTATGAGGTTTACTTCAAAATGATCAGATCAGCAGAAATGACAGTTTTCTGAGTCTTAAAAACAGACATTTGAGATTAGGAATACTGATATAAGGAAATTGTACAATACCACAGAAGAAATCTCACAGAGTAGGATTGCCATAACAGTGTTTGTAACAGTTTTATAACACTTTGAATTTTTATCTGTATATTTTCCAGAAGGTCAATTTAAATTATATATTTTTATTAATAATTGTATCATTTATAATATGTATATCGTTAAAGTTGAAATAATAACTTTTTTCAACCAACTGAAATAATTTGAAAAGGTCAAAATATTCCAGTATCAACCTATTGAAAGAGTGTCATACTTCTTCTCTTTGAAATTTCATATTTATTATGGTTTTATTTTACACTGTGATTTATCATTCTAATGTCTTTTCCAAAAAAAGTTTCAAGATTAACTGCTTTGTTCTGATTCAGAATAAAAAATAAAGTTAAAATGTAACAGGTTTTACAAAATAAAATCTCTTCTTCCTATGCAACTATTCAAGAGAATTCAGTTTAAAGTAGTTTTCTCATTCCCTTAATAACTGCTTTTGGAATAAATAACATAGTCATTTATATTTTGTTTACCACAAAGCTTTTTTCAATAATACTTCGGTTAAATGTTATAAGATGCTGCTCTCAGAAATAGGAGTTACTATATTATTCTATTCCCAAAAATATTAGGGAATCAGAGTGGGAATCAATCACTTCCTGCAGTATTATTAAAATAGTGTACTCTCAAAGAACAGAAAGTGAGCATTCCAAAATGAAAATTCAACTGAAAATGAACTGAAGTGATTGAAAATCCACAAGTTTGACCCACAAATATTTTTCTTCTTTTCTCTTTTTTTTAGACTAAGAAATTTGAACTATTAGGCTGGATGAGAAAATAGCATTAAGTATTTAACCATTATTTAATTACGAAGTTCTTGGTAGCTCTTTGGTCAGCTCTCACCCCTAGCACAGGTGCAGTGTCCATGACAGTGAGAGAAGAAAAATATTTTATGCAAATAATTTTCACATGTATCTCCCATTTATTCATAGACATATTTTTGAAAGTGAAAGCACAGAGTGAGAACTTCAGGAACAGAGTCATTAAGAAAACAACATTGAAAATGACAGTGATGTAATCCCATATCTTCCCAGACCACTAAGCCTACAAAATAGGAATAGTGCCTTACTTGTAAATTTTACGTCCTGTTGAACTAACCACATATGCTTCTGACAGTGAAGGTGTGATGCTTTAGAAAAATATATTAAAAAACCCACAAATTACAAAACAAAAAACATATTAAAATTGTTCTTATACATCCAGGATAATTTCACTGGAAATTAATATTTATCAAATATTGTTCAGCAGTTTGCAGTTTGCAGTTGCTGCAGCATTTGCAGCAAGTATGACATTCTATATGCAAAGCTGCAAACAGAAATGCTATTCTTTTCAAATTAGGAATCATTATCTCAGAAAGTGCAGCCTACATCTCAATTAATTAATGTGTATACACACATATCTATATTCCTTCATATAGGTAAACACACATACACACAAATTATTACACAGATTCATACATTGTAAAATTAAAGTTTAATGAAAATAACAACATCCATAGAAGAAGACTGTTCGCATTCATTTAGAATGGAGTGAGTGTTAATAAGAACCTTAATTTATATCTAATGTATTGTTTACATTTTAGTAAGTCATTTTAGTAATAAAAAATATATATATACATTTAGGGGATCCAAAACACATTGTTTCTGAAAACTAGTTTCTCAATAGAGTCCTTTGAATTATATTTTTCTGATACTTCTATCCTAATGACTGTAACTCTCTAATAAGTGATTTTATTTACAAGTGCTTGAGTTTTCTATTAAATCACTGCATACGGGGCTGGTGCATCTCATTGTTTTTTAAAACAATTTTTAAAATTGTACATAAAAAACAATAGAACAGGTGTAACTAAGTAATTTTTGTAACTTTTTTTCCATGGAGCTTCTCAGCTACAACTGATCTTTCAAAATTATTACTTTAATTATCTTAAAAACACAAAATAAAAACTTCTGTTACACCAAATATTTAATCCCATTTCAGTATGGAAACAAATGCTGACTTGCCAGAACTTTGTGAGCCTCAAACATTTAAATTTGAAGTCAGCTCATACTGAAAATATCCACAGCACAAAGACAGATGCTGGGTTCCTAATATGAGAGAACCTATTAATAGATACAGGAAATGCAAGGCTATAGCGTTTAAAGAATCCTTTTTAAGTGATGTACTAAGTAACTCTGACCAAACCTAGTAAGGAGATACAGATCAAATCATGACAGTGGACTTGATATCAGTCCAAATGTCTATTTTGTGGCCATTTTTTTCACATTTGTATTTTTTATGTCCATACAAACAAAGAAGCATCAGTGCTTTTGTGGTTTCCTTCATAAATAACTCAAACTCATCTTGTTAGGTT
Organism: Florisuga fusca; assembly: GCA_038090715.1. Taxonomy (NCBI): domain Eukaryota; kingdom Metazoa; phylum Chordata; class Aves; order Apodiformes; family Trochilidae; genus Florisuga; species Florisuga fusca. The sequence continues at coordinate 12,525,818 of JAAWXA010000012.1, forward strand.
TCTGGGTACTTTTGTATAATTTATAAGTGTGTTTCCATTCATAATTCAGAATCTCTGAGTACCCGCTAATAAATAATTAATTGTTACTCTCACTGAATTTCAGTAATTTTATTTTTTCGTGCTAAATCAAGAATCTTGTGTACCCAAGAATATCTCAGTTTCATATTTTCATACAAATATTACCAGAATCTAGGGACAGAGCCAATAAAACCCTTTTATAATTACTTTAGTTTTAGAAAGTTTAACCATTGAAATTAAAAGTTTCTAAGCTGTTTGTCCATCTGCAGTGCAACAGTCCGAAGAATTTCAGGTTCTGCTCCTGGTCATAATGAGTTAGTAACCAGGGTTAGAGAGGACAGAAGAGGGAAAGACATACCAGAAAAATACTATGCTGAAACTAAGATGAAGCACAACCAATGGCAGATGCAGCATCAGCTAGGGACTAGCATGCAGGGGGTTGGGACTGGAGGCAAAAAGAAAGGAAAAAAAATTTAAAAGCTTGGGGTAACATTGAGACTGGAGGAGTTATTAGTTAAGCTCTGTCATATGGGGAAAACATAAAGTAGGATATAGGGTCTAGCAGACAGAAAAGAACTAACTGTAATAACAGGACTCATAGCTGTCCTGAAGAGACAGAAAGGAGAGAGATTGAGCTGCTCATCATTGTGTAGCTGTCAGTATTTATCTGTGGCAACTGCTAGAAAGAAATTTCGCCACTCTTCAGTGCCAGCTCACCCATGGAACTACTACCATTCCATCAGTTACTTGCTTGACAATTGGCAGTGGTACACACAGAAAATGTGTACTTACTTTCCTACTGCACATGAGTGCTTTCATCTCCAGCACATAAAAGTAACATAAACTCCTCCTTCCCCAGAGAAGAAATAATGACATCAGGTCAGTTGTCCCCTCCTAATCTTGTCAATTTCATACCAAATGGGGGCTTACTTTAAAATTTCAAAATAAAAATAACCCCAAATGTTTGAATTTTTCTTGCCTACTTAAAGACTTAGAAGAGTAACTGTCTATTGTTTTGCAGAAGGGTGTGCTCTTGGTTAAAGTACAAGAATAACAAATAGCTGACCCTCTACACACGCATGTGCTCCATGCACACACACTATGTGTGCATAGTTGTGTTAAAATTGTGTGCAGTTGAAAGGCTTAGCTGTTTGCATATCTAGCCTTTATTTTAAAAATCGGGCACAATTCCTGGTTGTATTCAAAACTGGAGGTGTTCAAAGTTTATTCTGCCAGAAATAAGTGCATGCAAGACTGGAGTCAGGACCTTTGTGGAGGATCTTCATTAAAAATTGACTATTCTGACTGCACAGTTTATCCAGGATATCCATGTATCCTTTAGATGGCAGGATTCTGTGCTTTAGTAGTTTTATTATTCCATGGAACAGCAGATTCTGTATGAAGGGTTTGTTGCTTTTTTTTTGCAATAGTAAATAACTAGTATATATGACTGTCCATGTGAAATGCAGAAGTTTGTTGACAAAATATTTGTATGAGATGAGATGATATCCCTTTTCCTTTCTCTGCACCTGTTAAATCACCAGCTCTACCTGAGCCCTCAAAGCTTTGATGCTTTTTACCTGTAAGCACAGCAAGACAAATACTGACAAAGATTACTTGCATTTGCTCCATTCTTGACATGTTTCTCCTCAAACTGGCAAAATGGTTTTCAGGTTCAGCCTGTTCCTAAAGTCAGTGTTCCCACAGGGTTCACTAGTCTGCCTCCCCTCAATGCAGAAAGTTTAGCCTTAAAATTTAGAGGTTAGATTGGCACTGGATCCATATCTTAAATGATCTGCACAAGCCAGTATGGGAAAGAATGTGTTGCCAATAGCAAGATCAACAAGATCAAATGGCTTAATATGGGTTGCAATAATAAATCAAGAAAATTAGCAACCAAAGAGCAGTTTCTCAACTAACTATAAGCATGTTGGCATTTTACCAGGCTGACCTCAAAGTAATGTTTAAAAGAGTACATTTGCACAATACATTACACAGCACATGCACAGAGTTAGTGATAGCTTGTTGAAACCATCTTTTTTTCTCACTCAGGCAGGGACAGAGCAGCAGATGCTTCCATACTAAGCTCCCTGCTCAGTACTGCCTTACTGCAGCTGGGTACATGTAGGCAACAGATCTGACTTTCTCTAAAAGGCAGAAGTAGGGGTGACATGTTGATTAATTCAGTTCATTTCCAGATGTATTTGTTTGTTTGTTTCAGTAACTGTTCATAAGCAATGACATTTGCTCTTGAAATTTATCCTTCATGGGTGCATTTTACACACTGTTCATACAACAATTTGAATTAACTGGGGTTACACCTTTGTGTGGAGAAGGAAAAGAGGCTTCCCCCATGCTACTGTCCTCGCTGTGGGTGGCACACCAACTTCTGGGCTGTTTTCCAAGTGTGCATACCCCCTGAGGGAGGATTTTACCCCACTCTTCAGAGAAATCAGCAATTCAAAAGAGGAGGGGGATGGGGGGGATTGGGCAATTATTGAAGGAAAAAATGTGTGTGCAAACAGGCAATCAGAATTCACTCAGATACCTATGGTAAGTCACTCAACCAAGTACACAAAATTCATGAGATTACAAGTAAAGTTTCTCCACATAACTAATGCAATGCTCCAGTGAACATAAAGTATGACACAGAATATGATCATATTCCATTTTTTTCACAGAGACCCCTGATTTATTCACTGCATAAGATGGAAGGAATTTACTTCAAAAGAGTCTACTCAGTATTTTGTTTTTCTGCTTATTGTTCTCATGTAGCTATAAAATTACTGAAGCCCTGCTCAGAAGACAATTTCTAATTTCTCTTTAGACTACTTTAGGGAAATCACCACTAAATAGTTAAATTTCTGTGTGAAAGAATTTATTTATTTATTTTCATGAGACCCTTTAACAGTGAGAGCCGAGTTAACTCTGTTTAGCAGACAAACCAATACCTTAGCTCCTCAGGTACTGAACTAAGCAAACCTCATGCTGTCATCCCACATTCCTCCTTGTTCATCCCATGGCCTTATTCCTGCCTTCTGGTTACCTTTTCCTTCTGGTCCAAGTGCCTGTGCAGGAGGTCCTCTCTGATGACTTGCAGATGGCTGTGAAGTATGTGAGTGAAGCAGTTCTACAGGGTTTGTCTGCAAGGAGCAGAAAGCAAATTACCTTAAGCTGATAAACAAATAACCTTAAGCTGATAAACTGATAAGCAAATAACCTTAACCTTAAGCTTACTGAAAATTCCCATTCTTCTGCATATCTGGTCTCCAGTATGAGAAAGATAGCTCTAAGATAGGCTGCTTGTGGCTATGATAAAGCAGAAACCAGAGATGAAACCTTAAGTAAAGTTGCTTTGCTGCTACAAGCGCTGAAATGGATGTTTTAATAACCTCAAAGGAATAAATTCATCTATGAAGCAGCTTTCAAAGCATAGCAAAATGGCAAAAGGAATGGCCATTTCCAGGCAAGCCTGACACATCCGAGTGCTCTGGCAGACTGAGGAAGATTCATACCCCCTTTAAAGGCTCCATGACTTGAGCTTACACTTGGGAAGTTCTCATTTAATAACTACGACCAAGGTAGTAATTGTAACTTAAAACTAGGCTGGGCAGTCATGTAATGTTCATATATCCTGTGGCTTCTGAAGTTGAAGGGGTGATGTGTCTTCACTGTGATTCTATTATTTTGAATACTTCAATATTCTTGTGGTCTCTCTTGTTTTGGAGCTGCTCACAAATGTAATAACTATTATTTTGTTTCCGTAACCTAGACAGTAATTAAAATACTGACTGGTATATCACTCAGAAAAGTCCTCAGCAGAATCCTACTCAGTAAACCCTTTTATTTAGATAATGAAATGTTGATGATTCTAGCAAGCTTTTATAAATCAGAAAATCCCATCTTTCATAATAAGAACTGTAAGCCATCTGACCACACAATTACTACAGTCATTGCTTTTCAACATTCTGCTTCATACAACACACAGTAAAAAAATGTTTTCACCATTCTAGCAGCTGTAAGGAAATTGCAAGTGTTAGGGATCACAGAAGTTACATTATAGAGATAGCACTAGCCAGAAGTGGTCATAATGTGTGATCTTGATCTAGGATGTTTCTCAGGGTAGAATTCAATACTGCAGAGTAGGATTCCTCAGCTAGAAACGGGTGACTAATCTGCCAGTCTGTCTGGAAAAATGTGCAGCACTGATTTGCAGCAAAACTTCTAAACAGTGGGTGTCTTTCCCTGTCATGCTGCTCAGAGCCTGGTGTAATAGTGGTTTCATTTACCTAAAACCACCGCTGCCAGAATATTTCTAGTCACTTATGCTGATGCTTATTTTAACACAATGTCCAGGTTCCTTAAATTCCCAATAATGCCAGAAACTAATTTGCAAGAAAGAAGCATCAGCCATGGTGAAGTAGAGTAACAATACCTGGCTGCACTTAGGTCCAGCCAGGATGAAAGAATGCATGTCCATTCAGTCCTCCTAGGTATATATCCTTTTCCTTCCTCAGATTAGGTAGTTAATATAAAAGATAAACTTTTCAAAGAATTTTACAGTTGCAAGTAGGGCCCTGTTTCCAGAATACATTCTGGTAGACAGGTGAGAAGCCCATGTAAGTAAAATACACAGTCTAGAGAGAAAGAAACCACTCTTGGATTCCATCTTATTCTTGAAAAACAATCAGCAAATCCAATGTATCCTTTATTACTAATATGAAATATATAAGCCCAGTCTTAAATACAGATATTATCTGTTTCTGTTGTGGTTTTTTTAATATTTGATCATTATCCACTGCCAAGAGATGATTATTCAAAAAAGACAACATTGCTTTTTAGCAGAAAATTAAATAGTGGAATGGTTCCAACCTTGGTATGGAAAACTTTCTTCTAAACTAGTTGCTTTTTTACTTGGTCTCTACTTTCTGTGGTCCCTGTCATCTCTCTACTTTTTTCCTCTGTTTGGATTTCCTTCATTTTTTCCCTTATCACTTCTGCTCCCCACACCTTGTACTCTCAGATACTCAACTGTTTTTTTCAGCTTTCTTCTAACCCATAGAGAGGAATTTGTGTTGTATAGACAATTGCTTTCAGATTCATGACAAAGAGTTTTAGTCCTCCGAGCCTCTGTTCACACATGTGTGATTCTTGTTTTGTCATACTGTCAATTTTCTCCTTTGATAAGCCCTTTTAACAACAGACATAACTATACTGTTTAGTACTTTGGCTGTATTTGAAACACAAATCCATAAACACTGCTGCCAAACTACCAAGAAAATTAAATTATATAACGTGTATTCTAACAGTAAAATAACATTATTTTTGCCATTATTTTTGAATGTGTAACAGTACAATGAACTCTGAAAGCTGGAAGGAATAAATACTAAATGCCTGCACTAACCAGTAATGAAATGTTGCCATTAGCAGGTAGTCAGAAACATGCTTAAACAATGTGAAGAAAGTAACCACCACTTAGTTTCTATGCACAGTATTTCATAATCTGCATTTAAATTACTACATTAAAAAAAAAAATGTTTCCCAGAATTTCTGAACGTACCTCAAAGATCATCTATGAAAGAACATTGGAAAGAAAGTCAAACATGAAGAAAGGAGGTATTCTTCTCATCTTTCTCACTTTGTTCTGTGCTACAACAAACATCCTGTACTTGATCTGCAATTTGTAAAGCTCCTTTGACGTCTTGGTTGTGAATACTCGCTGTGAGTGTCACAGCTGCAATTAAGACACAAATTAACACCCTCAAGGTCAGGCAGCAGTGGGGACGACTCATACACTATCATTACTTACCTGCACAGTAGCATTCTTTAAAATCTTTTTTCTGGAGGTAACATGAGCAAGGAGGTAATTTTAATTTCTTTTCCAATCTAAAATTTCTAATGTTCCTGGCTATGCTAGACTGCAGCCTAAAACTGCCTTAATCAATAAGAGTTTTCAGTCACTCTGGCCACGCTTTGAACCAGGTCCCCAGGCTGAACAGCTGCAAAACTTCATCTAGCTTCTCAGTAAAGAATTAATTCACTTTATTCACATGCAAGTCATGCATAAGTTCCACACCTTTAAAGAAAGTTCAAAACCAGTCTTTTTATATGGACTGAATGTACCGTAGATTTAAACTGTAAAAACTTCCACAGAATTCATGAAGGATTTGCTGTGTAATTGAATGAGCTGCACAATCCACAGTTTGAAAAATTCCTTTCAGTGTTGTCATCTAATTCTCTCTCACCTATGAACTGAAAAAAGTCATTGCATTTCCTTGGGCAGGGATATAAAGAGCTGACATCCCACAGCACCCCATAAGCTGACACCCTAGAAGAGGGCCTGTAGTTCAGCCATAGGTAAAAGGATATTTTCCTTCTTGCTTTTCTGCTCTATTCTAACCTGGAAATTAGAGTGAATTGAGTGGGAAATGAGTGGGAATGAGTGGGAAATGAGCCCCTTATTGGGAGTCTCCCAAATGGCTGCCAATGCAGCTCAGAAACACCTGTCTGGCACAGTGCATTTCAGCTTAGACTTGTGGGTAACCTGAGTTTGGTGCAGCTCAGCCAGTATTACAAGAAGACTCTCTGCAGCAAACTCGTATGTCAGCATATATGTACCTAGAGTTTTTCAAGACTAGAGTTTTCCTATTTTGTATTAACATGGGAAGTGAGGTTGAAAAAATACAGTTGGAAATAGGTAGGAAAATTATTCACAGGCCAGTGCTGGCATTATGCATTTTTTATTTGGCCTTTGTGGTGGGGACTATTTTGCTATATTCATGTTCCACAAGATTCTCTGTAATGATAGGATCAATCAAGACTATGTTACCTAGCACTGTGGTAAACATACTCCTCAAATGTCAGTCTGCACAGTGCCAGAGATTTGGCTATCTGTATGCAATTCATCTTTCCTCTTTTTATTTCTTCCAGTGGTTAAGATTCAAAATAAGATTCAAAATAAGAATCAAAATCAATTACATAAATCCTAGATCATTCCTTTGTATGTTTTGTAGATACACAATTTGCTGAATGGTAGAAGGCAGTTTACTGTTTGGCTATGCTGTAATGTTGGACTATATGTGACTATACTTTAAAAAATAGATGAAAGGTTTGTGAAGAAAATTCAGATAGATTCCTTTGTAACTGTAGATGCTAATGCATTAAGTGAGAGCAGTGTTTTTCTTAAAATTTAATTTTTAAAGACTATGAACTTCTTGACCTCATAAGAATTTCATCCTGCAAACTTGTCTTTGTGGAAGACTCTTCAGTTTTTATTTCACATTTGAATCTATCTACTTGAGAAAACCCAGAATTAAGGTCACCAGAAAGTCATACAAAAATTATACTGGTTTAGTCCATTTCGTAGGTGTAAGTGTTGCTCTGCTGCATGTTCAAAAAATATTCTAAAATAATATTGCTCAGTGCTGTATTTTTTTTTTTGTCCCAGCGGTAGTGCTTCACATATTTAAGCAACTGTTTGAACAAATTCTGAAATGGAAAGTTTTTTTCATTCTGAAGGGATGCAGCAATGACCTTATGGCTTTAGTTGATCAGAAGTGCCACTGTTGCCACAATACTCTGAGGGAAGGTGTCAAAGACAACAAGCTGAAAGGACAGGCTATCTGGACTATCCTTAAACTCCCCCCTTTGCACACAACAATTCAGAGAGTGCTCCTTTTCTCCCTGACATCAACAAGAACAAAATTCGGCTGCTAGTTTCATTTAGGGAAAATGTGGAAAGGATCTCATGAGGCATTCTTAAATTTGTTGCACAAAAACAGGCTGAGATACTATGTCTGCTTCCAATAGCTTTTACACTTTCTCTGGATATAGCTAAATCATTCCTGCAAGAAGCTTATAAAAGTTGTTTGCCTTTTGAATGAATTCTGCTGTATGGTGTTTCCCTGAAGAAAGATGTCTAAAAAATGTGGCTTTTAAACTTTCTAAAATTGTCCAGATACTGATCAGAGTCAGATACTGATCAGGGCACAGTTTGGACCCTGATGATGCTCCCTCACTTCAGTGGGCAGGTACGTATCTCTCTAAGATCCAGTGGCTCAAAAAGGGAATTTATACAAATTCAGAGTAGAAAGATGGAAGAAATTTAACTGATGGCAATGTAATTCTTACTGCAGCTTTCTTAAGGATATGTGTAGTACAACATTTGCCTGAGGGAAAACCACTGGATGTCTTCATCAAAGTGATACCAGAACTCAGTCAGCCAGTTGTTTCTGTGTTAATGTTCATGAACCACAGAACAAATCAGTTCTCTGGATGGCCTTTCTTGCAGCTGACACACAGCAGGGACACAGAGAGAACATGCCCAGCTGTGCTGACATACCTGGTAATCTATACTAAACTGTCAATACTGCAGCTCATCTTTTATTCTCCCTGTATGTCTGTCTCTCTTTACCTCTCTACCACTCGTTTCCTTATGCTGCTAAACCTCTTTGTTTGTCCCTCCATGCTCACACACAAGCCCCTTTCCAAGCCACAGAGCAACCTTCTCCCTGACCAGGTCTTGACTGCACACCTCACACCTAAATGTGCCCGAGCTCCATATGCAGCCCCCAGCCCAGGCCTCCCAGGGTCTGCAGCCCCTGCACTTGCCTTCTCCACAGTCACATCACACTGCTAAAGAAGAAATACTCACATTGCTTCTTCCCTTCCCCAAAAAAGGAGTTTCTAATTGCATACACTGCTGAACACACTCTTCCTGCTTTCCAATGAAGGGAATCGATACCAAAGGCAATAAAGAGCTATTGGGGCAGCAAGATGCTTCTTCACAATTTGGCTGCTCTTGCAGTCATCAGTGGTTACAGGCCTGATTCACCACATCACTCTTATGTGCCTGCATTGTGAAGCAGTCAGCAGAATAACCTTGATATTTGTGGACCTCAGAAACAGACTGCAGGCTGAGAGATCACGCAGTGTGTGTCATCCCCCAGCTTCTGCAGCACTCAAGTGTTCTTCTGCAGTTCCTTTGTAGCAGTGAGGGGTGGACACCATTCAGTGTTGTCAGTGGCATCACAACAGATTTCAGAAACAGAATACAGATGTTACTAGATGATGCCTTTGAGACTGCAGTGATTGCTCAGTGGGGTGGCACCTTTACTTGTCTGGATCATAAGGAAGTATTTTTGTGTTAGACAGAATCCACAGGTTTCTTTATCTTCCGTGGTGAAAACATAACCAGAGGCACAAGAGCTTATCACAGGCTGAGTAGAAGTTCATGGGCACCTGAAGAAAGACAAAATACTGAAACCAGAATAATACCATGACAACCATGGTTTTATTCTGTGTTTCCTATGGCTAGTACAATAAAATTATTTGAATTTTCTTAAGAAAGACAGAAACAGTTGTTTAGGCTGGTAATAATCACCTTCTATTTAAACACAGCGCTAGCACTCAAGAGGGTGGTTCATTAGTCTGTATCTCTGAATCATCATAGAGCAAAAATCATATCACCAAAACAAAATGTTGTCATAAAGCTTCATCTAAATGTTGTTGAAAACAGTAGGAAGATTAATTCTGCTCAGTGAACATTGTGTCAGACTCTTTATAATATAAAAATAAGGATTTCTTGACTTGCTACTATGTACTATTTGAGCCTTGTTTTACAGTTCATTCAATTTGAAAAAATGAGATTCACAATATGAGAAAATAACACAGTGTTCACACTGGGACTATTCATTAGCATTTTTAATAACACGTTTTCTATATGAATAGTTAAAGATTTTGTGTTGTTCAATACATGGTTTTGAGACATTCAGAACTGGTATGAAAGCCTGTAAAGTACATTTAAAAGGCCCCCTTTTTCTCAGCCATTATCAAGAATTGCAGTTCTTTTTGTAAAAAGACTTAAATACTAGCATATGACATGACAGAAATTACATAAGAGACTTTGGAGAGCTTAAGCATTAATTGAAAAGTATCTGAAGCCAAAATGTGTGTGAAATTAAACTTACAAAAAGTCACTGTGACTTCCTATAAAAGATGGAGCAGAACTACACTTTGGGCATCTGGATTTCAAGAACCTGTCTTTTGCAGGTTCTGCTGTTATGATTGCTAGACGGTTATTGGCCTCTTAAAAGTGTGAATGTTTTAAAAAACTGAATTGCTGGTGGCAAGATTCACTGCTATCAGAGGCCAAATTACAAAGTTCACTGAAGAAAGAAGAGCTTTGAAATTAAGAATCTCAGATTGTTTTGATGGTTCAAAAACAAATAAATCACAGCCAAGTCACCATGCTGGAGAAGGTTTTGTGCCACATTTCTTGCAGCCCCAGATATATTTAGAAATGAAAAATGGAAGAAAAACATTTTGTCTGTGTAAACCTAGGGGTATGTCTCTATAATGGAAAGCAGCATATTGCAGAAATTCTTGCACAAATGTGGCATAAGATAGGTTCAGAACTTGTGTAGTCCCTTTCAATCAGTACTCTGCCAAAGCCTGTGAATAGTGTGCTGCATTATGTCCACAGTCCATCATGCATTGAGCTGGCAGCTGGAGCCCTGTGCTCTGTGCTAAAGTCCTTTATAGGCACATCCAAAAAGCTTCACTGCCTTATACCATCTACATTAGAAGATATAAAAACTGACTTTTCTTTGTAGGCACATTTCCAGACCCAAAATCTTGGCCCTCTGAAATTGCTAATGTTAAATACTGATCACCCCTTGATGAAGAAAGAATTATGGGTAAGGAGAAATCCTGTTAACATCTGTGTGCCGTGCATCTTAAAAAGAAACCTGAAAGTCGAAGAAGGTTTTGCAAAGTTAGTCAGTTTTTTCCTCCAAAAATGAGATGGGATGGATTGCATATTTCTTTTTTAACCATACAATCTAAGTCAATAAAGAGGCAGGATGAATAATAGCAATACTGGAGTCTCCATATATATAGTCATGTGAAGCTTACCTCCTTAGAATGCTGACTGTGTTTCCACAACACACTGAATGATAGTAGCCTCTGCTTTGTAGATCAGTACCACCAGATGTGGATTTTATGAGTCTTTCTACATACTTACTTCAAATTTCAATTCACACTGCTTGACAAAATATTTCTCACACAGTTAGTGTGGTCTAAACTTAAAAGCTGAGGCTCCAAAGCATTGTAGTCACAAATGATGATGATCACTAGAGATAGTTCCATGGTTGGATGATACCCCAGCACTTTGTGTGAACTTACCTAATTCACTTGAACTTGGAATTATAGCCATATTATTGTTTTATCTTTTAAAAGGTACCGGGTAACAAACAGAAAACAAAACAAGGGTTTTGTGAAATGTTTTCAAAACCTCTGCCCATGAGTTGTATTTTACAACCTAAAATTGTCTCAGTGTTTTCACTGGAACAAAACTAAAGTACTGTAGGAACAGGAGCACCTGTACAGAACAGTCTCTTTTCTGAAGTATAAAGGTGTGTTTTTCTGCCCTTTCCATAAGTACCATTTTGTGAATCAGCTAATTTTTTACAGGAGGTGGATGTTCCTATGAACCTAAAATGGTATGTCTGTTTTAGACATAGGGGTCTCATTGCTTTCAGTGACTGTCCAGACTTGAGTCTTGGGAACTGCTTGCAAGAACATACGCTTCAAACACCATTCAGGTGATTATCTTCAAGTGTCTTATTTTAACATTGTTAGGAGAGGCATACAAATCCTCTGTGTGTAGCTTGTGATATTTTTCTCCGTAATTTTAAATGGGTTCTAGTACGTTGTGTTTCTAAGATCTAATGAAGGACCAGTTTTGCTGCAAAACTTATTCTGGGCTCCCATTCAAGATGGACTCTGGGTGAGAAGCTCTGTTGCTGCTCTAGGACCTGTCTGTCTCTGAGTCTTCTGTAACTGGAGCAAAGGATTCACCACTCTTTATTGAACTTTTTTAGCTTGTTTGTTAAGACTGCTTAGTAAAGCTTGCCAAGGCAATTAGCATGAAAGCTCAATTAAAAACTACAAATGTGTTAAGGTTTTTGATACCAGATACTGACTTTTAACTGACAGAATATTTATGATTATGTTTCAAAGAGGAAGAACATGAATCTTACTGTGTTCCTTGCTTGAAAATTATAAGTATAGTATCAGCAGCTGGATGCCTTTCAGAAGTCAGATTTATTAAATTCCATTACTTCTCCTGGAAGCTGAGTCTTTCTCTCATCTCAGAGGGACACATCATTTAGTATTTTACTAAAAATTTAATATGCATTTTGAAACGTTTTCTGAAGACCTTTTATAAAAATATGCATGTTTTTTGCATACAGAATGTTTTCAAATTATGTTTCTCAAAACACTGGTAAGCACTAATTAAATGAAACTCAAAAAACCTTATAACTATGAAATTTTTGTTTTGCAGAATAGGACAGTGACATAAAGAGAAATTTTCTGATTTCTATAAGGTTTTGTAAAAATACTAAACTTCATTTCTCAGCCACAGTTTTTACCCTTTAACAATTCCTCCCAGTTGCCATCACTTTGCCATTTCACGAACTATTCCCTTCTTTGTTGATATTTTAAGTCTTATGAAATACTGTGTTACTAGCAGAAAACATCTGACACTTTAGTATGTTGTTTAGTATTGCTCAGAAAGCAATATTCCTAGGAAGTCAACCTCTTAAAAATTGATTTGTCAGAGAACAAAGAAGAACGTAGAGAAAGACTGAGATATTAGGAAGTCTCTTAAGGCAACTGAAAGGTCATCATCATAATAATTTTGGAAAGATAAGACACTCTTGTTTTCCTCATACTCTTCTGCAAGAAATAACCTCTGTGCAGAATATGCTGGTTCTCACAGCTCTTCATTCACTCTGAAAAGATCTTTTCCCCAGCCAAAACATGATCCAAGAGTTTAGCAGTTTTACAACAGGAAAGACTGCAAATACATTATTTGAACTCTGTAAAAGTGCATAACTTAGCTCTACTAGACTGTAAAGGGCACAAACATTGAGTCAATTCTGCAGAAATTAGTTGCCTCACATTCAAAAAGTACTTTCCAATTCAGTATATAAAATCATTAATTTACAAATTCATAAGAGATTTAAAGGAGATGAGAGCAATTAAATTCTTATTGCAGGTTTATATAGCACTAGGCCATTAGACTTGTTCAGTTAATCAGCTTTCTCTCCTTCCTTATTTAGAATAAAACACCCAGCCTCTACAGATAATGGTGCTGCTTCACATTTTCAGCAATACAATAGAAAATGCTTTCATGTAACTTACATGCAGTAAAGTATTTTTAAACAAGAGAAGTCAGTTTCTGATCCAATTAGTGATCAGCGTTTTCCGAAATTGAATATGAAGAGCCTTATGTGCACTTTGCAAATTTGTAGTGCCACCCATGAGTTGCAGATGTTCCTTGTGGTGATTAGTTTACACCCTGAAGTGAAAACCTTGATTAACCCTATACAACTAAGATAACTATGGCTACAAATGTAATTAATAGCCTGAATGTTAATATTACCCAGCCTTTGGAAAAAGCAAACAAAAATAAAAGGTCCAAAAGAGGGCAACCAGGCTGGTGAAGGGACTCGAGCACAGATCCTATGAGGAGAGGCTGAGGGAGCTGGGGCGGTTCAGCCTGGAGAAGAGGAGGCTCAGGGGAGACCTCATCACTCTCTACAACTCCCTGAAAGGAGGNGTATAAGAGACAGCTCTACAGCTCCCTGAAAGGAGGGTGTAGCCAGGGGGGGGTCGGTCTCTTTTCCCAGGCACCTCTCAGCAAGACAAGAGGACATGGTCTTAAGTTGTGCAAGGGGAGGTTTAGGTTGGATATTAGAAAGAATTTCTTTACGGAGAGGGTGATCAGGCATTGGAATGGGCTGCCCAGGGAAGTAGTGGATTCTCCGTCCCTGGAGACATTTAAAAAGAGACTGGATGTGGCACTCAGTGCCATGGTCTGGTAACCGCAGCGGTAGTGGGTCAAGGGTTGGACTTGATGATCTCTGAGGTCCCTTCCAACCCAGCCGATTCTATGAGATCCAAAAAATACACACAATGAAAAAAAGCCAGTGTTTTAAGCCAGTCATCTCCCTAGACTGATTACAGTGTGTATAGCATAGAATCATACAATCATTTAGGTTGGAAAAAAATGCTTAGGATTATCAAATCCAACCATTAACCCAGTGCAGCTAAGTCCACTACTAAACTATACCTACATCTACACATTGTTTACATACCTTCAGATATAGTGATACAACCACTTCCCTTGGCAGCCCATTCCAGTATCTGACAACACTTTCAATGAAGAAATTTTTTCTAACAACCAAACTTCCCATGCACCACTTGAGGCTACTTCCTCCTGTCCTGTTACTTGTTACCTGAGAGATGAGGCCAGCTACCACCTCACTACAGCCTCATTTGAGGTGGTCATAGACAACGAAAATGTCTGCCCTCAGTCTCCTATTCTCCAGAATAAAAGACCCTAACTCCCTTAGCCACTCCTAATAAGAATGGTTCTCCTGATGCTTCACCATCTTCATTGGCCTTATTTAGATGCATAAAGTATTTTGTTCAAAATCTACTGCCATTTGACATCAGCAAGTGCATCTTCTTAAATTATAGAGCATAAACCACCTTGATCACTGTAGGTATATCAATTCCTAACTTTGTGGTAATCAAAGATATTCTGCATTCTGCTCATACCTGATGTCAGTGCATGAAAAAAAGAGAGGATTACTCTGCTTGCTGCCTTTTGCAGATTTGTGGCTGCTCCTTAGAAAAATGTGAATGTGTGAGAATAGCTAGAGAAAGGGAATCCTTAGAATATAACTTGGCAGATCTGAAGAAATGGTCTGTTACCCAGCATGTTTAGGTACAGTATGTAGGAGCCTGCATGAAATCCAGACTCCACACATGTAGTAGCTACAAAAAACTTCTAGATCAAGGTTCTCAGAAGCTGTTTTGTGCCAGTGGGCATCATCTGGATCCTTGCACTAGTAACATAGCCAAAACTAAAGCTTATCAAAGTTCTCAAACAAGAGACTGTTGATGAGAAAGAATGAACAGGGAAAATAATCTGTTAAATCCTTCAAATGAATTAGGGTGTTTTCCTCTAGAACGGTGACACAGAGCAGACAGCCCAGCTGAAGTGCTTCTATACTAATTCATGCAGTGTGAGTACATGGGTAGCAAGCAGTAGGGTCTCTAAGCCACTGTGCACCTAGAAACCTATGATCTAATTGCTGTGACTGAATAACACAACTGGAATGTTACGTCTGATGGTTATGAAATGTTCAGAAGGGACAGGTATGGAAGGAGGAGTGGGATGAGGGGACAGCTATGGTGATGATGGAAGGAGGGTTTTTTTCACAACAGTTATGAAAAAGGTGACTGACTGAATGGAGATGTCTTTGAAAAACAAACATGAACAGGCTCAGAGCCCTGGTGTAATTCATAGTCTTGAGGTATATGGGCTAAGTGAAGAGTAGAGCCAAACCTCTGAATCTCAGGAGAGCACGCTTGCAGTTGTTTAAGGAATTAGTGGATGGGCTCCCCACTGTTAAACTGCCCTCAGGGATGGAGCTGAACAGAGCTTTTTAGGACATTATTCTAAGAGAGCAAGAGCTCTCAATTCCAGTATGGAGCAAATCAGGAAAGGAACATACAGGAACAAGATGACTGAGTAAGGACCTTCAATTCAGACTAAAGTGTAAGAAGGAAATGCACAGGCAGTGAATTAGGCATGCATAGCGTATGAAGAATACAGGGACACTGCATAAATGTTAAAGGATACAATCAGCAAAATTAAGGCGTAGTTGGAGCAGAGCTTGGCAAAGGATACAAAGATTTATAAGGAGGTCTTTTACAAGTAGGCTGGTAAGAAAACAAAGATGTAAGAAAATATACTCACACACACAGGCAAGAAAGACAGAGCTAGGGACAGTAGAGATAGAGAAAACTGAGTCACTCAGGTATTTAGCCTCAGTTTTTAATGGTGATATCTCTCCCCACATCACTCAAGCCCCTAAAACTCAAGACAGAGACTGTAGGAATGAAATCACTCCCATTGTAGAAGAACAGGTTTGAGACCACCTCGGGACCACCTGAACCTGTTTTGAGACCACCTGAACATGCATAAGTTTTGGAGACCTTAGACTAAATATTAGGAAGAATTTCTGCATTGAGAGAGAAACCAGGCACTGGAACAGGCCCAGGAAGGTGGTGGAGTCACCACCCCTGGAGATATTAAAAAACTATGTAAATGAGGCATTTGAAGACATGGTCTAGTGGGATAGCGAGATAGCGAGCATTGGTTTTTCTCAATTTTTTTTTTTTCCTGGCTTGATAGTTGGATGCAGTGATCTTAGAGGTCTTTTCCAACTGTGACAATTTTATGAAATGTATCCCGGGATCCTGAGGTAATTGGCTGATGTAGTTGTCAGGACACCCTTCATCGTATTTGAAAAGTCGTGGTAGTCAATGTCCCCCTGTGACTAGGAAAAAGGAAACATCAGACTCATTTTTCAAAATGTAAAAAGGAGGAGCCTGGAAATTAACAGCCAGTCTGTGCCTGGGAAGATCATGAAACAGATCCTTCTGGAAGAGATGTCAAAATGTAAAGAAGACATGGAGGGGATGACTAGAGACAGTCAACAGTCAAAACAACAAACAAACAAACAAAACAAAACAAAAAACCAAAAAAACAAAAACAAAAACAAAAAAACAAAAAAACAAAAACAAAAAACAAACAAACAAAAAAACCGAACAAAAAACCAAACAAAAAAACAAAAAACAAACAAACAAACAAACAAAAAAAATACCCTTACCTCTAAGGACATGGAGTGAATATCTACCCCCTTTGAAAATAAATCATTTGTTAGTATTTTATTGTAACTTATTGAAAATTCCTTTCACACTAACCACTTTTAAGACAACATTCTTCCTGAAATATCATACTACAACCCAAGTGAACTCCCACAATGCAAATGGAAAGTTATGTTACCCTAATACCCTGGTGGCAGTTTGTTGCCATGAGCCACTATGTAGCATGGAATTTAATCCTTATTTTACACAAACATGTCAAGTAAATACCCTCAGATATGAGACAAACAATGCTGAATTTTAGTCTGCCTGTAGCTTTCTAGTACTTAATAGTTTTTGCTTCATTACCCTCAAATGATTTCTAAAAAATTACAGATATGGTTAACTGCTTATCCTAGGCAAACTAAATTAAGCCTCTGGCACATGATCAAAGTTTGTTTCACCTAATTGAGCATCTAATGAGTATAGATTAATTCAAGCTACTCATAGAAATTTTTATTTTCAAAGCTTTTATAATTAACATCCATTCAAATGCAGGAAAAAACGCATTGTATTTAAATCTGCATAATATTCAGAAAGAAAGATTAAAACAAAATTATGATCCCTCCAGAATATTCACCCTAAATTGCTGTGTCCTGTATTGGTAACTGTAATTATTACTGAAATACCCTGGCCCACTTTTCCCTTTGCTTCATACAAATGCCTATTTTTATTTCCCTGGGCTTTTCAGTACAATATTGTGTACATTCACTAAGATCTGCTCTTTAGAAGCTTTATTATTACTCTGATCAAACTATCATGTCAGGTTTTTTCCCTCTAGAATATCTGTCTGGAAACCAGATACATCTTTTTTTACCATAAAAATGTCAAGCAGACAGGGAAAAGGGTGGATAAAATTTTGGATTCTTTTGAGATTACTGAAAGCTTTATACCTTTGACCTTGCTCAATTTGATATTATTCCTCCAAGAATCCTTCATCTTATCAATATTGCAAAAGCCTAAGATGGGGACTTTATTCTTTTTCACTCATTATTACACATCAATAAAGCTCTGGACTCTATCTCGTCATTTGGGTAAGGATAAAGGAAGAAATTCTTGTAAAGTAAAAGGTCAAAAATTTTTATCCTAGAAGTCTCCTCATTTTGAGGAAACCAGCAGGCTTTTAGACCTAAGGATTTTAAATGAAGATATTGTGCCCAAACAAAGTTCACAGCCAGTTTTTCACAGCACACTGCTTGGTCACAGTCCCATTACTAAGAGATCATGAGGTTATCTACACTTGCTTGCTTCAATTTCACATTAAAAAAAAAAAAAAAAAAAAAAAAAAAAAAAAAAAAGTATTTGACCATGTGTTTTTGAAGCTTGCACTGGCTTTTTCTCTTCAAAACCTTTTGTACTGCCTTCCCTTTCCTTCAACTCACTGTACTTTGTTATCCTACCCAGACCCTGATCCCTTCTTGCATTCAACCTGCAGCTTTTATTTGTTCAGGCTTTTCTTACTATTTCCTTTCTCTCAAACCAGGTGCTTTCATTTAATGCCTTTCTACCAGCATCTATTTATGCTATGAGTACTTTGAAGATGTGATTGAAGCCCCTGGGTTATAGTCCTCAAGGACAAAGGAGTCCCGGAAGGCTGGACAATCCTCAAGAGGGAAATCCTTAAGGCAGAGGCACAAACTGTGTCTGTGCATCTTAAAATGAGCTGGCATGGTACAAGACCAGCCTGGCTGAACAAGGAGCTTTGGGCAGAACTCAGAAGATAAAGGGAAGTCTATCGGCTCTGGAAGGAAGGGCAGGCAACTTGGGAAGATTACAAAGTTACTGTGAAGATCTGTAGGAAGAAAATTAGAGAGGCCAAAGCTCAGCTTCAATTAAATCTGGCTGGAATCATTAAAGATAATAGAAAGAGTTTTTGTAAATACATAAATATCAAAAAAAGAGATAGGGAGAATCTCCCCCCTCTGCTTGACCTGGGAGGGAAACTTGTGACTGTGGACAAGGAAAAGGCCAAATTGCTGAGTGCTCATTTTGCCTCAGTCTTAGTCAATACCAATTGCTCCCTAGGGGTACAGCTCCCTAAACTGGAAGACCAAGATGGGGAGCAGAATGAAGCCCCCACAGTCTGGGAGCAAATGATCAGTGCCCTGTTGTGCTGCATGGTTGTCCACAAGTCTGTGGGACCAGCTGGGATCCACCCAAGGGCACTAAAGGAGCTGACAGAAGTGCTCACCAAGACACTCTTCATTATTTATCAACAGTCCTGGCAAACTGGGAGGCCCCAGTAGATTGGAAACCAACAAATGTAATGCCCATCTACAAGGAGGTCCAAAAGGAGAATCCAGGGAACTATAGACCTGTCAATTTGAACTCAGTGTCAGGAAAGGCTATGGAGCAGGTCATCTTGAGTACCATTACACGGTACATACAAGACAACCAGGTGGTCAGGCCCAGTCAGCAGGGGTTTATGAAAGGTAGATCCTGTCTGACCTGATCTCCTTCTACAACAAGATGTCTCACTTTGTGGATGAGGGAAGAGCTGTGGACGTTGTCTATCTGGATTTTAGTAAAGCTTTTGACACAGTCTCTCACAGCATTCTTCATTTGGCTTGGATAAATACACCCTGCACTGGATAAAAATTGGCTGGATGGTTGGGCTGAAAGAGTGGCAGTGAATGGAACTAAATCTGGCTGTCACGAGTGGTGTCCCCCAGGGTTCAGTGCTGGGGCCTCTTCTCTTTAATATCTTCATTAATAGTTTGGGTGAGCCGATTGAGCATACCCTCAGTAAATCTACAGATGACACCAAACTAGGTGGCTGTGTCAATCTGCTGGAGGGTAGGGAAGACTTACAGCGGGACCTGGAGAGGCTGGACCAAACAATGGGCCAAGGTTAATCGCATGAAGTTTAACAAGGCCAAATGCCAGGTCTTGCACCTGGGTCATAACAACCCCATGGGGAACTAAAGACCTAGGGAAGTGTGGTTGGAGAGCTGTAAGGTGGAAAGGGACCTGGGGGTATTGGTTGACAATCAACTTAATATGAGCCAGCAGTGTGTGCAGGTGGCCAAGAAGGCCAATGGCATCCTGGCTTGTGTTAGGAACTCAGTGGCCAGCAGGAACAGGGAGGTGATCATCCCTCTGTACTCAGCTCCGGTGAGGCTGCACCTTGAGTACTGTGTTCAGTTCTGGGCACCTCACTGTAAGAGGGACACAGAAGTGCTGGAGTGTGTCCAGAGAAGGACAACAAAGCTCATGAAGGGCCTGGAGCACAAGTCCTGTGAGGAGTGGCTGAGGGAGCTGGGGCTGTTTATTCTGGAGAAAAGGAGGCTGAGAGGAGACATTATTGCTCCCTTCAGCCACCTCAAGGGAGGTTGGAGAGAGGAGGGAAACAGCCTCTGCTCCTTAGTGGGTTGTGATAGGATCAGAGGGAATGAATAGAAGCTGCACTAGGGGAGGTTTAGGCTGGATGTTAGGAAACATTTTTTCACTGAGAGGGTTGTCAGGCATTGGAATGTCCTGCCCAGGACAGTGGTGGAGTCACTATTCCTGGAGGTAATAAGCGTTTGGACCTGGTCCTTAGGGACATGGTTTAGTAGTTAGCTTATGGTGTTGGTCAAAGGTTGGACTGGATGACCTTGGAAGTCTCTTCCAAACTAAAACATTCTGTGATTCTGTGTGGCAGGCTCATGCTGGCCTTAATCTGCTTGTTTGTTATGACACCATTGCCTTCAATGCAAACATGCCATAAATTTGAATTACCTACTAAAGATGTGATTTTCTGCCCTGAAATCTATGTCTTTTCTTCTTTCCTACATTGCTTCCAAAACTGCCTGGTAGGGCTAGCATTGGTGTGTGTCCTGTAGTGTGCCAGTCACCTTCGTGCTTGCTGCATAGACTCATTTTTAACCCAGAGTAATATGTGGATTCTTCCATTGGGGTGGTTGTCTTCCTCACTCAAAGAAATGTTTTTCTCTGTGCCCGGTTTCCTTGTGATTCCTGATTATCGTTTCTTTAGCTTAGGTTTCTTCTAATTCCTACAAGCACTTCTGAAAGAGCCCTAATGCCATTTGCTGGTGAAATAAGCTTTTTTCTATTCTCATTACAAATTCAGATATTAAACACTATTCACTCTTTCTTTCTCAGTTTCAAAGTGTTTGTTATCTAAAATAAATGTGTGCTAAGAGCCCCAAAACACCAACAATATACTGATCGGCATCAAAAGAAGAGATGTGATTCTCTCCCTCTACTTCACTCTCCTGAGAACCCACCTGGAGTATTTTTTTCAGTTCTGGAGCCCCCAATGTAAGAAGGACATGGAGTTGTTGGAGCAAGTCCAGAGAAAGGGAAGAGAAAGTCTAGAGAAAGTCCTGTGAAGACAACAGGAGTTGTCTGAAAGAGCTGGAGTGGTTTAGCCTGAAGAAAAGGTTCCAGGGAGGCCTTATAGCAGCCCTCTAATACCTGAAGAGGGCCTACAGGAAGAATGGGGAGGGACATTTTACAAGGGCGTGTAGCAACAGGACAAGGCGTAATGGTTTTAAACTAAAGGAATATAGATTTAGAATAGATGTAAGGAAGAAATTTTTTTAAGAGTGTGAAATACTGGAGCAGATTGACCAGAAAGTATTGAGAGAGATAGCAGAGAACCTCACCAAGCCTCTCTCCATCATCTACCGATGTCTTTGTTAACAGGGGAGGTCCCAGATGGTTTGAGGCTTTCCAGTGTGACACCCATCTACAAGAGAGGCCAGAAGGAGGACCCAGGGAACTATAGGCCTGTCAGCCTAACTTCATTGTCCAGAAAAGTTATCTAGCAGTTCATATTGAGTGTGCTCCCATGGCAAGTGCAGGACAGCCAGGGGCTCAGGCCAATCCATCATGGGCTCAGGAAAGACAGGTCCTGCTTGACCAGCCTGGTCTCATTCTATGATTATGTGACCCCTCTAGTTGAAAAGGGGAAAGCTGTGGATGTTGTCTACCCGGACTTAAGTAAAGCCTTTGACACTGTCTCCCTCAGCATTCTCCAAGACAAGCTGGTGGCTCATGGCACAGACAGGTGTACTCTGCATTGGGTCAAAAACTGGATACATAGCTGGGCCCAGAGAGTTGTAGTGAACAGAGTTAAATCTAGTTGGCAATAGGCCACCAATGGTGCTCCCCAGGGCTCAGTTTTGGGGTCAGTCTTCACAGAATCACAGAGTCTTAGGGGATGGAAGGGACATAGAGAGGCCATGGAGTACAAACCCCCTGCCAGATCAGGATCACCTAGTGTAGGTCTCAGAGGAACACGTCCAGGTGGGTTTTGAATGTCTCCAGAGAAAGAGACTCCACAGCCTCACTGGGCAGCCTGTTCCAGTGCTTTGCCACCTTCACATTGAATCCAATACTCCAATTTGCATCCATTACCCCTTTTTCTATAGTTGATAATCACTGAGAAGAGCCTGGCTCCATCCTCTTGATATTCACCTTTTACATATTTGTAAACACTTATGCATCTCAGACTCCTCCAAGCTGAAGAGACCCAGCTCCCTCAGCCTTTCCTCATGAGGGAGATGTCCCACTCCATCATCTTTGTGGTTTTCTGGTCTTGGTCACTTCCTTCATCAGTCATCTAGATGAGGGGGTTGAGAGCTTCTCAGTAAATTTGCAGACAACACCAAGTTGGGTGGGAGTGTTGATGTGCTCAAGGGCAGAAAGGCTCTGCAGAGGAACCTGGACAGGTTGGAACCAGGGGCCAAGGTTAGCAAAATGAGGTTTAACAAGGCTAAGAGACGGGTCCTGTACTTTGGTCACAACAACCCCATGCAATGCTCTAGGCCTGGGGAGGAGTGGCTGGAAAGAAAGCTGACAGGCAGAAAAGAGCCTGGGGATGCTGGTCTACAGCTGGCTGAATATGAGCCAGCAGTGTGGCCAGGTGGCCAAGAAGGCAAATATTGTCCTGGCTTTATCAGGAACAGTGTGGTCAGCAGGAGAAAAGAAGTGATCATGCCTCCCTACTCAGTATTGGTGAGACCACACCGCAACTGCTGTGTTCAGTTCTGAGCCCCTTACTACAAGAAAGACATCGAGCTGCTGGAGGGAGTTCAGAGAAAGGCAACCAAGTTGGTGAAAGGTCTGGAGACCAAATCCTGTGAGGAGAGGCTGAGGGAACTGGGAACATTCAGTTTGAAGAAGAGGAGGCTGAGGGGAGTCCTTATTTCTCTCTACAGCTGCCCGAAAGGAGGTTGTAGGGAGGTAGGTGGGGACCTCTTCTCTCAAATAAATAATGATAGGACTGGAGGAAATCGCCACAAGTTGCACTAGGTGAGGTTTAGACAAGATTTGAGGAGGAATTTCTTTACTGAGTAGTTAGACATTGGAATGGGCTGTCCAGGGAAGTGGTGGAATCACCATTCCTGGAACTATTTAAAAAACATGTAGATGAGGCACTTTGGGACATGTTCTATTGGATGATACAGATATTGATTTATTTTTTTCTTGTGGAAGTGTACGTTGACAGCTGAATGTGGTGATTTTAAGAGTTTTTTTCCAACTGACAATTCTGTGATTCTGCGAGAGGTGGTAGAAGCCCCAGCCCTGGATACACTCAACCTGATCTAGCTGAAAATGTCTCCACTCACTGAAGGTTGGTTGAATGACCTTTAAAGGTCGCTTCCAACCCACAGCACTCTACGATTCTATGATATTTGATCTTTTCACCACTATATTCCTCTTAAACGCAGGAAGAACTGCATCTTGAAGAACTGTATGTTTTCTGATGTTTTCAATTAAAATATTTACAAAAATTTCATACTACGAACTAGGAAAATTTTCAGAGATGAAAATAGACTCCAAATGGAGTACCTTGGAAGCACTTTTGTGTTTTTAATTTCACTGATTTAAAGAATCCTGCTCAGCCTCCATAGATGGAAAAAAAAAATCTCTCCTTTTTCTGTTAGGGCAAGTAACAGGGAAGGTTAAGAATGCCAGTTTCCAAGTCCACCACTGGCAATAACAATTCGAGATTTTTGTTCCACTTCAGGTAATGCTTGCTTCCAATACAGACACAAAAGGCCTTTTGTATTCAGAGATTTTCTCTGCATTTATGATGCTTCATTTCTGTTCACTTCTCTCTCACACAGACCTATAGTCTTCAGTTAGCAGCAGTTTTCACACTGCTGAAAGGAGGATTATGCTAATACTCCCTCTGGAGACATCTGTAGACACCTGAAATTGTTATTCCTGGTGTTGTTTCTGACCATTACTGATTTGTCAATTAACTCCTTTTGTTTCTTCTATTTTGCATTAAGGTTTTCATTTAATGAGACATCATCCAAGAGCTGCTTTCTCAGATTATTGCATTGATTAGCTAGATTAGGCACACTTACTATGGTGCATACTGTTCCAAGGGACTTTTGCAGGGGTAGTATAACTATACCCTGTGCTTTGGGGATGATTTTTGTCTCAGAGATGCTTTCTTATAGAACTACCTGTGTAATATTCACACATGTTTTTGTTGTTAATACTAGTAAGTGCCACTTCTAGAAACACATTCATGCTTTAGTGTCCAACTTGTAGATTTAAAAAATCATTTAACAACCCATTTCCTTTCAGAATTTTACATGAACTTTGACACTGACATTATTGGTACTCTTGCCAAATTTGTGCTTAATATGCAAGCTCTTAAAAACTCTTTTAGAAGGATGTAACATGACTCCATTATACTCCTGAGCTGTTCTTAGAATCTTCAGTCCTGAACTCTGTCATTCTAAACTAGGTCTATTGACATGACATATTCCAGATTTTTTTATTTTTAAACATTCTTGTGCCCATATTTTATAAACTTCAGTTAGGTGTGGACTATTTCTGGTGGCTGCTCAATTATTTTGGTTTTGGTTTCAGAGTGAGGTTCTCAGTTGTTCTTTCACTGCATTTCTCCTCCCCCAGTTCATTTGTTCCAGATCTAATCATGGTGTTCCCTTTCTGTGGTACTGTTAATCATTTAATTCCTAAATTAAATAATACGTACATTTTTTAGTCTTTCATCACTTCAGCGTTTCCTTGAGGCAGATGTCTTCAGCTCCTTTTCAATTCATTACCCTGTGGGATTCAATAGCTGCCCAGTGCTTCTGGTGTTTTATCTGCTGTTGGCTAAGCTTCATGCCTGAAACCAGGATGAAAAATCCTGCACCCAAACTTCCTCCTTTGTATCCCTAAGGGGATACAGCCACTTCTCTTGCTGTGGTAGAAACTCTGAAACTTGGGAATGGGTACTGGAGGACAAGCTACAATCTTCAGGCTTTGATTCCCATGGGTGATACACCTCTCTCAGTGGTGTGCCCTGTAAGTTTCAGAAATTTTGCAGGCTTCTCCACTGCTGGGTGCAGCACAGAAGTATCTCACTTGGGACATCAGCAACCCCACATTCATGTGGAGAAAATAAGTCAAGGGAAGGACTCTTGCAGCACCCTGAGCTTGACTTTGCTGTTGCCCCCACAACTCACTGATTGTGTTTGATGCTGTCCCAGAATATTTTCTACTCATTGCCACAAGGAACCTAGTGAGGAACCAGAGGAGTCTCAGTTCCTCATGCAGAGCCCTTGGAGAAGCCAAGTAACTGGAGCTGAGTGTGCAAGCTTAGGAGACCAAGGAAAGTTTCTCATAAGAAAGGAAGAGTCATAAGAGACCCAAGGCTTCAGACCAAACCCACTACATTCATTGCATTCCTTGCTGAGTCCCTGAGGCCCTGGTATGCCTTCATCTTTGTCTCCTCTTTCCATCTTCTTTAGCATAATTTGTTATTACTTTAGCCACCTCTCAACCACTGGTACTGCTTCATAAGCCACCTTTGGCCTGTAAGTACTCTAATGAGCACCTACATTTCTAAGTTTTCCCACAGGTGAAGTAGTGAATGCTTTCACAGCATCGCTATGCTCAGTAGGTGCAGTCTTTTCAGCTGGCTAATTCCCTCCTCCAAAGCAATGCAAATGTGAGACAGTCTCCTTTTTCTTTGTTAAAAATATTTCACAAAATAACGTCTGATGTCTTCAGGGATCTGGATTACTTTGAGCTAGTGCTTCATCACATGTATCAGTAAGTTTTCCTGTATCTTTTAACTTTCTCCAACACATTTCTCTGCAGAGTATGGTGACCTCTTCCTATACCTGTTTGTATATCTAATAAGAATAAGTAACTTGAGAAAAAAACATGTGATTATATAAAAATAAAACCAAATTATCTTCTTCATTCCAGACTGGGAGTTGGTAGGTATGAAATCACTTATATTTTATCTAGATTGTTAAATCTGGGTAAAGAAATATTCTAGCTCAAAAAGTCTCTTTACCTGTATTTCTGTTTCATCATTCCAAATGTTTGTGGATATAAGAAGATAGCTAATATTTCTTCTCTAGAGTGACTTGTTGCATCCATACTATAACAAAGATCCAGGGCAGATTCTTTTCTTGAAAAGACGTGAAATGTTCATCTGTAGCTGCCATATTATTGTATAAATGCCAAGGTAAAATCAGTGAAATATGATTGAATATATGACAACATCTTCTGCATTCATATTTATTTCTGGAGTTAAAAAGCCATTGAAGTTTCTCTACTAGGGGAACTCCTTTACATAAAATGGTTGAAATTAGGTTCAGATGTTCATAGTGGGCAGTACATCTGATCTTTATGTCTAGTCTGTGAGAAGTACTTGGATTTTTCTGCAAATTTCTCTGTAACTTACAAAAACCCTGTTCTTTGTGCAAGCACTCGATTTCATGTAACATCTGCACTTCAAAAATACCTTCTTGCCCAAAATATTGGCAATTTTTTAATGGCAATTCTAATTTTAAAATTATATTTGTGAATTGGAGCAGAGCCTAACTTTTCTGCTAAACCCTAGAAGGAATTTTTTAATATGTCAACACATATTAAAAATATAAATTTTAAGACAAATTGTTTCTTCAAGAATGAGTACTATAATAGTGAGTGTATGTTAAAACATTTTACACACTTCCCTATGAAACGTGGTTGCCTAACTCTTAGCAAAAATAGATTATTGTTTCTGAAAACTAAGATGCAGACCATATAGCCTGAAAAGTCTAACACATTCCTCCTACAAAATGTTAGGTTCAGATTTTGCTTATGAAATGCACTCTAATTTGAAAGCCTCCATCTATGCACAGGAGAATCCTCCAGCTTTAGAGGCACTATACTATTTTCAGCACCAACTGTACAACTACCAGCCAAAGCTGAGGAGGTTCTGGCATGGCATTACTGATATCACTATGTATTCAGACATGTATGTACACACAGAGAGGGTTTTTTTGCTTAGTTTTCAGCAGAAAGCCATTCATTATTCCATTAATTTCAGAGTAGGGTGCACAGATCTCTACCAAATGAATGACAAAAAGTGTGAATGATACTAAACAGAAACATTAATATGAAGACATTAATATTTTCCATTTTTTGGAAATTACTTCCATTTCAGGGTCTTCCCTTCTTTATTTAGACTCCATGAATTGATTGTTTAATGCATAAATCATCTCTAGCTTCTCTTGCTGTTGAAAAAATTAAAGTTTATTTAGTTGAAGTCATGGTGCTTAGGTTGCACATTTATCAAATTGTGGTATTTTCAAAATCCTTATAGCAGCTGTTTTGCTTCTCCTCAGTAGTACACAGAAGTCACTTTTATTTATAACCATGCAGATAACCATGTTTCCTGCAAATAAAAAACCTGAGCAAACATTTCTTCATCAATGCAGAAATTTTCTCTCATGGTGGTAGGAATTCTGTTTCAATGTACTGCATTACAGTAATTTAAAACATAGCTTAGAAGGTCTAAGCCAACAGCAAAAATGGATAGAAAACTAACAACAAAAGACTATTTGTTTATAAAAGGCGCAAAAATAGAAAAGATGTAAAGGTCTGTGGTATGTTTATTTCCTATGGTAGTTATATATTATAAACAATAAAAACAGTACCTGTGCCATTCAATTACTCCAAATGACATTGAGCCTCATTTTCAGGCCTTTTGGGAGTATGTAGCAAAAGTCACCCTTGGCTAGTCCCCTTATTTCAGGCTTTGAATTTTTCCAAGGTAATTTTGCTTTATGAAGCACTGGTGAGAAATATATTCTCGTTCAGAATATAGTTGCAGCTTTTGCATTTACTTTCCACTGATTTTCAACAAATCTTTTGTAAAAGGGTTATCCAACAGAAAAATACTATTAACTCTCCTGGAGTTATAAAGAAAATTAATGCATAAAGGTGAAAGTAATAACAAAAGCAGTATTAAATCCTCATTACAAAAACAACTACACAGAGGCTGTGAATCCTCATAGTCATAGAATTGCCACGGTTGGAAGGGACCTTAAAAGTCATAGAATTATAAAATCAGCTGATTGGAAGGGACCTCTGAGATCATCAGGTCCAACTACCTTGGTCCACAGTGTGCCACATCCAGTCTTTTATTAAAAACCTCCAGAGACAGAGAATCCACCACCTCCCTGGGCAGCCCATTCCAATGTCTGATCACCGTCTCTGTGAAGAATTTCTTCCTAATATCCAACCTAAACCTCCCCTGGCAGAGCTTAAATCCATGCCCTCTTGTCTTACTGATAGTTGCCTGGGAAAAGAGACCAACCCCCCTGGCTCCCACCTCCTTTCAGGGAGTTGTAGAGAGTGATGAGGTCTCCCCTGAGCCTCCTCTTCTCCAGACTGAACACCCCCAGCTCCCTCAGCCCTTCCTCACAGGACTTGTGCTGGAGTCCCTGCACAGCCTCCTTGCTCTTCTCTGGACCTGCTCCAGCACTTCAATCTCCTTCCTGAGCTGAGGGGCCCAGAACTGGACACAGTACTCGAGGTGTGGCCTCACCAGCGCTGAGTACAGGGGAAGAATCACCTCCCTGGACCTGCTGGCCACGCTGTTCCTGATACAGGCCAGGATGCCATTGGCCTTCTTGGCCACCTGGGCACACTGCTGGCTCATGTTCAGCTACCTGTCAATCCAGACTCCCAGGTCCCTCTCTGTCTGGCTGCTCTCCAGCCACTTCCCTTTTTGTGGATTGCCGTGACATTCCCCAA
>JAAWXA010000012.1:12554652-12666736 GCA_038090715.1 Florisuga fusca
CAGACAGGACCTGCCCTTCCTAAACCCGTGCTGGCTGGGTCTAATCCCTTGCCCATCCTGTAGGTGCTGTGTGATTGCCCCCAGGATGATCTGCTCCATAACCTTGCCAGGCACTGAAGGCAGGGTGACAGGCTTGGAGTTTTCTGGGTCCTCCTTTCATCCCTTTTTGTGGATTGGTGTGACATGTGCCAACTTCCAATCATCTGGGACCTCCCCAGTGAGCCAGGACTGTTGGTAAATGTTGGAGAGCGGCTTGGCAAGCTCTTCCACCAGCTCCCTCATCACCCTGGGGTGGATCCTGTCTGGTCCCAGACTTAAGAGGATCCAAGTGGCTCAGCAGGTCTCTTATCTGTTCCCTCCAGGATTACAGGGGGCTGTTCAGCTTATTATTTCTCTCTACAAGCCCCAGAAGGATTTGTCCTCAGAACAACCTATCTTACTGTTGGAAACTGAGGTAAAGAAAGTGCTAAATACTTCAGCTTTTTCCTTGTCTTTGGTAACTATGTTTCCCCCCATGTCCAACAGAGAATGGAAGTTTTGCCTGCTCCTCCTTTTGCAGTTGATGTATCTGTACAAGGACTTTTTGTTGTCCTTAACAGAAGTGACAAGATTGAGTTCAAATTGTGCCTTTGTCTCTAATTTTCTTTCTACATGACCTAACTCGATCCCTAAATCCTTCCTGAGTGGCCAGCTCTTGTTTCCATAGCTTGCAAGCTCTCTTTTTTACCCTAATTTCCTGTTCAGCCAGACCAGTTGTCTTTCACTTCAGCTTGCCTTTCAGCAAGCTGAAAGTTTGCTCCTGGGACAACACAGGGACAGCCTGCTCCTGTGCATTCAGGACTTGCTCCTTGAAGTATTCCCATCCCTCCTGGGTCCCTTTGTTTTCAAGGGCTGTTTCCCAGGGTACACTCTGAATCAATCTTGTGATCAGGCTGAAGTCCAGCATAGAGGTTTTATTAATGGCCCTGATGGTTGGTCATCTAGCTCCAACCCCCCTGCCATGGGCAGGGGCACCTCCCACCAGATCAGGTTGCTCAGATGCTCATTCAGCCTACCCTTAAAAACTTACAGGGATAGGGCTTCAACCACCTCTCTGTGAAACCTGTTCCAGTGCCTCACCACCCTCATGGGAAAGAACTTTTTTCTAATGTGTAACCTGAATCTACATACCTCTAGTTTTAATCCCTTCCTCCTAGTCCTACCACTACCTGAAATCCTAAAGAGTACCTCACCAGCTTTCTTGTAGGCCCCTTTAAGATACTGGAAGACCACCATAAGGTCTCCTCAGAGACTTCTTTTCTCCAGACTGAATAACCCCAGTTGTCTCAGTCTGTCTTCATAGGAGAGGTGCTCCAGCCCTCCGGTCATCCTTGTGGCCCAGCACATTCCATCATGTCTATATCTATCTTGCAATAGGGGCTGCAGAAATGGATGCAGTATTCCAGGTGGGGCCTCAGGAGAGCAGTGGAGATGGGAAGAATCACCTCCCTCAACCAGTTGGCTGCACTTCCCTTGATGCAGCACAGGATACAACTGGCTCATCTACAGCACAGATGTAGCATGTTGTTCATTTGTTGAGCTATAACATGGCTTGCAAGATAGCAACTGAGAAATAACATAAACTCAGACCTATTGCATTAATTTTGCATGGATTTTTTTTTGTTTTTCCCCAGCTATGCATTATCTAAATCCCTTCAAGACTGCTAGAGTCACTTCAGTCATTCATACCATATATATTATCTGCACTGATGCCATGGGTTTGCTTCACTGGATGAAGAGAAGATGGAACCTGCCTCTGTCCTGTGCCAGCCTTGTTGTGTGCCCCAAGACAGAGATGAGTTTCATGTGCCAGATGGAGGATGGAAGAGATTCAACCTGTTCACTCATGTTTACCCACAAAATCGTTCAAATAGTCTGAGTCTTCAGCTTTTGAATTCCCGATCCATAACCCTGACTACATTGTGGAAACTAGGTAATTTAATTAACTATAATGAACTATGCTAAGTGAATTTCCTATCATTTAAATAATAGGGGCATGACATTTTTAATTCTCTGATTTTAGTAGCTAGCTTTTTCTTAGTAATTACTTGTGGGTCATATTAAGTTTAGCTAAATACCAGGACATATGTCCTCAAGCATCATAGAGGTCTTGTGACACAGAATACCACAAAGAAGCATTAATCATAATTTGGAGATAGTAAAATAAATATATGCATCTAAACATATATATTTGTTTAAATAAGAATCCTGAAAGTCCACAACACTAGTAAGTACTGCAGGTTGATACAAGAACTTTAAAAATGGTTGAGGAACTGCCTGAATGGGAAATGGTATTGAGGCCTGATGAATGAAGAACTACTGGGATGAAGAAGGGAGAAGGGTAGTTTGGAAGTTTTTCAAATATTTGGTATAGATCTGATGGTATTTAAATATTTTTACTAATGACCTGAGCAAACAGGGTAGGAGTACATTGTGCCACATATTTCTGTCTTGCCAGGCAATGGCTACATTCCAGCTACAAAAAGGCTATGTGAATTTCTTTTCATTACATGGTAAGTTGCTGCTGCTAAAGCAATTGTCCCACTCTATGTCAGTGTGCTTCCAGAGCCCCCTAACTTGTGGAAAGAGAGCAGGGCACAAACTTAGTGACTGTTTTTTGAAGGCTGGTGAATATTCTGGGTAGGCTGCAACTTCTTTGCTATCATTCACTTTACCAAGAGCTCTTGGTGTCCTCATCCTGCATGACCAGGTATGTGTACTGTGTGGGTAAACTCAATTACTCTGTTAGCCCTGGTTACATACCAGGCAAACATCCAGTTAGGGAATGGGAGCACTCATACCTATCAGGCCACATGGGAATAAAGAGCATGGGTGTCCTACAGTTTAGGAGAAGACATTTCTGCTAAGACAAGAATAGGGAAGAAGACCTGTGTTACAGTCTTAACTCTCTTGGTTGCCAAAAATTATGTAAGTTAAGCTACTTAATAAGGCTTTGGGGGAAGCAAAATGCGAATTACTCAGATATCCGACTTTGGAATCTCCTTGATGTATGAATAATGCCCTTGGATTGATACAACTTTCAGACTTGCTGTTGACTTTTATTTTAGTACAAAGTAAACGTACAGGATACAGCTGAAGTTTCTATCAAATCACCTTTTTTTTTGAGTCAGTCAGATTTCTAAACACATAGTTTAATAAGATTTTCCTTTTTTTACAAAAGTCTGACAAAGAACAACATGTGGGTCTATCTTCAATAACGTGTTCTAGGATTATGTACCTTTCATGTGCTTTTCAAGTAATTTATTCTCAAAGAAAATGTAACTTTTTTCTTTCTATTTCTAAACTAATAAGTGTTCAAACCAGAATGACCTGTGAGAGAAAAAGAAAATGTATTTACCAGTTTTTCAGATTGTTGTTTTCAAGTATACCAGTTTGAAATTATGAGTAGTCAAAAAACAGGAGGAAAAAAATTCACTGCTTTTTTCTTTCTCAACACATTTCTATAGGCAGACAAACCTTACCCTTGAGGCTTTAAAGAATGACATCAAATCTTGTTTCTCTGAATTTTGCAAACATTTCATTTTCTTCACCCTGAAGATTCTGAGACATCTGGAGTTGTACCTCTCTTCTGGAAACTCATCTGTGTACTTACGGCAAGTAACATCGGGCAGCTGGGTATGCTTGAATGACATGATATACCTGACATGCAGGAGCAGGTCACTCTATACAGCTACCCTTGGACTTTTGCCAACAGACTTAGACGATAATAACATATTATATTTTGTATGTAAAACAATCCATAACTCTTTTTCTAAGAAACAGGAAAGTTTTGTTAGTAATTCTCTTAAAATAATAAAAATATTTTAGTAGTGATGCAAAAATGCTACAGATACTATTTTTAGCTCTAAGGGAGGTAATGCTTATTTTAAAATTTTAGCCTGTGCATCTGAATTGTACCTATTTTCTCATAACCATTATTTCAGTAGAATCTTGCCCGAGATTATTCCGCATAATCCTGCATAACTGGATACCATTTATAAGATCAGCCATAAAGTAGTATAGGGAGAGAAATACACGGCATATCTTCTGTATTACTGTATAATAATTGCAAGATGGTTTATATTTGGGGTGTATGTAGTATATGTAACCTTGAAAAATACGTTTTTTTCAGAGAGGAGCATTGCCACAGGGCCCCTAAAAAATAATCTTTACTCTTCTTCAGTCTCCTGATTTCCAGCAGTTAATGGTTTAGCAATTTTCAGAACTGTAGGCTGTAGCTAGGCTCCTGTTTTTAACAGCCACTGGGAGACCTATCTTTTCTGAACTTACCTAATCTCTTTTAAGTATATTTACCAATTGCATTTCCACAAGTTATACTTCTTCTTTTTTTTTGTTTACATTAATTACTCAATAATTTCATTATGTCTTAACTAGTACTTACCAGTTAAAAAGTAATTTCCTATATACTTTATCTACACACATCTGTAGTTCCATAATTTATTAGGCCTCCACTACTTCCAGTTCTAATATTTCCTTTTAACATTGAAGTAAGTCAAACTGTTGGGAATATTCAAGATAGGGGCATACTGTTGATTTGTGCAAAAACACAGCAGTATTTTCTGCTCTTTCCCTCTACCTCCCACAACTCTCTTTCTTACAATAAAATCCAATGTTGTTTTTTATTTCTTGCCCACCAGAGAGCATTGGCTCTGATATTTTCAGACAACTGTACAAAGCACCTACTGGATCTCTTTCCTTAGTAATAGCTAATTGAGAGCACATAATTTTTGCATATGTATATGTATGTGTATGCATATGGTGTATGTCTATGTATATGTACATGTATATGTATATATGATGTATAGTATATGTACTTACTCATTCTGAAACTCATCTCCCGGTTCAGTTTTTCTGTCTTTGGTATATATATATCTTGCAATGCCTAACCCTGAATGGTAGATCTGGTACCAAAAGATTATAAAAGCATAAGAATTACAGAAAAACTGCAATAGATAGATATGTCCAACAAGGAAGACCCGTTTCTGACTAAAGGTATTTACATGCCTATAGAGAAGATCTGTTTAAGGGAGGTGCTGAAGTATTAAGTCTACTAAATTTGCAATGTTGGTCAAAATTCAGGACAAAGTGATATGCAAAGGCATATGAGAGCACAGAAGATTCAGGTCAGAAATATTTTATACCAAAAGAGTATTACCAAGTGAGAAAAATGAGAAGGATGCTTTCCACTGCCCTTCACAACATATGTTTCTTCTGATATTTTTTTTCAGTCCAAGAATCACAGTATTTAGAATGAAAGGTGCTGTGAGAAGACATCATATTCATCACACAATGGATAGGTGAAGAGAACTGTAAGTCCTGAAATAAAATTTATGATTGAAAAAAACCCATTTCTTTACAAATAGAAATTTAAGACAATTTAGAGAACTCTTTATATCGCAAGAAATAGTTGAAGAGAAAATTAAAATCTTTCAAACAGATTAGAATCAGAACAGATGAATTAAATCAAGCTGTTTAATTTGCATACATAGCAGTGAGATTATAATCAGAGCAACCAATAATTTTGTAGTCTCTGTTGGTCACCTGATATAAATATTGATATGAATTACGCAGAAAGCCTTTGGGAAACCTGAATAAGGTATTGTCCTCTTTCCTTTAAAATCAGACTCACTGCTATCTAGATGCCTACAAAAATATTAGCTGATATATTTTGCTAGGCTATAAATTGGTCACAGACAAGTCCTGTTGCTTATTTATGAGGCTGAGAAGATAAACTCAGAAATAACCCACCATGAGTCTAGAAGAAGTAGAACTTCCCTCAATAATTTCTGGTTATGATTAGTCTGGTACTGGGACATTTTCTATTTGAACATAAAGGATTAGTCTAATGGCAAATAGGATAGAGAAGCAGGAGGTAGAAGAAGCAAGAAAACAAAAAGTCAAAATTAATTCTTTGTCTCATTAGCAATAAAGAGTTAATAGGAAAACCTATGAAACAACAAGGCTGATGATATAATAGATCAGAAAGATCACAGCCATTTTTATTGTTTTTTAAAGGAGAAGAGGTTAGCTGCTGTAATGGCTTTTATAAAAGACTAGACGAGTGTAGAGACACCTATTGGAATATCTGAAGATGACAAGGTTTCAAGGGAATAGGAGGATAGTTATATATACAAGAGGTTCTCTTTTAAATTCTTTTTGTTTTGCTTTTATCATTAAAATAAACCATGTATTGTATTTATACACATTTGTGATATGGGTAAAATATCCTGCTCTATTTTTTCAATTTATACAACAATACACATGAGTAGATCTTTCCCACTTGTTTCCTCTCAGGCCAAGAATATGGACTCACTACTGTGAGGGAGAAAGACAGAAAGGTAGATTATGAATATGCATATTGGAAAAAACTCGAAAGAACAGCTGCTATTAAGTACTTTTTTTTTTTTTTTTGGCTTTTTGGAACAATAAATATAAATAATAGCTGAGGAGCTGAGGAACGATTGGGTTGCTGAAGAGTGTTGTGATAAATGACAGAGAGGTGTAATACATCCATACATTTTCGTTTATATTCATTTTCTAATGTATACAATACTTACTATGCTCCTTCACCACCATCCTGCTGACCAGCTCCAACTGTCATACACCAGAGCTTTGAATAATGTCTCTGTACTGAATAAAGACCTTCCACAGAGTAATATGGCAGACTGCTATTTCTATCTCAGCTCACATAATTTTTCATATTTCATCACTTTCAACATCCACAAAACAAAGAGAAGTGATGGTATCCAGGTATTTGTAGCCATTTTTAAAATATACGTATTTTGAAAATTTGATCACAGGAAAACATTCATGAGACAAATATCTCTTTTGAATATTCATCTAGACATAGGAAAATTTGCAACTCTGGATCTCTGGCAGCTATTTGAGTCAAAATGCCTCCCACGGTTGTGCTGCATATGCACATTTGTTCACATTATTATTTCTCTTCCCTGAAACTCTAGAGCAATTTTGTGTATTCCCAGCTGAGGAATAGATGTAGATTGTCATCTACAACAGGCTATATTCTGACTTGCGCTGATGAAAAATTAAAGCTCTACCGTCTAACAGCTTAATATTAACAGATTCTATTTACAAAGGCAGTAAGAAAAAGATTTGCAATAGTTGTCAATATACTTCCAGTTCTGGAGAACCATAAAATATTCTGCTTTTTAAAAATGTGATAATAAATAATAATAAAGAGGATCATCTTTCTAATAAAGACGAGAGTAAACTGAATGTCCTAAAGCATCAGTGCTTTCCTGGTTCTGTATAGTTGGTCTTCTGGTACCAGACAGGCTCACAGAACTGGAACAGTTTTGTATATTGGAATAGGAGCAGTACTTATTTTTTTGACATGTAGAGGAGGAATCTTTCTTAAAATTCATTTAATGTCCTTTCTCCTGACACCAGTGGCTGACTGGAAACAAACCTCCTGAGAGTCACCACTGAATGTGGCATTCCTGTTAGTTATCTTAGTTATCTTACTATAAATTGACATCCACATAAGAATATTTGTTAGATAGCTGTTGCTGATTGTATCTAAAATAACTTCTTTGTAAACTCTGACATATATAGAATCTAATGTATAGCAGACAGATTAGCAAGATTTATACTTTTTTTTTTTTTTCTCAAATATATTCCTTGGGAATTGTCCTACATCACTTTATAGTGTGATTTTCCTTTGTATTTATACAGGTGATCAGCAGAATTAGACTCACTTGGAAAGCACACATTGGAAAAGCAGAATAATTAGTAAAAATTAAATTTATAAGGTGTCTAAATTGAATTAATAGGATTGCAGGGGTTTTTTTTACTGCTACAGATCTTAAACTTAATAGTGGCACATCCATGTTTGAATTCCTCTAAATTCTAGAAGGCAGCTGGAGAAAAAATTCAGGGCCACATACATGTTTCAAGATCACTTCAGATAGTCTACTCAGTCTGCAGCTAAAGAATCTTAGATTCACCAAAATAAAAACTGGTTAAAACAGATTAATATTTACACTGTCTACTCATTACTGTATGATGTGAAGAGCTCTCTGGAAAGTGACCTGAGGCTTTTCAGAAAACACACAGTAGATGGCTCAGGGAGATGAAAAGCAGACATGCTTTCTCCAGGCCACTTGCACAACAGCTTATCCCATAGTGCAACCTCCAGCACAGCTGCCAAAGTCAGCACTCAAGCAGTTTCAAATGGCATGCAGCTAAGTCAGCAACAGAGGGCTATGGCTTCTTGAAATGATGAGATCTATGAGGGATAACAAATAAGGTCTAATTTCAGAAGCCAGGAATACTTTCATGCTAAAGGACAGCTGTCACTGTGTCATTTATTTGAGGTGCAGCATGTTCACATTCCACAGCTTACATAGACTTAATTTTAGAAAGAAAAATACATCTAGCATCTAGCCATCCCATCATACAATTTTTCAAAGACAGCAAATGACA
Source organism: Florisuga fusca (assembly GCA_038090715.1). NCBI lineage: Eukaryota > Metazoa > Chordata > Aves > Apodiformes > Trochilidae > Florisuga > Florisuga fusca. The sequence goes on from JAAWXA010000012.1 coordinate 12,563,158, forward strand.
GAGATATTTGCAGCACACTGTAAATATTTATAACATACTCCTAATTGTCTCTGAACCAGAACTGACTCTGGTTATAAGGGAAGTGGCTACGACCACAATGCACATGGCCTGTCTCGCTTTATGATTGCAAACCATGACCTTCAGCTATACCTCTACAGGTGGGAAGTCAGATACAGCAATATTAACGTGATTTGGAAGCTAGATACTTCTATTTTTATTGGTTATAAGCAGAAAGTTAATGGTGCTGCCTTTATACCATGTATCGTCCCTGTGAATCCAACTGACATCATGATGTGATAGCTGCAAGCACTGGTTATTATCCTCAAACTCTTAAACACTTGCTAGGATGTTATTAGGTAAGATTTCAAATTAGTGAAGATTTTTTAAAGTAGTTTATTTTGTGCAACTTCATTGGGAAGGTTTTGCCAAGTAATAAAGAGTTGGAAAAACATGCATACAGCTGCTAGTGGAGTAGCTGGTGAAGAGCAAGACATGCACGTGGTCTGTGTCTGAGAAAATTACTGTTATTTGCTACTGAAAGGATTGCAACAATGCTAACAAGTACTGAATACAACTACAAAAAAGTCTCAGTTTTTCGCCAGTTACAGCACCTGCTAAAAGGCAGAGGACATTGAAGTAAAAATTCCTAAACCAGTGAGGAAAAATGGTGACACTTTCTGCCCTAAACTCACAGTTACATTTACATCCCTAGATTGCATAGTGAGGGAAGGATCCGAGATAAGCTTTTTCACATGAAGTGATGATGCCACTGCCCTAGCTGATTGTGCAGTTGAACAAAACTCTTTAAGTAGATAACAATGGAGAAAGTGAGCTGGAATAGCAAAGGTTTCTGTCATCTGAATTGTCAACACTAGGACACTGACTTAATAAGAGCTTCAGGAATGTAAATGATGGTTTATTTTGTCCTGCTGGCTTCAGACACAGACCTTGTTTTATCTTAAATTACAGTAAACTATATAAAAATTCTCATATCTTCTATTGAACACTATTACTCTTCTTACAAAAGCAGAGCTGTATAGTCAGGCAAGCCTGGCCATCTGTAGGCCTACATTTTAAGAAATCCTGCAGTCACAACTTCTTTTATTGCCAATTGTATTTGCAGGCACACTAACAATAAACATAGTTTTTTACCCCATCCAGTTTTAATCTTGTATTAACCTCATCTTTATTCATGTAAGGAATTTGGAGCAGGCAGAGCAAGATGAGCATGAGGCTTGGAGAAAGCAAGCTTGTCACGGCTTAGCAGTTTGGATGGACCACAAACCTAAGGACAGAATTACCCTCTGTTCCCTGCCCCCCTCTCCACAAAGGGAAGATGAAAGGGGAATAAATACCAGAAACTTTAAGTTGGAAACTGAAAACAATCGGATGCAGATTTACTAACAGAGGGGAAAGGTAACAACATAAGGGATAATAAAGTGACAAAGAATACAAATATACACAAATATCTCTATACACAACCCGACAGATCTGTGCCGGGAGGAGCATGTGGCGAGCTGGTGGTAAAGAAGCGCAGGGGAACAGCAGCGCAGCCAGGAGCCAGCGGGAAGAAAAAGGGAGGAGCTGCCGGGGCTTCCCCAACTTTATAGAGGATGGGCAGGAAACGGGAGGGAATAGACCCCTCCCTCTGTGTTCTGCCCCTCTCAGGGCTGAGAGCCCCCCTTCTTTAGGTCCTCCTGTTCAAACGGTGACAAAGCCCTTCTGAGTATTGAAGAGAAACCAAAGCCATTGTCATGGCAACACAAACCAGATGTGAATGCTCTTGTTGCCTGTGTTCTAGCACACAATAAAATAATTTATGCCTAAACTGGAAATGCAGCATTCCATGCTAATGATTGCATCTCTAAATTTTATATTAGTTTAAATAAATTGCAAAAAAAAAATAGTCAGAGATATGGATTTGTGTAATAATAAATATAGAGATTTTTCAATAATGTGTCGTAGTGCATGGGTGTTCCATAAAAATAAAATATTTGAAATATTTTCTTTATTTAAAAAATCTTCCATTCTGAAGAGTTATCTCCCACCATTTTAGTTTGAGGAAAATATGTTTTCCTAATGGTATGTCTTAGCCAAAGTTACTTCCTGAAATTCAGAATACAAACAAAATATAGGTATCTGCACAGTACAGTGTATTAAACCACACATTTATAAAAGATATCAGTAATCACTTTACTTAGTCATTAAGTAATGACTTAGTAACCTAATTACTGTTAAGTAATTAGTAATCTAATAGATTAAGTAATCTAATTAAGTTATCAGGTAATCAATTAAGTAAGTAAGTAATTACTTATGTAATTAATTAAGTAATTACATTAAGTAATCTAATAGATACCTGCTTTTTAGCTGTTTTCTTTTTTTTCTTTTTTTTTTTTTTCTTTTTTTTTAAGAAAGTGTTACATACATTTAAGAAGCCTTTTGGAAGCACTCAGATCAAATAATCATGTGTTATAATACACCAATACTTGCACTGAACACTTTCATGCATTATGTGCTGAACAGTTAACAAATTAAATACTCAGGAAATATTAGAAGTCTGAAAGGGTTTCAGTTTAAAAACTGGGACCCTTGAGTCATTTATTTCTTTGCTTATGGGGGTTATACACAGTACCATGTTAGGTTTGAAGTATCTTTTCTTACATTTCTAACATGACACAGTCTTCCCAGGCTACTGGGCTAATTCTACCTGTTGCCTCACACTGGATCTTTGGTTTCTCAGCATGTCACACTCAGGAAAGTATCTGCCAGCTGAACTCCTGACCAAGCAACCTGCTTTCCAGAGCCTGAGCAGTACCTGCCTTCCTGGCACTGCTGCTTTGCCCTCCACTGTGTGCCGAGGGTGGGTGGGAGTGCTGGCTTTTTCTTCATTTCCTCTCTAGAAATGTTCATCCCTGTCCATGCCTTCCTCTGCACCTGTGAGTCACCTGTGAAAGCATTGTGTGTAAGCAAATGTGCAGGAACTCTTCCCTGAAGAAAAACCCCCACATTGATATGAAACTGCACCACAACCTACCAGATTTTCAGTCACCAAATCTGACAGGGACACTTGGTGCCAGCCATCATGCTCTCTGTAGAGAATCTGGTGTTTTGTTGTAAATCAAAGCTCTGGTGTTATGTAGGTAATAGTCACTTTACTTACTACCCTTGGGTGACCATCAGTGAATGCTTCTGAGCTTTAATTAAATCAGGTAATGAATTTTCATTACTGCAGTTCTATTCAGCTATTTCAAGAGGGCAACTGAGTTCACAGACAAAAAAAGTCATTGCAGCAACTTTGAGCTGTAGCCTGTCCTTCTGTAATAAAATACCTGTAGACAATTAGTCAATGCTTTATTCTAGCACTGATCTTACAGCCTTCACTGACATTAAATTGTTGTTTCACAGCCTCCAGAATACCTTTTTCTATTTTTTTTTTTTTTCTACCTTTTGGCTTTATATCCATTTGGTTTTGTTTGTGGTTTGTTTTGATTTGTTTGGGGTTTTTTGTTCATTTGTTTTTGGATTTTGTTTTATTTTGCATTTGGTTGGTTGGTTGGTTGGTTTTATTTTTTGTTTGGTTTTGGCTTTTGCATTTTGGGGGGGTTTTTTGCTTTTGTTGGGGTTTTTTATACCCTTTTGGCTTAGATTGGTGAGGTTAATCTGTTGTGGTCTTTGGATGTGAGACGATATTCTGAAAGGTAAAGCTGAGCCCCAGAAGATTAATGTCTCTATAAGAACCTGGCATGAGGTTCTTATAACATAAGCGTGAGGGATGGCTGTGCAGGCATTGCTCCAGTAGTCCTAAGAGCAATGTTCTTCTCTGAGTCCCCATGCAGAAGACACATTTACAGTCCCTGAAAGCAGAGAAGCAAGAGAGAAACTAACCTCCTGTGGATAAAATTTCCATTCTAGCCTGTATGGTTGCTGCCGTGGAGTATCCTCCTGCGTGAAACTACTGAGTTCATGTAACACTTCTGGTTAATGCAAAGTCTAACACAAACATGGCAAAACATACCACCTGCCTTATGCACTGACCCCTTATATCATACAGAGACGTGCCCAAGGTCTCAGTTCTAATTTTCAAGATTCCTATTACTTCAAACAGCATATCTAAATAAATTATTTCCATGGAAATATGATGGTGGTAAGAAATCTAGAATTTCAGTCAAGGTGAAACATTTCAGTACCTGATAGAGACTAGACCAAGCTCTTTCTGCCTTCAGCCACTACTATAAGACAATTTTTAAGTAAAAAAGAAGAATGTTGGGTTTTTACAGAATCTGCTTTTTCTATCTTTACATTTGTAATTCTCAGGCACAAACTTTTTACAGCATTTCCTCAGCCAAAACTTCAAAACTGAAGGGTTTACTAGCATTGTCAGTATGACAGAAAACTCATTAATCACACTTTAATGAAACAATTTAGGTAAACCCTTGAGACCTACATTCAACTTACACATTATTTTTCGCTACAAAGGTTGGAATAGTTATAGGAACTCTCCCTTTTTCAGATAGGGTCTTGCATTGTTTATTCTTCTCAGAGTAAAGTAAAGAAAATACCCACTTTTTAAAAAGGGGTTCTCCATTTGGCTTGTCAGAAGTTAACAATCACGTTTTCTCTGCTCAGACAGAAATGGTTATCAGTTTGAGTTGGCAGGATCTACGCTCTGGCCAAATGACAGGAAAATATTTGTGCCTTCCAAGATCTTCAGACAAGAGGTTTGTAGGGTAGCCTGCTGATGTCCAGCTATGACAAATGCTGCAGTGTGCCAAACAGGTTGCTACTCACTGTTGAATAATTAAATGCTGTACACTGATCTCATCTTTATAGAATCAGCTTACAAAAGCCACCATGCCAAACCCCACTCTCTCCTCCAAATCCCAAGTCTGCCTGGTTCCTAAAATACTATGAACTTTTAGATGCCAAAAATCTCAGCTAGCCGAAGCACCATAGGTTCATATTTCTCCCTTGTCTGCAATAGATGCAAAAATGTGATGCATAATGTGCATGAACTATACATATTTTTAAATGTTTTTTTTAAGTTCCAGATCTCATATACAATTAAATATCCCAGATATTTATCAGCAATGTTCTTTGTTGCTCCTCCAGTGAGCTAGTCTTGGCTAGATGCTTGCTTGGTCTCATTTTCTGCACATTTTCCACCTGAGAAATTTTGTTTATCCCCAGATATATTCTCTCCTACCTTGACTGAGGTAAATACTTGACTGTATTTAAAACTGTGGAATATCCAACAGTTTAAAATAATAACATGATCTAAAAACCTTCCTCTTCCTGACATAAGCAGAGGAGCCATCAGCTGGCTTTCCTTTCCCCCCTGCAGAATACTTTATCTTTTAAATCCAAGCATTCTCTCTGTGATCAGGAGAAACTTGTCATGGTCTCATGGTCTTCAAGATGCTGTATTTCAAGGATGGATCCTCACTTGGTGATTTTCTGGTTCCATGAATTTACCTATTTGAAAATGGTCATTTGTCTGTTAAATTGGTCCAAAGATATCTGCAGTAATGTGGACTTTCACCCATGGTACATCCAAGCAGTAAGGAAAGTATCTGTATACTTGATTTTCTCAACAAGTTACAATCTTAAAGTAGATTTTAGCTGTTTGGGTTTTTTTGTTTGGTTGGTTTTTGTTTTTTTGTAATATGGGTATCAGATTTGCAAAACTTTTGTGTACCCAAACTAGTGTCAAACTAGTGTGACAGCATAGTTAGATGAGTTTATGAATAGCCACCATAACTTTCCCAGCTTTGACCACTAGAATATGAATTGGTGTTTCTTATCTAAGACATAAAAGAATTATGAAAACCTGTCAAATCTTTAAGCAGATGATGTAAAATCGGAACAAAGCCCAGCAAATCTCCTTTCATTTGCAAGCTGCCTGGTAAATGATCCAGTTTTGAGCACTCTCATTTCTGGATTTGCCCACTTACTTGATTCACCATTTCATATTTTACATATTAAAAATCAAAAAAGCCTACCATAGAATCATAGAATTGCTCAGGCTGGAAAATACCTTCAAGATCATCAAGGCCAGCCTTGTCCCAGACTTATTACCGTATCACCCTATTCCTGGTGGCCCACCACTAAACCATGTCCCCAGGCACTACATCAGGTGATTTTTAAATACATTCAGGGATGGAGACTCAACCAGCTCCCTGGGGATCCTATTCCAGTACTTAACAACCCTTTCTGTAAAGAAGTTTCTCCTGATATCCAACCTAAATCTCCCCTGACGCAACTTGAAGCCATTTCCCTTTGTCCTGTCATCTGGCACCAGTGAGAAGAGACCAACTCCACTCCCACTACAACCTCCTTTGGGGTATTTGTAAAGAGTAATAAGGTCTCACCTCAGCCTCCTTTTCCCCAGACTAAACAACCCCAACACCCTCGGTTGCTCCTCATAAGGGATGTTTTCAGAACCCTTCACCATCTTCCTTCACTTCTTTGGACTTCTCCAACACCTCAATGTCCTGTTTGTATCCAGGTGCCCAAAACTGAACACAGTACTCAAGGTGGGGCCTCATCAGTGCTGAGTACAGGGCCAGGATCACTTCCCTGGTCCTGCTGGTCACACAGTTTCTGACACAAACCAGAATGCCATTGGCCTTCTTGGCCACCTGGCACATTGCTGGCTCATATTCAGCTGACTGTCAATCAATACACCAAGGTCCTTTTCTGCCAGCAGCTTGCCAGCCACTCTTCTCCAAGCCTGTAGCATTGCCTGGAGTTGTTGTGACCAAAATGCAGAACCCGACACTTGGCCTTACTGAATTTCTCATCCCAACGATCCAGTCTGTCCAGGTCCCTCTGTAAAGCCTTTCTACCATCCAGCAGATCAACACTCCCTCCCAACTTGGTGTCATCTGTGAACTTACTGAGGGTGCATTCAATCCCCTCATCAAGATCACTAGTAAGATGTTAAACAGGAGTGGCCCCAGGACTGAGCCCTGGGGGACACGACTCGTGACTGGCCACCAACTGGATTTAACTCCATTGACCACAACTCTCTGGGCCTGGCCATCCAGCCAGTGTTCAGTTCAGCAGAGTGTATGTTCATCCAAGCCATGGGCAGCCAGCTTTCCATTAGGATGTTATGGGGGGCAGTGTCAAGGGCTTTAGTAACCATCTGGTTACTAGTTGTCCAAAAGATTCAGAAAAGATTTATTTCTGGTACATAGCTTCAGTAGATTTAACTGCTAAAATCCCCCATACTACAGGTTTCACATTTCAGGTACTCCTTGTGTTCTCTACTGGAGAGTTACTAATAGCCCAAAAATAACAAGTTTCTCATACACTGTATCTTTAAAGATGAACCTTCACAAACACAGTTTGTAGGGTACCTTTCCTAGCAGCAATCACACATTTATTAGCTATATTACAACCTAACTCAACCAGTTTATTAGCATCTTGGCTTATATTCCAACAGAATTTTGATGAATGACAGTTCACAACTCATTTTGTCTGTTTGGAGATCAATTAGGTGAATAGGTTGTGGATTTCCATGCCAAAAATATTGAAGAGGGCTTGCCTTACGGTTACATTCAAGTTCTAGGATTCTCTCTAATGTCTACTAGCCAAGCCATTAGAGCCCATTTACAAGCAAAACTAGTTGCATTGATTTTGGCACTGTCAAAATAGATGATTCCCTTTTGATGTGCAGAACTTAATTCTTTGTCTGGATGAATGACTTTTACTAGCATGCTCCATTCAGAATTGCCATCTTTGTAACAGCTGTATTTAAGCCATTGATGCAATTGCTGTCTATCTGAATTGATTTCACTAGACTTGTTTAATTTATCTTCAAATGAATTACTGTTTTAAAAAATTCAAAACATATAGAATGAAGATGATACTTGTTTTCAATATCAGAGGTATTAAACAGTTTTTTGAAGAAAGATCAATTTTGTTTGTGGAGCTGTTTCTCTCGGTACACTGCTGCAGGTGATTGAGATAGCAGTTTACTAGTTTATTTAGAATTAATTTCTTCTCCATTAGGCATTATAAACTCAACCCCAAATTCATCCTTAAGCTTGACAATTCCCTTCTTTTTCCCTGGAGATGTTCATTGATGCACAGTGAATGGGGAATAAACATTTCTGCTAAAGGTAATTTGTTCTCTCAATCTTCTTCGCAAATGATCTTTCTATCATTTTTGTCCTCTTATCTTCAAACATGCATTTGGATCTTATACAAGTTCTGGTTATCTAGCGAAGCCTTCCTTCCCCTTGACAGAAAAAGCCATGTATCACCACAGAAATATCACATAGCTGAAGTCAACAGGGACCTTTGGAAGTCATCTGACTATGTCCAGACAGCTCTTGACTACTGCCAAGGAAGGAGATTCCACCGCTGCTCCAGGCAATTTGTCCCAGTGTTTGGTCACTCTTACAATTAAAAATTGTTTTCTAATATACAGGAGAAACCTGTGCTTTAGTTTGGCTCATCGCCTCTGGTACAGACACTGCTCCCATCACGAGCAGAACAGAACTACACAATTTCCTGACAAAATTACAAGGCCATTTTTTATTTTCTTGCTCCTTTGAACACATATTCCCTTGTCTACCATGCTAACTTAAGCCAAGTCAGCAAGAAATTTGCTCAAAGGTGTAAGATTTCTGTATGAATTGGATCATGACTTGTTTTCTCCTTCTCAAGTCTTAGTGGACCTTAAAAAGAACTGTTGAAAATGTACAGTATTGCTGATAGCTTTTAAATGGTATCATCAAAAACCTGACCTTCACTGTCATCTGTAACCATTCATTTTCTTTCAGCAGTGCATTTTACAGCTATTTTCTGTTACTAAGTTCAAAGTTGCCCAAAACTTCAATATCCTCTATTTTCCAGAATGCTTTCTGATCTAGCACCATCAGGTCACTGACTCTTTCATGTGACTTGACTTACTAATGTTTTATGGCTCGTTTTCTCAATATGCTGAAATATTTTGTTCTAGACTTCATCTCTGTTTAAGAGATACTTTTTCTGTCCTTCCTAGGAATCCTCTAGTTGTCCTTTTTTCAAAAGGAGTTTAATTACTTTCACTTCCTTAAAAAAACAGCAGAACCTAGCAGTTTCAGGTGTTCTGTCTACGTGTGTACAACACCTACCATAGAGGTTTGCTCATTATACATTATTACTCATTTTATTGCACTAGTACAAGACAGTTGCTGTGCAGAAAGTCTTTGAAATTGTCTTGAAGCTAGCATATGTATATTAAAGTATATATACTAATGAATATGGATTTTCAATATATATATATTATATATATACATATATAAAAATATACATATTTTTATATGTATATACAAAAATATACATATACCTATATAAAATATAAAAATTACTTTGATTTCATGGCTTTCATTTCCTTCCTGTACAAAGCTGATGGTCTAAAGAGATACGAGTTCTAAAGAGGAAGGTGTAAACGGCCTAATTTCTTCAGAATTAATTTGGTTGCATTCCATTCTACTGAGATTTTAATATTCAAGTTACTTGAACTAGAGATATTTTTTCCAAGCTAGTTGTAACTACAGTGTATTTGGTTCTGGAAAACAGTTAGAAAACTCCCAAAATAGAAATAACTCAAAGAGAAAGCATCTCCAACCACAGAAATTTTAGATTTGTTGGGCAATTATGTAGATAGGTTGATCTTAGAGGGTCCCCAGTAGCCAAAGCTCTAACAGTGGGCAATATCAAAAAAGTCTCTGGTTTATTTTCACCTGATCAAGACAGACGAATTAATTCTGAGCATGTTCAGGACCTTTGGAAAGTAAATTGCAGGTAAACTTGGGCATGACTAACAGGTCCTGGAAAGGAGATTGTGTTATACCATGCCAGCTGTGCAGACCACTGACAGAAGAGAGTTTGTGAGCACTCTCCCATCTTCCTTGATGAGTATCAGCTATTCCTGGATTATCAATATTGGATTTATCATACCCAATTTCAGCTCATTAATGTACCAACTTCTTTTGGAAAATTAGGGAAAGAGAGAAGATGAGATTGGGGGTTGGGGGGAAACGGTACCAAAGCCCATTCAAGGAGATTTTCAGAGAAAAAAGTTTGTTCCTGAAGCACAGGCAAGTACTGTGAGGCAGTTGTGGCAGGCAAGCAAGACATGTGCCCCATTTGCACGGTCATTGTTGCAGATTAAAAGCATGTAATTTTTTAAGAGCTGCCTGAGTTCTCCCATCTCAGGCTTCAGTTGATGCTGCCATAAGTCTGACTCCTGAAAGCTTTATAATGTGCACTGGACAGCATGGAAAGGCTGTGCATATGGTGGAGCCAACAAGTGCCTACACAGCTGACACGCTAAGAAATGAGAAAGTATTACACAAGGAATAACTAAGTCAGATAGAAATGGAAGTAAAATACCTTTCTGAGCAGACCACACAAGTTACTTTGCAGGTAAATTTTCATTTGAGAGCAACAGTCTTCCTATTTGGTGGATGTGTGTGAGGCACTGGAAGCTGTGATGGTTGTAAAGGAGGACAGACAGACACTGCTTGGATTGAACTCTCCAGTTCAGCCATACCCTTAACATGAGTTATCTTATTGACCATCGTTCAAAAGGCAACTCTCTAACAGGCACTGTATGGCAGAAAGAGTATGTTATATTGAGAACATGAAGCTCTGGATGTATGATTAAAAGTATCCCTGTCTTTACGTTTCCAGTAATAGAAATTTACGTATGTGGTGAGGTCTTAAAATTTAGTTATTTTCTCATTATCCTCAATGTTCTTTAATAATTTATCTAAGGGAAGAAGAGCAATTTAAATAATGCATTATTGCTATGGCATAGAAATTCTGGCACACACACACAAAAAAAAAAAAACAAAAAAAAAACCTCCAACCAAAAACCACAAAAAACAGAAAAAACAAAAAAATCCCCCCAAACCACAAAAAAAGCTAGTGATACAACGTGGACTTTAAATATATATTAGGTCATAAAACCTGTATATTAAAAGACTCACACGTTCACAACTATAAACTTTTGCAGGCAGGGGAAATTTGTACCAGGAAGAACACTGTCTGAAAATACCAATAGTTTTCCAATAAGTGGACCGTAATCTATATAATGTATTAGATTTTTTTTTTATGTTGTCTCTTTCAGAAGACAGGCTTTTGGCTGTTTTTTATTGTTGCAATTCTTCATATTATGACAGAGATGAATCTGTTTTAGACTTTGTCATATACAAAACCTAGGCCAGAAATCTTTTAAATCTGAGCAATATATTTTAGGGGCAGTACAAGACACATGTCAAGATCCAGCATCTGTTATTTTAAAGCATGATGGACAGATATATGTCAAATGCAGCTAATTTAATTTTTTAAAAAAATGAATTAATTGGTAACTTGAATTAGAGGAATATGTTCTGTGCAGTTAGTGATGCTGACATCAACAGATGTTAAGGATGACCTTAAAAATGGGAAGGGGTGCTTTAAATTCGATCCCTATCAATTATTGTCTGCTGCAGTTAGGTGTTACATACTTTTTTTTTTAATCTTGAAACATAAAGTTCAAAATCATGAGGATTTACATTGCATGTGTATACTTTTATATTTATGGCTTAGACTATCAACAAATGGAATAGCTTCAAGCACTGAATAAAATTTATACTCATTATGCCCAAGCTCCATCAGCACTTTTGGAAGCACACCTGTGAAGCATCTATTCCCATTCAACTTGTCATACGTAATTTCAACATTACATTAGCATTTTATTATATTCTTAATAGCATTCCATATAATTATAGCTTAACTGTTATTTTCACTTTACTTTCTAATGGTGTATTTGTTAATTTAATTTACATAGCTTCCAATCCACTGCTGTCATGTGCTTAAAAGAGAAATGAGACAAAAAAAAAAAAAATCTGGAATTTTATACCTTCTGTTATTTTCTGGTAAGTCAGTGAAAGGTTTATTTTGTGAAGGAAGAGCTATCCACTCCCTTCTCACGTCGTGCCGCAGTCATGATATAAACTACATACTGAGCAAGGAGTTCCTTCTCACTACAGACAGTCATTCCCCAAACCTACAAATATATCAACACATTCCCAAGGAAGGCATACTTGTTGTTCAACTTTTTTAAAAAATTTAAAGTAGTTATGGCTAGGTCATTAATGACACTGAGCACATCTCACAATAACATTATATTTTATTAGAGATCTTATTTTACATATCCCCATAAGATATAAAATGTTCCAAGAGAAAGTATCAAAAACCTTCAGTTGAATTCAGTTTGTCTCATACAATAGAAGCAAGCAAATCAAATATATTTAAGACAAAAGGAATATAAGAAAAATAATCAGTACAGGTACAACTCTGGTATGGAAAATAATGACAAGGCTTTAAACCTCATCATACACAGCACTGTCTTTAAAAACAGATGGGAAGGATGCTTGGTTCTCTTAACCAGTATTTATAAACCCAGCAGCTAGAAAAATAGGGAAAAAAAAAAAAAAAAAAAAAAGATTAAATTAGATGGAAAATACACAGGAAAAACAAGAACATAACTGAAGTATCCAATATAACAAAAATTTAGCATAAGAGTACATGAAGAGTTCTTAAAAAACAAAAGCTGATGCCACCGACAGCCACATTCTGGACTAATTAAAGTAAAATTGACTAACAGGAAAGAATCCCAAATGGAAGGCTGCTCTATTGCTAAAAAACAACAACAACAACAAAACCCAAAACAAAACAAATAAAGGAAGATTAAATCTGCTGGTTAAGGAATATTCAGGCATCTTGATTGTTCAGCTGCTAATAAAAGATCAGGTGCTATATGAAACATCTTTTGGACGCAATTCCAACAGGTAAAATGCTTTAAAACTTTATTGCATCAAAAATTTACTTTTCTGCCTGAAACTGAAATAGAATTTTGAAAAATCTCTTGAACAGAACATATAAACATCTCTGAAGTGTTTTTAATTCTGAGGATGCAACAAAACATGAGAAATTTTTGCTGGCAAATCTACCAAGCTTTGAGTTCCAACGAACAACAGTATTTTCAAATACTACAGCTAAGAAAAGTTACAGTACATGTTTATTGCATGAAAAAATCCATGTATTGGGATCTGATTCTTCCATTTGTGGTTAGTGGTTTTTTATATTCTTGATGTAACTTGCACCAGGTCCTACAAAGTATTCCATTAATTACAAAACACGCAGGAGATTGAATTAAGTAGGGAAATCTACACAATCTCAGAGATCCAGCCTGTGACAATGTATAAAGCTTCATCTTGATCTCCTTTTAAAATAGCCTGCAGCTAGACGATATAATCTGATACACTGTGGAACAACAATGAAGAAATTAAATACAGTAGGCAGCATCAGTGTTAGAGAATAGCACATCTTTTTGCCAGCTACGATGACTTTTAATGCGTTACTATTAAATGTAAGCAATGACATATGGAAACATAAAGCATAAGAGAGAGAAGAAAAAGCTATAAGGATAAATGGCAACTAGGAAACTGGATTATCCTCAAGTGGATGTTTATATATATTAACTGTAAACAGCAGTTTTACATACGGTAATATTTTTCACACTTGATGGCTTCAGCACTAACATGTGAATTACTTAATATGTGAAAAGAAAGCAAAAAGTAAGACTCCATTCCTCAGTAATGCGAACACCAGCAATGTTGAGGTTGCAAGTTTGAAAAATGTCATTTAAAATATAGGCACACGATTCTGAATTAATAGATCACCACAGTCTGTGACATACAAGCACATGTTTTGATGGGTTTGCAGACAATGACTTGCTTCCTATCAGCTCTCTGCATTAAGCTGCGATTTCCTTGAACATTTCTGAATTTAGGTTTTACAGTAACATTTTTCTTTGTCTTATGACACCATTTTAATGCATTCAAATAGTCAAAATGTTCAGAACAAGATAGCACAAACTTGGTGCAGGAGGACATAGATCAGAGTGTGGCCAGCATTGTCAAATAAGAGATACACAGTTTAAGTTTTATCCATCTTTTCCCCCAAAACATTAACATAGACACCAAAATTGTAACAAGACGTATCAAAAAATAAGGCACATTTATCTTGATATGATAATCTTGAAATACAAAACTCATTTTAGGGAACATCAGTATCTGAATGAGTTTTATAAGAAGTCTTGTAGTCATGGTAACTATGGACATCATGCGTTACAATGGAATAATTGCACATATCCCAGTGTGTCAAGTAACAAAACGGGAGTTTTATTAAACACTTCCACTGCAAAATTTTGTAGATTCATGTTTTTCTATTTACATAACTCAGGTGAATGGTAGAAGCATTAAAACCTACCATCAGTTATCACAAGTATTTCAGGCTTTTTACCACAATTAATATAATCCCCTTTGTGTAGAATAAATTGAAATTAATTGTGGAATAAATTGAGATTACTGTCATTTATATAAAGGATTGTAAATATTTGGACTTTAGCTACTACACACAAAATTTTATTCCATTTTACTTCCAAGCTGCATCAGGACTTTCCACATTGAATTATTTTTAAAGAAATTCATCAAGGATCACCAAAGAAGGCTGTTTAAAATCCAATCCCCTCTTTATGAAAATTAGAACACCAAAAACATTATTAGTTAGCATTTAACCTGAGATGTCATCTTTTGAGAGGTTAAAATCCTTAGAAATTTCTTCACTTGTTGCATTAACTTATACTGATGTTGCTGTTTTATGAAAACAAAACAAAAAAAGTTACTTGCAACATGGCTTTTCACTGTGTTGGTCAAAAAATTACAGAATGCATGTTTTTCTCACAGTATCCAGAAGCTGGAATAATAACAACAATAATAATAATAATGTGCTTTTTATTGCACGTGAAACTTAGAGGAGATATAATCGTCAAATCCTCCTCTCTGAGTTTTCAAGTCAGAATTCATCTTAGCCGAATCCGAAATGTATTGATCTCCATAGAACTCATATTTATTTCACTTATATTTCTGGCATCTGGAGGTGAATGCATCAAAGATAAAGATGTGGGTTTAAGACTTTCCACTCTGAATTTGTTGAAGAGTTTATGCACCTTTATCTGCAAAAAAATTAATAGTAAAACATGTTTACTTGTTAAAGCTTATACATGGTCATTCCCACACACTAAATTTTTATCAGTTGGAAAGAGGCTTTCAAGGTAAACTTAACTATTATCCTGGAAGTATAACTCTTGATAAATAATAACATAGAATTCACCTATAATTTGAGTTAAATATTAGTGTTTCTTGAAAGGTAAGGTACACATAAAATGTCAGTATACCTTTCCCTGAGTAGTGGAACAGTGCAGACCCGTGTCTCTGTTTGAAAATCTACAGTCAAATCCCTTTCTGTGAAGAATCAGAGCAGCTTCATCAGATGGCTCAACATCTACCTACAAATAAACAAATAAATAAACAGAAATAAAAGATCACTCAGAAAGCAGCAGAGCTAGAAAAACATCTTAGGATGTCATAAAATTATTGTTACCTTAGAGTGAAAGAAACACTTAAGCAATAAGACCAAACACAGAAAGGGCTAAAGAGCAAAGAGAAGTACCTGATTTGGTTTACACCATCACTGGTGCATTTCATCACAGTGTTGCACTTAAAGTAGACATTTTTATGCACACAAAATAATACTGTCTATCAGAACAAAATAATAAAAATCATACAGCAAAACCCTGACTTCCTGTAAGTAAATTGAGGTTAAAAACAACAAACAAAATGACCAAAAAAAAAGGGTTATCAACACTTTCTCTATTACTGTGGAATTCTCTTGTGGTAATCTTCATAACAGATATATTTTTAATTTTCAAATGATAGCACAAATATTTAATATCTTAAATTTTTTTACATTAAATATTATCTTAATTAAAATTTAAAAAAATTAAAGCATAATAGTAATTATTATTGACACCTTCAGGAAAAGAGTTCTGGTAAGTATAAGCATCTATGATACAGTAGTCACTCTTTTGTGGTTTATCATGCACTTTATGATGCACGTAGCATCCATGTGTAATACATTAAGCTGTTCTAACCTAGTATGAAAGCAGTGAAAGACTTGAGTGAGTTGCTGCAGCATCTGCATCTACTTTAGCTTACCTCTTCTTATCTCATCTGTAGGTAAACAAGATTAAGTGTGTGCAATCCTAAGGAATGCCTGAGCAAAGAGTAACTTAATTTACATTAAATACAACCTCTAAACACGACCACGCTAACTGTATACAACAACATCCCCAGTCCTGTAAAACTTCACAACATTGATACGCAACAAAAAATCCCTATTTGCTGTACTATCAGATTTCTGACTATCTTCCTTGAAAGCGCTGCTGAAGTTTGATTTTATTTTGTTCTCTTAGAAATAAAATGTGGTTCTCACAACAAGCTTATAGATGAAAAAAAAAAATTGGTAGGCTTTCTTATAACCAGTATCCCAAGGCAACAGTGCCACAGTTTTGATGAGAAAAAAAATCACAACACATTTAAACACTTTTTAATCTTATTACTGTAAGCTAACAGACTTCCACTGAAAAGTTCAAGCAACATGGCAGAAAGATGTATTTATATTTAGTATAAAGGGACAAGTGTACTCAGTTTTTGAATCCTGAGGGCCAGCCTCCTTAAAGTTGGCAAATCCTGCATCAAGCAACTGAAAATTGGAGGATTATTAAAAATTTCTTAAAATTTCATATTCCTAAGGCATTTGACTGTTCCAAGACAAGATCACGTCTTGCAAAAATAGCAATATTCGTCCCCCTGTGAAGAGCAGCATTTAAAAGGAAACCAAATATTCTTTTAATGTTATTTTTTACATGTCAATGCATTTTCCTGCATTCTGATTTCTATCTTACATCTTACTAATAGCTTCTTTTTATTTGGTAAACCTTTATGTGCAATACCAATCCTACAATTTATTGAAAGCTGACTTAATAGCTAAAGCAGTCTACATTTCTGGGAAAAAAATGCATTGCATCAATTAGCCAGAATTATGACACTTGTCATTCAAAGGCTTAGAAGACAAAGAAAGGATGCAGAAAGCAAGGACAGATTTTTAAAGGCTATCATGGCATGTGAGAAATTATTTGCAAAGCATTTCAGCATTTCTGCTGTGGGAAAAAACTGTTCTGTACATATGGACATATGTTCTGTATCATTGCAATAATGGCCCTAAAAATACTGGCAATATAGATTTTGAGGGCCCAAAGTAATGCTGCAAGCTCAAGAGCTGTCAGTCAAGTAATCACTGAAATATGCAGTTATGGACAGGAAACACCTCTTCAAATTGGGATAGTGGGGCTGCTATAAGCCATGTAAAATTCAAGGATTCACCTATAAGTAGTAAAATGGAACTAAAAAAAAAGAGAGCCACAGCTTCCATTTCACAGATTTCACAGTCACATGATAGAAGAGAAGGAAGAGTTTAGCCACAAGAGAAGGAAGTTTAGCCCTTGAAAAGGGAGAGGGGGGTGCTCATGAAGGTTTGTCCCTGAACATGGCATGCTGAAGCAAAGAGATGCTGCTGAACAGACTGAGGTAAATGAAAACGGTGAAGCGTGGAACATACACTTCACATGAAGATTTAGTTCAACACGAAGCTTCTTCCTAACTTTTAAAAGGCCTAAATCCACAGAATCACGAGTCATTACACTTCCAAATAAGAAACAGTCACAGCTGAAGGAATGCACAAGAGATCAAATAACGAAGTGTGAGAAAGTAAAGTTTTAAAATAAGTATTAAGACAAAAAATTAAGAACAGTGATAAAACAGTAGCTAATGACAAGTTCTGCAGATACTCTGAATATACTATGAAATTATCACAGGTGAGCAGTTCTAACTAAGCCACCATGGAGACTCTAAGGGAATAAGGACAACTGTAGTTTGTAAGTATCTAGGTACGGCTGAAAGGTATTTCATCTATGGCAACAGCACTGGTGAGTGATCCTGCAATATACAGTAAAGTTAATACATCCATACGTCAAAGCGTGTTAAAAAACTGCAAAGAATTTATGTAAGAGTTGGCAAAAAAAGGATGCCCATTTCTACTTCTATGGTTTATTAAAAAGAAAATTTAAATACCTCGTTAAAATTATGTTAGTTCCTTTGCAAGGAAAAAAAATATTCAGTACAAACCAGTTTCTTCATTTGTTGTTTTTTTAAAAAATTTTTTGTTTTGTAAATCTACTAGAGAACAGATCCACAGAAACCAAGGATTGTAAAGCTGATTTAGTTAGAGTGATTAAAATTGGTCCTGTATTTAACCTTAAAAATACATTAAGAATTTATTCACATGGATATTAAAGGAATGGTAGATTTTAAGTCTTCCAAATGTAACCAGATGTGTTTAAAACTATATGCTTTATTACAAACTCAAATTATTGTGCCCCCTCCAGAGAGAGAATAATGTACTATGCTTTACTCAGACACAAGTCTACAGTTCTTGCAAAATTAACAAAAATTAGTCGCTATGCTGCAGTTTCTCACAACATATAAACCTTCCCCCCCCAATGCTTTCCTACAATAAAGTAATTAAATGACAGCAATAATGTACATGATACGTTTGCTCACAAAAAACAGTGGTTTGACTTTACCTTAGACTGGATTGTTCTCAGATTGACTATATGCATGTCACAAGGCATAGATGACACGAGTGGAGAAAAAGTGTTTAGCATCTCTGGGACACCTGAATCTGCATATGTTGTCATTGGAATTACAGGATGATTTAAGAAAGATGAAGTCATATGGCTAAGAAGTGAGGGAAAACTGACTGATGCCTTCTCTTCATTCTGCAAAATACAAGAGAAAATATTTGTAAAAGTAAGTTATTATATCATCATATCTAAATTTGAAACCAACTTACTTTATACAAGATTCCATTAACCTAATAGAAAATTTTGATCTATAGAGCTATTTCTGGAAATTTCCCATCATTCATTAATTATCTTATAGTACTAAGTGTACTTCTACAAATCATTAGTATATCTTTCAAAATTATCATTGGATGACACCTCATTTAAAATCATTCCTCAGTTTTCTGTTAGCACTTAATATGTAAATGTGGTTTAGAGAAAGAAACTAGCTACTACTTCAGCAAGTTGCTCCCATCTACTCAGAATCTACTTGAATACTAACAGCCAGCTAGTCTTCTGAAGGATTCCTTTTCTGCATAAGCTTCCCATCTGTATTTCTTACCCAATTTATTCAAATTCATGTAAAGTGTATGCCACATTCTTTCTTCTTAAATCTAACTTCTTAAAAATGCTGGAAGAAACTGCAACTACCATGTTTGTCTTGGTACACAGTGCAAAAGACTTTTTTCAGCAGTCTTATTTCAACATCATGCCAGCAGGAACAGAAGGGACTCTCTCCCAAAATTTTACAAGTTTCATTCTTTTCCAAATTTTGCATTTGCAAAGCTCTTACGTAACTGCAGAAACTGTGCTACAAACCCAGATGACTAAGTCCAACATATTCACAAAGGCTCGTTAAACTCCAAAGAAGTTGAAATAAAAAAATAAAGGAACCTTAGAAAGGCAATTTCTGGGTTAGAATGACAATGAAGACAAGGTAGAAACCGGTGAAAACTTACTTGCTCTTTTCTCTTGCACACTTAATCAGATAAGGCCTTTTGATTACAGCTAAACAAGTGATCTCTAGTGAAAACACTGCAGAAAGTCTACTGAAAACACAGTATCTTAATGACTGATGTCTTAAATTTGCATTTTATGATAGGCTGAAAACATGGGAATAAAAAAATAAATGGGAGCTACTTAAAGCAAAGGGGAGGATTATTTATCAGCTTATAATGGAGAGACATAATAGTAAGGCCTGTTTAGGGGTGTGCATGCATATTTATTTATATCTCTGCAGCAGCACTGCATGCATATGCTGACACAGTAGCAATTGAAAATATGGCAGAGCCAAACTGATGCAAGATGATAATTTCTGTTTTATTCCTGGTACTCTTCTTAGTAATAATTAAAATTTTGCCTCTTTGGTACCTAGCAGGCACTACAACTAGTATTTTCACAGATCTATTATGACACCCAAATTACTTTCCAAAAATGGTACATAATTGATAGTTGTGTAAGATTGCTCCTCCGTGTGCCACACTACATTTATTTATATTTAATTACACCTACCATTTGCTGCATCCTTAATCAGTCTTGAGTGCTCTTATAACTCAGTTGGCCTTGACTTTTTTAAATTATTTTGAATGGTTCAGCACTACAGGAAAAATTCCTTGTCATGATTTTCTTCTCTTCCAATTAATGTATGAACAAGTTTCCTTTAAGTACATCTAAAGCTAAAATTCTTCTGTTCTGGTGACTGCATGCACGCTCTACCCATAGGGAAAATATACATTTACATGTTCTTCAAAGAAGAATTAGTTGTTTAACCCCAAAAGGAACACCACTTACTACAGTTGTGCTGAAGTGAGTAAAAGCATTTTATTGTTTTATTGAAACTATTCAATTTTTTTTTCTGTAAAATAAGTTGATAGCTTGAATCTGAGATCTTATAGAAAGGTCTCCTAGACCTTTAATCACACATGGATCAGTCAAACAGCTTATTCAACCTATTATAATATTTAAAACCAAAGATATCTCTAGAGCCCTTGAATATCGTTTCTATTTCTAGGCACATTACCTGACAACAGAAATAAAAACTATGGTCCAGCAACAACAGCTGTTTGAGTTCAGTTTCTCATATGTATTTTTAAACAACTTTTAAACACACTCAAAGCATTTCAGATCAGTAATTTTGCCGAAACAGAATTCATGTTCAGCCATTTCCTTCTCTAAATTCAAACATTCCCTCACACACTACAAACATGCCAAAGCAGAAATGCACGCTTGATACTCAGCACACTTCCCCTCCACTCCAGAGACTTGTAAAGAAGGGTGAGCCATCAAAAACATTTTAACAAATCAGCTTTTATACACAAGAAAATTTTTGCTCTAAGGCATATGACCTCAAGAAGGGCCATAGCGTGTTATAGAGAATAGTGACTGAAAAATCATCCTATACAGAGCAACTTTAGGCCTGGAAGTACAGTGTTTGCTGAAAACAAGCAGAACTCGCTTAGATGTCCTCATAATTTCAGAAACAGATGTTCCTCAGAAAATGTCACCAACGTAACTGGGGACGAAGAGATATGAGAACTTTCTGAAAGTTTATGTACCATGTACAGAAAAAGTACTGTATACGTAATTAGAAGAAAAACACCGATGTGTCAAAACCTTGCCCAGTTCACAGAGACCAGAAGGAAAAAATGGGAGGCAACTTTGTATATTGGCTGACATGGAAGTTATAAAAACTCCCATGGTAAAAATAGCACCTCGTCTAGGAACAGACAGCAAAGGGCAGGTCAGTCTTCTAGGATGGAATACTTTCATAAGGCTAACAGAAGTAATATCAAGAAAAAAAAGTGGTTTTTATATAGAGATACAGTAATGTATGTTCCAGTTGAGAAACCAGGAAAAAATGAAGGAAAGTCACTGGAAAATTGGAAAAAGAATGCACATCTGAGAGAATAGTTTACTGTAAATGGTCAGTGGGGCAGAATTCTCAATAACCCAAAGCAGAACTGTCAAGTGTGGCTCCTCACTGCCTGGATTCTTGAAGTAACTTGGCAACTGTAGAGAAACAGCCTTGAAGGCAAATGGTAGAACTGGAGCTGATTCAATTGGGCTCATTTTTGCTCCCAACGTGTTTAGATGTTTTATCACAAGCATAAGCATTGTGCTTAAGCAGTACCCACTGTGAAACACTGCACTAAGACTTAAGTGGAAATTTTATCTTGAATCTTGTATTCTCACACCTGGAACAACATTCAGTTTTGGACTGCACAGAAGTGCAGTCATTCAGTCAGTCTATATAATAGCAATGGGAATGGGGAGTACAGCAGGCATGAAAAGCTTCCAGGAAACCAAGGGAAAAAGTTTTTCTGACAACACTGTGAAGACAATGCTAAGACAGAACATCCAGAAGGGACATTTCAAATCCCTCTTCCTCCTAGGTAACTCACAGTAATGAAAGGATTGGAGTATGTTTTTCCCCTCTCATTCCAATCATCTGGAATTTAAGGAGGGCTCTGAAAAAAGAGATGGGGTTTTGTACATAGAGACAACAAATCTGGAAGAATGGTTACTCTGTACACATTCACTATGGGGGTGGCATCAGTATGCTGCTGATGCCAGGTCAGAAGATGTAGTCCCACAGTCTCCATGTCATTAAAGTACTGCTCTCTCAAAACTGGCATTATCTCCTCAACCTCAGTAACAGTGTTTAACACTCTCAAATGTGATTTCAGCTCCATTGGCAGCCTTACAAACATTATATCCTGGCAAGATTCTGACAAATGCCACTGATAGAGCTGAGTGTTTGCCTAATGAGCTCTAACCAAAGCAAATACTGCCCTTCTAAACTACATTACAGCATGTTCATAAACAGTTATCCAAATGAAAACTGTGTTGAAATACAGCTCCTAGAGTGACTGCACAATAGATGCAAATAAATCTTTATATAGGAATTTTCTTTGTCATCTAAAGTAATGTAAATGGTTCTCAATTTTTAGTTTTGAGGACAAATAAAAAACAAGCCACACCCCATCTTACCCTCGGGTTTACAATTTGCAACAAGTTCTAAGAATATCAAATCATAAATCTTGACTATTTACTCCACGTCTGGACTGTTCTCTGCTGTTCTCTGTTCCCTAATCAGGTAAGAAATTTAATTTTAACTCCAAAACTCAACCAGCACACAAACTATCTGATCAAACATACTAAAATGTGAATGCTGACTTTTTAAACCAGTGCATTCAACTAAAATCTGGAAATAAATAGAGTTCTGGATTGAATAATAGAATTCTGCATCAGGGGATGCAGATCAAAGGAGTCTGATACCAACCACTACTGTTGGAATGAGAAGATCTCTTACTGTCTCTCATGCTGTGTGAAGAAACAATTATTACCAACTTTCTCTGTCACAGGTTCAGAAAATCAACTGGCAGCACTATTCAAAGAGGAATATTTCTGGACTGGAAAAGCTAATCTGTGGAGTGAAAGGACACTTCAGAGCATCTCTAGTTCCAAATCACAGAGAGATAATATTTTTAAGTATCTCTCAATCCTAATCTAGCAACTGAGAGCAACTGAGATGGTCAGTCAAAGAATCTAAAGCTTCCCAAAGACAAACAGCAAAAGAAAAATTTGTTTCTTTGTGCACAATCTAAAAATTGACAATCCATTTGCATGTCTGATGCTGCTGCTTCTACATGGGAACTACTATGTCAATCTGTTTATATGTGAAAAGTGTAACCGCAGTATAACACTGAGCATGTGAATATGCTGTTTTACAACACGTGACAAAAATAAGTGACAGATGCCTTAGCTTTAAAATGACATACATTCTTCCCTAAATGCAAACTTCTTGAATCTTTAAATATGTGAAGTGCTCCCCACTTGAGGAAGGAAGTATCTGCAAACACGGAAGAGTAAGAATATTGCACAACATTATTGCACACACGTTGCCCTAAAGATCTCAACTTGGGAGATAAATTTAGATTTTCTCTGGGACTGATACTAGTCAAACTGATGAAACTGACATCAAGCAGTAAGTGGTTTTATCAGAGCTGCAAGCCTTACATGCAGGACTGCCTGGCAGTTACCTGACCAAGTGGAAATCATACACACTTGTTTTAAATTCCTCTAAAGCTGTACACTGTAATACTAAAAGAATAATCAGTCAGACAAGTTCTGAAAGTCCTCCAGATCTGTATCACTCCCTTTCCTCCAAGGTCAATGTTTGGAGTTAGCTTGTCTGGAGTTAGTGTATGTAAAAACTCCTGTTGTTTTGAGAAGGAAATAAAGATGTTACATAGGTGTGCTCACACCCATAATGCAACAAATAGCAATTGGTCACTGTTAAAAACTGGATTAATTCTTCTGAAGTGAGTAATTCCTTTTCAGTGTCCAGGAGTGCAATGCTAGTGTAACTAATATGTAAAACAAAATACTAACCATCACTTTAAGTGGGTTTCAAATTGGCTACTGGCTGCAGAGGGAATTTTGTATGGAAATTAAATAAGGTGATAGGAAGACCTTCTCTGAGCAGCAGGATCCAGAACACTTAAGACCTTAAAGCTGCACAAGGATCTTCAGTGGAACAGTCTTCAGGTAATCTCTGTAAAAAACCAGGTGCTCTACAATGAATTAGACTTCTAGGGAGGCCTGGATAATTTGCAACTGGAAAAAACAGACACAAATGTGAGTACCGAACTATCCTGAAATCTTAAAAAGACTACAAATAACAATACTGATGCTGGATTATTTTCAGCTATACTAGAGCATCAGTCTTTCCTGAAATGCTGGGAGACAAAAATCTTGAAAAATATAAGGATTACATCTGCCTGAATTGTGCATATATACATACTTGTCAACACTGAAATATTCATCAGTTATATTTTTACACATCAAAGCAAAAACTCTTTCAGCACTATGTTTCAAGTCCTTTACTGAGAACCGTGATCTGGAATGCTTCAACGTTTCAACAGCTATTGAAGTGACCAGCAAAGAAAGACTCAACTGAGCAGACAGAAACCTCTTTACCTCAGGGAATGGAAAATTTTCTGTCAATTCACTTGGAGATTGTTACTCTGGAAATGCATTTCTGACACACTAGGTAAAAGAGGTCCCTAGGGATTGATTATAGAAGAAATGAAAATTCTAAAGCACTGTGATATATCCCCAAAGCTGTGAGTTGGTTGAGAATGACTTTAAAATCATCACAGAGTTTCTGTACTGCCTGTGTATTCTCAGCTGGCACTGAGACTGCAGGTGCTGAAACCTGGGACCACTACAGGCAACAAAATCCAGGGAAATCTGGACTCAGAGGATGAGTTCCTACAAGTCTAGTTTGCTGGAAGCAAACTGGTAATTCCTAAGACGAGGGGAGTCCTCTTATCTATCCCAGGTCAGTGGATGGGGACTGGTGTAGTTCTGCTTCTCCAAGACCAGGCAGGAGAAAGGCACAGTATGTATTCCCAATAGTCTTGAGGACACACACATGACCAGCACTAGCAATGAGCAGAGAGCAGCAGCTTTACAGAGCACTTGGTTAACACAAGCAGAAGAGACAATCAGAACCTCATTGTGCTCTTTGGCTGATCAAGTCTTAAGTTTGCTAGTCAAAACAAGACCCTTGCCTTTCTTGATTTGCAAGTACACTCAGTAGGCACTGACCCCTCAAAAATCAGTGTGGATTTAATTCCATCTCATGTCAACACCTGGATTTTACACCTCTTACCCATTCATTAGCTCAGAATCCACATCCTTTCAGGTGCTGTCTTCCTTCAACTCAGTTTGAAGCTTGCAGGCAATTTACAAGCACACACAGAGAAAATCTAGATCTTGCCAGCAACTGCCAGTCAGTTCACTGATCCCTCAGTCACGTAGTCTCCCTCTCTCTGGCAGCTGGCACACAGGCCTCTTACTAGTTTCCTAGTCTTACCTGAAGTTGGCTAATGGCTCAGATTCAGAAGGACTGTGCACTCAAATAGAAGCCAGACTTAATACAGGATACAGTCTCCCTTCTTACATTCCTTCTACTGAATATTTTATTTTTTAACAAGTCCACAATTCTCTCTCTCCTCCAAATCCTGTAAGTTCTGGACCCCTTTAGGCAATAAATGCCCTTAGTCTGCATAAAGTGATTGAGTCACGTTGTTGGGTTTTACACTAGGAACAATATAATCTCCTTTCATGGTTGCAGAAGCAGCCAGTTCAATGTACCTCAGACCTCCTGCAGGGTCCTTGCTTTCCTTCACGTATTGCTATTTCTTTGATGACTGTCAGGTCCTTGTATTTAATTTAGTTAGTCTTTAATCAGGTACCACAATAACAATCATGCTCTATAAACAGATCGCTTTGAGAAGAGATGCTTGTTGGTCTACAGAAGTGTGCAGATGGCAAACAAACTAACTAGTGTCCATAACTATTAGCAAACCATTAGCACAAGGTTGGATTCCAAAAGCTTACAGATGGCATTATTTTATATTCTATAGCCCCTATAACCTCTTCCACCGATTTTGTTTCCTCTCTAGTATTATAGTGTTTATATTGTCTAATAATGGTGCAGGAGGAAGAAGGATGTTGTGCCTAAATAAATAAGGCATGCTACAGTTGTGGAAAAGATACGGTGCTAGATTTTATTTCCTATTGACTGGGAAGAGCTTATCCTATTCAAAATATTGACAGAACAACATGATCAGAAGTTTTCTGGAGTTCTGTTTTGATGAGGAAGTAGGTCACCAAACTGATGATAAAAGAGAAATTTGCTATGTCCTCATTTTTGTCCTCCAGAGAGACTATCTGCACTGGAAGACTAAAGCTGTTATGAAGTTCTTGCTGCTTATGGAAACTGCCTTTTCCATGTGTAGTAAGATTATCCCTTGGGAGTTATTTCACTTGAGAATACAGTAAGAAGCTGGATTCCACCCTTAATAAAGATGCTGCCCTATCACCACAGCCTGCATCAGGAACAAAGAGGCCTTCACAGAAGTGGTAGTGATACAGAAAAGGTTAAAATTAAACCTCTCAAACTGCATCAGCTTGAAAACGGTTGGAAAAGACGTTAAAGAGGTCTATCCTCCTGCTTTGATGCATTAAACAAGCTAAAAGTTGGGAAACTTGAAGACTGTGTGTATTACTGAAGTAAAATACTTTGTAAACAGAGATGACAGACAAGCAAGCAGAAATGGAGACAAATTTAAAAACCAAATTAACATAATTTACTGTAGAGATGTACATTCATACACAAAGAAACACACAAAACAGACATAGCTGTAAGTCCAGAAATCAAGAGCCAGTCCTCTGTACTACTTCACCATGAGTCAGCTGCAATGAGTGGCTGCAAGAACATCCACTCTTTGCAGCTTTGGACAGCATGATATGAACCAAACTTGGAAAAAAAAATTCATCAATTTAGAACTTTCTTTCAATAAATATTTGTCACAGTGTCAAGGAAAAAAAAAAACCCAAAAGATGAAAGAAATGAAGATACAAAGTGCTTACGTGTACAAATGAGGACACTACTGGCCAGAAAGTAAATATTATTTGAAGATAAATAAATGGAGACACTGTTGTAGAGCAGCAGACACAAACTTCTAGCATTAAAAATATGGTATTATCTCTATAGAGCAGTAACAATAATTTAGACGTACTATTTTAAGTAAAACTGTAAAGCACTAACACATACCTGAATCCCTTTTGAAATGAATCAAGAAATAAGATCACCTCCCTTACTAAATATATGTGGCAATGCTCTAAAAATGATGCATTGTGGTCTGTGTGAGAGGAGGTGGGAAAAATACTTTTTTTTCTTCTACAGCCAACATAAAACCTCAAAACCTTAAAGTTCAAAACTTTCCTTTCAAAATTTATTTGGTGAGTTCACTATGTTAGTCGTATCTAAAAATAATTATCAGAACACCTGAGGTTGTCATACACTGGCTTCAAAGTAGTAGTTAAGCCAGTGTTGACTTTTTGATGTTTTTTTGAAACATCACAGTAATTATGCTTGTTAAGGTGTGGTTACACATATCACACACCATAGCAATGCACAGCATAGCATATAGCTGCTATGTAAAACACACACACACATATTATAAATATGTGCACCAAGTAAGTGGCAAATACAACTTAATAATCAGACAGAAATGGATGTATCAGCAAGCATGTATTTTTCAAAAAAAGTGGATACTGACAGATACTTAATAAGGAAAAAAAAAACCCCAGCAACTTTATGTGGTGGAAAAAAAGGAGTTTGATTATCTAACTCACATATTCGTGATTTTATGAACTGGCTGTGTCCTTGTTTCTCTACACAACCTCTCCAAGAATATAGCAGTTATCTGAACCATTGAATCCTGCTTTTTTGCTTGAGACTAGGCTATAAATGCAGATATTTAAATTAAGTGAGTCAAGTTGAAGTATGAAATATGACTCCGAAGAAAAAACTATGTGCCTGGCCTGGAATCTTTTTTCCAGATATGTTACTGATGAAAAAGATATTGACACGTCCTATAAATCCTACTTCATTCATATGTTATGTTAGTATAAGAATATGACTGCCCAAAAAGTAAAACCACAGTCCAAAAAAAAAAAAAATCAATGCTTACTATATTTTCAAAAATAAAAAAAATTCTCTTTTGACAAGAAAGCACTGATTACTCTATTCAGTTTAATTCTCAGCTAAATAATAATACCTTCAAATCAAAAATAAATGCATCCAGTTCTTAACAATGTGAAGAAAAAGAAGAATTAGTATTAGCAGAGAAGTCAAAAAGACTTGCAGAGCCAAATAATGCTTGTCAAGACAAAATGAACATATAAGCAGAATTAGTTATGCCTTCAGGAACAGAAAAATACACATCTAAAGATTGTGTCATAACACAGTAACAACATCAGCACAGGTTGGAGGGATACAATTTAAGTAAATTGAGTATAATGTAAGTGAAATGACATTTTCTGATTTCTTATTACATCCATTACATTCTAATTATACCTTTTCTAGTATGCAGATTAGGGCGGAAATAAATAAATATCTACATCTACAGCAAAACAAACCAAGTTGAAGTCTTCTGCACAGAGGCAATACCAGCATGAGCAGTCACTACCAGCTAGATGACCTACAGCCAAAAATCAGTTAACACTAGGACTAGGGAGTTAGCAGATCCTAGGCCACCTCAATATGCTAGCAATTATTAAGATGCTACCTACCCACTGGCTGCTTCAGGACATTCATATGGTTGGATTCTGCCACTACAATATACAGTCCAGTGTGGCATTGGGAAAGAAAGAAGCATTTTGGAGACATATGTTGAAAGAAATTCTTGGTTGATACCATCATAACCAAAGAACTTCACAATAATTACAACAGCGATGCAGATTTATTTTAACTAATTTTACAGAACTGCACATCACACACTTCATACACTCCTTTTACAGGGAAATCTCCCAAAGAGTATAAAAAATCCTGTACTTCAGAACTGTTTTCAAGAAAAGACAGAATGGACTGCACTTTAGGAACAGCTTGCACTGGCAAGTATGTCAAAGGATCAGAATTCTCTCCTCCTATAGGTTCCAACCTTCCACCAGTAACAAAACAGGGCTTTCACAACAAAATTAAGGTCAGTGCAGGAGCCAATTACATATATAAACTACGTATAACTTCTTCACGATTTTTCTGACAGCACTATTTTTAAACAATTGTAACAACTACCTTCTGAATAACAACGCACTAAAAATATTCTTGTGCAGTTAGCAAACAGAAAGGGGAGTGTTATCCTTCCTTACTTTAACACATCTGAAACAGTTATGCAAACCAGAGAATGCTACCAATGTCTAGATAAATTTTGAAAAAGAGAATGCTAGAACACATTTAATACAGCAAAGGAAACTCTGTATGTAACACCAGAAGGATGTTACAACTTGCTTGGCTCCAGGGGGTTGTGCATACTGTTGCTGTTGGGCCAACAGAACTTTGATTGCGTTCATTGCCCTATAGCTTTGATTCACCTTCATTTCAAGTCCCTGTAAGAGCACTTAAGAACAAACTTTTCCTGAAGATTTACTCTGCAGCTATTTAAAATCATTGTAAACTCAGCAGCTAGAGTCCGGGGGAAAGAAGGTAGACACCGAAGCACGTGTACCCAAAACACCTCAAAGATTTTTGATTGTAGCAGGAAATTGTCCCTTCTCCTTTGAAACACTTTTCAGTAGCTTGTACAGAATCTTTCAAAAATGAAGGCAAGGAAGATAATTTTAATATGAAAAGGGAAATACATTGATATTCTACTGCACTAATGTCTGACCGGTTTCCCAAACAAACTAGTACATGTATTCAAAGACACAAGTAAATGTTTCACTAACCAGATAATCCCAGATCTGTTTAGGCTGCCTTTGTTCTGACTGAAGAAACCTCAAATTATTTTCTGAAGGAGTGTTTAGGTTTGAATCTGGAATTAAACTTATGGCCAACCCTGCTTAACCAGGCACTGTGGTAGTTTGCCTAAGTGTCTCAGCCTGCATGAGACCGGTAGCCAAGAAGCTCCCCTGGAGGTAGGCACCAAAGTGCTCCAACCCTTCAGATCTCCACTGCAGACTGAATGGATGACTTTGGACCCTGCTTTGAGCAGCAACTGGACTGGAAGACATCCAGAGATATCTGTCAGTGACTAATGTTACGGTTCTATGAAAAACAGCAAAACTGCACAAAGTGTGAATGCAAGCCACAAAGCACTAACTGATTTATCTATCTCTGTTGTTTTAAACTATTTGCTAACTGGTTTCTATGTCCAGTAATTCTTACCAGTTTCACAGTCTGTGTGAATTTAACACAACACAAATTACCTTGGGTACCACGAAGGTTTTCTTTAGCTGTACAGGTATCTCTGCAGGTTTTTCTTGAAGGTAGATCTATCTGAATGATGCTCAGCGATGCCAAAGCTACACTACTGCAGAACTTACACTGGCTTCTTCCAGGTTAGTTTAGATATTTGCACAACACACAGATAACCACTGTTTATACACTGCTTGTGTTACACAGAACGAAAAACTAGAAAATCATACTGACACGTACAACCTGAAAAAACCCCACTGTCAATCATTAAGTGTTGGAAATTAGCTTTAAGCTTGATATTATTATCCTCTAATAGTGGTTAATGATATCTATTATAAACCAGAATTAACTTCAGTTTATCTGCATATTCATAAGCAGCTCAGTATACCACCTTTCATATTTAGCTATTTGATGATTTTAAAATATTCTCAGTGCTGTCATTATGATTCTCCTGCCTCAGTATGAAGATGCAGTTCTTATTTTGACCTTCTCAAAAATGATAGGAAAAAACAACAAAAAGAGAAAATGCAAAGAACTGAAAGAAAATGGAAGAGCTAGTCAAAAGACTAATACTGAAAAAGACAAACTGAGATGATTTATGCAAGTAAAAACCTCCCCTCACAACAAAGTGGTCTCAACCTTTCCACAATTACACTGAAATGAGAAGGTCTGTATGTCTGGAATCTAAATACTTCCACTTAAATTTCACTTCGTAAGAAAATTAAACTGCAATAATAATAAATGTTGGTATCTTAATTAGCTAGAAAAATCCAGACAGCTAATCCTACCACATCTGCTCCATGTCTTCTTTCCAGCAAAAGTCGGAACATATTAGCTGTGACCTTGTTATCTTGGACACCTTGTCCAAGGCCACGGTTGTCATCCTGCATAAGTCGACGATCCATGATCACTTCCAATTGACCTTAAAAAGCAATATAAGGATTATACTGGTAACAAAAATTTACAAATCTTCTATTAAATACAAGAAAAATATCCTGAAATAGAAGTTATGAAGAACCATATTCCATAAGAATCTTCTCCTATGTAGAAGAGTAATAGCAGATTGCTAGGATTGACTTATGAAATAATCCTCCACCTTTTGTGGAGGATCTCTCTTCATCTTAGACTTCATAGAAGAGTGCACCTCCAAATGTATCTTTTTTGTTTGGTTGGTTTGGTTGTTTTTTTGTTTCACAGTTTCACACAGAAGGAAAAACAGGTAGGCAATATGAGTAAATAAACAGAATCACTTCTCTTCGTATGGGTACTTCCATGTGGCAGCAGGAAAGAATTTTGCACCAGATCAACACTGAATATGAAATGCTGAGCTTATACTGAACTGTAGCACTGCTATTCAGAATAGCTCTTTAAACATGATGTTGAACCAGAAATAGCCTTATGAAAGGTAAAGCTTTTATTTTTTCAATTCTGTATCTCCAGAGAGAAGCCAGGTCAGGGCATGTAATTAAGACTGTTACGGTTTTTGCACACTGAATCTTCAAACAAGTGTAGTTGTTTCCTAAATAAATCTGGAAGACTTAAGTACTTGTTTCCTAATTGAGAAATGCACCATTTAACTTACTAGAAAAAGCACTTAGTAAAGTGGTCTCTTTATACTTCTTCATTGTTCTACAAGTACTTATCCCATTTTCTGAAATACTTGTTCTTCCTTTCCCTTGAGGTAAAAATTGCTTTTGTGTACCCAGAAGTCAGCTGGCAATGATTAAGAAACAAAGAAACATTTTGAGCTAAGGTATAAGGCTAGAATTGTGCCTCAAATTGACAGTCTCTCTGGATCCAAGTGCAAAAACAGACTAACAGACAAGATATGGTTAAGTTCCTGAAAAAAGCGAGAACCACAATAAGAATTACATATCTACAATAAACTTTTTTCAAAGTTTTCAAACAAAACTTTAAAGACTTGGATCCCAAAGTACCCAACCACATTTCCAACATTGTTAAAGAACACTAACAAATTTAAGTGGCATTATACAGACAGTGATTGTGAATAGCAAACACAAATAAATAGATCAGAGATAAACACTTTGAAAGTGGGTCAAAAACTAAAAAATACTGGCCTAGGGCAATTTCTGGCTTAAAAAATGGTGTAAGTCTATTATATGAGGATTCATCACGTAAGCTTTTCCTGCAGATAAGTCCACCTCTGGATGACAGTGGTGCATTGCCTCTATCTGCAGGTCTCTATCTGCAGGTCTCTCTCTGATGACTGTTTTTGTTGTTCCTGATACCACTTCATTACTACCCACCTGGGAGACCAAAAGTGGGCAGTAATTAGAAGGGCCTCACGAGGGTTGGAAGTTCACTTGTAACATCCCATATCCTGGGCCCAGGGAGGCAGCAGACTTCCTTATGAAGTGGGTCTGGTCTGCATATTGGGCCCTCTGCACCTCTCAAGAGGGAGGCACTCAGAGCAATGACTATTTTTTTATTTCTGGAATATGTTACAGTAATTGGTTTAGGGTGTGATGGCCTTGATGCTAGTTTTGGCCTATGTGGGGTACGCTCATAATTATCTGTCATTTCCTCCTGCAGGGCCCCAGATCTGTCCTGCAATGCCACTGAGGGTGGTGACATTCTTGAGGGAATACGCCTGCCCTGCTTCTGACATGGGGCGGGCACCTGATCATTTGGTCTTTTTTTTGTACTACCTGTCTCTTTCACTGGTTTAAGACAGATCTTCCACCAAGGATGACAGAATCTCATGATGGAACAGCCTCTACCTCCTCCCATACGGACATAATCTAAAACTTGTCAGAGTTAGGGCACCATATTTCCTTTCTTCAAACACTAGTAGTAATGGTAATCTCTGAATCAACTATTTCAGACAACCATGAAGGTTAGGCCTATATCAATCATCTTATACTTACCATTTTTCAAGCTTGCAACTCCCAGAGACTGAGCTGAATGAAGTGTCAAACGAACACCAGCATCTTGGATATAGGCCATTGTAGTCATAGGATATATATTTGCTTGGAGAGGCAATTTGCTCATCGTCATTCTGGGCTGGATCTGCAGTATGAACACAAACTTCAATAAACTACATTTTGAAATGCATTTAAATTTCAAAGACCTTTTCAGACATTTATCCCCATGTGCTCTAGAAGTACAACTGGCACCAAAGCATTCACTTGACTGCATGATTTAGGTTTTTTGAGATTTGTGGCTAAAATATCACTGTGAAAGCGATAACTTCAATGCACTTTTAGATTAAAGAATATTTTTAAAAACCTGAAAGATTCATCAAAGGAACTTACAAAGAAAGGAATTGTCACAGCTATAAAATGAGAGAATTTTTTTTCTCCCCTTGAGACCAAACAATGAATAGATTCAAGATTGCAGAAAAAGAATTATTAGTTTATAACAGAAACTTATTAAAGTGCTAGTTGAATTCTTTTGTAGTACTTGACAAAGTAATAGTAGTATTAAAATTATTTTAATGTTTTAATATTTACTTCACTTTCCCCAGCAAAACGCAGTATTACACACTAACTGGGACATAGTAGTCTCTTACTCAGCAGGTATGGTTTTCAATGTATTTACAAGGAGGGAAGGTAAGGAAGATAAATTTTTCTTTCCTTTCTGTGTGCTGCAGAGTTCAAGTTCAGAAAATAGTCACACTATATTTAATCAGATGCATTACCAATAAAGAAATTTATTACACTCCAAAAATATATCACTTATTTCCACCACAGCAGCAAGAAGTTGTTGTCAGTATGTCTAAGTCGTTGGACCTTATGTAAATCTACTGCTGTGCTACCCAAGGGGCTGTAATTAAATAGGTAAATCAGAGGGGAAAGAAGGCATGCAGATATACAAAGAACTACATGGTGTCATAACTTGTCGTGTTAGAATTCTTACGTTAAGAAGGCTAGAAAATAATATTTAACAACCTCCTTGAAAGAAAACAATTTCTACTTCATCTAGTCTGAATAAAATTTTATAACATGCATTTTAAAAGTTTTTTCCCTTTTAAATGTCTAGTGAAGTTTAGGAAAAGAGGTTGATAAATATTATTCAAACTCTTTACAATCAGAACTATTAAAGCAGTAAAAACCTGAGACTATAGGCATTTATAATTAATAGATAATAATTACCTGATATCCATTAAGATCAGTATAGAATCTATTTTGACTATTTACGTCAGATGAAATTCTCATTGCAAGCTCACGATTATATTCTCCTGTAATATCCACAATATTGGAAACTTCAACAGACTGGCCTTCCAAACCTAAATGAAAAGATGCATTAAAAATCTCTCAATTTTTAAAAGAGATTGTCAAATATATAAGAATGACTGTGTTCCCAGAATGCAGTGATCTATTTTTCCCCTGCTAGTTTTAATTTTCTGTTATATCTAACCAGATATTTGAAGCCAGTTCAGTTATGTACCAGTACTTCTAATTCAGTACTCATTAAATAAACAGTCTGAAACCTTCCCTGAGGTAGAATAGAAGCACTTTTCCCTTTGACTTCTATGAGACTGTTACCATTCAAAAATAAGAATGAATTCACCAGCTTCTGGATAGCAAGTGTTCCATCAAGCAGGAAAGCAGTCAGCTGTTTTAACCACAACAGGGAAAATCTTTTTTATGTACAGTGGGTTAGGAAATGTTTACACTGATATAACCAGGACACAAGTTTTTGTTGACAGGGAAAAGATGGCTATTTATTAAATAAGGGAGCTGGTATCTGAAAATGAAGACCGTGTTCAGCAAATTTTTTTTCTACAGTGCCTTACATTCAAAATTAAATACCCTTAATAATAACCTGAACTTTTCAAACAGTTTTAGACACAGCTTGGACTGGAATCATACCATCATTCAGCATGACTGCTTCTACCTTTTCTGTAGTCTAACAGGACTAATAACTGTGAAAAGAATTCTGTGAAGCAGAACACAGATATGAAACACCTGTTTGTGGCGAGATAAAATTTCATTGTGCTTGTCTGACAGATTGTAAACAGAAGAGAGTAGAAAATGAGAGACTGAATAACTCAATTACTCCCTTAAAACATGAAGGCAATATTTAAAAATCTTAGAGACAAAAATTTTTTTTCCCCAACAGTTTACTGTATGTCAACTGAAAAGACCGAGAGATACGCTCATCAGTTGTGATTTTGTCACCAAAATGAGGAGGATGTCAAGCTCAGTGTTTGTTTCCTCATCTTTTCTAATCTGAATGCCACATGGAACAGTACCAGCAACTGTAAAAACAGTAACCAATAGCTGTTATACTACAGTGCTAAATGAAAAACATCTGGTTCAGGTAATTACTTCTAATTTCTCAGGCTTATCTGGAAAAAGAACACATATACACTCCATTTTTGACACTCTTACTTACAAATTTTCCAACCATTTTTTATTAGGACTATTGAAGTACTGTACATGAAAATAGAATATATCCAAGAATTAAAATCTGCTCAAAATTAGCAGAATTTTAAAGTCAAAAGTGGAAAAAGCAGTGTTTTACCAAAGTTGCTGTAGGACTTGTGAGTACCGTCCAACAGTAGGACTGGCCACATGATCAGCCTTTCCACCCCTAGCAAGCAGGTAGGGTACAACGGAAGCATCAGTCTTATTTAAAAAAACAAATAGATGTATGCATACATACATAATACATATGTATACATACATATTTAGTTACTTCTGCATGTTTTGCTACCGTACATATCTACTAAGATAGATATTAGAAGAAGATACTTTCTTCTAATTCAACTAACACTATAAAAATAACTTCCTTTACAAAGCCTAGGAAACAGACCACAGCAAAACAATGAAGCAGAATCATCAATTTTCAAGCTTTGAGAAATGTCATTTCATAGGAAGCAGCTGAAAGAAAAACACACCATAAACAGCAAATATATAAAATAATTGCATAATTTTTCCTCATGAAAGCTGGATGGCTAGCGGTGTAAGTACTGAAATAATTTATATTACTGAAACTCACATACAATGCCATTATTTGTTTTTGAAAGTGTTTAAAAATAATTAAATATGACAGAATTTTTAAAAACACGCAGGCTATTTTGACATCTACCGTAAAAGTAATGCTAATAAAAAACACATGTTCAGTTCCTTTAGATGTTGAAAATGTCAGTCAACAATTTGTCTGCATTTTCTGTATTTTAGAAAAACTATAGTAAATACAAAAAGATGGACAACTGAAAAAAATTGTTTCTACTACATTTACAAAAAGATCCACTTCAGCATTTTAATTCAAGGTTCTACAGCAAAATGAAAAATTGCACCATGACTTTCTCCTGGTTTTATGTTTTTCACTAGCCAGTTTATCAAGCTTGAGAGGGTACAGTTTCCACAATTACTGTTTTCCTAGAATTTTCTTGGAAGTCAGTAGATGAACAGCAGAGGAACAGAAGATGAAACCCTTACTGAAAGAAAATCAAGCAGAGCAGGTGGTGCCCTAAGAGTCAGTAAGCTGGTGGTTCAGTGCTGGTGCCTCTCGAGACACCGCCGATGCCATGACAAGCTCTTCTAAGCTGATAAAGGGCATACAGAAGAAGCTCACAGATAACTAAGCATGCCTACAGTTGTGAAGTAAAACAGACTTCACTATTAATGACAATAACATATATGTACACTCTTTGCAGCTTTATAGGAGATATTGTTGTACCTCCATTAATCAAATCAGAGCTATGAAGGAAACTACATTTTTACATAATGTCCAAAAATTTTCTAAATTTTTTTAAACTTATTTTCCTATTTTATTGCAATCTACAGCACTCAGATGACCCAGTAAAGTTTGGGGGCCCCTTGTTGGTCATTTGTACTATTAAAATCCTTAACAGTGAGAGCTATCTCCAAAAAAATCTATTAAGTTTAATCATGCCAGCTAAGTGATTAGAATGATGCTCATAAAGGGGTTATAGTTCAGTGGAGCCAGAACTCTGGTCTAATGTATTCTGCAGTAGTTCATAAGAAAACACAGGCAGGATCCAAGATGGTAGTGATAAAAAACAGTGATCGAGAGAGGCAGAATTTCACAATTCTTACCCTGGACTTTAAACAGCCGCATGGTATGTGTCACGTGGTGGAAAAAACATACAACTTCTGAGAAAATTCTTCCATGAGCAACTCTTACGGTGGGTGGATCTGCAAAAATATAAGGCTACAAAAACAAAGCTGAAAGTTAGAAATATTGTTTTGAAAATTTTTCATAAATGTAGTGTCAATAAATCAAAGAATTTAGAAAATAGTAAATGGCCTTTTAACTTTTTTTTAAAAACCTGTTATACATAAAAGTCTAGGCTAAAACTGGGAAGTAACAAATCACTCCTAATTTGAAACTGAGCAACTTCCCTTCAGAGGCTCACTATTCCTTTAGCTACAATCAGGAGAAAAATCAGCCATTTTAAGAGGGTTAACGGATACAAGGCCTACATGAAAACAAAGTAATGTATTATTTCAAATATCTGGATTGATCTGTTTCTGCTAGCTAAATTATACCTGAATTGCTAATTTTGAGTCTTGGATTATCAAACTATTTTTTTTTTTAAAAAGTTGATCCCAAACTGATCTTCATACACTATATAGAAAGGTATCAGTGGCTATGTAAGTCTGAATAGGTTAAATTTTAAGCCTGTACAAAGGCAAAAATGAAAATAAAACACAACTGCTGCTAACAGGAAACAGCAATAAATGAAAATTGAACTCAAGAAAATCAACGAAATACTTGAAAAATGTTATTAAGAAGGATCTAAGCATAAAGCTCTTAGAGGGTGGTTGTCCTTCTCCTTTATAGACTACTATCATATGAAGGATCAGAGAATGCTCTGTCTTCTCAAGCGAGAAAACCAAAGATCAGATACATCTGGAGAACGACAGGAAATCAAGAATAACATACATACAGCCAAAACGTACATCTTTGAGAATGCAATTATGTGTATTCACAGGGAAGATTCCAAGAAGTGTTGTTTAAAAGAAGAAATTGAGTTTCAAATAATAAAAGCCTGTCTTTCTATTCACATACCCTTAAAGCTTCAGCCAGAACACTGCCTGTAAGATTTGCCAGAGCTCAAAGAGGAAATGCAAAGATCAACGACAGGAACACTGTGCATGGAGGCTCTGCTCCATGTCAGTGTCCTGGATCCAGCACTGGTGTTCTGTCCTGAGGCTGCCACTGAGCTACTTTCACACTTAAGAAACAGCAGTGGCATCATCATCCATGGTCAGGATCCACAGCCCTGGAGACTGTTCTTACCGGGGGCTGTCTACCTGCATGACAGCAATGTTTGCCAGGGTGTCATACAGATGTAAGTCCAGTTATTCTATCCAGAGCAGTGAGAAACAGTTATCAGTGTCCAGTGTACCTTCTATTTAATACTGCATAAAACATTTACAATAATCCAGGCCACCACTGATGCCTAATTTAATGCTGACACTGATGATTACCACTTCTCAGAAAGAGAGCACCTCTTCACAGAATCACCTAGTTGTCACATTTGGAAAAGACCTCTAAGATCACTGTGTCCAACTGTCAACATCCCCTCCCCAGTAAAATAAGTAAAACACTTTGTAAATACTCCAGGCTGTTTTTACATCAGCTACTAGGATGATTAAACCAGGGAACCTTTTTCAAGACTCAGATCTGTGTACAATCTGATACACAGATCATCATCTGCAGAAAACGTGATATCCACTCTTAACAGCCTACTGCCAACCAAAGCTGGACTCTGTGTCAAGTATTCTAAACTGAAATGGCTTTAAGTCATCATCCTCAAACCTAGTATCTTACAGCACCAAGTTTTCAAAATTAAACTGTAACAAGAGTCCAAGAAAAAAAAGGCTATATAAGTACTCTAAGCATGACGGAAGATTAAACTAGATGAATAAAAATAATTTCCGAGTATTGCATGACTGAAAGAGGAACAAGACCTACCAGGTGACTAAACAACCAGTTAACATATGAAAAGAAAACAAAAACTTAATTCATACCAGAAGAAAATGACCCCAACATCAAATGCAACATCAAATGCAACATCAAATGCAACATCAAATGCAACTACACTTTGCAAATTCTGCAGTGATACATAAGAGTAAGGGAAATAGAAAAAAAAACATTGTAGCCAAAAATCAAGGAAGCAGCTTTTAATCTATTCTACTGTCACTCCACAGAAGGACTTAAAAAATGACAGTCAGTTCACTTGACACTGAGAACCCTGAACAGATGGTGTTATCATTCCCAGTGGGACAACCTATTTAATGTAATTAGAATGCATGCCAAATGAGTCTTAAGAGTATATTAAGGAAGCAGAATTTTTAGAAATATAATTTTCTTTTTCTTTGGTATAAAAAGTTACAAAAGCTGAACAAGTTTTTTAATGTTAACTAAAAATGTACTTTGATTTAATTTTTCATAGGAGTTCAGAATGCACCTTGTCTTTTAACTGTGCTAGCATGGTATATGATAGTTTTTCTGTTCAAAACAGTATCTTGCAATCTAGATTTGGCTAATTTTAATAAAGCAAATACCTAAAATGTGCATTTAAAATTATAACTGCTAGAATTAGAAGAAAAAGGCAAGAATGAACCTAAAATAAAATTAAAGTGTGACCCTTCAGCTGGTAAAATGTAACAAAAACCCGTAAGTGATACTGTTCAGGTACTCACAGATCAAAACCAGTGACATCTAAAAATTAAGAATAAGCTAACCCTTTTGAGCTTAATTCAAACTTATTCTTACTGATTCTAATGATTATGGGACTAAATAACACTAAGTGGTTTAAAATTGCCAGGTCACAGATCTCAAAATATGGGAACATGTGCTGTTAAAAAGGAAAGGAAAATGTTCTGTTCACTTCCAGACTGATTTACACATCCTCTCCAAAAAATTATCTTTGCTTATGTAATGAAGTGGCAAACATTGAACTCCCAGTTTGCCTAATGCATCCATCTTAATTTTTCCCCTGGAGAAATTGGATGGAAGAAGTACACTGCACATAGCTAGCTTCTTAAAGTTGTTCATGATTTCCTTTCTGGAATATCACATTTCTAGTTCCATAAGTGCTATAATATACACTGTATTAGGTCAGGTAAGAAAACTGACATTTCTGAATTTTCCATTTCAAAGCTAAGAGAAGTATGCAGTTGCCCTCCAAAAACTGCATAGCTAAAAATACTGATAACCCTAGACAACTACATCAGAATATTTGCTTGCTATTTTGTCTTTACATTCATCTTAATTACTATGTTAAACTACATATGCTAGTATCAGCTAAAAAAGTACAACACTATGAAATGAAAGCTCTCCATTCACAAAAATAAATCTTCAGAAACAGGATGGTGAAGGAGTGCAGAAATTAATCAGTATATCCTATCTATTTTTCACGATAGGAAGTAAAATTAAACTTGGTAGCAAATCGTCACATCTAAGGATTGCACCTTATTCAAGTTTTTTTGTAAAACAAATATTCTGCATATATTTACACTTTCAAAGCAATGCTGAGTTCTTATCGAAATCTAAGGCTATCAAGTTTCAAGTTCTGCCAACCACTTAAATAAGTGGTATCACAATTTCTATTCACATCGCTGTATTTCAGTGTTAGGGAGAACATAGATCTTCCAATCTGCACCTGCAGAACTTCAAGATTAGAACTCTCCAGAAACAGAAGACTTACCTTGGCATCTCCATCTGGTAAAAAGAGATAAGCTCCACTTTTATCCCGGTTACTTGTAGTTCCATACCAAGCAAACTCTACCTTTATTTGATGAGTTTTACCATCTTCTTTGTTATTTATTTTCTAAGGACAGAGAAACATGAATGAAGTAGTCGACACTTCCATTAGATTTCCACGAATAAGAACAGAAGTTCTCAAAAAAGTGTAACAGTGTTTTAGAATATAATGCAACACACCTCCAATAATCCCGACATTCCTGAAAACCACAGTTTCATATAAGAATTTTCCAAGATTATATTATCCACAGAATTCTGCATCTCTTGTATCTTGAAAAGTTTGTCTGGCTTCGCCTGCCTTCTATTTCTCATGTATATATTATAGTCTGCTAAAACTGTTTCTGAACTCTGACCCTCCAAAAGCTGGTACACTCCAAGTCCCAGAGGTGGTACATGCGCCACGAAAGACATCTGTTGGGAGCAAAGAAGAAACCATTACTAAAAACATCAAAGTATTAACTTCTTACACCAAATTTATGTTCAGAGTAACTCTTTTTGCTTCAATAATTTTAGGATGTCTGAATTTTACCCCATATTCCATAAATGCATATGGAAATACAAATAGCATTCCAAAATTACGAGGTGAAGCATTTTAAGAAGAGTTAGCAATTATTTCTGCATCCCTAATTTGCCTAGCATCAAGATCACTGCCAATTAATGCAGCAATGATTTTGTATCTTGTTAAAAAAAAGAATATTTGTTGTGCAATAAAGACACATGCGTGCACAGACTCTACTTATCAATTAGGTTGCATTTAAAAATCCACAAATTTAAATACCAACTCATAAGGCAAGTAATCTTTAGTCTGGTTATTTAGAAGCTATAAAGTAATCTTTACAGAAGCAATTTTCAAAGCAATTTTCTTAAAATTTGAGATACAGATATATAATTTTATTTCTTCTCCTTCAGGCAATTAATGGAGTTAATGATTGTACTTGTGTTTGGCTGAGATTAATTTCTTCCTAGTAGCTCATATGGTGCTATGTTTTGACATCAACAATGTTGATAGCACAAGGATGCTGTATCTGATGCAACTGAACACTGCTTTTGAAGTATCATGGCCTTTCCTGCTCCTCACACCACCCCAACAGTGAGCAGGCTGGGGGTGCATAAGGAGCTGGAAGGAGACAGACAGAACAGCTGACCCCAACCAATGACAGGGACACTGCAGGCCATATGGCAACAAAAACTGGGACAAGAAGGAAGAAGGGGAGATGTTCAGTGTGATGCAGTTTGCCAAGTAACTGTTTGGCATTATGGAACCCCTGCTCTACTGGAGATGGCTGAACACCTGCCTGCCCATGGGAATGAACTCCTTGTTTCACTTTGCTCATGTGCACAGCTTTAGCTGAGGTGAACTCAAAGGTTAATTGTCTAGCTTGAATATAAGACTAATGGAGATTATTGTCCAGCCGCTATATCTAGAAGGAAAAAAAAAACCAATTTAAAAATCCAAACCTAACTGCTTAGGCTATTACGCTTTAAAAGTTGGCAGCTTGAGCACATACAGACTGTGTGACTACGTTTACACACCATCACTTGAAGGAAAAAGCATCTTTAGAAAGTTTTGTGAAAAGACACGCATCCAGTATGTTCTCCTCATGCAGCTGAAACTGAGCCTTTAAATGTAATACACCATATAAAACAAGTTTAAAAACTTATCAGATTAAGAAACATTAATGCTAAATTTATACATTTCTTTTTTTTCCTTAAAATATGTGAATTAATGGCATTATCTGCAAAAGTCAGATCTGCCAGTATTTGAAGTATGCTTTCCATTTTCTTCAGCCGTGAAGCTACAGTATCTGTTAAAAACACTTTAATGTTTTTTACTTTAAGTAGCATACCTGATAGGCTTCATGTGATACTGTAGCTGCTCCATCCCAAACAGCACTTATCTGGACAGTAACAGGTCTTCCCAAAGGAGATAACAATTTAACTTTAGGTGAATTCACATTGACTGAAACCACTGAAGATCGCTCTTGTTCCATAGGATTATATACCAGGAGGTATCTGCAAAAATCGCATTTCCCAAATAATCTTTCAGAAAACAAATTTTCTCTTTCAGGTTTAAAAATATTTCACATAAATTTTACATATAAATCATTAAAACAATGTTAGAACGACAAGTACGTATCACAACAATATGCAAAACATAACCAGGAAACAATGAATATTTAATATTGAGCCTTGGCAGATCTTCTCTTCCTAATGAAATTAGTTTTCAAGCAATTTTGAAAACAGCTTTCATTAAAAATACATCAATTTCCCATCATGAACTACTAAGGAATTGCCATTACCAGCTGAAAGCCAAATCAGGATATTTAAGAGCATTTTAAATTTACTTTCCAGGCTGAACTATTAAATTCTTATCCAGTTGCTTTCCCTTTTACATAATTTAGAAATATTGAAGTAATGAACAGAATCTCCTGTACATAACTGTATCTATTCTTCAAAGCAAGTAGCTTTTCTCTGTTACAGGGAAAACATTCAAAATTATTTAAATTATAATTAATCAAAACTGCCTATGGCAACTGTCTGCATATATGTTGAAATCTTACTGGCTACATAGAGAGTCATTAACTTATGCCTGTTCTTCCATTTCCACACAGATTATGTTACTATACAAAAGAATAAGACCTGAAATTGAATAGAACAACTTTATTAGCCTCTAAAATACTTATCAACCTATTTAATATTTTTAGAACAGGTTAGCATATTGCAAAGTATGCAAAAATAAAATCATAATCCGTGTAGTTTTAACAGGTAATTTCTCGTCCTTTCATTGCCAAACTCAACGCACTATTTACAACTGTTCCCGGAAGCTGCCCTCTATTTCATCCTTAAAAAAAAAAAACAAACTACTTCAGCTATGAAAAATGTTCTTTGCTAGGATTTTTAATAACTTCTAAAATACACAGCTGAATCTATATTGTATCTTCTTCAACCTTCTTGACCCTT
Organism: Florisuga fusca; assembly: GCA_038090715.1. Lineage (NCBI taxonomy): Eukaryota > Metazoa > Chordata > Aves > Apodiformes > Trochilidae > Florisuga > Florisuga fusca. The sequence continues at coordinate 12,607,230 of JAAWXA010000012.1, forward strand.
TCCACTGTAAAACAGTTTACTTCTTCATAAAATCTTATCTCTCACCAGTTTCTATGATATCCACTTCTTATCAGATCACTCCTTCAGCATTTCTGTTCAGTTGATTGTCCTCACTCTCTGCTATGTTTCCTATGCAGATTCCCAGAGGGTCTGTCAGTGGTTTTATTTCCTTTCCTTTCAAATCTTAAACTTCAAATTCAGCTATCACCTTCACAGATCAAACTGCTTTATCTAGAACTGTCTGCTTCCACCTGAACTAGAAATATCATTCTGTCACTCTAGTCTTCAACATCACCAGCAGCTTGAACCTACTTCCATAACCACACATGCTGTCTCCAGGTCTTCCAGGTTCATCACAAATTTCTAGGTGCTCTCTGCTCAGTTATTTGCTAGCTTAGCACTACAATACAATTAAGGTACTGCTAACAAGTTACCTATGTAGCTAAACCCCTTAGTCTTTTCTCTTTCCCACCATTATGTCAATAGATTCTACACACGTCAGAGAAGAATGAGGTCTCCATGGCACCATGAAAACAAGCAGTGGACAAAATTGCTGGGATGATACTTTGGAAAAAATGAAACAGCAGAATCTCAGGGCTCAGAGACAACAGCAAATTCGTTAGTGTTAATAAGGAATTACAAATTCAACTCACATATATTCTGAGAGGGAGGACTTCTACACACTTTTGGTGTAAAGTCAGGGAGACTAAGCTAAATTATCACTCACCTATGAATGCAACACAGACATACAAGGAAAATCTGATCTCCTTCAATATACTGTTGAAAAATCTCCCCTACTCTCTTTTCCATACTGCTCTTTGATTTTTTGCAACATGAATTTTAACAAATGTATTTTTGCTCTACAGATACTCAAAATCCTTATGAACACTAAGCAGGCTATATGTTTTCATTATCTTCCTGTTTTTTTCCACAACAAACCTGGGTTGTTCACATTCAGTTATAGAGTCCTTCACTGCTACTCTATTACCTCACAATCACTATGAAAGATTAGCTCCAACTTCTCGTTAGTCAAATAAAATAAAATCAGAGGCTCTATCAGCTCTATCAAGAACCGCTGGATTACCTGCCATTCACAGAATGAGCTTTCCATAAAATTTGTTTTCCTTTTAACTACTTAGATAAATATTCCTGTGTGAAAATACTACCACTTCTGTGCATAACAACTATTTTCCTTGTGTATTAAGTATCTAATTGTGTTTAGTTGCATTCTAGCACAACCAAATACAGAATAATATAAAATCACTTAGAGGAGCTCTTTTATTGTCCTATTTTGCATTGGAAGACTCCTAGATTACTAGACAGCAGAACAGTTAACCATAGTCTTGGTCAGCTTTTGAGTCTTTAAGAAATGTTGAAGACTGAGAAAGCTTCCCCCAGATGTGGGGTATTACATTTAACTCTTCTCCTTAATAATAAGATGTCTTCCTTTTTAATAAGGTTTTAATTTTAATGTTAACATATTTTCATAACAGGTGTGGATTCAAAACCACAGCAACCAACGCTGCTCTCAATTTAGACCCCTTAAAAATAAGGAAGAAAAAAAAAAATATGAAAGAACAGTGAAAGGGCTGTGTCAGGCACAATGCAGATATAAGAGATGATCCAATACCAAAGCTGAGAATAACCACTCATCCACCAACAGAACATTACAAGAATCTTCTATTTTTTCATTCTAGTCAGTGGAATTCCTCAATTCTTATGTTTCCAAGTAAAATGTTAGCTTATGCATACAATTAGTTTCTAGTAATGCTGTGACACTGTCATTAAAACTAAAAGTATTTGCCAAATAAAAAACATTAATGTAAAACATTTTCCAGAAACCTTGTTCAGGTTCCCACTGAAAGAAGCATACTTCACAACTTCAACAATCTCATGTCAAATTAACCTATGAGAAAAGACATTGGGGACTGCCATCTTATCATTATACTTCACCAGATTTTTTTTTTCCCAATATTTGTATAAAGCAAAGCTCTTGTGCCAAGATACAAATGTTTTATACTTTTTTGAATCAATGTATTACAAGTACATTATGTGTATGAAGAGTAAAAGAGCAATCAGATGAAGCTAGTCGTGACAGGGCAGATTTGCTGCAGTTGAAATGTAGGAGTTTTGTTCAGATGTTAGTATTATGTTTTTAAATTTTATTTCAGCATGCCTGAAATATTTATACTCTGTAAAATATAATTCTTGTGCCAATACAAAAGCATTACTGAAGTACAATTCAACTCCTGTCCTTAAATAACATCCTGCTACAACTATTTTAAATTATACATGAAACAAAAGAGCTACACTTCATATAAGCTGATATTATTATAAAGAATGTAATTCACAAATGTAGGGTACAACTGCTTAATGTACTGTGGCTACATTACACTGAGAAGCAAGATGACAACATTTAAATGTTTTTTATTCCAGGTTTTAAGGCAAAACCATGAATAATCACTGCCTTTCAGAAGCAGAAAGCAAGAATTTCCAGTCATTATTCAGATCACTGGTCTTTGTCAACAGTACCAACAAAACCACAAAAGAGATGGGGTTTTAATGCCTACTGGTAAAATTTAGATGAAAAATTTTAGCCAAAATACTTTACTTTAGAAACAGCATTATGCTCAAAGTGTCAGGTTTCATTTCTTTCATTTATTCAAAAAATTAAAGAATTCTGAAACCATTTTAATATAAACTGCATAAAAGCAATTATACTAGTTATTGTAAATAAAGCCACAGACACTTAACTTACGTAGAGAACATGTACTCCATCTGTGACTGGAGAGCAGGAACAAACTACTCTCAGCCTTTCAAAAAAAGAGAAAGAGGTGCAGATTTGGGCTCTCAAACCTACATTGAATGCACCTCTGCTATGCAAATATTTCCAATTTCAGAAAAGGAAATCCTCCCACTGTTTTTCTGACACTTTTGGAAAGATACAACTTTAGATTTTTTTACCCCACACTTTTCTGGGTTTCTGGAACCCAGGGTAAGTATCTTTTATGCACACAAGCACAGTAATTTTCCCTGTATAAACTACCATAAGCCCTTGGGAAAACCTTTTAATCTTCAATTAAAAGCACACACTGAAGGGTCAAAATATTTTGACTGTTCTTTTCTCAGTAAAGGCTTAAGTTGCTGCAAAACATTTTCAGACACAGATGAAAAAAGCCACCCCTCCCCCACTTTATTTCATATACTTTATTAAGTTATCAAGAAAAGATGTGAACCAGTGTAACCATGCTCAAAGGCTGATTCATTTCTCTAACAACTTTAATATTGGTCTCCTAGAAGAATGCTACTGCAAATTTTGTAATTAGTTACAGTACAGTATACAGTAAGTAAGTATACTGTACACAATATACTGTAAATTACAGAATTTCAGACCACTGGTTTTTTTGTTTCACTGATGTGCATAAAAATATGGGCATACCTATATACTGATATATACACACCTTTACTGGTAACACCTGCAACACAGTTATTGTTTTCTTTTAAAATTTCTTCAATGCTGCCTTCGTAAGTGATGCTTTCAAGTAAAGTGAGAAACCAGAACTCATCACTAGTAAATGTCAGAGGATCATCACTGACAAGTATTACTCAGAAAACCACCTCTTCAGGATACTTCAGCTCACAAAAGATTAGGACCACAGCTGTTACTGCTTGGTGGAGGAACTTTCTTCAAATTTGCTTTGAGAACCAATTTCTCAAGGCACTCTAGCTCAGCCTCATCATTAATTCTACTAGGAACTGTGACAAACCTGACAGATATAAGCACTTCCAATTATAACTGATCAAAACCAGTTCTTTGGGCACATAAGCAAATTTCAATTCAAAGTTACATCAACAGCACCTTTGAGACTGGTAAGTTTCTTTCCCTCTTCTATTATACAGGCTAAGGTAAAAAAACAGCTGAGTGGTGAAAAAAGCAAAACTGAGAGAAGTAGATCCAAAACTAAGAAAGATACATGCCACAAAGCCAGATGACATACTTGATCACTGTGTGAACGGTCTTCCCCTGAAGAAAGAAAATGAACAAAAAGAAGCAGCCAAGTACTACTGAAATACTACAGGGGGGCGGCAGCAGAGACAGGAGAGATGTAGAAGAATCTTGTAGATACGTTAACATTCTTTCAGACCTAAAGAAAAGGAATTAACTACACATGAATTAACTATATACATGTTAAAAATGACCAGATTAGAAACCATAATGCAACTACGCTATCATCTCTGGTGCTGCTGCTGAAAACATGTAATAAACACTTATTTCCACCGATTTTTTTAATACAGAATAAAATTTAAAATAATTGGACAACAGAAATCGTTCATGTTATTTAGAAAGATCCTTGCTTTAGAGGGTCATGGGAAAAAACCTTTCAACAAAAACTAACCATTAAAAAAGTCCCTTTTCTTAGGAACAAAAACTGGTGTGTTTTTACTCAAGACACCAGGTTAAAGAAAAAAAAAAAGAAGTTACTTCAAGTGACTTAGTTTTGTTTACAGCTTTTATAGTCTTACATAAGAGTCAAGGACTCTTTATTCAGAAGCATGATTAAAGTGACATTTTAAGAACAACTACATCAACTATTTTTTATATCTGGCCAAGTTTGCATTCATTTTTGTTATGAAGCACGAAAGTTGAAAAGAGTTTACAAAATAATTATTCTGAAAATGAATGCCACATAAATGACACTTCAAGTGTCATTTTAAAACAACTTCACTATTCTTAGAAAGAGGGAATCAGAAAGAATATCCCCTGAAATCATCTGAACATGCTGCTCTTTTGGTTCTACAAAAAATTACACTTTTCTAGTTTCTCAAGCCATGCTCTTAATATTCTTTAGAAACAAAATTAACCAAAAGCCAAATGTGTAAGCTCAAAATCACTCTTCATGACAGCAAATTATTTTTTTTCTACAGTTCTTGTAAGTTACTATATTGAGCTTTAGTATGAAAAACTATACACTTTACAGCATTTTAAGACAGATTATCAGTTCCATCCACAATCTATTTAACAAAGAAGGTAGGTAACAAAGTTTTGGACAAAGTAATTCAAACTTTCATGCATGAAAATCATGTGAGTAATCCAATTTCTGAAGGTATTCAAGTATGGTTTATGCTTGTTTTTAAATTTTACTCTTCAGGCATTTTTAGAAACCATCCTCGTCTCCTCTTCTGAACTTATTTATGAAATGTAAAAAGTTCATATTAAAACATAATGCCAAGTCTGCTTACTTACTTTCCAGTTTTAAAGTAAGGGGATCAGATCTATTTAAATATTCCTAAATAAATCTTCGTATTATGACAATGACCTTGCAAAAAAAGCTATCCCAAGTTAAGCTCAGACCACTAAATTACACTGAAAATGTGTTATTACAATGCTTAGTTTCAATAATTGCTACAGCTTTAATGTACGCCCCCTCTGAGACAGAGTAGATGCTGAAACCATTAGCATTCATAACTGTACAATCCTAGACATTTAATTACAGAGAGAAGTCTTTTGTGAGAAAAACCTAATGACTAAAGAACTGCAGTCTCAGATATACTGTCAGATGTAAACATGAAATTTGGAGCAGTGGAATATGGATGGTTGAAAAAAAAAAAAAATATAGTGAGAGAAAAGCAAGTTCTCACAAAAAAAGAAATTCCAATAACTTCCCAAGGAGCTTTTAATTCACTACATAAATCTAAGGAGATTTTCCAGACTATTTAACTGGATAAGACAAATAATTTTAATTTGATCCACTGCAACACATCCAGATAAGCTTGCCAATTTAAGAATCATAATTTGGGACCACTGCTACTGTCAAAGGTGTAACAAAACAAAACAAAAAATCAATTTACAGCTAAGGAACAACTCTTATAATCCAATTAAACTGTTTATTGTAGAGTAGAATGCTAACAGATATGAAGATTTTCGCCTCTTCCTATATAAGACATCTTTTCCAGTTTATGAAAAAATCCTGCAGAAGAACTGGTAGGAATCTAAACTCAACTTGAAACCACAAGGACACAGTATTTATGCTTTCATAAGGTAAAAAAAAAAAAAGGCGGAAATCAAATCTACTAACCACAGAAAGTTCTACATTATAAAATCAAGCAGGTGACATAAAAAATATTAAAAAAATACTATTTGTAAGTAAATTCACAAGAATTCAGTAGTTTCAACTAACACAAAATAGAATTATGCTATGACTGTAACAGCACTTGAAGAGGAAGTTAAGTGAGTAGTTTAGAAATAGAGCTGTAAAGCTAAAATTAAATTTACTTTCTAAAAGCAGGAATGGATCACAGCTCTGCTTAACATGCAAATAATTAAAAACAACAATACTGTGCTTAAAAACAAAAGTTCTTTTATCTCAGTTAAATATTTCAGAATTCTGAATCACTCCAGGAATGTCCCTCCTAATGACAAACCCGAAGTCAAGCTTCTGACTCATTAACAGAGGTGAGAGAACTCACATGACCATTCCTATCAATTCTTCTTATAACTCTCCAGACACTTCTTTATCACATCCATTGCTCATGCAAAAGGCAGAGAATTAGGCAAATAGGTATACATTTCATTCCTCTGCTCTCACAGGAAGTGGGGCCTTTGCGTGGCTCTCGGGCTCAAACCATGGAACAACCTCAAGAAAACAGCATTCACGATAAACACAGACAACAGCACAGCAAGAACTATAAATTTTGAGAACACAAAAAACCCAACGTCAACCTAAGACAAGACTTTAAAATGTTATGTACCTACATATGCCAGATGCACATCATTCCTATGATTTGGATGGACTGTAGTGGCACACATATCCTGATCTGGAGCATATAACTACTCTCCAATTAAGGATAAAATGAATAAGTCCAAAGGCACTATTTTAAATTTTTCTTTTACCACAAAGTTGTGAGGTGTTCTGAAGTCCAAGATGGGCTTGAAGCCCCCTGACTTTTTCAGGATCAGGAAGTACCTTCACTAAAATCCTTTCCTTGTTCCTCTTGTAGTGCAGGCTTTATAAATCTGCATTTAGAAGGGAAAAAAAATCTGGTTCAGAAGAGCAGAAGACTTTAAGTATGCCATATTACTTCAGTCTGTGCCTTGAGAGCCTTGGACTAACTACAGATTTTGCCTCAAAGCAACACCAGTAAAAAGGGTGAAGAGGCCAGTGCCCGGAAAAAAAAAACAAAACACAAATATGCTAATACACTGAAAATGTGCATCTTCTATTTCCAAACTGCTTCAATAAGAACATGCATACAATGCAGACCTTTCAGTTGTATTCAGTTCTTTCCTAGCATATTCGTTCATAATGAAACCCTTTTTTTTTCCCCTCCCCTCAATGTTTGTGCAGTCAAGCTATTAATTCTGCATTTCCCATGACATTCCATTAGTGTTTCCAGGGAACACAGAAATTTCTTGTTGTAATTTCTTGTTGTTCCTACTAGAAGGATTTTTCATTGTAATGTTACAACTTTTTATGGACACCTCTGCGTTCTGATTGCACTGGTACTGCAAACGCCAGCAACTGTTGAGATTCTTTGCACTGAAACGAAAACCCTAAATTTGTAAAGTTTTGAGGAACTGAAAAGATTCTACAAACAGTTTCAACTAATTTTCTGGCTTAACTTGGCAACTGCAATTTCAAAGACAGTAAACAAAAATATTCTGAACAGAGTGTCACGGGTTTATCAACAGTAAGAATGAAAACTGCAAAAAGTTTTCTTTATAAGACATTACTAAAAAAGTGACAAAAGTTTGAAATTTAACAACTTCTAGAACAAGTTGAATTCAGAAGCACAACAGTAAAAACTGAGTTCTGAAAAATAAAGATTAACTCCACAGAAAGCTATAGAGTACAGTTAATTGCAAATCAAAACTGCATTTTTCTTCTTAATAATGAACATTTACAATAAATTAAAAATGAAGCGCAGTTCAGTTTTGAAGAGCTATCTCTTCCTTCAAATGGACATTCATCCCTTATCTTATTGATTGTTTTGTTTCCAAAATTTTAGTGAAGTGTCAACGGCCAGTGAAGGAAGTCAGTTTTAAGACAAGTCTCCGTGTACTGTAATTAAAACCAGACGTAGAAAGCTCTCACTGTAAAAATGGTAATCTCTAAAAAACTGCTGACCTTACAGAAAAAGTGGATTTTAAGAGATCAAAGTTCTATGAATTCTTCCACACTCTGCTCTGCCATTCTATTGTCAACATAGAATCTGCTGGTTTGGGTCATAAAGGTCAGTGCACAGCTAACTTCCACATCTAAAGCAGAATGGTGGTATTCTGCCTTTGGTTTTGTTCGTTTTGAAATCACCTCTTCTGCCAAAATGATTTTTACTGAAATATTTCTCTTTTTTACTGAAATATTGGGAGTGTCAGTCTGCCTGAGGGCAGGGAGGCTCTGCAGAGGGATCTGCACAGGCTCCACCAATGAGCTGAGGCCAACCCCATGAGGTTCACCCAATGGTCCTGCACTTTGGCCACAACAACCCCTATCAGTGCCACAGGCTTGGGAAGGAGTGGCTGGAGAGCTGCCCAGCAGAGAGGGACCTGGGGGTGTTGACTGACAGACAGCTGAACATGAGCCAGCAGTGTGCCCAGGTGGCCAAGAAGGCCAACTCCATCCTGGCCTGCATCAGGAACAGTGTGACCAGCAGGAGCAGGGATCTGATCCTCCCCTATACTTGGCTTCAGTGAGGCTGCACCTTGGGTACTGTGTGCAGTTTTGGGCACTGCAGTGTAAGAAGGACATTGAGGTGCTGGAGAGAGTGCAGAGAAGGGCAAATAGGCTGATTAGGGGTCTGGAAAACAGACCTTATGAGGACAGCCTGAGGGAACTGGGGCTTGGAGAAGAGGAGCCTGAGGGGAAACCTCATTGCTCTCTACAACTACCTGAAAGGAGATTGTAGTGAGACAGATTTTGGCCTCTTCTCCTTGGTGACCAGTGACAGGACAAAAGGAAATGGGATCATGCTCCACCAGGGGAGGTTCAGGGTGGGTACCAGAAAAAAATCTCTTCACACAAAGAGTAGTTATACATTGGAATGGGCTGCTCGGGGAGGTGGTTGGGGGCACCACTTCTGGAGGTGTTAAAAAGATGGGTAGATGAGGTGCTACAGTGAATGGTTTAGTGGTTAGGGGCTGGGTTTTTGGGGGAGGGGTTAGGGGAAGGGGTGAAATTTTTTGCTTGGGTTTGAGTTTTTGTGGTTTGTTTTTTTTTTCCCTGAGGAACAAGCACGATTATTAGCAATAAATGACTAGCCACAAGTATCTTAGCCCTCACATTAAATGTCACTGTATTCTTTCCTGTTTTCTTTAAACATTTTTCTCCTCACAAGACCACTGAATATATCCTTGTTTCAACTGCTGCTTTTAAAAAATGTTTCAGTATATAACTAGAAATAGTTATTCCTCAGAATTCATGCAAGCATAAAAGGTACTTGAATGTATATTATTAAAATATTAAATATTGCCAGAGTCTTTCTAATTATACTTGGCAACTCTTTAGAGCAACTGTACCAATCTGGACAACATAGGGCAAAAAAGCTAACAAAAACCTCACAACGAAATTTAAAGTTACCAAATGAGAATATTAAAACATTATCCCCAACCAGTTACCTTCTAAGCTCTGAGAGATACAGCTCCTTTGGTGTGAAGTTATAATTAACTGTTTCACATCATCAGGACAGCTTTCCCTTTAGGCATATCACACCAACAAAGTTTCCTTCTCAGGCACATTATCCTTGATGTCATCTTCCAGCCAAATACTGTAACATACACACTGCTCTACAAAGAATTTTTGACCTTTGCAAATTATTCTTTATCACACATTAAACTTAATAACATAGCTTTAATTTCTACATTAAAGTACATTGCTGAGCAACCAGTGGGTACATCTGCCAAGAAAATTTTTGGAAAGGCAACTAACTCGAAGGTAAATCAGTGTCTTCTTCCTCAAAAAAGATCACAAATTTTGGACCTACGAGGATGAATACAACATTCCAAAAGTTGTTAATTACAACTTCATGCAAAAATGTGCTCACAGATACTGAAGATAGGATTAATAGCCCACATTATTTTTTTGAACGATAAAACCTTTTATAAGATAGATGTATGTCAGTGAACTGCTCGTTACTCAAGATATATCTTTGAAGAAATCATTGATTACAGTGTATCCTACTCAGAATTAATCCCTGAGGCCACCAGAATATTTCAACTAGAGGAAAATGTGTCTGCTAAGCTATTAAGCTAGTCTGATATATCATACCATTCCTCTATGATTAATTGACAAAAGTAACTTGTGAGGAAATTATAAGTATTTTGGTTTAGCACTAAAAATAATTCTAAATCAATTGTTTTTAAAAATCTTTCAGTATCAGTCTTTTCAACTGAGATGGAATGTCTTACACTATCCCTGTAGAGTGCAATGGAGCTCAGTACTAAAAGTCCCCCAGCTAGGTGCACAAAGGTTCAGAAGTGGTGGGGTGAGGATGATTGATATTGTTAGCTTTCATTCACTCCTAGGTTCATCACCATGTGCCAAAGAATACTACTACAAAATCCAACTCGGTATAGCCAGCCAGTTCAGCTATTTGGTCATGTAGTGCATTCCCATGCAATGACGTCTGCAGGAAAGCACTGCAGATAGGAACTGCAGGAAAATCTTGCCGCTCACACTGTGAACAACAGGTGACAGTTTAAACTAGATGGCAAGAAACTCAGACCCACACACACCCCTTAACCTAAGTCCAGTGAGAACAAGTCTTCTGCTATTTGGGAAATACAGCCTTTGGAGCCCATTCCCAAGAAGCAATGACTATATAAAAGGACAGAGCTCTCACAGAAGTATGATTTGTCTTCAGGACATGCTCTAATAGTTTCAGAACACAACAAAACTAGCTCTGTCTAGTTGGATATCTATATCTAGTTAGATATTATGCAAAACTTTGCTTTTCATACGTAAGTAGCAATTTTTTAAAGAAAACACTCAAGTTCATTTACCAGTTAAAAGGGTTTTAAAGTAATTAAATATGCCATAACATCAGTAGTCAGAAGCCTGATCCTAAAACCACACTGTGGTGGCAGAGTCACAGGAAGATTTAACATACTCTACATACCTGTTTAGTTGGCATTAACACACTACTTTAAAAAATACCAGACCTTATGTATTCTTAAAAAGATGGCAACAGAACACTACAGAGAGGGTATGGGTGCCTACAGATATGTAGGGAGGGAAATGATACCAAATATATCAAAGGCCATACATACTTAGAGGCAGTCTGAAATGTATTTCTAAACTACACAACCATATGAAGCTTGTGACTACTGAAAGATTTTTTTCCACTTTTCTTTTTTAACTCATAGTCACGCTGTTCTGCTCTCCTGTACATCTGTTTAATCATTTTTCACTGCTATGATTTTCTCAAGCACTGAAGACAACACTTATCTAAAAAAATTATCAAAAAAAGAAAGGCTGCAAAAAAGAGGGCAAAGCACATCCCCAGCTGCTTCCCTATTGGAAAGTAGGTTATATTTGAAACTGTCAGTATGAACTCAGTAAAACTTGAAAAAATTAGGAAAATTATTAATTCATCAGAATTTTTAAAAATCGTGAGATTAAAAAAAAACCCATCAAGTGGTGTTCCTCTAAATTTATAGGTGTTGTGCTGATGCCTCAAATTTGAAATACCAGTTTTCGGTCTGAGAAGATTCAAACTATGACATTTAAGCACAGTAATCCTTAATGACAAATATATCAAGTTGAGTTTAAGATTCTACTAAAGTGAATATTTCACATAGTAACCAGTTCTCCAGCAAGCTCAGATGCACAGTCATAATATTTACATAATAGACAGAAGCAAAGTTATTGCCTCATCTTACATATAATTTTTCACAATGGTAATAATGCTGGCAGAGATTCAGAATTCAACCAGAGACTCAGACTACAATCAGAGATAAAGAAGCCTAAAAAGACTAAGTTCATTTTTGTAAGAGAAAATAAATAGATATTCAAATGAACATTTTAACAATAAGGGAAAATATGAAGTAGTATGCACTTCAGAATTGCTTCAAGAGTGTTTCCAAACAGAAAAGTAGTTTGAAAAACAGGCTTTCATCCAGCAGTATCAGTATTACCTTGTAGTCTTTTTCCTCTTCATCTCCTTCACACTGTTTTCATCTTTAGTCTATCTCCCACAATTCTGATTACAGTCTTTGGAACGTGAACCACATTTTATATCAACACATGGGATCTTCACAATACCATAAAAGTTAAAACTAGCAATTATGTACCAATGTTATCTTCTTAGTAAGTTAGGATGAGAGGACAGCAGATAAAGGCTGCTAGAATAATACTAATTTAAAAATAAACTTGACATGTATCTCTACTTAATGCAAAACTGAGGGAAAAAATAATGTCTGAAATGCATAAACACGAAAAAGGGAAAAACTTGCTTAGTGTACTACGCAGAGATAAGTGTAAGAGTGGATAACAGGGCACGTAAGGGACACAGGGTAAATTTCAACAGCTAACTCAGGTAAAGAAAGCAGCAGCATTAAAGCTGTTCTCAAAGGCCAAAGAAAGCCTACATCATCACTTGCCTTCTACCAAGATTTTATATACTATATATATACATGTATAATATATACACATGTATATGTATGTGTATATATATATATATATATATATATATATATATATATAAAATCCTCTCCAAGTGAAGATCTCTGAGGGGATATGTTGATTATAGTGAAATTAATAGCTAGGCACCTGATTTTTTGACCACTCTGGACAAGTTTAAGATTAACTATTAGCAGGTACCTAACAGTCCAATAAGGGAATAAACCTCCTATTTAAAAAAAATAAAAATAAAAAAAATACTATGCTATGTCTACATGACTGCTTCAGACAGAAACTTAAGATTAAAACTACATATACACACATAATATATAAATTTAAATTTAGAGGTCTGAAGACAGCTTCCCCCAAAAGCTCACAAGGACCAAACTTAGTACTAAGTTTTTCAAATAAACTGATGAGAGGTTTTTTTAAACAATAGTACTTAGTCTGCCTAATAGTCTGATACCTTCATGAATTAGGCAACTAAGTTTTATCAGCTTACCACTTGCTAGAATTGAATTAAATACTAACATCAGCAAAAACAGTATTTGCTACCTTTTAAATGAATCTTAACTCTTCTGTAAGGAAAAAAAATGTATTGCTTGATTTGTACACATAGCAGCTCTTGTATCTTAATTCATGTGTATTATTTAACTCTTAATACATGTTTAACTTATTTCAGTGAATGTTCATGGAGAAAGCAAAATGTCAGTTGAATACTGACATGTAATGAATACATATAAAGAAGTAAGGCCACTTAGTACAGTGGAAAGATGCTGTTAAGAGAAAACACTCTCTTAATATATCTTCTACTTTAATTTTAAACACAATCCAGCATTTATATACTGTGATTTTTTTCACTTAATTATTATAAAGGGTTTGCTCACAATATTGTTTGACCCAGCTGTAGTTCTGTTTTCCACTGCTTCTCTCAAACATAACATATTAAGGATTAAAATGCTGTGAAAGCACACAGTAAACAGACTACTTTACTTGGTGTAGCTGAATTACTGGTATGTGAGAAAATTCCCTAATTTTAAAGTGCTGTGTATTCCTTCAAATAGATATAACAGTATTAGCACAATACACCAGACGACCTTTTAATTAATCTATTAAAAAAAATTAAATTTTACCTTATTTTTTTGAGTGAAAGTTACAAAAAAAAAAATGGCATAAAAACCTATTAGGTAGTAGAAATATGCACACTGCTAAAAGATTCTCAGACTTGAATCATAATGTCTACTAAGTGGTACATAAATTATTTACCTTGGTTGTGATGTCAGCTTTATAACTGTCTTGCGTGGCAGAGAATCTTGGGAAGACTGAACATCATCCTACAAGAGAACATCTTTGAATTTGCTTTATATATGTAGGTGAATACGCTTAAAACATACGGTTTCGTCTACTATGTACTTCAGATTTACAAAATGAAAAGGCATTTTGATGCCTTTGACTAGCTCATTGCAAAACTTTTACTTTCATTAAATGTCACTCGTGAGATACTATTTTCAAATTGTCACTCCCATGTTTTCATTTTTCCATACAAGACATCATTACCAGTGTCCTTCAAATTATATATTTTTATGAACTTTGTTTTGCTACAAATAGTAAAGACTTACACTCCTGTGTATTTTGTATATACTATTACAGTCCTACTGGTTAATATAATGTTGACAGCTTTTCAACTGAAGTGCAAAGCTCCCAGTTTCTACGAATATTCCAAAACATCCCCAAAATGACATGTCTCAAACTATTGCCACTTCCATGCAGGTTTTCTTTCTGCACTCAAAGAAAGCAGGTTAATGGTGCAATGCTTATATAGCTTTACTTTTATAGGTTGGATCTCTTCCTACTGGTTGGATCATTCAGGTTGGATCAAACAAAATTTCTTGGTTTTCAGCGTATTGTCTTCCAAGCAATCTTTGTTTGTTTACTACTGAGGGGTATGTAAAATTACCAAATGAGAAAACCACAATGCTTTTGTGTGTAACAGCAGAAACAGATTATGAACAATGTCATTCTGGACTGCTTCCATCATACCTCTTTTACAACCTCCTTTTCCTGACTTCAAGAAGGATAATTTTCTTCTGGTTGTACCTACTATTTACTAGAATGCTGCTACAGTCTCTTGCTGTGGCTTTGACAAGTATTTTTTCCTCTTTGCCTCTCAAAGGTAATAGCCACTTTCAAAGTCCTGGCCATTTGTCTTTCTCAGCTCTCTCCTCATGAATTTTGAATGTCTATCTTGAAGGAATTCTGGCGAGCTTCCTTCAGCCAACAAAATACCACGATAATACTTCAAAACACGCACCTTTGAACTTTCTCCTTGCTCAAAGTTTACAAAAGTTTTTTTGTAAATATCCTGAAGTTCCTCCAGGAGCATGCCACAAATCACACATTAAAAACCTGCTGTTGTGGCAACCAAAGTACTGCAGGCATATTATGCTGCAGTTACTGTGTATTGCCAATAAATCATAATCTACTTCTGTAATCACTTTTTTTTTCCCATTTTATAGAAATAAAATACATTAATTGAATAAGAACTTTGTTTTTCATTTCTGCTTTCACAGCGGTAACACTGGGCTTGACTACTATGCTCCTAGGCAACATATAGTTTAAACAGTAATTAGTACTTCAACAGTCCAATGGTATTAATCCAGACTCAAAGAACAGGAACAATGAAAGCTCAAAAAAACCCCAACTTCAGAACATCCTCCAGGATAAGTCAGAGCAAAGTGAAAACTTCACTGACTTCAAAATACTCTTACTTTATGCAAGTGAAGGTGCACATTGATTTTGTTAGCCTTTACAACCAGAAGAAAAAAGGACTTATTTGTGGTACACACCCAAAGGCACATACATGCACATGAAAAGCCATAAAATGTTCTTCACAAACTAATTCAACAATTCTTATTTTTTAAAAAAATACATTGGGAAGGCAGAGTAATTTGAGGTAGGACATGTAGCATACCTGAGCCAGCAGAATATATGCCATACTAGTTATAAGTGTGAGGTAATCATATACTAAAGACTGTACTAATCCTGCTACATGCACAAATAAACTGAAGCATATAATTTCCTCTCTCTTTCAAGTGTATGAACTTAGGTAGACTTCCTATGACTACTTAGCACTCAGAGAAGAAAGCCTTTGTTCAGAAAGTGAAGAAACTAAGAATTTTGAAAGGAAATAATATTAGCGAGTGTGTTTATTTAAGGTGCTCTTCACTCTGAAATGGATCTCAAAATGGTATGCTGACCTGAGCATCAGTAGATTTATGATTTAAATAATTTCAGCAAAGGAAAAAAGCACAGGATCTTGTGTAGACCTGGTCTTGCAAATTCAGCTTATGCTTATATTCATTATAGATATTTTGTGTTACTACATTTCTTAAGTAATAAGCAAGGTCAAATCACAGGACTGCATACTATAACATATGCCCTTATCATATGCAGGTCACTGAAGTCACTAATGAGTTTATGACCACAAGAAAACCACCTTTTAGTAAGTGATTCATGAAGTGGAACAAAATAGATTACTTTAGATGTGTGGGTTTTTTTCAGCATTACCTGTTGTAGTTTCCACTTTTTACTTTCCAATATCCTTAATTAATATGAAAAGAGACCAGCAACATATTTTTGAGCAAGTACTAGCAGCAAATTTCATTCTGACTTTTCCAGGCCACTCAAACTACATTTTAAGACATAGCTCACATTTTATTTTTGGAGAAAATCAAAAAAGATAGCTTACCATCCTCAGGAATGGAGTTAATGTGTCATAATTATAAGCACCTTTATCCTTGAGGATAAGAATATGAACAGAGTCAATTATTACTTTCTTCAAGCTCATTATTGAATGGAAAAGCCTGTTAAAAATTTTAAAGTCTTAGTTAGTTTTCAGGTTTTGTTCAATGTGATAACATCAAAATTAAAAAGATTAAAGAACTCAGAAGTATGAATTAAAGAAAAAAAAGTAATCTTTAATATTCAAATAGCATGAAATAAAGAACAGTTAGTTGTAATGGGTGACCAGACTGAAAAATTTAGAAGTATTCTCAACTTTATTATATTCCTGCCTTTTACACTGAAAATGAAGTACATCTCCACCCCACTGTTATGCTACAAAATATATACCCTCAATATATCAAATACTTTTTCAAAATACAGATCTTAGGAAACTTAGTGGGTTTTATATTTCATTTCCAGTATCTGTAAGAGAACAAAAGCCACAAAGTCAAGATTACCTTAAAGCTGGATTAGAAAAGCAACCGGAAACATAAAAATTTAAATTACCATTGTTTCCATTGCTTCAACTGCAACAGAGGTTACAAACTATTAATTACAGAAAGCTACATAACTTTATCTGTAAAGTGAAAAAAGCCTTTGACTCTCATAACCACATGCATTTCACACTTTTATACCTTGATTACGCCTATGCTTAATAGAGAAAAAATACCAAATGTGAGTAATTTAAAAATCCTTGTCATTAATGCTGTTGATTTAAACCAGTAGTTTAAATCAAGAAAGAGTACTTTAGAGGCGTTTAATACATTAACTTATGTAACAGACATGCACCTTCATCAATCACATTTACTACTGCTTAACATCCCAGTATGTTACGATTTTCTGGAGAAATGCATAAATACAACATAAATACACGTAAGACATACATACATAGATCAAACACTCTTGTTCAAAAAAAATTCCACAAAGCTGCTAGCAGAGTAGCAGTCAATACTGAGAAAGCAGGCACTAGATTTAAGAGCAATTACCAACAACAGTAGAAGACGGAACCATTAAAATGATTCCTCACATTGAAGAAAAGTAGGTTAAAGAGAATGTGGGATTTTCCAAGTTATATATGCTTAAATTAGCATATCTCTTGATCATTGCTTAGCACAGACAGATATAAAATGTTCTCTTACCTGAAAGTTACTGCTGAAATTAATAGCTCTGTTAGTAAAAAAGTCTCAGTACCACATCAACCTATGTTCTGAAACATCAGAAATTTGTTTGGGCATGTCACAGGCATCAAATTTTTGTGTCATAGAATTAAAAAATATTTCATCAATGCAGAACACAGGTTATCAAATCCACTTCTCTTGCAAAGCAACACTACACTTTCAGTACTGAGTATTTTACTGGCTATAGCAAATCTGTGTCTCTGAAGTACATATTTCTGTTTTCAAAAAGCAAAGGGAAATCACGATTTAAGTTTATATGTTTATAATAAATTACCTAGTGCCATAATCCACAACTACCCAATCTTTAGATGTTCCTGTAATAGCATCGTGATGCTGAAAGAGCCCAAGGTTCCTCCTAGCTTCTGTCAGCAATTTATAGTTATCCACTGAAGGAAATACACTCATCTTCTCAGATTTACTGGACTGTACCAAAGCCAAGGAGTAGAGGATTTCAGCTGCCCTGGAATTGAAGAGAATAATAAAATATTCATATAGGTTTAAAAAGCAAAAACCAATACACGTTTTACTTGAAGAATAAAATGATGGTTTTACATCTTTCTTTATTCCTAGTTGCTTGAGTTCTTTAAACCTTAATCTTGCACCTTTTAACCCATTTCTAGATTCAAACAATTAAAAATATCTGCTGCACTTGCAAGGCTTCATTGATGGAAAATAGAGGTCTAAAATAAAAATATGCCAGTACAAAGTCACATACCATTTTCACAAATACATAGATCTGATCTTGAAATTATATATGAGGGTAGACTGCCTTACATACAATTCTGTAATATAATTCCCATTTCAAAAAGCGATGTATTGAACAAAAAAAATCTTAAAAGAAATACATTAATCGGTATATTCTATACGGTATGTATTCTGCTGTTATGCTTCCAGTAACATAAATTCAAAAAATTTGGGAGTTTATGCACTTGAACAGTGAGAACACTGGACTTAAAAACCCATAGACAGAACAAAATGGAGAGAGAGCCCTTCTCTTCCACTTCTAATGCAAAAGCCTAGCACCAAATTACCATTAAGTTCTCAATTGCTACATGAAAACCTAAAATTTTACAAAAAAAATCAACCCTATAACTGCCAGTTGTTGTAATATCTAACAAAGATGCCTACAGAAATCCTAGAAAACCATCTGTTAACTTTTCCTGTTTCCTTTTCCCTAAAATGTTACAGTCCTGTTTTTCTAAAGTCTGACAAATGTCAGATTCCCTTTGAAACTTGAGCTTAATGAATGTTACTCAATTACTTGCAGAAACCACGATTATACAAACTAATGTTATAAAAGCAAAAAACAAAATAACACATTTTCTTCAATCAGCAAGTGCAGGCGTTCATCAAAACAGGTACAACAAATTTAAAAATAATTCTTAACATATCTTTCACACCATGCATTGACATTAACTATTAAAATGAAATATGCATATGATGAATTGAGGCTGTACATCCATAAATCCATGGGTCCTGATGGGATGCACCCACAGGTGCTGAGGGAACTGTTCAATGTCATTGCGAGGCTGCTCTCACCTTTGGTATGGAGCTGGGAAAAGGAGAGGTGCCTGAGGACTGGAGGAAAGCAAATGTCACTCCAGTCTTCAAGAAAGAGGACCCAGGTAACTACAGACCAGTCAGCCTCACCTCCATCCCCGTAAAGGTGATGGAACAACTCATTCTTGATGCTGTTTCCAGGCACATCAAGGACAAGAGGCTTATCAGCAGCAGTCAACATGGCTTTACCAAGGGTCAGACATGTCTGAATAACCTGATAACCTCCTATGAGGATATAACCAGGTGGATGGATGATGTCAGAGCAGTAGACATAGTTTATCTAGATTTCAGGAAGGCATTTGACACTGTCTCCCACAGCATCCTTGAAGCTAAACTGAGCAAGAGTGACCTGGATGATTGGATAGTGAGGTGGATCAGGAGCTGGTTCAAGGATAGAAACCAGAGAGTTGTAGTCAATGGGATGGGATCTTGTTGGAAATCTGTTTCTAGTGGAGTCCCTCAAGGGTCAGTACTGGGACCAGTACTATTCAAGATATTTACTGATTACTGGGACAAGGGAATAGAGTGTACTATCAGCAAGTTTGCTGATGACACAAAACTGGGAGGAGTGGCTGACACCCCAGAAGGCTGTGCTGCCATCCAGAGGGACCTGGACAGGCTGGAGAGTTGGGCAGGGAGAAATTTAATGTATTACAACAAGGGCAAGTGTCTTGCATCTGGGAAAGAACAACCCCAGGTAACAGTATAGGCTGGGGACTGAGCTGTTGGAGAGCAGCACAGGGGAAAGGGACCTGGGGGAGCTGGTGAATGGAAGGATGACCATGAGCCAACAATGTGCCCTTGTGGCCAAGGAGGCCAACGGCATCCTGGGGTGCATTAGAAGGTGGGTGCTTAGTAGGTGGAGAGAGGTTCTCCTCCCTCTCTACTCTGCCCTGGTAAGGCCACATCTGGAATCTTGTGTCCACTTCTGGGCCCCTCAGTTCCAGAAGGAACAGGAACTGCTTGAAAGAGTCCAGTGCAGAGCCTTCAAGATGATGGAGTGGAACATCTCCCTTATGAGGAAAGGCTGAGGGAGCTGGGGCTCTTCAGCCTGGAGAAGAGGAGACTGAGGGGTCACATCATTAATGTTTATAAATATGTGTGGGCTGAGTGCCAGGAGGACAGAGTCAAGCTTTTCTCAGGGGTGACTAACAGTAGGACAAGGGGCAATGGTTATAAACTGGAGCATAGGCATTTTCATATAAATATAAGGAAGAATTTTTTCACTGTGAGGGTGACAGAGCAGTGGAACAGGATGCCCAGGGAGGTTGTGGAGTTTCCTTCCCTGGAGACATTCAAAGCCCACCTGGATGCATTCCTGTGTGACTTGCTGAAGGCGACCCTGCTCTGGGAAAGCCCAAGTGTAACACTTCTAACATTCCAAAGTTCCAGTTAATACACATCAGAAGTCACTCCTTTGATAACATTAACTTACTATTTTTACATTCTTCTGCCAATGAGATACTAACCTTGCTTTCTATCACTCTTCTCAACTTTGGTCTTAATCTTTTTTCTCCTTCCTGGCAGTCTCTAGCTTCTTTATTCCCTGCTTATTATGTAAAATTATGTAAAATTTTTCTCCTTGATGGTCAATGCAATGTCTTGGAAGTTATGCTACATCGCCTCTTCCTTTCTACTTTCATGCCCTCAGTTCTTAGAAATTTCTTAGTCTGTCTACTGCTTTCATTTCTTCTTCACTAATTTTCTTGATTTTCTCAGGTCTCTTACTCTGTATTCTTAAGAGTGCAGACAGAAGGCCACTTTCACTACAAGATAAACATACGACAGTATACTGTGTATGCATTGTACGTTAACTGTGTCCCAGGTCTGCAAAGCCTTCACTTTACCAGAGTAAACATTTGATTCCTTGGAAAAAGAAAAAATTATGCTGCTGAGGTTTTTCTTCCAAAAGATACTTGTACTGTCTCTAAAACTCAATCTTCAACACTTTTCTTGTTTCCTTCACTATTGCAGCAGCCGTTATAGCAGAAAAAAACCTAAACACCAAAAAACAGAGGAAAACCACCCTGTAATAAATTCTTAGAGATTTCTCAGCATTACATAAGTCCTTTGCTAACACAAAAAGGTCTGAAGAGCATATAGAGGCACTACACTAGGTGTATTTTAAAGAGTCCTTCTAGAAGACAAAAAGTGACCTTTGACAAATGATCCTCATAAGAATAATCTGTTAGAAACAGTTTCCCAGTTTTAGCAATAGATGAAACACCCAGGGTTTCCGTCATACACACCTATCTCAAGATTTTTTTCTGGAGCCTTAGAAGACTCTTAAATCATTTTACCATATGTCTTATCTACAGCTGCTACAGGAGAGAACCATTTAAATAATCTATTACCAAATTCAGCATTAGCTCCCTTTGAAGAAGATGCAAACACTTTTCAGGAGAGCAGTACCTTTCAAATCAGAGGTCACTTCACAAGCACTATTTCTGACTGACTCTCAACAGCCTCTGACAACCCTTGTAAAATTTGCACCCTGTATTTTTCTTTAAAAGAGTCCACAATATAGCCATAATGACAGATTAATCTGACAGCCACACAAATCTGGTACAGAAATAAAAATAAAATAAAAATTTTAAAATAATAAAAAAATAAAAATACAGACACTTTTTCATTACATCAGTATTTGCTGATCACTTGGAGCAGTATTTAAGAACTTATTTATTTGGATTGAAAAAATAACATTGAATTTCTGTAAATTTACTAAAAAAAACGGATATACCAACTAATCTTGTAACAAGAACTCCATTTGGGGGCCATTAGGCTACTGCTGCTGTAAATAAACTGCGCATTTCCAAATTCCATCTCTCCAAGAGATACAGAGTACTTACACCTTCATTTGTCCCATATTCCAAAAGATATGGGATGAGTTCACTGAATAGCAGTGCTTACCGTAAGTAAGATTCCATGGCTCTATCGAGTCGTTTGTAGAAGGGTCGAGATGTAAAGTATCCACTCCAGTAATGATGATCTCTGTCTGCATAGGTGAAGAAGTCTCCACTTAAAACAGGGAAAAATGAATTGCTGCTCTTTCCAAGCAAATTGCTTTCTTTACGCAGAGCTTCAAAGTAGTCTGATAAAGTTCCAAACTGGACCTGAAAGAAAATTAAAATTATTAAAATTACTAAAACATAGTTTCATTTTCTTTATTTAAACATACGTGGAGAATTAATATGGTTGGGGTTTTTTACATCAGTTCAGGAATACGAGTCTTTCAGCAGAATTATACTAGAAGTCCTATCCTGAAGAGCTTGAAGTTTTCCCTGCACACTTTTCAATCTGGTTGGATAGCTCTCCCAAAGGCATTTAAACTTCATTTCAACTCAGCACAGGAAACATAAAAGACCTGCTGGAACAGGTCACGAGGAGGGCCACAAAAATGATTAGTGACGGAACTAGATGGACCTTTAAAGGTCACTTCAACCCAAGTCATTCTATGATTCATGAAATAAGAAATACTTTCTTTTTAAGGTATAGATCTATTTCTAAAATGCAAGCTAAATCTCAGCAAATTAGCAAAGCATTCATTCATGCCATGTCTGGACTAAATAAGAAATTTAACGTAAGGCAGCAAAAGAACAGCTGCCTTGACTTTGCATTTTCAAAATCAACTTTCTTGTACTACCGATCTCCAATACACACTTAGTCCAAGATGACTGCTGATCTAAAAATAGCATTTACTTTCAGCAGCTGTTTTTTAACTATATACAAAGAAATAGTGTTTAAATATGTAACATGAGGGAGTTTCAAAATTCATTACCTTCTGGTCATTTTAAAAAATACTCAAACAAATAAGGCAGTAACAGCCCTTTTCAGGGTAGCTCAAAAGACTGTACCTTCAAGCTTGAAGGGTACAAAACAAAGAGCAAAATAAAAAAGACAGAGGAATTTATGTCAATGTTGCCAGCATTGAGAAATGTTGTTAAAGAAGGCAAACTAATTTTTGAATGAGAGTGGAAAAACAAAGTGGAAACTTTTGCACTTCTAGAACACTTGGCCTTTTCGCTCACAGATACCTACAAGACAGAATTCAGAAGAAAAAATAAATAAATCAATAGACCAAGAAATGAGGTAGAGGTGACCTCCCTGTCACCTCCCTGTCTATATGCTGGATTACATTAGAAGAACAAAACCTCATCACAAAAAAAGGCAACGTGTCAGAAAACTCATTCTAATGTCCAATGAGTGGAAAGAGTGAAATAGCCTGGTAGACTCTTCTAGTGACATATGAAAAGTCTCCACTTCCTTTATGCATAACAGATGTGAAGGAGATCTCCAAATGAGCAATTAAAATTCCCGACAGTAAACAATGTTTCTTTCACAATAATCTACCACACGCGTTTTAGGACTATAGAACAGTTGCAGGTATGAGAACCTCCATTCTAACAGATGTATCACCTAGATAAAAATTTCAAATTTGCCTGAAAAATTAAATCTCTTATAAAATCAGAAAGGCACAGCAGGCAACCCCTTGTGAGAGTAGTAATACCCCAAGCATCTCAGCACTTAAAGACATGTGAACTCCTCCTTTATATAATCTAGGTTCTTAGGAAGCTGAGTGTGACCCCTTGCCTGTGCAGTTACAGTCCACTGGGAAAAGGGCAGCAATGTGCATGTCCTCCACCTAAACTCACATTTACATCAGTTTAAACACCAAACAAAAAACCCTCCAAATAATAAACATGCAAATCTCCTCAGGAAACAAAAAAATCAGAAAGAAGAAAGCACAACTAAATAAAGACACTCCAGTGCCAAGAGTGCTCAAAAAAAAAAAAAAAAAAAAAAAAAAAAAAAAAAAAAACAACAAAAAACAAAAACAAACAACAAACCCACAACTTTTTCCATGAAGAGCCTCAAAATACTGAAAAATACTGTTTTCTCTGAAAACCAGAAAAAATGTAGTATTTACCTTAATATGCCATTCAGGGTGAGAATTCATATAATCAAACAGTTTCTGATAATTCTGGTACTGCTGATCCCATTCTGAGCTCTCAGCATAGCGAAAATCATCCCCTAGTGGAGCCAACAGAACTTTAGTACGGAATAGCTTAGACTTCTTTCTGTATTGATCTAAAATCAGCCAAGCCCTTGGGGAGGGGGAAAAAAAAGGTACTTTAGAAAACAGAAGAATAAATACCAGCATGTGATGAAACAATTCTTAGTTATCAAGTTGTGCATTACAGTGACCCTTAACAAGAAATACTTAACAAGAAAAGCTATGCTATCTCATTTTGTAACAAAAAGCTGGATGCAATTCCCTGGACTGGGACATAACACTCAACCTTCTATTGTTGCAAACACTATGCTAATTAAATCCTCCAATAAGCTTATTAAGCTTCACTCAAGCAGTAGGTCAGTTTGTATCAATATGTTCCTGTGCCAAAAGCAACCTTCATTTTAGATTATGTTAACGTGTTTTATATTTAGATAACAATCCTAATCCTCTCCAGCTCCTATTTACAATTACAAACAAGCTGTTCTCATCCCCTCTGGATCTTCACGTCCTTGACAGAGAAACTGCCCATAAATTAATACTCAAGGAACTCAGGCCTTGAAAAAAAAAAAATCTAAAAAAAATCCAGCAGAAGTTCACTGCTAATGATAACCACTACATCTTTAGCCAGCTTCTTACCTGAGAGCCATCTCTCTTCAGCTTTAAGCGTGAATTGAAAAAAATTAACCCCACTGATCTTTTGCTTTTGCCTTTAAAAAACAAAAACAAAAAACCCCCAAACAAACAAAAAAACAATCAAAAAACCCACACATGGTTTCACGGTAAACCACCAGTTCTATCACTAAGGAGCAATATAGTAATAGTTTCAGGTCTGATGTCTGGGTTACTAAAAAAGTCCATTTCCCTCCCCATCCTCTCAACTGCAATCACTATTAGAATCTTCAGATACTGACCCTCTCTAATTAAACTTATGGAAATAATTTTACCAGACAGTATAAACTGTATTTTAAGAAAACAGGAATACAAACCACAATTTTAAAGAGAACACAGCATCAAAATGCAGATTCAGGTCAGCTTGTCCTTTCTACAACTACTTTAAATACTTTGAACTTACATGCTTGAAGATTTATTACACAAACTTTTATTTGAGAACTGAATCTAGTCCAATATATTAAAAAGCTGGGCATCACTGACCAGCAAGTGGGTTTTTATTTGTTTATCAGATTATAGAAGTACAGAGTAAACACAAAGTCTGACTATTCTGAGGGAAGGAAGGGGATACAACCCATTTAGTTAAGGATCTTCATAATCTTGCCAAGACTAAAATAGCCACAAGCAGTGGTTTCTCCCCCCCTACAGTTAGATTTACAGTTCTGGTTACCAAGTATTTATGCCTGAATCAGTATTTTCAATTACTTTCAACAGGTTGCTGATTTAAACATAAAGCCTTCATCTTCACACAACTAACAACAATTGGCAGAACACAAGACTTTGTAATTCTACCCTCTGAGACAGATTAACCCTAATTTTCCACATGGCCCATGGTTGAAAACATGCTTGAAAAAATGCAAAACTTCAGGAAAGATTAAAGTTAATAGGATATTCAACTTCGACATCTCTCTTCAAAGCTCTGCACTAGTTTCTTTCCAAACATACTGAGAAATTCATTGTGGAATCACAGGAAGTTAGGGGTTGGAAGAGACCTCTAAAGATCATCAAGTCCAACCCTTCTGCCAGAGCAGGGTCACCCACAGGAGATCATGTACAAACATATCCAGGTGGGTTTTGAATGTCTCCTGAGAAGGAGAATCCACAACCTCCCTGGGCAGCCTGTTCCACTGCTCTGTCACCCTCACAGTGAAAAAGATTCTCGTCGTGTTTACATGGAAACTCCTATGTTCAAACTTCTATCTCTTGTCCTATGATTGGGCATAGTTGAGAAGATCCTGGCACCGTCCTCCTGGCTCTCTCACTTCACACTTTTATAAACATTAATGAGGTCACCCCTCATTCTCCTCTTCTTCAAGCTGAAGAGACCCAGCTCCCTCTGCCTTTCCTGTTAAGGGAGATGTTCCGCTCCCTTCATTGTCTTGAAGGTTCTGCACTGGACTCTTTCCTGCCCTTCTGGAACTGAGAGGCCCAGAACTGGACACAATATTCCACGTGGCCTCAACAGGGCAGAGTAGAGAGGGAGGAGAACCTCTCTCGATCTACCAGCCACTCTCCTTCTCATCTTCTAATGCACCCCAGGATGCCATTGGCCTTCTTGGCCACAAGGGCACATTGTTGGCTCATGGTCATCCTTCCATCCACCAGCACCCCCAGGTCCCTTTCACCTGTGCTGCTCTCCAACAGCTCAGTCCCCAGCCTATACTGGTACCTGGTTTTGTTCTTTTCCAGATGTAAGACTTTGCCCTTGCCCTTGTTGTAATACATTAAATTTCTACCTGCCCAACTCTCCAGCCTGTCCAGGTCCCTCTGGATGGCAGCACAGCCTTCTGGGGTGTCAGCCACTCCTCCCAGTTTTGTGTCATCAGCAAACTTGCTGAGAAGACTCTGTCCCATTGTCAAGGTCACTGATAAACATGTTGAACAGGACTGGACATGGCACTGATTCTTGGGGGACTCCCACACATGTCTCCAGCTGGACTCTGCACCACTGATCACCACTCTTTGGGCTCTATTGTGTAACCGGTTCTTAATCCATCTCACTGTGAACTCTTCTGTCCCACATTTCCTGAGCTTGCTCACAAGGTTGTTATTGGAGACTGTGTCAAAAGCCTTGCTGAGGTCAAGGTAGACTACATCCTCTGGTTACCCTGCATCTACCCCTTCAGTCACAACATCATGGAAGGCGATGAGATGAGTCAAACATGACTTCCTCTTGGTAGATCCCTGCTGACTACTCCTAATAACCTTTTTTTCTTCATGACCTCCAGAACAAGCCACTCTGATTATAACTGAACTCTTAAGACCTTTCACAAATGAAGAAAACCCCTTACTATCAAAAGATTTTCTTTAATGCAAAAATTCCAAGTGTTTGGCTAAAAAACAGCAAAACAATTAACTTGTCTGGTTTTGTCCTTTGCTTTGTCAAAGTAAGGAAAGAAGCAGTCACGCAGGGTGTGCAGGAATCACAAGAAGTTTTGCAGCAGTTACAGTAAATCCCACGTGACAGGTTTGACAATGGTCACAGCTTCACAGTCCCTGCTACTTAGGACCATACAGCACATGAAGCACTAGGGACTCAGTCTGCACTCAATTATCTCAAATAGAAAACAAAATCGTTTGGTCGTGTTTTGCTGTCCAGGTATTTTGTGTAGGAGATGGCTATGCACCCAGGATGACTACATCCCAAGACAGTGATCACAGATTCTTGAGGTTGGCAATCACAAACATTAACCTCCAATGCAACAGTATCTGTGTAATTCTGAACACCAGTTGCATGTTTTGCAATGTGACTAACCATTAAGGGAAATAAATTTATGGGTACAAGTAGGCTTTTAAACAGTTCAGGATGAAGGGGCAAGTCCATTTTCTGCTCCTTCTCTAAAGCACGTAACTTGCAGTATAGACTTTTTCCGATTTCCATGCATTGGAAAGAAAGACGTAATACCCAAACAAGCTATGCTTCCTCCAACAAAATAACTGATTTCCATTTGAGCCAAAAAACCCCAACCAACCAACAGATATTTTCTCTTGCTAGTGTGAAAAGCTAAAACTTCAGCATTTAAACATATGGGTAAGAATGCAGTGGCAGAAAAGGGAAAGTGCAACAGCAATCTTTATAGCCTAGACCTGTTATGAAATGTAATTAAAAGCACTGTAAGCTTTCAATTAGGCTTTTGTTTCATTCCTTCCAGCCGAGTCAGTAAAGTGGCAAGGAATGACAAATGGTGGTTACTCGTCTTAAATTTTCACTTCTGTATCTCTTCTGTATATATGTGGACATAATAGTACTGAAATCCAAAGCATCAATCCTAGCTGAGTGCTCAAGATCTCAGTTTTATTAGTTTTGTTGCAGCTCTAGCATTGAAGAAATGTCAGTGATCTTGTCTCTAAACTAATCAAACTTGCCTGTAAATTAATCAAGTGTATATATCAAATACTTCTCAGATCCACGTGGTGTAGATCACCTGTAAAGGTAGTATGTAAAAACTGCAGAGTATGTAAAAACTGTACCTGTGTTGAACATTCCCAGCGTGGATGGCTTCTGGTGGAACTCTCCATGGACAGCTTATTCTTCCTCCAGGAAGGCGTCTGAAATCAAACTGGCAGCATATTTTTGGATCTGGACCACAAGTATGAGGAACATCATAACTATAGAAAGGCATCATATGACAAAGGATATCTGTACTGGATCCCAAATCTGGAATTAAATACATAGAGTATACCATTAAAATAAGCACTCTCAGATTTGTCAACACTAAATCAGTTCCATAACACAACATTCAAATTGGTTTGCTTTAGCAATAGCTTAACTACTTGAACACACACCTTCAACATAATAACAGTACAGTTCTACATACTTGTAGATAAGATTCTGTGATAAGATTTTGTGTGATAGAATACTATATGCTTCTGAGACCATCTCTGCAATCCTAAATTTTCTGTTTAGTCAGTCCCATACCTAAAGTTTAACCCATCAGAAGCAGAGATCTGCATACATTTTGTCAAGTCTCAAGCAAAAATGTCAGATTTTTGTGTTTCAAGAAAGTTCTGTTTAAAGAAAATCTGATGTAAAGAACGTAAAGAAAACCTTAACTTTATTCATCTTGCAACCACCTAAATGCTGATTATCTGTTTCTAACAACATAGTCATTATATGTTGAAATGAGTTCTGTGGATGTGCCACATAATCTGGTTACCAAATATGTCAATACGTAACGTTTTGAAGAGTATTTTAGCATTTAAGTATTTTAAGTATTAAGAGTATCTTAACAGCAAAAGTCTTTACAGTTCCAATCCAGACGTTTAAAAATTCCTGTTTTACTTATTTAAAATATTGTAATATTACATAAATATACGCATTTACTTTTCAGCTACAGGAGTTCTCTTTGTCTTGGGGACCATGACTACCTATTATGCCTGATGATTAAGTAGTAATCTTTGATATGTGACCTATTTTGAAAAACCTTTATTTGAAGGCCAAACTAGACCATACCATATATGAGATTTACATATCTAACTATTTAGGAAAAAGGCCTGTCAATTAAGTATTCTGTACACTGAGTGGCATACACCAACATTCAAAGAAAAATCTCTAAGTGTCAGGATCTGACTAATTTTTGCCGCAGTTTTGCCTTTGCCTCTGTCTTTAATAGTCAGACCAGCTACCACCAGTGTTCAGCCTCCTGAGCTAGAAGGACAGAGAGCAGAACAACCCCCCCATAATCAAGAACTTAATTATCTGTTTCTGCATCTAGACACATATAAATATATGGGGCCAGTTGGGATTCACCCAGGAGTACACAAAGAGATGTTGGGGGAGGTTGCTAAGCCTCTCACCATCATTTATGAACAATCCTGGTCAACAGGTGAAATCACAAGTGACTGAAGGGTGGCTCATGTGGTCCCCACCTACAAGAAGGGCCAGAAGGAGGATCCAGAGAACTACAGGCCTGTCAGCCTGACAATGGCAATGGGAAAGATCATGGAGAAGATCATCCTGAGTGAGGTCTCGCAGCAAGCAGAGGCGAGCCAAGTGTTCAGGGCCAGCCAACATGGGTTTATAAAAGGGAGGTCTTGCTTAACCAACCTGACCTCTTTCTATGACCATGAGGGCCATGTTCTGGATGAGGGAAAGGCTGTGGACATTGTCTACCTGGACTCTGGTAAGGCTTTTGACACTGTCTCCCACAGCATTCTCCTGGCGAATCATGGCACAGACAAGGGTATTCTTCACTGAGTAAAAAAATGGCTGGAAGGATGGGATTACTGGGGTCAAATCTAGTTGGCAGCTGGTCACCCCAGGGCTCAGTCCTGGGGCCAGTCTTGTTTGGTATCTTCATCCATGCTCTGCATGAGGAGATTGAGGGCACTCTCAGTAACTTTGCAGATGACATTAAATTGGGTGGGAGTGTTGATCTGCTTGAGGGTAGGAAGGCTCTGCAGAGGCACCTGGACAGGCTGTACCAATGGGCCAAGGCCACTTGTATGAGGTTCAATAAGGCCAAGTGCTGGGTCATGCATTTTGGTCACGACAGCCCAAGGCAATCCTACAGGCTTGGGGGAGAGCAGCTGGAAAGCTCATCGGCAGAAAAGGACCCGGGGGTGGCGGTGGAGAGCCCGCTCAGCATGAACCTGCAGTGTGCCCAGGTGGCCAAGAAGGCCAAGGGCATCCTGGCTTCTATCAGGAACAGCACGGCCAGCAGTAGTAGGGAAGTGATCGTGCCCCTGTACTCAGCACTGGTGAGACTGCTCCTCAAATATGGTGTTCAGTTCTGGGCCCCTCATTACAAGAAGGACACTGAGGTGCTGGAACATGTCCAGAGGAGAGTGACCAAGCTGGTGAGGGGCCCAGAAAACAAGTCATAGGAGGAATGGCTGAGGGACCTGGGCATTTTTAGCTTGG
Source organism: Florisuga fusca (assembly GCA_038090715.1). Taxonomy (NCBI): domain Eukaryota; kingdom Metazoa; phylum Chordata; class Aves; order Apodiformes; family Trochilidae; genus Florisuga; species Florisuga fusca. The sequence continues at coordinate 12,637,911 of JAAWXA010000012.1, forward strand.
AGAAGAGGAGGCTGAGGAGAGACCTCATCGCCTTCTACAATTACCTGGAAGGAGGCTGTAGGGATGTGGGTATTGGCCTCTTCTCCAAGGTGAATAATGACAGGACCAGAGGAAATGCTCTGAAGTTGTAGCAGGGGAGGTTTGGGTTAGATATTTGGAAGAATTTCTTTACTGAAAGAGTGGTCAGGCACTGGAACAGCCTGCCCAGTGAGGTGGTTGAGTCACCACCCCTGGAGGTATTGATATATGTAAATGTGTCATATCTCTAGTGATTGAGATTGTAGGGAGGTTGACTTTTTTGCTTGTTGCATTTGTGCATGGTTGGACTTGGTGATCTCAGAGGTCCTTTCCAACCATGGTGATTCTGTGTGTGATTCTGTATCCTTCACATCTTACAGCATTAGTACCCCTAATTACAGCATGTTCTTACAGCAGTGTGCAGCATAATATTGTTGAATCAGAGACATATCCAGTAACCTTGTTGTGAGGCAAGGTCTACAGTTTGCAATACCACACAGCATGAATATCTTTGAATTATTTTCATGAGATACACTGTTTTGTTCCCTTTGCTTTTACATACTTTGTTTCCCATCATAGAATGAAGAAAAAGAGTAACACCAAGGAACAGAAGAAAATGCAGAATATTTAGAATATCAGAAAAGTGAGACACACTATTTTAACTTATAAAATGTGAGGCTAATCGTTTCCTGACACCTCATTCTAATGACAAATACTGTAATAAGAAAAAAAAAATAGCACAAATTATTCTATTCACTTGACCAAGATTATGAAAGCAGGAAGATAGACAAAATTATTCAGTTTTTTTCACATTATACAAAATATATGTATGTAGGGGTCTTCAGACATTATTTAGAATGACTAAATAGCAGATCTAAACTAGCCACTAACTATAATAAAATGGTGGGGAGAGATTTTCTTAATTATTCCAATTTTTAAATAAAATCATTAAGGAACTGGATTACTGTGAAATTATTTTCTGTTCATTTCAGATGTATTATTTTTCTTGCAGACTGTGTTGTATTAACTTCTTTCTTTCATGGAAAGGCTCCATTGGAGCAAGAAACATTTTTAACTCAAGAGGACCAAGTTGATCAGAATTTATTAATAGGTTTCTGACTGTGCCTAGTAGTATGCTGCCAGGCAGTTCTTCATGTTCTGAATACACTCGAGAGCATATTTGTACCCAGCCATGTTCCATCTGGTTTTGAAGACTGTATAGAGCAAGATTTTTTAATAATGCTATTTTCAATTTAAACCATCAGCATGGGAAATTTCCTAGCACAGCATATTGCAAGCTAGAAGTATATATGCTGGGAGTAGGATTTTGTATTGAATTCTTGAATTTCATGATTGGACATTTCCTTCCAATTTTCCTCTATTCAATGGCAGCTTTGCTGTCCTGTCTATGTCTTCAGCTCTCTGAGCTGGAGGTTATGAAACTGCAAATAACAGTGCTTTAAAGAAAACCTTGTAACTTACTTTTCCATTTGATGAGGGCTCTAAACTTGTTTTAGAACACAGCATCCCAGCTACAAAATTGCATAAATTCTCTCTGCTTCTCTACATACATGATATGGAACCAAGTAAGTCACATTTTTATTAATCTACTCACATTGCAATTTGGTCAATAAATAATTTGCATTTGTCAGTAAGGACTTAGTATCAAGAACTTCGTACTAACATAACCTTATAAAACTACACGCTAAAACATGAGCATGAGGAATAGCCATACATGGTTTAATCTTTATTTATATGAACCATCTCATATCAATCAATAAAAGTATTCATATAATAAAAGAGGTTAAAAGCTAGTTCTGGAATACTATTACATGTACAAAATACTACACACAAATTTTAAGGATATGTTATGGTATTAAGAAAGTAATGGCATCTAAACTGTGATCATCCATTCCATTATATGACCAAACAAGTATTCCATGACATATGCATAATACTTTGTGTAAGGCTGAAGGGTTGCAAGAGTCAAGTTCTCTTCATCCATAGCCAGTATCCTGGGAGGACTCTATCCCTTTGTCTGCCTTTGATCCTGACCTGTATGTTCCTAAATCCAGCTCCTGTGTTCAACTGAGTACTGGACCCCAGTGCAGGACTTTCCCAGGCCCTGCCTAACACCCTCAGTGGTGACATGAGCGGTATTGAGGACGGGGATGGTGGTGGTGATTAACATTTATTTCCTACATATTTACACGTTTCATTATTTTCTTTATCAGCATTATTGTAAAGCTTGACAGTTTAGTTTCCAACCCACGAATCTCTCTCCCTTGTTCTCTCTTCTTTCCCTTTCTGGGAAGGGAGAAGGGTTAATAGAGAGCATCTGTCATTCATTTAATTGCTTACCCATCATTAAACATTGACAGACACGATAGGCAAATTTGCATGCCTAAAACAGATGTTCAGTGGGATAACAGGAAAGATAAAGGTTCAGACATGTAGTATAAAGAGACCAAAGACTGCCACAAAAAAGAAATCAGAGGAGGATGCAGAAATGGCATACTTATAAACAATAATAATTCTTGAAAATTATTATTACTGTGAGAATGATATCTCAGAATGGAAAATTCTGCTATATTTAATTTTTAAAATTTTGTACTGCAGTGAATAGAGCTACCAGAATGTATTATGGTTCTCAACCTTCTCCACAAAGGTGGAAGAACAAATGAAGTGGCAACACTCCTCTCCAAAGGCAGAACGATAGCAGGCTGAAATCTTATTCTCTCCCACAGTTGTTCTGTTACCTCAGGTGCTGCAGAGCATGTGCCTCACAGTGTATGTCAATTGAAAAGCTTCACACCTCCTCAATAAAATCACCCTGCCTTCTACAACAAAGTTTGCGTGATGATTTCCTTCTCACGTGGGAAATTCTTGTCTTGACCGCTTAAAGGTCTCTCTGTATTGTATATTGCAGTTCTGTGAACTTCCTATGGAGGTGGAAGGAAAAGAAACACATGTATTCATTTCAAAAAAATTTGTAAAAAGCAAGTATCATAGTTGAAGATTTGATGACGGTGGCATTCATGACTCCCCTTTTGTCGATCTCTTTCTTTGAAAAGGGATGTTGTAAATCAATGCATCGTAATCTCAGTACCCTGCCTTCCTTGCCAGAAAGAGATAGAGTTCTTCTTCCATAATAGAGGCAAGCAGCTCAAAACTGCTGATTCATTGTTTTTTTGTAAAAATTGTAATGTAATTTACTCAGTACTGTAGCAAAGAACAAGAACTCCTGAAGCAGAAAGCCTTCTTCCCTGACACAGAAGTCACAGGATTGTCTTCTAAGAAGTTGAGTTTGTCATTTTGTCATTTGCAAAGTTGTAACGCACTTTTTTTTTCCTTCTTTTTAATGAAGAAAGAATGACAGGACCATACACGTAATATTCGGTCATTGTGGAGTCTAGCATTATTCAGTAAAGAGAAAATAGAAATATACCTTCAAACTAAAAAATATTCTCAAGACTGCTTACAATTACAGGGAAGCAGATGCCATAATTATCTTCAAATTTTTATTGTGCCAGCATGTTAATAGCTAACATCTAATTGTATTTATCATCATCATCAGTTAGTGTATTGTGGAGATATCTGCATAGCATACTCCATATCAAGCCATGGATTGTAGATGGCTGCTACAGGAAGGGGGTTGTATACATGCCTAACTGGAGCTTACAGCTTATTATTTTTCAGAATGATTCATACTGTGGTGTTGGAGTACAGGCTTTATACAACATAGCTATTAGGGAAATGTAATCATCTGCCTTTGAGATATAACAAAATAGCTTTTACATTTTTAAACAGCTTCAGAAAAGTTTTCCTGAGAATAAATGCTTCATTTAGTTGGACAGAATTTACCCCTTGACTAAAATGACCAGTTGCACAAATGTACTTTTCATCTGCAAAACAAAAACTATAAATGATCAAAAAGAAACATTTATTTAAGGTATCATTATATAGCTACCTATTTTCACTGTACTAGTAAGCCAAATACCATAAGCTATCTGCAAGCATAAAGTATTTCCACCTACATGGCTTTGACAGCCCTTTGTGGACTTTTTTTATTTGAAATGTAAATATGATTGAACTGCTATGCTTTCACTTTTATTTCAGTAGGGCTTCTGCCCTGAGCAGTTTGAGCTCACTGTCACTTCTTATAAGTAAACATATTGAAATAAATTTGCTCTTTTCAGTTCACAAAGACCCCAATCATGTGAGTTACAGCTTTGGTGTGCTCCAGCTGTTCTATTGATTCATAATGGTAAGACTTGAGTCTATTCTTAGAACATTTCTTGTGAAAGTCCATTAGAAAAATACATGAGAAGCTGGAATGCCACTTGCTAGTGAATTCCACAAGAAATGTAACAGAGGTGTTTATCTTAGTGTAGAAAGTATGATCTTCATAAACCTGTCTTTAGCCTTTGTGAGGGACAACTGAACTTTTGTTGTATTGCCCTCCTGTGGAGGGCGATACAGAGATACCTGGTAAGAAGTAACAACACTTTCAAGTCAGAAGGTCAAAACCTTTTGGTCCAAAATGCTTTGTGCATGCTTGGTTTCTCTTCACAGGTTAATGAGAGACTTAGTTGGTACACTAGCTAGTATATAAGCAAAGGAGTGCGTAACTTGAGATGTGGAAGTCCTCAGATTTGCATAGGAACAGTTTCACCATTTTCTTCAGTCTTCTTCTCTGCTACAGAATTGACTGTCAAGTGGAGTTCCTGTGCTAAGATGACTGCTTGATGTAGTGCATGTTGTTAACTTTTATGAATAGAATCATTACTTTTCTTGATCTAAATCATTAAATTTGTTATAACCACTGAGCTGATAGTTATTTCCTAAGAGGTAATCAGATTTCTGTACAGCAGTACAGTACACCAGTTGCAGTAGTCCTGACATGAAATCTGAAAGTGGCCATGCAAGTAAGAATCAATTACAGCTTGACTAAGAAATGAAAGAAAAGACATGGGAACAATTTCCCTGGTCTAAGAGTTTATAAAAATCTGTTTCAACAAGCCAATCTCTTACCTATGTTTTCTTTGACATTTAACTGTTCTTGAACATTCTGCTATCCTTTACATCCATCATATGGAGTTTACAGTCCTTGTGCTATGTCCATAAGACTGAAGGCTCCGTATTAATATATCAGGCAGGCATAATCTAAAGCCAGTCCCTCTGTCTTCAGCAGCACTCATTCTTTTTTCCTTTGTGGCAGAACTACAAGGTTAATTTTAAAGGGCCACTGTACTATACTCTGTAATCATGAGAAATTTCCACAAAAAAGATGAGTAGGAGGTGGAGAGTTCAGCAATGTCTAAATTTATATCTCTATGAGAAAAGATTTTTGCTTCTGAAATTATTCTAAAGAATTAATTTCTCAGCAGGTACACATTTGGATACATATGTTAAAATTGGACAAGAATTACAGCCCTGCACCTGTAGATCAATACCCACTTAGAGGGCGTTTGAACACAATGCGTATCTAGCATGCATGTGACACATGAATGTGACACATTCAGTTACGTATTTTGCAACAGCTATTGCTCAGACTGCAAGATTGACTTACATTTTTAATCATAGTTCTACTTGACAGCGAAGAATAGTTTATTTCTGTTATCTGTGCAAGAATATGAGTGACAATCGCTCCCCCCCACCATCATTTTATCAAAAGCCAAAAGCATGGTTATAACAGTGTTTACAGTGTCTACAACGTTAGTATCATTTCCGACACTTTATGAAAGCAGATCAGAGAGTAAAATATTTATATAATTTTAGTAGTGTTTTTAATAATATCTAAAAATATTTACTTGCATTCCTCTTAGAGCTTAGACCTGTGATTCTCTTCACAAGACACGGGCACACAGGCAGCTCTAGTGACTTTGGTGAGATTTGCCATCCAATATAGTGCAGTGCAGCATAGCAAAAAAGTCATAGGCTTGTAGTGTGCCTAGAACTCAGAAATTCCAGATGGGGACTTCAGGAAGTAATTGTAATCAAATGCAAATAATCATTCATAGCAGATAATATCAGGACAATATTTTGAAAAGTATAATTATGTATCTACAATTATGAAGTAAGGAAATAGAAGTACATTTTGGCAGAGTTTCACCAGTTAGTGGCTCACATCCAACTGGTCCCTTTGATGCTTTAGATCCAGTCTTCTGAATCAAACTAGAGATAGCAGTAGAAAGCTTTCTCTAATATAGCTTTCACTAAGCTTGTCAAAAAAGACACAGTCTCTATGCAATGTGATCACACATGCTATTTTGAGGAAGGTTGTGGAGGAATGACAGTGCAACAAGGGATGGAGGTCTATTATTACATTTTCTTGAAGAGATTTAAATTAAAAAGGCCTCAGAAAGTCCCCCATATTGAGGTGAAATGGAATAATTAGCTGCAACTGTCTCCCTGAAGAGCTGCGTGCTGTCTAGTTTGTGGTTAGTTCAAACAGACTTTGAAAACATAGAATCATTAGGGTTGGGAAAGACCTTGAAGATCATTGGGACCAACTGTAATCCAGCTACTACAACCACTAAACCATATCCTGAAGTGCCACATCTAAACTCTTCTTGAACACCTTCAGGGATGGTGGCTCCACCACCTCCCTGGGCAGCCCATTCCAATGCCTCACCCTTCCTTCAGTAATTTTTTCCTGTTATGCAACCTAAACCTCCCCTGGTACAAGTTAAACCCATTTCCTCTTATCCCATAGTTACTTACTTGGGAGAAGAGACTAAACCCAACCTCTTTACAACTTCCCTTAAGGCAGCTGTAGAGAGCATTAGATCTCCCCCGAGCCTTCTCTAAACTAAATGACCCCAGTTCCCTCAGTTGCTTCTTGTACAACATGCCCTCCAAAATCCTTGCCAACCTTGCATCTCTTTTCTGCACATGTTCCAGGAGCTCAATATCCTTCTTGTAGTGAAGGGCCCAGAACTTATCACAATAATCAAGCTGTGGTCTCACCAGAACTGAGTAGAATGGCACAATCACTTCCCAACTACTGCTGAAAACACTGTTTTTGATACAGGCCAGGATGCCCTTGGCTTTCTTGTCCACCTGGGAACACTGCTGGCTCATGTTCAGCCATCCATCCATCCATCAGTACTCCCACATCCTTCTCCACCAGGCTGCTTTCCAGACATTCTTCCCTAAGCTTCTAGTGTTGCTTGGGGTTTTTGCAACCAAAGTGCAGGACCCAGCATTTGGTCGTGTTAAACCTCCTACCACTGACCTCAGCCAATTGATCTAACACGTCCAGATATCTCTGCAGTGCCTTCCTACCCTCAGGCAGATCAATGCTCCCACTCAATTTAGTGTCATCTGCAAACTTGCTGAGAGTGCACTCAATCCCCTCATCCAGGTCATTGATACAGATATTAAACACAACGGGCCCCAACACCAAGCCCTGGGGGACACTGCTTGTGACTGACTGCCAGCTGGGTTTAATGCCATTTATCACAACTCTTTTGGCCCTGCCATCCAGCCAGGTTTTAATCCACTGAAGAGTCCACCTGTCTGCTCCATGGGCTGCAATTTTCTCGAGAGGAATGCTGTGGTGGATAGTGTCAAAGGGCTTACTAAAGCCCAGACAGACAATGTCCAAAGCCTTTTCCTCATCCACTAGCTGGGTCACCTGGTCATAAAAGGAGATAAAGTTGGTCAAGGGTCTGCCTTTTATGAATTCATGCTGGCTGGGCCTGATCTCACCATTAGCCTGCACTTGCCATATGAGCACACCCAAGATCTTTCCATGATCTTTCCCTGTACCAAGGTTGGGTTGACAAAACTGTAGTTCCCTGGATCCTCCTTTTGGACCTTTTTATAGATGGACATCACATTGGCAAGCCTCCAATCATCTGGCACCTCCCCTGTTAATGAGCATGGCTGACAGATGATGGGGAGTGGCTTGGCAAGCTCCACTGCCAGCTCCCTCAGCACTCTTGGGTGAATCCCATCCAGCCCCACAGACTTGTGAGTGTCCAGGTGGCATAGCAGGTCAATAATTGATTTGTCTTAGTATAGGAAATTGCTGATGCTCTCCATCCTTGTCAAGTGTTTGAATACCTTGAGGATAATGGACCTAACTATTAAAGACTGAGGCAAAGAAAGCAGTAAGTACCTCAGCTTTTTCCTCATCCTTGATAGCAATGATCCCCCCTGCATCCTATAAAGGCTGGACATACTCCTTGACTATCTGTTTTAGGCCTATGTCCTTCTAGGGGTAACAAAAGAAAAATTCAGAAATGCAGTGACCTCTTCTCAAGAAGCAGTCCTTGATTTCAGTGGTTTGCAGGTCAGGAAGGCAGGACCTCCTAGGGCATGAAGTGTTCTCATGCTGTATCAAGTCCTTGATGTTTAGGAAGCAAAGGCAAAATTGTCCACATTTAACATAATCAAACAGCAGTTTTGAATTGCCTTCTAATAGTTGTTAAAAAAATAACATAACAATTAAAGCATGGCGTCACCTATCAGGAAAATGTTTTGTTTTCTGGCAGGTTTTCTCTTATATATGTGTATCCTAAGGTAAATATCAGAAACAGTGCTGAAAGATTCTGATCTTTAAAATTGCCAGGAAGAGTTTCTAGATTGTAAGTTTAGGATAAATCGTAGCTCTAGATCTAAGAACTCATTTCACTGCCATCATCATGCTCTTGAAATTCTTTGGATTAAATTAGCATAGACTTCATGTGATTTTTAGAAAAGTTCACCCAGAGAGCAATTGCTTCATGTGGGATGATAAATAGGTCCTTTTATCAGCAAAGCACTTTGCTGCCAAAGCACTTGAAAAGATAACAGCTCTTCTGCCTCCAAGGTGCAGTATATTTACAGAATCATGGAATTATAGAACCATTTAAGTTTAAAAAGATCATCTATTCCCACCACTAACCTAACGTTGCCAAGTCCACCATTAAACCACCTCGAGCACCACACCTACATGACTATTCCACACCTACAGGGACAATGACTCAACCACTTCTCTGGGCAGCTGTTCCAGAGCCTGAAAGACCTTTCAGCGAAGAAGTTTCTTCTAATATCTAATCTAAACCTCCCCTGGCACAACCGAGGCTATTTCCTCTTCTCCCATTGCTTGTTACTTGGGAGGTCCTCACCATCCTTGCTTTCACATTGTTATAAAGAGCAATGATATCTCCCCTCAGCCTGCTTTTCACCAAACGAAACCCAAGACTTGATCTCTTTGTTGCCTTTGCCTGTAGAACATCATGACATTGTCATAACCCAAGTTCAGGACCTGGCACTGGGCCTTGTTGAACCTCATACAGTTAGCCTTGGCACATCAATCCAGCCTGTCCAGATCCTGCTGTAGAGTCTTTCTACCCTCAAGCAGATCACTCCCATCCAACTTGGTTTCATCTACAGATTTCCTGAGGGTGCACTTAATCCTCTTATCCATTCATTGATAAAGACATTAAAGAGAAGTGGTCCCAGTACTGAAACACTGGAGAACACCACTTGTGATTGGCTGACAACTGCTTTTAACTCCATTCCCCATAACCCTTTGGGTCTGTCCATCCAGACAGTTTTTTACCCAGTGAAGAACATGCTTGTCCATGCCATGGGCAGCTGCTTTCTTCAGGAGAATGAAGGATCAGCAACTTCTACAGCCTTCCCTCATCCATTAAATGAGTCACCTTGTCATAGAAGGAGATCAGGTTAGTTGAGCAGGAGCCGCCTTTCATAAAGCCATGCTGACCAGGCCCAGTCACCTCACTGTTTTGTACATGTTGTCTGACAGCACTGAACATGATCTGCTCCCTATCCTTTCTTAGCACCGATGTCAGGCTGACAGGCCTGTAGTTCTTTGAATCCTTCTTTGGATCTCCTTCTTGTTGATGAAGGTCACATTTGCTAATGTCCAGTCAAGTGGGACCTCCCCAGTTAGCCAGTGATAATGATGATAAATGATGGAAAGTGGCTGGATGAGCAGTTCTGCCTGCTCCCTTAGTACCCTTGGCCCCTGGTTTCACAGACTTGTGTGGCATGTCACTAAACATTTCTCCTTGGATTACGGGAGCTTTATTCTTCTTCCCACCCCTTTCTTTCAGCTCAGGCATCCCTTTTCATTGTGTTTCCCCCTGCACCCAAGAAATGATGGAGAATCTCTCTAACTCTCCTGCCATACCAGGGTAGGAAGTTTTCTTATCACATCCTTAACCTGAGTCCTAGGGAGGCAGTAGACTTTACTAAGAATGGGTCTGGTGTGTATATTGGACCTCATGTTCCCTTTGAAATGGAGTCTCCTGTGACTTTTTTTGTTTGGTTGGTTTGTTTGTTTTTTTTGTTGTTTGTTTTGTTTTGTTTTGTTTTGCTCCCTTTATGGAGCATAAACAAACTTAACCTCGGGAACACCTCCAGGCTAGATAAACCATTGCTGTTCCTATTGTTCAGTGCCACTTACATAGCCTCAACCCTGTTATACCAGAGCATCTGGAGCTGTGGGGTACTCACAAGGCAGATGCATCTGATGCACTTGGGAGGAATCTGTCACCATTGCACTCTGTCCTTTAAGTCACTGTGTTCAGCAAGGTGAAGAGAGGGTAGGGAAACCTCTGAATAGTGTATCCTGCCCACCTGTCAGGTGTGTCTCAGGGAAGGCTGGGTGTGATTCCAGAAGTCAATTTCTCTCACACACTCCCTGATCCTCCTCGGCGTTCTCACCTCCTGTTGGAGCTCTGTCCCTAAGGAGAGGAATTCTTCTACCTGGCTGCACAGGTGTGCTCACTGCTGCCATGTGTACCTGGAGTACTGTGTCCATCTCTGGAGCCCTCCATACAGACGGACATGGACCTGATGAAGTGGGTCCAGGTGGGCTGGAACACCTCTCCTATGAAGACAGCCTGAGGGCACTGGGGTTGTTCAGCATAGAAAAAAGAAGGCTCCAGGGAGACCTAATGGTGACTTCCCATATCTGAAGGAAGCCTACAGGAAAGCTGGAGGTGGACTGCTTGCGAGAAGTTAATTTCTTGCTTGCAAGTTAATTTCTTTATTTCTTTTAAAACATGGCAGTTCCTTGCGTACTTCAGAATTTGACTGAAGAATGGGAAAAAAAGCAATAGAATGAAACCCATTAAAAATATACTAAAAATAGTAATAAAAATGTTCCTTTATGTCCTTAGAAGACAGCTATAATCTTTAGAAAAATAAATATAAGATTGTGTTAATTTTTAGAAAGAATATAAAAACTGTAGTTAGCCATCATGAAGCAGCACATGTGTTCAAACTTCACATTACAACATGATTGCTTCTATTTTCTAATCTTATTTCTTTATGATTAGTTGAAGGACACTTAGGTAAGTCTACTGTAGCATATGAACACAGCAACTGAGTGAATTTTTTTTTTTTTTTTCACTCAGTCAGCTAATCCAGTGGGTTTTGTATTTCCTGAACTTAAAGGCTTAAATCCTTTCTTCTGTGCACACTCCAGAGAGTAGGAAAAAATCAAGTCAAATCATCATTCTCATTTTTCTATTTTTCTGTGGAGACAACTGCATGGGATTTGTGTGCATTAGGATCTTAATTTCTGGAAAAGCAAAGACAAATAATTAGGAAGTTCTGTGACATGGGAGACTCCCCATTACAAGCTGGAGTACAGCAAAAATGGTCCATTACAAAGACCTGTAGGTGTGCTGCATTACTTATTCTGTTTAATTAAAATAATGAAAACTAACTATTCCATAAACCTGTCAACTTGATGCGAGTTGTTTGGAAAACAGTAGAAACAATGGCAAGTCTGAAGACCAAGCATACAGAAAGCTTCAGACCTGAGCAGGGAGGAATGAATGTGAATGCAGGCTTTGAGATCTGTGCAGAATATTATCATACTCTTTGCAGATATAATAGTTCACAGAGACACGTCAGTTCATGTCCCACTAGGCTGTAATTTACTAATGAGCATTCATTATGAATTCCTGAAGGGGCAAAAAAGATGTTTCACTGTTGTGCTTGAATTCTTTAATTATCTTGCTGATTTAGTGACAAAAAGTCTATCAGTATTTCATTATAGCATTTGATTCTGTACTTAAGAACAGCATCATATTCAGGAAATAAATGCAACACAGAAAAGCAGAACACATTGCATTAAGGAGAGAACAGAGAGAAAAGAGAAACAGTGAAAGAGAGGTCCACAATACCTTTGGATAGCAACCTGCATGTCCACCAGACTAAAGTCAGAGTTCAGGCAGGTGGCAGAGGTGTGGTATTTATCCTCTGTGTATTTTCCCTGAAAAGCACTTCTGAATGTGGGCTGGACTCTGACCACGGTGAGAATGGGGTAGGGGTTGCCCATCCTGCAAGTGGGCACAGAGCCTGGCCCAGGTCTTCATGTGGGAGGGAAATGGGGACCAGAGTGCTCACAGGTGCACCTGGGAAATAAGCTGGGAGACACCGTAAGAGTGAACCATTTACTCTTATTTTTTTCTTCTGATAAGAATGCCCAACACTTACATAAATCACTGGATGGTCTCAGGACACTTTACAGTGAGAACAATTACTCCTGTGGTGGCCTGGGGGGAGACAACAACTGAGGAGAAGTAAAGGGAGATGTTGGAGTCCCCTGAGCAGGATGGCAGCAGGTTTCTGCAGAAAACCCCATTCACCCAGCCTGACTGCCTTCTCTGCAGTCAGGGTGTGAGAATGGTGGACCCCACACTCACACACAATGAGAGGAAAAATAGGGGGAATTGAGTCATATAGCATCCATCAGCAAGCAAGGCTTCATAAAACTCATTTGGAAAACAGTGCTCTAGGCAAGAAGCAACATGTTTTGAAGTTCACTTTCTATTTATAAAAATAAAGATGAAAAATTAGATTAGTCATAAGCTGGACAGTTAAATTCATATTTGGGTTTTTTTTAACATATATTCTAAAAGAAATCCTGTAAAAGCTACTTTTAAAAGCTGATAGGGGTAAAAATCTTTCTCAGTGAAGGCTTTTTCAACATCCAAAACCGTGATTTTTTTTTTAGAGAGCTTATACTGAATAAGACATCTATAGCTCAAACAGGCCAGTCACTTTAGGAGTTAAATGTTGCAGAAGTTTCTCTGGACATTTCTCCCCTGCCCGTAAACCTTTTTTTTCCATAGAAACGTGGCTCAATTTGGAATTCATTATTCAAGATGCTTCTTGAACATGGTGGCACACCATGGAGTAAGCAAAGATACCCATCTTTAATAGCATATGTCTCCCTGAGTGTCCTTTCATTTTGAGTTTTTCTCCCTGCAGTTTGGCCAGTTTTCCCTCCTTTACCTTTCACGTCTAGCAGGTAGGAAAAAGAAAAGAACTGTATTAAGGAGGTGGACATAGTAATTTTTTTTGAAAATTGAATCTTTTGACATCATTACACAGAAGTTACAAAATCAGGTTCACCCAATGGTGTTCTGTTATGAAGAGATGGCTTTCCAGAGGCATTCTTTCTTCAAAATGAGCCAAAAAAAGGACATAAAGTAATTGTTGCTTTGCTAAGGACAGGTTAAAACCATGAGCCAAAGGAATAAGAGGAAAGAAAATCACAAGTAAGACTTAAAAGTTACCAGAGGACCTTTTAAATTAACCAACTTAAGGTGCCACATGAGCTGCTGCTTTAGAAAGTACTCTATTATAGTTCTCTTTTGTAGACATACAAGGTACATTTTAGCTGTAAGTGAATTTCATTGCTCTTATTCTATCTCATTAATATTCTTTTATTGCAGGTTTCTTTGGGACATAAATTACCTTGAAGGGAGTACTTAGTTTCAAACACACCTGAATTTTCTGATAATGCTAACTTGGGCTGGACCAGTAAATAGACAAGAGAGCCAAACATTTGAAAATTACTGGAGTGGATTAGGTTTAGAGGCTAATAAAGCAGCTCATTCAGATTAACACGGAAAAGTACAAGACAATGAAACAGGGCATGAGAAACATTCATAGTTTCTTTGGGATAAAATAATACAAGGTTCAGAATTTGGAAAAACAAACAATTCAGGAGAGATTGATTGTAATTAAGACTACACTTTTATAATTTTTCATGCTTCTTTCCAGGCTCTTCAGTTCTGAAAACAAATGAGGATGGATCAAAACTGTTTTTCACAAATGAGACTAAAGACTATGTATGAACAGAAAACATCAGCTCTGAGAGCCTAGTTACTCATTTCAGTTCAATTTCCAGACGCCTTTGAAACTGTACAGCCTCTCCCAGCAGCACCATAAATTGGTTTTCACTCAAACCAGACTAAAAGGGTTTGACTGTTCTAAGATCTAGATCAAAGAGCTTGGCAGTGATGTAGAAGAAATCCACTATGTAACTCTTAAAATTCCTAGTCAGAAACCTGGGATTTACTTTTCTATTCAGAAGATAAGCACCTGTGTAAACTACAAACGATGTGTTTTAATACATTTGATTTATATGTGTACCTTTCAATGAAAAATAAGGCCCTAGGATAACAAATGTGTTGAACAAACATGAAGGAGTGCTGCTGCCGTGCAGCTGGTATTCTGTGTACCAGGGTGAAGTTAAACAAGATAGTTCAGACAACTTAAGAGGAGGAGGTCCTTCCTCCTCCTGTTCCTGAACTGCATGTCCATTCTTCCAGCCACAGGTTTCCCCCCCTGCCTTGCTTGGGCTCTGTTCCCAGTCTCAGTAGCCTTGCAGGAAAGTTCAGTTCACAGTTAGGTCTGTTTTCTCTCAGTTACCTTAGTGTACCTCTGTTCAGGTCCATAAATTGGCATTGCTTGAGACTGATAAGGTGGGTGTGGAGGAGGAAGCCCAGGAGCAGGGTATGAAAGACCACATCTCACAGGGGAAAACTGCACCCTCAGCCCCTTCTCCAGCTTCCCAGTGCAGGAGGAGTCTGTGAGCACCAAACAACTGGTCTTGCACAGCATCAGAGAATACACCACAATCTTTCACTTCCCAACAGAAAAACAGACCTTTCCTAGAAAAATTAGGTCAAGTGTCAGTCTTCCTACTGGGCTGGTTACAAGTCATGTTTAAATTGTCAAGTAAGCCAAAGCGGTTGATCCATTTCTTTCCATTTATGCAAGAAAAGTTCATTCTGTCCTAGTTATTCATCCAAGAAAATATTTTAATAATTTCCAACTTATATTTTAAAATAAGTTATAAATGTTCTATGCTAGTCAGTACTTCTTAATGTAATTGGAGGAGCAGCAGGGATTTAAACAAATAGAAATAACAGCTTAGCTTTATTAAAACAATGCCTTCATTTGTTTTTGTTTTTTACTTTATAAGAGGTCCAAACTTTAAAACATTAGAAATCATTAATTTTTAAAAATAATCTCAACTCACTCCTGCCATATTCCAATTAAAGCAAGAAAATAAATTCAGTCTTTTTATTTGCTTCTGATATTACTGGAAGACATTCTAGAATTTTGTTTATTTAAATGCTGTAAAATGCATTGGACAAGTTAAGGAAGAAAATTAATGATGCTTTGGAGAAATATGGGGGAAAAACCAAATTAATCTTTTCTAAAAGAAAAAACCCAAATCCCTATATTTGTGTCTTTGTATGTCTTTGTGTTTGTGTGGTCAGACTGCTACATCCTTCATGCCATTACATGGGAATTTCTGTTTATTTGGCCAAGATAAAAAGAGTTAAATTCCAGCTATCCCTCCCTGATGTAAAAAAATTAATTAATAGCATTGACAATATAAGTTTAAAAAATGTTTAAACCCACAATATGTCAAATCCAAGCAGGTCACATTTTTTAACTGATACTGTACATGAAGTACATTCAAATTCTCATAAAGAATTGGCTGTATGTATATATATATATATCCTTACATATATATAAAACATCAATGTAATTAGCTGCATCAAAATTCAGTAATAAAGATAGGTAAGAAGGTAACTGCCACATTTTAGCTGTCAGGTTTCTGATGCTGGAGGACAGCATCTTTTGGTAAACATGTATAGTGCTTGAGCATTCTTTGACCCAATCCTGAAGATAACTTGTCCTGCACAACTGCTCTTAGTAAGGGAATTGGTTGTATCTCTGTAGGACAGGAGCACACAAAGCTTTTGACTCTACTGTTTCATGCAGAAAATTCAGGAAAATTGATTTTTATCCTCTGAGTGCAGAATAGTATTTATAGCTCAACTAGTCTGCTTAAAACTCTGGGAGTTTCTGCCCCCACAGAGGTGCCTGTTGGCCAGGCTGGGGCTGCTTCCATCTGCCCCTGTGGCATTCCCTGCTCCCTGCCTGCTCCAGGGGAAGTGTTCCCCAGCCCCCGGGGAAGTATCCATGTGGCCAGTGGAGATGGAAAAATCACAGAATGTCAGGGGTTTGAAGGGACCTCTAAGGATTTTCAATCAGACTCTGAAAAAAACACATGGTGATGAAGATATGTTTGACAGAACTGACTCCCATGGGGGGAAAAAATAACAGCATAACATTTTATTTTGTCCTTTGTTATGTTAATATCTGTAGGAGATCTGCATGAGAAAGTTGCTGGTCAGTCTCTGAGGCCTGGTGTGCAAAAGGACTCTAAAAGATGTCTGAGTGACTCTAGCTGGCTAAATTATTACAGCCAGCATTGTCAGTAATAGTATATACAAGACAGTCTGGTAAAATTAAAGAATTTAATACCTTTATTATCTACTTTAATGTCCTTGATTATTTCTAAATTATGAGTGTTTAGATTTAATATGTAATACAGTTAAAAAAATGAAACCATTTACTCTATAAATGCGTATTAGACAGAATGGTGATTCATAAAAATAATAAAAAAGTCTTCTGTTTAAATTCATATAATAGATACTAATTTTTCTATGACCCATAATTAATTCAGTGTGAATAAAATACAATACTACAAGTCCTGTTAGCAAGAATATTTTTTAAAGAAGACCATCTTGAAATCCTTTCTTGTATTCATTTCCTTATTCTGTGAACAAGATCAAAACAGAAGGTAAGTAGTAGTTTTTTATGTTCAGTGGATCAGCTACTTGAACACCTGTATCATTCAGTTCATACCTATAAGGTGTGATGGTAGGTTAAATGTATCTTTCATATCTCAGACTGTGGAAGTCCAGCTTATTAGAAAGTAATGAATGGGCGTTTCTTTACTATCCACTCTCATGTTAAATGGTAATGGATAACTGAACAAACTGGAAAATAAATAAGCAAGATAAAGGCAATTAATTATGCATGAGCTAGAAAACATACAAAAGTAACATAGGTCAATGCAGTATGCTAAGATTTTATTTATCTCATTATAAAGTTAGTGCATCTGGATAACATCTAAAATCTCAGTTTTAAAATGGTGCCATTTCTGTTGACCTTTTGAAGCAAAGCTTGAGTTTCAGAATTCAGAGGTACAAAAGTTTATTATCAATGGCAATTTATTCTACTGGGGTAGAAGTACAGGTAGTGGTAGTGGATTGTGGATTGTCTCTGCATTCAATTGTAATGTAGTCCTCCTTCTATAGCCTCTCCAAACTTTAAATACTAGTATGTTCTTTCTTACTCTACCAATTTCCTCAAATGATTCTCTCGTTTATTCAAAACAACAACCTTTTAGAAAGACAGAAATGCTAATGCATACTGTAGACGCTTCCATAGGCATTGAGTAAGTAGCTAAATGTTTGCTTTTAACAGAAGCATTTTTATCAAGATAAATTCACCACCTGTTCAGGTTCATCATATAGCATGATTTAACTGTCATGCTTATAATGAATGTTGCAAAATGAATGAAAAAATGAAGGAAATAGCCTAACCATCCCATCTTTTCCATTTTGTTAAATTAGTTTTAAAGCTGGGGAAAAGTGGAAAGAATATTGAAGAATCATATTATGTTTCCAAGAGAGGTTCATTTTCCAGTGCTGCTTGCATAATCCACTTCAACCTAAGAAATGCTAGTCTACTGCCTAGGAAGTTTTACCATCAGATGCAGTGAAACCAGTATAGTTGTTCTGATGGGGAGTAACCATAGAATCATCATAGAATGCATGTTTGGGAGGGACCTCAAGGATCACCTGGCCCAACCTTTCTATCTAGAAAACATGGAACATGTTTTTTATCTAGGAACATGGTTTAGATGAGACAGCCCAGCACCTTGTCAAACCGAGTCCTGAAATTGTCCAGTGTTGAGGAATTCACCACTTCCCTGGGGGAGATTATTCCAATATCCAACTGTTGCCATAGTGAAATTCTTTTTCTGATGTCCAGACAAGATCTCCCCAGGAGTAACTTGTATTTATTACCCATTATCTTTTCCATGTAACTCTTTTGGAAAAGGGAGCCACCTTGGTGGCCACCCTTTTAAGTGCTGAACACTTAAATGGCAATGAGGTGACCCCTAAGCCTTCTTTTCTCCAGACTGAACAAACCCAGTTCTCTCATCCTTTCCTCATACAGTAGGCTTTCTAGTCATGTCATCATCTTTGTAGCCCTTTTCTGTACTCTCTCCAGCCTGTCCACATTCTTTTTCCTGAAGAGTGCTGAATAGAGGAGGATGATGACTTCTTTATCTTTGATGATGATGCCCTTAAAGACCAGGCTGCCCTCTGCAGATTCATCAAGCTCTGGTAAAAAAAGACTACAGCAAAAGATATATGACTTGGGGTGAGGACTTCTTTTTGTCTTGTAAGAGGGCACATGATGCAGCATCTTGTGGGTTTTCTTTTCTCTATATTTTAAAGCTGGTATAATGTATATAGCACAGTTTGAAAAACTTGTCAGTACCTGGGCAACATTCCAAGAAATCCCTAGTTCCACTCTTTTTAGTGCCATTTATCTTTCTTAACGTGTCTTGCTGCCAGTAGCATGAATGCAGTACTGATCATTGGAACTGTCTCATTTATATTCAGAGGGTGAGACTTTTCTTTTTGCAGAATGACAGCATCAGGAAAGACAACTAGCATGTTCAGAGCAAAATTTAACTATCAGTTTACTCAGCGGGGTGGTGGCATGTATCTTTGGAAGACAGAAGGAAACTTAAAAATGCATTGTGCCTAGGGCAGTCAGTATCACAGGAAACATTCTTCCTCCTATTGGAATGATTGCATTTCATAACATTTGTGAGGCCCAGATGTCTATCTTGAAGGATGATGGTAAGATGTTCCGTTTGCCTGCTGACTTCAAGCAGTCCAAGATATGCTAATGTTTCACTATGTGGCCAAGGTAAGCTTTACAAGGATAGTTTGAGAGAATATGAATTGTACAAGATGAAAAGAATAGCTGGGAAGTGTTGACATCTGTGTCCATCTCAGGACAAAGAAAATACATTGATTTTTTTCTTGAACTAGAATTTTCTGGAGAATATTAACCAAGAAGTGAAAGTATTAATTAATATGCAAGATTCTCAGTGTATGCAGTAGAAGTTCAAAGATCATAACCAAGGCATGACTGTTCTGACTAGGCTAGTACAAGGACTGGAAGTAAGAACTGTAAATAAGATCAAGTATGAGAAGCAAAAATCAAACCAAAGGCAAGAAAGGAGCGCCAGTTTAGCTGAGAGTAATCCCACCAGTTTCATACTACAAGGCAGGTCCTGAGACAGCTGGTAAGACAAAAATGAAAAAAACTGCAGGCAAAATTGTGCAGCAGTCACAAATAGTCAGTGAATGTCCAATAGGGCTGCAGCAAAGGGTCTGCTGCATTTATGGTTCCAGTACAAATTAGCGCACTACGGAACTATTAGTTCCATGGCAGTGGAGCTAGCGTGGGTACCTATCAGTCATTTAGGCTTTATGGCCAGCCTTTATTTCTTACACAGTATGGTCAGGTTATCAAGATGTAGGAGGCTGGCTTCTGCAAGAATGCTGTCTGCCATTTAATAGTCAACACAGAGCATAATTGTGACAGGCGGTATGTTTATTTATAGCAGTTCTTGTTATTGTCTGCCAGAGTTAGGTGATAGGTATACTTCAAGGAAGAATGAAAAACCAATGAAGGGTTTTACATTACCTAGATAAAGTAATTTTTTTCTGAATTGTCAAGTGTCTGCTGTGCTGTAAGCCTGTTTATTGTTTGATAGAGTAGTGCACTCTAGACACGTAAGTCGTTCGCACTGAAAGGTGCAAGATCTCTTTGGTACTAAAGATCAGTCTTTTCTGCACAGTTTTACAGTATTATACAATGTAACTACATATCATAGACTCATAAAATAGCTATGGTTGGGACTTTGAAAAACCTTAAAAAAGGGACCTTAAAGATCATCTAGTTCCAGCCCCACTGCATGAGCAGGGACACCTCCCACTAGATTAGGTTGCTCAAGGCCCCATCCCACCTGGCCTTCTCTGCAAAATATGTCTCATTTTTTACTGCTATCAAGCACCACATTTTAATGAAAATAAATGCCCAAGTTCAAACAACAATATACATACAACTATCATTTTGAGAACATGGAGAAAAGGTTTTGGAGAAAATTAGCTAACTTTATCAATGAAGCAGCCATTTCTGAGTTACATCTACTCTGATTCCTTTTTTACTTAATCCTGAGATGTTTTCAAACATTTAACTCTTGCTCTCAGCATCGTTTACATTTAAAGCTTTAACGTTCTCTCCCACAGGCAACTCTAAAGATCACCTCTCAGACTGCTGTCCATTATTATTAGTAGGAGGGTACCAGGATTCCAATAAGACGTGTCAGTGATGAATACCTAAAAAAAGCGTATCTCAATAGAAATACTCAGGCCTGTATTTTTGCTCCTTAATCCTGAATCCTAAATCTTCGGCATTTCATTTCTCTTTGGCTGGCATAGACCCCGTCCTGCTGTACCTGTGGGCTTCCCGCATCGCATTCCAACAAAAAAGCCACCCTATTGCAAATCCAATATAAACATTTTAAGGAAATAGATGCACATAATGACATAGAAGTGAGGTGGAGCAGGCATCATTCCCAGTAAGCTGTGCTGGGAAGCCAGCTTTCCAACCATATTTTGCCCCTTGAACAGATTTAAAACAGTGGACTGAAAAGCTGCATTGCTAGCTTTCTCAGGGAAAACTGTTTAAAACTCCATATCATTCCTTGTCTTGTTATGTATTGCATAAATAAAAATATGCTAATAAAGCTCATTTTATTTGACGAACAGATTTATATCCACTGGTAAATGCATGAAAATTATTTAGAGTACTGCGTGCGTACACACAGATTGTGCTAAAAGAGGTCAAGTGTCATTGATAAATCTTTGCAATAGTGACCAGGTGGGTAATAACACTCAGAGTTATCATTTGGATTCCATAATATGTAATTCTGCTGAGGCTTAAAGCAAGCGGACCGACTGTGATGAGTAAATAGTTTGTTCCTGTTTCTTTTGTTTTAATCAGAGAGAAGCTGTATTATTACTACATACAGGTATACTACATTGTAGTATAACATAACTGTGACATTTAGTCTTACTGAGCAGATGAGTCTAGAATAACTGTGATGCAGAAAAATACACACAGTAATAATAATAATTTGAAAAAGACACTTAACATCTTCTCTATTAAGCTTTGTTTTTCAACTTTCTGATATTCCCTAAAACATCTCGCTTCTGCTCCACTTGTCATGATCAACATTAAAAAAGAAGTAATTGTAAAATTATTCTAAACTGTGTTTAATGCATAGCTTTTGAATTGCCCTGTAGTTATTGGAGTATAAAATTTTTGCTGACTGTATCGTATCTTTGCCAACACAAATATATTTAAATATTTCTAGATGCATGTGAAAATCTTTCTGTAACTGAAAAATAATTTTATTTTACAAGAATAAGAATACATCTATTCCTGAGCCATTGTTAAATGAAAAATGTTTCAGTTAGCAAAAAGTGCAAGAGTAATATGCCCTCTGCTCTATTTTTCTAGATTTTGAACAACATGAAAGCCTTACATCATAAGAAAGAATTTAATAAGAGAAGGTTATGGGATCTACTTCTCTCTATTTATTTGCAAGAAATGAACAGTAACTTTTTAGAATGTGGGATGGGAGTAACAAAACAATTGAAGATTGCTTTGATCACTACTGTATGCAAATCTGTCTCAAAAGTCTTCTCTTTATATTTTTTTCTTCTTTTGAAGACTTTTTTGTGACTGTTAATTCATGTAGGTACTAGAAGAATCCTAGATAAGGCAGCATGAGGCTCTGCATAGATTTGTAAATGCTACTTAACACTGTGTTTTGACTTTTTGTAGTTCAGCTTTTTTTTTCTTTAATAGACTTTAACATCTCATTTCATTCATTAAATGAATTAATTTAAAGATGTCTCCTCTGTGCCAGCAAATGTTTAGGTATGTGCCCTGATAACAGCTGGCAGTAATGCAATTTCAGAATTTTACTCTTTTATTGACAAATCATTCTGAAAACAGTGACAGAATTTTTTTTTAAGATTTGTCAAATGTCTTTATTTATTGCAAGTTGGACAGTTTCAGAAGCACTACTGTACATATCTTTCACATGGCCTAAGTTCAAGGTTAAGAACTACACTTTCAGTGGCTAGATGAAAATAATTCATTGCTAGATGAAATAATCTGTTCCTGTTTCTGACAGAATTTTGTGGGTTTAAATGTGTCCTAAGTAATTAATTCTATTCCTGTACTTGAGCTGTTTTAAGATAGATGATCTAGTTTCACTCAGTTTCACTAAGCTCTATACTTTTTGGATAGATAGGCTGATGACTTCTAAACTGTATAAATGCAAAACTCTTTTTGATCAGGACAGTTCTGTTCAATACATTAATCA
The DNA here is from genome assembly GCA_038090715.1 of Florisuga fusca. NCBI lineage: Eukaryota > Metazoa > Chordata > Aves > Apodiformes > Trochilidae > Florisuga > Florisuga fusca. The sequence goes on from JAAWXA010000012.1 coordinate 12,660,613, forward strand.
GTTACCTTCAAATTATTCTGAATGCTTTCTAATACATTTTATTTTTTTTTCAAAAAAATAATACAAGTCCAGAAGTATAAGGCTATGTTCATCCATTATGACAGATGGAATTCAAATTTTCTTCTTTGGCACTGGAAAGCTGTCCCAAGAGGCTAAGGCTGCATAGAAAGTATCTTAGCTCTGCACAGGCTGAATACATCAGCCTCTAGATTTATAGAATATAGAATTATTAATAATTTTTCAGTAGTCCCTAGTAACTAAACAAGTTCAGGACCTAGTATCAATTTCAGTCTTGCATGTTTGACTGCTACACACAGTCCAGACCCACCCCAAATTCAGATCACTGCATCTCTGGTTTAAAACTGTAAGTTTATCTTTGCCAGTTAAACTGCTTTGCAATTAAAGGTGTTGCTTAACATTCAGCTTAAACCAATATAAATCTATTAAATCTATTGCAAATATTTAAATAGATGCAGTTTCAACATTCTGATTTTAACAAAGTACTACACCATTTTTTCCTTTATTCCCCCCTCTCTAAATACAGTATTGTTAAATAAAGACAGAGACTGTAAACATATACATGAATCTGGACATTCTAAAAGCAGCTGGAGGCAAGCTTTGTATGTAAGGGAATTGAAGAGAAGCAGAGATAAGCAATCTGTTATAAAAAAAGCAAACTTCTGCCACAATTCACTTCAGAAAATACAAGAGGCTCTGTGAATTGCCTGATGCTCCACTCTATTACATTGTGTTTCAAGATCTATACTAGGCCAATACAGTCAAATTCTAAAGCCATCAGCATTTAAAAATATATACATACACACAATAGTGATTTACTGATTTACGTGAGCCTGTCTTCGATTCAATCAAGGGATCAAACACAGTGTTTAGAAGTTACATACAAGAACCAAGCAATTTCAATGGAGGCTGAAATCAATGCCTTATTTTCCTTCACTAGTTACTAATATTTTAGAGAAGAATAACCTGACTGCTTGGAAAGTTAATGCACTTGTGCAGTCTGGAGCCTTACACCTGCAACTAATGCAAAGTCTGGCACTTAATTCTATGTGATACTAATAGAAGGCAATAAAGCATTGCTAAACTGTTTCCTGATTGATTTTTCTGGAATTTTTGTATTTAATATTTTGTATTTAAATAAAAATGACAGATTCAACATTGAGAGAACATAAAATAAAAATAGGCTGGCAGGAATATATGGCCTTGTTTATTTAAAAATGAGAAGGAGAAAGGGAAGGGGAAGAAGAGTGAATAGGAAGGTGGAAAGAAAAAGAAAAGAGATAAGGAAGCTTGCAATAATTTTATATCAATCAAGTTGCTTCATGATCAAATAATGGATTACAGTTTTCTATAGCTGCATCTAAGTATTTCCTATCTATATCTCCAATCACAGCAGTCTTGCTTCCCCTCCATGTTTCCTCTGTTATCCCTGCATTTATTCCCTACATTATTTACAGCTCACTATCCTCCTTTCTTCCTTCACAGAATGTTTTAGCTATCTGTTCCCTCCCACAGTGCCTTCCTTTTTTCCCTATGCCTTCCAGGGATCTTATGGGCAAAGACCATAAACTGTGTATGATATAAGCAACATGTGTTCTTGGGCAGTCAGTATCTGTGCAGCTTTGTCACTTACTGTATCCCAGCCAACCTTTCTATCAACTATTTCCTTCCTTGTTTGAGTGGTAGATCCCTTCACATATGGAGCTCTACACTACTGCACACTTTCTTAGCAGTCAGATAAGATTTCCATAGTCTGTGGCAGAAAATGTAATTTAGATACCATCAGCCTGGATCAGTAAGAAAATAACTATTGAAAAAACAGTTCCCTCTGTTTGCTAGAGGATAGATCCTGAAAAAGAATTTGGCATATAAGGAAGGAATTAAACAAACTTTAGGTGCCTAAATTCAAAACTGAGATCGAAAAAAAAAATAAATCCATGCAGCAGGTGCCCATGACATGAGACATACCTATATTTAAGATGAAACTTCTTCATGTAACTACAACTCTGGCCCTGTACTTCCACATTTGTGAGTTTGTCCCAACCTCAGTACCCAGGTTCCTGTCTAATGTTGATGTGGTAGAAAAACCACAGGCATGACTCTGAAGATACAGCAAGAGGACTATATCCTTTACAAAACAAAATTCTGAATACATCAATAAAAACAAAACCAAAGAATGCAACCCCTGCCCCCCTCCAAGCAAACAAACAAACAAAAACCAAGCACAAAAATCAACAACATTAAAAAATGTTGGACACTTTGCTATGCCCACCTTCTATATTGTAGCCTAGCACAGAGGCTACTGGCATGAGAAAAAAGGCAACCAAGGCTTGAACAGTGTATTCTTGCCAGTACTGAAATGTTTTGACACATACAAGTGGGTGTGAATGCACATGTAGATAATATTGACATAAGATGTAGACTACACACATATAAATTTATTATGGTATGTATTTATTTCATATGCACACAGGTAAGTATCTATAGCCCTAAGTGAGCATGGCTAGTTTATAAAAGTGGCTAGCATGACCATTCTTCCATTTTTCAAAAGCAGAAACAGTGTATCTTTGAAAAATAAACTATGAGCATACCTATTCAAGAGAAAAGTCAAAATTTCCAAGCCAAGTAGATGAAAATGTACATTTCCAGTCTCTTACAAGTAAGCCTAAATTCTGGGAAATGGCTAGTTTTAACTCAAATTACTGGCATCAGTGTTTCCTGTTAACTGCCCATGAGAATTCTTTGAATGGGGTTTTGAGTCTTATTTCAAGTCTAACACTTCTTGTCCCCTCTGTATCATAATGCAAGTATCTAACAAAGGAACCAGAATTCTACATGAGAATAACTTTTGGGACCTTGAACTACGTCTCCAGGAGAAACATAACTCTGCATAGGTTTCAATACTGCATAGTACTGATACCCAGTTCACACAATGCATGAAAGAAGGAGAAAGCCAAACTAGAACTGAAAGAGTTGTCATTCTTGTCTTTGATACTACCCATACCAGATTTATTGATGCTAGATTAAAACTTTCAATCTTAGATCACATTAGCAGAGCCCTTCATTCTACAGAAGATAAATTCGTTATCAGCTATTGAGCACTAGAATACAACAGTGTATCTGACACAACAGAACAGAGCATGTATCTAAATGTATAATGATATCTAATCTTAAATGTAAACTAAAAATCTCAGACCACAGAAAGAGTTTCAAAATCAAACATAGAGAAAAAACCCCACATTTCATATCATTGCCTCAAAAACGTGAATTGGTCCATTAACATAGTTGTAGAGTATCATGCATATATGCATTATGACCCTGCTTTAAAGAATAAGACCAGATGCTACTTTCCACTTAATCCCTGGTTTATTCAGACTGTTATCACTGAAACGGTTATGATTCAAAACATGTCTTTGCTGTAATTCTGCATTGTGATGTCTCACTTTAGTCCATACACACCATTCCAGCAGTGTTCTGCAATAGGAGAATGTTTGATTTCCTTACAATTTAATGCTGTTCTAAGAAATCATAGTTTATTACAGACATGGTTTTATCTGTAAAAACAGCTTTGTGAGGAAAGGTCTAAGCTCATTCCTTTCATTGGCCTCAGCTGCAAATGTGTGTTCTGTGTATTTCTGCAATTTACATCACGTATTTATTGAGAAGGAAACCACAAAAGAAAAAATCTTTACCAGCTTTATGTAGGTACTTCAGTTAGTGTGACATAATATCACCAAGAAACTCTAGCAAAAAGAACAGGGTCTGCTTGTCTGTAGCAGCATTTGTTCTCTTTAGCCACCTGACCACTAGTGTCTCTCTGTAGTACTTCTGTCTCTTTCATCCATTTCTGACTTTATTAGATAGTGAAACTGGAGATCTACAGAGGACTGATTTGTTTACAGTCCTGTTTTTCCTCTCTAGGCACCCAATTACTCTGTTCAATTAATCAATTACATATTGCATGGGGAAAAAAAAGAGAAAAAAATAGCGTCTACCTGACCATGCACAAGATGAACAAAAGCTTTAGTCAATCTTAAAAATTCATATCTCTAATTCTGAGGCCATTTTTGGTAATTCCACTTCTAGTTTAATTTAAAATTAAAGATAACTTCCCCCTTGAGAAAAAAAAAAGGTAATTATATCTGATGTAGATCATGGCAAAGTTGGATTTTTGAGCTCTTAAAGATAATTGAGGTCCACTAACAAAGCAAGTAACAAGCATTCTATTTTCTGCGGGTATCTGCCACTAGAGGGGGAATGAGGGAAAGGGGAAAGGCAATATGCCTGTGTTTACAGATATTTTTTCTGAACAGCAATGTCAGGTTTCAAAACTCCTGGTGTTTATTCCAGATTCTGTAAAGACACATCTGCATTTCTCCCCTCTTTTGCCTGACACTGGCCCTTGTGCCTTTCCACTGTCACTCTTACCCTAACCTGCTTAATCTCTTACTCCTACCTTTCACTTGTTGTCAATCCCTTTGCATTGCTACAGTAGCACCCATCTTTTTGTTGGTCCTCAGGTTATACCTTGTGTTGCTCCCACTCTGCAGCTGCTGTTCTCTGCAACCTCTCTTTCTCACATCACTGCATTAAATAAAGTCTTCCCAAACTTAAATGGAGTCTTTATGTGCAATAGTGCAGCATGTACTACAGAGGCAGTTTCTCTGCCTCAGTTATTTCCACCACAGGAACTCCTAACATCCATACCCAGGAACCGCAGGAGTCCTATACTGCCTCTCAAAGCTGGAATCAAACATTTTGACTTTTTGTCCAGTGGGAGAAAGGGAGATAGAAGTTATGAATAATTAAGATACTGGAGCAAGCTCTAAACATGGAAAAAAATGGTAAAGATTTAAGCTTCTTGGCTCCTGTGAAAGCCTACTGAATTTTACTAGCCAAATTTTTCTGGTATTACAGTTTTAACAGCTTTGGGGGGATTTTCATGCAAAAAAAAAAAAAAAAAAAAATGCCTCAATGACAGTCCTTTAAAAAGCAGAACACACAGAACAGTGAAACATGTTTTAAGCCATGTGTCTAGTTCTCAATGTCAGCCAATACATCTTATTTCCCCAAAATGTTGGTCAGAAACAGACACCTGGCACGAACATTTTCAAACCTGAGTAGATTTGTGAATCTGAGTAATTTGAAACCTGAGTAATTTGTGAAATCACGAGCGAAATGCTGTAATTGGAAGAGGGGGGCAATCTCAAACCCCAAGGGCCTGGACCGGCCCGTTATGGCTGTGACCCATTCCTCTGGGCACTTGGTGATTTTCATCGAGCTTGCTAATCACTCAGACAGTCTTAGAAAAGCCGGAGCCAAGCTGGAGCCTGACAGCGGCTCACGAAACGTGCCCAATGCTGTCAGCGGAGGCATAGGACTTGCATGGAAAGGTGTGACGGGGCTGACGCCAAACAAGGCGGGAATGCTGCGGCTCGTTCGGTGCCGGAGGTCGCTCCCCACCCTTCCCTCCACCGCTCGGCAGCGGGACAGGGCAAGTCGGCGAGGACGGCAGATGCCCGAGGCAGCCTCACGTCCCCCTCCAGCACCTGCACGTCCCACACACCGCCTGCGGAAGGGCNGGAGCCGCTTGCCGGCAAACGAGGAGGAGCGGAGCGGCGCGGCTGGTGAGGCGGCCGGAGAAGGAGGACGACGAGGAGGACGAGGAGGACGGGGAGGAAGAGGACGAGGAGAAGGAGGAGGAGGAAAGGGAAGGGAGGGGGAAGCAGCGGCGCTCAACCGTCCCCGCAGACGCTGCCGCCACCACTTCCCCGCTAGCCCGGGAGCCCGATCCGCTCCCGGAAACCCTCGGCTTTCTTTTCGCCGCGGCGGCGGGGTCTCGGCTGGGCTCGCCAGCCCGGCACAGCGGGTGCGGAGGGAGCAACTTCTTCTCGCACTTCTCCGTCGGGGGCGGTGGCTCCCGGGGTCCCCGCCCTCCGTCGCTGCGAGAGAACTTTGCCCACCGAGCTCGAGGCGGCGCGTGGGGCCCAGGAACGGCGGCCGCGGCGATGAAGCTGAGCCGGCAATTCACCGTGTTCGGCAGCGCGATCTTCTGCGTGGTGATCTTCTCCCTCTACCTGATGCTGGACCGCGGCCGCCGTTCCTG
>JAAWXA010000012.1:12666756-12743994 GCA_038090715.1 Florisuga fusca
GGTGCCGCCTCTGGGCGGCGCTGGTGTCATCCCGGCGCAGGGCTGCGGGGTGAGGCCGGGGCGGCCGGCGCGGGGCGGCTGTGGAGGAGGGCTCGGCCCTGGCGGGACGGGCCAGAGGACCTGGTAGGACCGGATAGGGAAAGCTGAGAACTCGAGGGTCCACCTCATCTACGGCATCAACAGGTAGGTTTAGGGAAATGCTGACTTGATTTTACTTCTTCCCTTTCCGCAAAGCCTTGCTTTGGAGCCGTAGCTGGCTGATAGCTGATTGCATCGCATGGCTATACGAAAAAGTTCTTTAGTTCCTCATTTTCCCTTGATTCCTGTGTAGGAGAGAAATATAAAAGCCGTGAATCGTGTATTAGCGTTGTAAAAAGGAGTGTTTAACCAGGGTAAGAAAACAGTATTTCAGAGAGCACATGGTATGCTGTGAAGAATGGCAGAATGCCGGTGTGTATAAATAGCTTATTTTTCTTGAAGTAGTAGACAAAAAAATTACAGAAAGCAAAGTAAAAGGTTATTCATGAAAACATTTTGTTGGAGGGGGGAATAAACCAAATGAAAATTTTGTAGGACACCAGTAAGTCTTCAGGTGGATGGAAGAACTCAAAAGACTTATTTAAAAAGTAACAGTTTTCTCTCTGATAGAGTCACTTTTTTGTTAGCACGCAAAAGATAATCGTTAGTATTGTTTCCTAGCAGTCAAGATAGAAATGTTGACTTAAATGTAAAGGGAAGAGTGCAGCTCTGTTCTTTCATTAGTCCTTTGAGTTATCGGGAGCAGCGAATAAGAAGCTTAGGAGAAGAGAGCAAGAGGAGGCAGGCTACAGCAGCTGTGTCTGCTCAGCGTGTGGCTCCAGCAGGAGAGTGATGCCTTGTGTGACACTTGTAACAGCGAAGCACAAGTGCCGCTTTGGGGATATAGTCACTATCTTACATTAGGAAATCGCTTCATGTGCCTTTATACCAAGAGTTTTGTTTAAAGCTGGTAAAGAATAGAACAGGAGGGCTCATACGTGAGTGGTCTTTTTTTAATACTAGATTTTGGTTTGAAATATTTATGTGAACAGGGAAGATTCATTAGACATGTTTTGGTTTTTATTGTCAGTGTCTTGCAGTTGAAATTCCTGTCAGTGACCTACAGGGTAATGCAGATCTGCTGTGTAACACATTCTTACCTCTTGTGACCAACAGTTCAGTGACTTAATCTGTTCATAAACCTCTTCCTTCAATGTGGTGTAGTTGGCTAGAGACAAATGTTTCTCCTTCTGTCTTCCTCTCCTGGAGGTCTTCTAGAACAGTCTGTCACTGTTTATTCTTCCTGCCCTTTCAAATTTCTTTGATGGTGCTGACTCTCACTAGAGAATCCTCTGCCTGTTACTGTGTTGGCCGTTCGTTTGGGTGAACAGTTAACTTTTTCTTTCTCATTTATGCTTTGAGGAAATTACACATGAAATTAGTGTGATTTTTGTAATTTGCTTTAACTGCCCATAGGATAGAGATTTTCCACTTTGTTACAACAGGGAAAACTCTTTAACACCTAGCAAATGCTTTCAGAGCCGTTTGAAGTAAATGCAAAAGATGAAGAATGAAATAGAAGTCGCCAAAACATTTGAAAGTAACAGCTTTAATCCTGTCTCAGCTGATCAAGTTTGTTTGTGTCAGTGCATGTTGCCAGAGCTCAATGTCCTGTAAAGTAAACTAGCCACAGATGTGAAAACTTTAAACTGGTTTTGACTGTGAAAAGCCCTGGCAGCAGTAGTAGCACCTGGCTGTAGGTGTAAGAAGACATTCTGTTTCATTATGACAAAGGTCAGAACTATTTTTGCTTACAAAAAAGGAAGAGAGACTTTTTCTTTTCACAGATTATTGGATTAATTAATTTCATACCTCTTTCTGTTCTTAAAATGTGCTAATTTTTCAGCTTTGGTGTTCCTCTGTGCAGTTCTGGTAGCAACAAATGTCACCTTTTGTGTCCTGGCATTTGTATATTGATTAGTTCCTTCTTCCAGACCTATGGGGCTTACACAAAGTTCAGAAGATCTTTAGGTATTTCTGGAAGCCATTTCAAGTTTAGCTTACAAGTGTTGTTTTTCTAGGCTTTTTACTTAATTTCTGCCAGGATTAGAATTGGAATTTTACAGCTGGCAGTACCTCTTGTTCTGTGTTCCCTGAGGTGTTGTGATACCTAATGCCAGTAGTAAAAGAAATTATTAGGATTGCTGCTCCACTTTAATTTCCACTTCTATTTTTTTCCAGAAAGTGTACCTTTTCTTTGCATGGTCCTGGTGTAGTCTATTTCAGTCTATGTCACAGACAGATTTGTGAACCTGTCTTCTTTCAGGATTCTCTGCCATTGTAGCCAAGACTTGTCTTCCAGATCTTGTTTCTGAGTTTGAGAGATCATATAGTTGTTCAGGGATGTCAACAAAATTGCCTTGCAGGAATATTTTTGGACAAGATCTCCTGAGGTGACTGAAAAAGAGCCCTTGCATGCTCTGTAACCAAGCACTTGTAAACGCCTTCACAGCTCTGCTAAACCTCACTTATGGTCAGGCTTGGGAGGCAGTGGTGACATTTTATCTTTTTGGTGTTCCCTTTGCAGAAACTGGCATCAGTAGTTGCTTTTACAGTGAATGTTACCCAGGTATCCATGGTAAGGTGGAGTAATGGCAACTATAGTAGAACTTGGTTTGTGATTTATAGCGTTGTCATTGTCGGTGGTGTACTTAAATTATAGTGTCAGAAGATCAAGTCACTGTTAATTGTGGGAAGATAAGGTAGCTCTGATACATGGAGATGAAGACCTGCTGTCCTCTCCATAATTCCTCTGCGTATCTCTGTGGGGCTTGCTTGGCTTTCAGGTATGTATTATGCTTATCATGGCCATATCAAGACCTCTTGCCTTTTTCTGTCTGAGCCTCTTCCTAGACATTGGATGCTTGTGTTCAGGACATACCTCAGAATATGGGATGTTCCATTGTCCTGCCTTAGGTTAGGAGCAATGTTCCAGCAGTGTACAGGTGGGCTCAAGGGGGAGGAATAGCCTGAGGTGCATTTTTAGATTATTATATCAGTTGTCCATACAGATAATTGTCTAAAGATCTTCCGGTGGAATATAGAAAAACAGTGTAGTTGAATGTATTGTTTTTGTACTAACACTGAGTAGTCCTGTTAACTAACTCAGAGAAGTCCTGGGTGACTGCATAGTGGAAGAAGTGTAAGAGTGGTGGTTGGTCCCATGATATCTCTTGTGCAGTGAGTTTCAGGTGCAAGTGATTTGCAGGCTGAATGGGTAACTACTAAATTAAAACTACATTCAAATAAAATCTAAAGTGGAGTAAATCTGTAAGTAGCTTATCTTAAAGATCCTGTGTTACTGTACAGAGATGAATACCGATAAGCCCCAAATTGATGCTGTTTTTTTGGACCCAAATAGAAAAGAATCATTAGCCTAACACAAGTTGTTTTCTCAGCTAACTTTATGTTGTCTTAGAACAGATCCATAAGAACTGTTTGTTTACAGAAGCTTGTAGAATATTTATTTTGACTCTAAATTTTGGTAGTTTCAAACTTAAGCATGGATAGCCTGCGTTAAAAATCCAATTAAAAAAAAGTGAAGGATTTGTTTGGAAGAGTGTCTTCCTTCAGAAACTTGCCCTTTGTGTAGTATTAACATGAAAGTTCTTTTTTAGATAATTTTAAGCACTGAGCAAAGCAAAGCAGCACTATAACACAGCATTCTCTGTCACTACCTGATAGATGATGCTTTGGACATGAGGTTTTTTATCTAGTCACTTTTACACATCTTGCTTTGGCTTTTTTGGGGCATACCTTTCCTCTGTGTGCAAGGTTATTTCTGGAAATAGATTTATAAACCTCATCTGCTGTGGTCCTTGTTGGAACTGAAGCGGCACAAAGGGGTTGCTCCTTTGTATCTTTTGTATCGTTTGTTTTTCACTTCAACTTTACCAAAAGGCAAAATACATACAGCAACTCCCATCTTAGTGTTTTTTTTCTGAACAATTGTTATTTGAAAAGGATGTATTTCCCCTTCTGCTTTCTTCTTGCAGCCCATCCCTTCCACCCCTGCTTTTGACTGTGGTTATTTGAAGCTCACTTTGATCTTCACACATATGTTAACTGCTTTTATGGGCTCACTAGTTACATTGAACAGAGGTGATCAAGTATATAATTCCACTAAAACCAGCTGGCTTGCTCTTTTGTTTCCAGTGTCCTTCCAGCAAAGCATTAAGTGGCCTGGCTGTTGGTGGTACTGCTAAAGCTTGTTTACTGGATTCATTATTTCTACACAATGCATCAAATGCTTTTGCACAAGTGGTGGAAGTGGTAATTGTTGCAGAATGGAGTGTTATTTCAAGAGCTTGCCAATAATTTGATAGTGGTAACTCCTGGTCAAAATACCAATCACAGCAGGGTGGAGCAGCAGTGGTAGGAAAGTAGGACCAAATACTTGGCAGAAACACCAGCAGTTCTCTGAATCTGTGTGTTGAGCAAAGGTGCCTTTTGAACTTGACTCTGTAGTACTGCTGAGGGAGCACTTCCCCTGCCGTAAGGAAGCACTACTTTCAGCCAGCCCTGAGTATCCAATAGGTGGCTGTAACTGCAGCCTATCAGCTCATGTTTGTTAATTACCATACTGCAGTTCTGTGCAGTGCAAACCTCAGCTCCCTCCAGTGTCAGCGAATCTCTCCTTCCCGACTTGAAATAGTTCCTGATTAATTTTAAACACCTTTTCAGCTAGCTTAGCTACGTGTCTTGCCACAGAGAAATAGCTGAAATCAATGGCTTGCATAGACAACAAATACATTTTGTTGCTAGTATGTTATTAGCAATCGATGTGTTTTTATGAGCTCATTTGGGAGCTTTCAGACCTGTGTTGTGTAACAGGGAACAGTATATCTGTATGCAGAAGTATTGGAAGCAGCATGATCAGGTATTTAGGAAATGTTTGTTTCACTCTAAAATGTGAATACTGGCAATTAAGGTTACACATAATTTTGAAATTGTCATTTTCTGACTTCAGAGAACTGTAAAATTCTGGGCACAGTAAGTTTTAGTAGAACTCTTACGAGTTTATATCAGAGAAGACTCAATGTTGACTGAAGAAATCCACGTGAAGAATCATCATTTTCCTGGATTTGAAACATGTTAAGGGATTTAAAAATAGACCAAAACCCTATTAACAACACTTAGTAAGTTCATAATCTAAAAGCCTTTGCCTGTCACTGGTTTTATGTTGAGTGCAAGATAATGAAAATCGAAGATTTCTTCTGCAGATCTTCTAGTATATTCTAAAGGAGCAGAGGCTGTCTTTGTGAACATAATTGCAGGTCAGTAACAATTCTCTGTACTAATCACGCTCAGAGTATGTTTGTCTTCATTGCTTGCATATTTTGTGTGAAGTTCTGGCTAAATAGCAGTCAAGGAAAAGCTAGTAGTCTTCAATTACAGTACTTAAATCTGGTGCAAAATGTTGAGTGAAATGTATTTTTCTGAAAAGTAGTAACACCACCTGTAAATTAACACTTTCTTCCACTGCCTGGAGTCAATGCCTAACTTGAACTCTATGCACTAACTGAGAAAAGTTTTGTAGTTTGCTCTTACTTGACCTGTCTTTGACACATGGTTTTGTTATTTTATGTTCCGATTTGTTCAAATAAAAATAAACTGTATTAAAATGCTCATACTCTTAATGCCATGTAAGCTGTGCTTCAGTTTTGTACTGCTAGCCATTTAAGTGAAGATTCAGCATGGGGCAGAGAGGGGAATCAAAAGGGAAATGAACCTGAAATTTGTCAGCCAGACTAGTAGTGAACATTTATCAGATTAATTGACTTCAAATAGGGAATATTTCTAGATGTATCTCTGGCTCCCTTTCCTTTTTCCTCGCCTTCAGATAATTGATGATGGTGTCAAATTAGTCCCTAACAACAAGCCTCATTTTTATCCTTGTAAATTACATACAACTTAAGTCTAGGGTAATAGTACATTTAAGACTGGTCATTGCTGTGTCTGGTAAAACAAAATGTGAATCGGTTTCTTGAAATCTGTCAGGCTACTACATCTTTGGAGTAGAGCTTTCTCATATTTTAAGAGAGCAGTCTTTTGTATTTCAGATAATTCATAATTCAGTGTCTAAGTAAAGTGAAATTGTTTTGAGTAGTACTTTAAAGATAGTAAATTATAAACAAGGTTACTTATGTTATTTTCATCATTACAAATGTACATAAGCCTTCTGTCCAGATTACTAAAGGCTTTAAACCTTGACTTGTCCTTTTGACTAAGGCTTTGTATGTTGTTTTTTTTCTTGCAGTGTGAATATCTGCTTAAACAGTGTATTCAAATACTAAGCTTTGGTGCTGCTTCACATCATTTTAACTTTTACATCCCTCTTTTTCAGTACATGAGGTGATGTACACCTTTACTTCTACATTTAGTATGTTCTGTTCACCCTACTGCTCTAGTGGTGAACAGAGAATGCTTAATGGTCTGTGTCTACCATACATCTTGGTATGTTGGCATCTGATCAGAGTTTTATATTGGGATTTTAGTGAGACTTTTTGTTGAAGGTGTACCTGGAAATAATTATTGACAAGGCTGGTACAGAAAATTAAAATGACTACCATTCAAAGCAGCTGGGAAATGAGAATTTTTGAGTTAAGTTTTCTCACTGCTTACTGTAGTAAATCTGTAGAGGCAATGATCTTGAGTTGAATTCCCACATCTCTTGGGCAACTGTTCATTGCAGTAGTCTGCTTTTTTCACCACAGCTCATCAGTGTACCAGAACCTCTTGGACAGGACACTGCCAGCTCCTTTTTGGTCTTTGCCTTCTTGTTGTGGGTGAGAGGGAAAATGGGCTCTAGCTGCTTTTAAACCAAGCACAGTGGTTGCTGGCTGAGTCTGAATACATATCAGGTTCTAGCTGATCTAACCCCACAAGTCGGTAATGTGGATTTCTCCTCTACTTGTCTGTTTCCATGAGGTTTCCTCATCTGTGGGCCTGTCATATTCCCACTTCAGTTTTTTGAGCTAGTTGTCATTTTCATGCTAAAATGATCATAGTATCCTTTTCAAAGCGACTGCATTTAGAGAAGCAGTGAATGTTCACTGAACAAATGAAAGTTGAAACTGATATCCTTTCTGCAATGTGCCTTGCTTATATAGAAGAAACTGCCCATTCTCAGCTTTCCCAGAATAAAGCAGCTTGATCTTTCATTTTATTACTGGGCTTCCCTCCTTGTGCCAGGTGGCATGATGCTCCTTTCTGGTGCGAGTCCTTGCTACAGACCAGGCCTGTGCCAGAAGCAAACAGATCAGGGCTAGCAGAAGGCAGAGGGAAAACAGACTGCTCTGTAGTGTTTGGGGCCTAGAAATTGCTGTAGGGCTGAGACTGGCTGAAGCATAAGGAACTGCATATGTAGCTGGTTCATGCTGTGGTAGCAGCAGGTTGCTCAGTGCTGTTAGCAGATGTGGGTGGGTTTTGTTCTACATGGGAGGAGGGTGTGCTGATCTGTGCTGTCCTCACATGAAAAGATTTCACTGGTTAAGTCCAACCCTATGTAACCATCATGACTGTGAACATATGTACTGCTCATGTGATGTCATTCTTCTACCAGTGCAGCTGAAACTACTTACAAAAGCGTTGGATGCGTTGATGCTTTGCACTTCTTGAAGAGTTAATTCCTTTGCTGCAGAGTAACAGCAGGGTCGCTTCTCTTGCTTTTCAGTAAAAGCTTTAATTTCTCCCTGTCTTTATGTATTCCTAAGCAAATGTGTTTTACATTACTTCACATTGCATTGCCTTATGTTGAAAAAAGTATATAGATTAACAGAGCATTCCTTAATGATGTTCCCTTGGACCAAGACATACCCAGATAGCATACCTTCAACTTCCTGTGCAAGTAAGCGGGGCTCAAAGTCTTGCTTTTACTTCTTTTCTGATAAGACTCATATTTTTTACAGTGGGGAGGTTCTGCTGACATTTATGAAGTATGTAGCTAGACAGATTTTGCTGTCCACTAGCTACAAGGCCTCCTAGATTACAAAATTTCTGGTGGAATTAATCTCTGCTTAGATTACAAAAAAAAAAAAAAAATTCCACCACCCCGCTCACCCCCAAATGGAAGGAAAAAAAAAAAAAGTTGCAACTCTTTTGAAGAGTTGCAATATTTTCCATGTTTAGATCATAGTTTAAAATAGATTTACTACTTAGCACTACATTCTAGGCATTGTTTGCTCTTATCTATTTAAGTGAGTAAGGAGAAAAGGTGAATGTGCAATAAAAATAGACTGAGTTTTTGTGTAATTTGGATCCATCTGAGGTTTCAGATTGAAAATGGATTCCTGACAAACTATTATCGTACTGAATGAAAGTTTGTGACACTGTTGCTTCTTAAGAGCTGTTAACTCTTATGGCTGATGTGTTTCACAACAGAAACTTGAAATATTTTAAAAATGTTTGAAATATATTAAAATGCTTGGTTGCTTGTCTCCTTGAACTTTGGTACTGTACGAGGTTGTTGCTTCATGTAGCATTTTATTTCTTGTTTTTGCATTAAAAACAAGTTAGCGTGTGGCATTTTTAAATAACTTAGAAGAGAGGTGTGGTGTGTCTCATAGTCTTCAGAAAAAGAAGCAGAAATTTATTAACCCCAGGATTTTTTTTAGCCCTCTGTCTTAAAAATAAATTATTGCTGAAAGTATATAGTGGCGTGTAATGTCATTGTTTGAAAGTGATCAGAGAACATTTTACTATTTTTCATGACACAGATGGCAGGTAACTTACTGTACAGAGAAAATTATGGTGAAATGGTAGAAATTTTAACTGTGGATATTTGGAGGTTTAAAACACACAGTTAAATGAAAGGTCCTTCTTAGAGATATGAAATTACTTCAAAATTGGAAGTTTGTATCTGACTGCTAGAGGCTGGCAGTATATGCTAATGGAAGGATTAGTCTAAACATGTATCAGGTAGTTTTCTTAATGTTGTGGCTTTGTGGGGTTTTTTGGTGGGTGGGGTTTTTTCTTGTGTGTGCGTGTTGCTGGCCAGTGCTCGAGAGACTATAATTGGCTGGATGACATAAGGTGGGTTGGTGATGGAATCTGCGACCAGATAGTTGGAAAACTATTGCTAGGCAGTGTAAGGCTATATTCTTGTAGGAAGATGTAAAATACATCTAGAACATATGTAAATGAGAATATAGATTGTAAACAGTTGTCTGATTTTACAGTTGCAGTCAGCCTGTATAGAATCATAGAATTGCTAGGGTTGGAAGGGACCTTAAAGATCACCTAGTTCCAAGCCCCTGTATGGGCAGGGACACCTTCCATTAGATCAGGTTGCTCAAGGCCCATCCAGCCTGTTCTTGAACACTTGTGGGGGGGGGGCATCCACAACTTCCTTGAGTGACCTGTGCCAGTGTTTTACCACTTTCACCACAAGAAAGAATATTTTCCTAATGTGTAACATAAATCTCCCCTCTTCATGTTTGCAATAATTTCCCTTTGTCCTCTCACTACACACCCTTGTAAATAGCCCTGCCCTTTCTTGTAGGCCCCCTTCAGGCATTGGAAGGTTGCTCTAAGGTTGTTTTGGAGCCTTGTCTTCTCCAGGCTGGACTACCCCAACTTCCTCAGCCTGTCTTGATAGGAGAGGTGCCCCAGCCCTCTGATCATGTTAGTGGCTCTCCTCTAGGCACGTTCCACAAGCTCTATGTCCTTTCTTATGCTGGGGACTCCAGAACTGGGCACAGTACTCCAGGTGGGGTCTCACAAGAGCAGAGGGGGAGAATCGCCTCCCTTGACCTGGTGTCTGTGCTTCTTTTCATGCAGCCCAGGACATGGCTGGCTTTCTGAGCTGGAAGCACATACTGATGGCTCATGTTGAGCTTCCGGTCCACCACCATCCACAAGCTGTTCTCCTCAGGGCTGTCCTCAATCCTTTTTCCTCCCAACCTGTATTCATGCATGGAATTGCCTTGACCCAGGTACAGAACCTTGCACTTGGCCTTGTAGAACTTTATGCAGTTTCTGTGAGCCCACTTCTTGAGTCTGTCAAGATCCCTCTGGATGGCACCCCTTCCCTGTGGTATGTTTACTTCACCACACACTTGCTGTCATCAGCAGACTTGCTGAGGGTGCATTTGATTCCATTGTCTCTCTTGCCAACAAAGATGTCCATGATGTTCCTTGAGGAACCCTACTCGTCACACACTGAGCCGCTGATCACAGCTCTTTGAGTGTGACCATCCAGCCAGCTCCTTATCCAGTGAGTGGCCCATCCATCAAATCATATTGTTCCAGTTTAGAGATCAGGGTGTTTGTGGGACTGTATTGATTTCCTTGCACAGGCCCAGGCAGATGATGTCTGTTGCTCTGTCTTTGCCCAACGAGGCTGTGCCCCCATTGTAAAAGGCACCAAGTTAGTCAGGCAGGACTTGCCCTTAGTGGAGCTGTGTTGGGTGTCACCAGTGACCCCTTTGTTATCTGCTTGCCTTAGCAGAGCTTTCATGAGGATCTGCTCCATGATCTTGCCAGGCATGGAAGTAAGACTGACTGGCCTGCAGTTCCCTGGGTCTTCTTTTTTTCCGTATTTGAAAATGGGGGTTATGTTTCCCCTTTTCCTGTCAGTGGGAACTTCACCAGACTGCCATGACTTCCCAAATGTTATGGACAGTGCCTTTGCAACTTCATCCTCCAATTCTTTCAGGAGCCATGGGTGAATCCCATTAGGTCCCATGGTCTTGTTCACCTTCAGGTTCTCTAGGTGGTCTCAAATCTGCAGTGGGGGATTTTCCTTTCCCCAGTCCCTGCCTTCAGCTTCTGTACCATGGAGGCTGTGACCAGAGACCTTGCAGGTAAAGACAGAGGCAAAGTAGTCATTGAGTACCTTGGCCTTCTCCACAATTTGGGTGACCAGCTGTCCTGTTTCGTTCTGGAGTGGGTCCACATTTTCCCCAGTCTTCCTCTTATCATTGACATATCTATAGAAATTTTTCCCATTGTCCTTAACCCCTCCTGTCAAATCCAATTCTCTCTGTGCTTTTGCTTTCCTTACCTGATCTCTTTGCTTTGACTGCTTCTTTCAGGTTCTCTGTCCTTGCTTCCATCCTATATAAACTTCCTGTTTACCCCAGAGTGTGTCCAGGATCTCCTTGCTCATCCATGCAGGCCTCCAGGCACTCCTGCCTGCCTTCCTCTTCACTGGGACACATTGGTCCTGGGCATGCAGGAGGTGATCCTTGAATATGGACCAGCTTTCCTGGGCCCTCTTCCCATCCAGGGCTTTGACCCATTCTGCCCTAGTCAGCAGATCCTTGAAGAGATTCAAGTCTGCCCTTTTAAAATCAAGTTCCATCAGTTTACTTTGTACGTTCCTTCCTGCCCTAAGGATCTTGAATTCTGCAGTGTCATGATCTCCCATTAGTTTTTACATCACTCACCAGCCTGCTGCTTGCACACTGTGTAGCTTTGAACTGTAGTCATGTGCAGTGAAGCAGGTAGTAATTATTAGCCTAGATGGCAGCTGTACTTCAGCCTTTTAGGCATATAAAGAGCAGAGCCTATGTTGGGCAGCTGGTAAAGCCCCAATCATTATTTCATATATATTATTTCTAGAGTGAATAGCATAATCGGCTATTATTTTTCTAATTAGAGAGACATTTCTTTTAAAATGTCACAGGCATTGAAAGGGAAAATATTAATTTTACACAGAAATGTGTGCACACTATTGGTAATGTAGCATTTGAAGGGCTCCAGTCTGGTTGTTTCTTTTGTGCCACCAGGGGGCATGGGACTACATTTTTTTTCCCCAATATTCCACCATCTGCACATTGATTTCTTATTATTTTCAGCTGATCTGTTTTATAGGTTTCTAGTATTTGTCCTTAAACTGTTAAAAATTTAGGATCTTTGTCCTGCATTGCAATTAACTTAATGTGGATCTGTTGTCAAAATATTTTTTGTCTATTGAGAAGCAGTAACCATTTGCCTGTGTTGCATTTTAAAACATGTTATTGTTTTCAGGATGTATCAATCTAAGAAAAAAACACAAAAGCAGTGAATCATTGCTTTTTACAGCCCAGAAAATGAGGGGACAAACTAACCAACAGGTTAAAAACCACAAAAATGTACGTTCTTCAAAATGATGAGGAACTTCCATAAAGACAGAAAGACTGGAGTGATGATTTAGTAGCACTCAAAAGGCTGACTTGTATCTCTTGGTAAAGAATGTTTCTGTATTCTTGAAAACTTCTCAAAGTGAACTTAAAAGAAGGTGCACATCATAATTGAGAAAGGAGGATTAATCATTTGCAAACTACAGCCTAACTGCAGAAGCTGGCATTAACTTGGCATTTCAGGAAATCAATTTGTTCCTTAAAAGGAAAAGGCACAGACCTCAAGTAATAGTTGTCGACGGGGAAAAAAATGTTATGTACAGAAGTTGCTTCTAATATTATTCTCTTTTACTTAGAAAATCAGGCATTCATGTTAAGAAAAGGTTTTACTTGTCCTTAAAATAATAGGTCACAGAGTAGATGTCTACTGTATCAATTTATATGTGTTGAATTTAATAGGGAAAATGTACATGCATGAATCTGCAGAGGGTTTAGTTGTGATGACGGTTTCTTGAAAAAAACTTAATCGTACTTTGTGTATTTTGGGATCTGACCACAACTTCAATAATAGGAGATGTCTGGCTTTTTGTCCCCTATCTTTTCTTGTTATTGTTATGTTTAAGTCAGTTTGAGGAAAGAAAGAAGCTAAATGTAGAATATGTAGAGAGTGGTAGCATCTGATAGCATTCAGATTCAGCTGTCTTTTACAGGATTATTTTGATAAATGTAGTAGACCAATTATACATATTACAATGATCAGGTTGCTAAGGGATCTTTTATCTCCATCAAGTGCTTTGTTAATTTTTCTCTGAATTTCACTGGAAATAAGAACTTTTTTTTTTCTTTTCATTTTAATACTGTTTTATGTGTACAGGAAAAACTTAAAATGTATACATACTGTTGATCCCATCATGATGTGACTTCCTCCTAAAAATGGCTTTCTCTTTGATGTACTGATGTGATAATATATTAGAAGATCAGATATTTGCAGATCTAGTAAATAGCATGAATAAAAAAGGAAAGTGGTGTAATTGGTACTTGAAACAGTGTGACCCTAAAAGAAAATCTTATCACTGATTAAATCCTGTACTGCAAAGTAAAGCTCATAGTGCACAATGCAACTTCTCATCCCTTATAATGAAAGGAGGTTTCATATGTCATTTCATTCTCCTACTAGCTTGCTTTACATGAAATATAGAATAAAGATTTATTTGTTGGGGTTTTTTTGTGTGATCGTGTGCTATTGATACTTTTTTTTTAAATCATGTCAACGGTTAGTCTGAGAAATAATTAAATTTTCCTATATTTATTTTTTTTTTACAGGGACAGCTTTCAATACTACAAGAAAAAATCGATCATCTAGAACGCCTGTTGGCAGAAAATAATGAGATTATTTCAAACATTCGAGATTCTGTGATTAATCTGAGTGAATCAGTAAAGGATGGTCAAAAAAATCCAGAGGCTATAAACTTCAGTCAAGGATCTGTCTCTGATCTCTTCCCTTCTGCTTCAGTTTTGCTTCCAATTGATTCTGAGGATTGTTTGTTTGCTACAAAAAGTGGAATTCATGGTTCAGGTGTGCAGGTAAGCAGTACATCTTTCTCTCTTATTCTGCTGAGGTCAGATTTAGCCATCATTACCTTTTAATTCTGAAAACACCAAATTACTGGTAAAAGCTTGATACTTCAAGCTTTCTAGAAATTGAGTAGTGATAAGAAGAGCCTACCCTTCAAGACAAAAAAAATGTCCTAAAAAACAGTGATTGTACTTGGATTATTCAGTGCTGTCAGAACTTCTTTGAAAGGAATTTATTTTTAATTGTCTTTTAGTTTCCCCAAATTGTTCTAAAGTTGAAATATAAACTGGAAATAGTGGGTAGTGCTGTTTTAAATCCGATTTTGCATCTTAGGGACATGTGTAGGTGGGTCTTGATGGGAAGGTAAAGGAAGTTCAATAACAATTGAAAAAAAAATCTCATTCTCAGGGTACTGCATTCCCTTTTGAAATTAGTTCTCTGTTTCAGCATTTTTGTGTGTCTGCAGTTTGTATAGGTGCTTCAATCAGAGGAACTTTTACAATATTGACTGCTTGGCATGAACTGGGGAGGTTGGAAGTTTTTAAAGCCAAGCATTTCAGGTTGAATTTATTGTGCTTCCTGGTGATGCTTGGTAGTTCATGGCCTCTTATATAGTCAGGTTTAATGGAGCATTTCAGGAAAACTGAGAATACTGTGTGAAGTTTGTAGTCTGTACTATTTGGAGAGTCTTGTGGGAGTACTGTAAAAATTTGCTCTAAAGCAAATACTAGATTTTGAAGTCTGACTTCCTCATTTTAGAATATAAAGTACTTCTACTGCAGGAGAAAGACAGTGGAGTAAGAAAGACAGATGAGTAAGTACACATATTAGAACAATTGTGACCTCTGGTATATCATTCATAAGCTCTTCAGGGATAGGTATCACCTTAATACATCTTTTACAGAGTAGTCAGGGTTTGTTTGGTTTTTTTAAGCAGCATCTGACTTTTCATATTTCTGATACACAGTAGAACTTCTGAGCAGGCAAGTAAATTGTGTGGACCCGATGATAACACGTTCTCAAGTTAGTGAAGTCTTATCAGGTTACTCCTCGTACATTGTGTTACCATATTGAGTGATGTGGTTTTTTGAGGTCCACTGGAAATACATTGTAGGAAATGTGAATTTTTAGGCAAAGTGTGTTGTCTGAAATTTTTGAGCATGTCAGCCTGTTCTGACTGCAAAGCAAGCCTAAACTGTTCTCATGTTTGGCTTCTCTTTTGTAGAATACCAGGACATGTACCAACTATCAGCTAATGTACCTATCTACCTAAGAGTAGGCTGCAATAGCTAAACTGCTTTTTGGTAGTTTGCTTCATTTTCAAGGGTACATGCATGTACTTAAGTAACAAATACAGCAGGGAATATTCTTAATACTGCTCCCCTAGTCACGCTTTCTTTCCTTGCTTTGCAGAGGGAGGGGGGGCTCTTAGGTTCTTCATGTCATTGCAGTAGTACCTTGTACTCAGCAAATTATCCATCATCATTGTTAAGTCACTTCAATACTTAACTTCTTACACTTCTTGAAGTCACTTACAACACTTCAATACAAAACTGTTTCTGTAGACAGTTTCTCATCCTACAAGTCTGACTTGCATTTCAGTTATGGAATCTAAGACCTTTGCTTCAGCAGAATTCCTGTAACACCACGTTAGCTGGTCTGAATTGCTGTGTTTTAATATAGTTTTACTGTTTAATACTTTTCTTAATTAATTTTCTTCAATTTGTTTTCTTACAGATTTTTATTTAAAAAGGCTGAGGATCTTTGAGTATATTATTAGGAGCATTGTTTTTTAAATTATTTTAAATTCTGAAACACATTTAAGTGCTAATTAGCTGCTGTTCATGAATGTTAACTTAAACTCACCAATTTGAACCTTACTTTTTCTGTCTTCTAAGTGAATGTGTAGAATGAAATGTGATACTAGAAAGAAGTAAGGGCTAATACAGACAAGACATAGTGTTTTGATAACTATATAGAGAGTGAAGGCAAAAGAGGCTTCACTGAATAAATAAAGGAAGTACATTATAGTTTCCCATACTGGAGAACGCATTATAAGAATGCATTAAAATAGGAGTTGAACTTTTGTGCTATTTCAGTGAGAAATATTACCAAGACTGATTATTTTCTGTGCATGGCAAAACAAGTTACTAATAGAATGAGATTTAAAAGATTTCTTGGATAGCTTAGGCAAAGGATTTTTTTATTATGGTGGAATTATAAATGAAGAAATTGTACACTTTGTTACTTGAGATGTTTGTAATTAGGTAGGAAATTGTGACAGAGCTGGCCACTGAAAGTAACACTGAATTGAGAACTGATATGATGCAAATTAAATAGAAGAATAATGTGTACTTTTTTCAAAAGATAGAAACGAGGCTAGGTAATGAAGCTAATAAAAATAAGAACTCTGGATTAGATATGGTTGGTCACTTCATGCTTTTTTAGGTCATTAGTTCAAGAAGCATCTGGAATTTGTGCTCAAAAACTCACAACCATCATGTTAACCTGGAAGGTCTTTAAATTGATGTGGGGAGGTGTTTCTGCTTTTATCCCTTTTAATTACTGAAGCATCTAACATTTAGTTAGTAGTGTTTCTCCTTTTAAAAGTGAGACATGATTCACTGTAAAAAGGTGGTTTGAAGAGGTACAAACTAGGTGTTTTTTTCTTTTGTGCAGTAATTTAGTGTTCACTGGAGTAAATCCTGTGATATTTACCCAACACTTTTATTACTTCAGCAGTTTGAGTATGTCAGTATATAGAGAGAATTAAGTCTGAATAGAATGTTTTCATTGAAAAGCTTGTGACAAACAGACTATCTTCTGAAGCAGCTATAATGAAGAGAGGCAGCATCCTTTTTCAATTTTTTTGTCTACTGTTTTCACAAAGTTCTTGCTTATTATATCAGTATTTTTTACTTGGAAATGAAATTAAAACATATCTGGGAAATACTTGTCTTTCATCTTTTTTTGCTTCTCACTGACTATGTACTTGGAACCCATTCTTCGTGTGCAGTCACATAACCTGGTCAAGCAATGGTATAATTAGTAGTTAAACCTTTGTACAATTCTTGCTGACAATGACGTTATATGAAAGATAGAAATTGCATAACATGTCTTCTGTGTGTATTGGTGAAAGTACAGCGATTTCAGCCTGATTTGGCTTCAGTTTATTCCAGTGGAAGTTTTTGATTTAACTGCTTCTGATTAACAGTGAAATCACAATGTCCTACTGGATAAGGTTAGGAGGGACCTCTGGAGGTCATCTGGTCCAACACTACTAAAGCTGGGGTCACTTGGGTCACTTGCCTGGACCATGTCCAGATGGCAGTCTGTGCCAGTGCTTAGTCACCCTCACAGTGGAAAAAGTGTTTCCTGATGTTCAGGAAGAACCCCCTGTGTTTCAGTGTGTGCCCACTGACACTTGTCACTGAGCACCAATGAAAAGAACCTGGCTTCTCCTCTATCGTCTTCCTTTTAAGTATTTGTATACAGCGGTAAAGATCCTCCCACAGGAGGATAGGTAAACATCTACAGCCTTCTATAGGTAAACATCTACAGCTTCCTCAGTCTTTCCTCATTGAAGAGCTGCTCCAGTCCCTTCATCACTTTCATGACCCTTTTCTGGACACTCTTTTGCGTGTGTCCATGTCTCTTGTGTTGGGGACCTCAAAACTAGGTACAGTACTCTGGGTGTAGCCTCACCGATGCCAAGTAGAAGGGAAGGATCGCTTCTGTTAACCTGCTAGCATCACTCCTCCTTAATGCAGTCCAGAATGTGATTTGCCTTCTTTGCTGCAAGGGCACGTAGGTCTCTCACAATCAATTTGGCATCCAGAGGACTCCATGTAATTTTCTGCTAAGCTGCTTTCCAGTTGGGCTGCTTTCAGCAAGTTCTGGTGTCTGGGGTTGCTCCTTCCTGTATGCAAGAAATTGCACTTTCCCTTGTTGGATTATATGAGGTTCCTTTCAGCCCATTTCTCCAGCCTGTCCATGTCCTTCTGGATGGCAGGATGACCCTGTGGTGTATTGGTCCCTCCTCCCAGCTCAGCATGGTATTGGCTACAAATTTGTCATCATCCAGATCATTGATGAAGATGTGAAACAGAATCAGACCCCATAGTGACCTCTGAGTACATTTCTGATTACTGGTTTCCAACTAGACTTTGTGCCATTGGTTATTACCCTCTGGGCCTGATTGTTCAGCTGTTTTTTTTCATTGATCTCACTGTCTGCTCATCCAGGCAATACATCAGCAGCTTTTCTGGGAGGATGTTAGAAGAGACAGGGTGTAAAGCCTTACTGAAGTCATTAACATGCTGGAAATGATTTCCAGGATTAGCTGTTCTGTCACCTTCACAGGGATCAAGGTGAGGGTGACCAGCCTGTAGCTGCCTGGGTCCCCCTTCTTGCTGTTCTTGAAGATAGAAGTGATACTGCTTTCCTCCTGTGTGTGGGCACTTTTGCTAATCACTATGATTGTTCAAAGGTGCTTGAGTGTGTACAGCTCAGCTTACGGACAGTGAGCCAGCTCCCTCAGTTCTTATGGGTCCATCCAGCCTAGGCCCATGGACTTCCATATGTCCAATTGCTTAAGTATTTTTTGACCCTGGCCCTTTTACACCAAGAACATGTCTTTTCCTTCCAGACATTACCTCTGATCTCTGGGGTCTGGGATTCATGAAAGTCAGTATTGCTAGTAAAGATGAAGGTGAAGAAGATACTTAGTACCTTAGCCTTTTCCATATCCTGTGTCAGCAGCCCTTCTGCCTCATTCAGCAGCAGGCCATAGCCTTGCCTTTGTCACTTGTTTTCTTATAGAAGCCCTTCTTGCTGCCTTTGATGTTTCTGACCAGATTCAATTCAGTTTGGGCTTTAGCTTTCCTATCCTCATCCCTGGATGCTTGGACAATGTTTCTCTATTCTCCCACATTACTATTTTTTTCCGCTCTCTATGCTTCCTTGTTGAGTTCAAGTGTTGCCAGTAGTTCCTTGTTCATCAGTGTAGGCCTTCTGTTTCTTTTGCTTGACTCCCTACTTGTTGGGATGGACTTCTCTTGATGAGGTAATCCTTGGTATATTTACCAGTGTTTTTGGTCCCCTTTTTCCTCTACTGTCTTATCCTATGGGACTCTCCTATGCAAAGAGGCCGAAGTCTGCTCTTCTGAAGTCCAGTGATGTAATCTTGTTTTTTTACTTTCTCCCTTCTCTGACTCTTGATTCCAGCATCTCATGGTCCATGCAAAGCTGCCTTTGACCTTCACAGCCCCAAAACCCCCCTCATCGCTGACAAATGTGAGGTCCAGCAGAGCACCTCTCCTCACTGGCTTCTCTGTCACTTGGGTCAGGATGTTATTATTGTATTCCAGGAACCTCCTGGTATGCTTATGCCCTGCTGTGTTATCCCTCCAGCACGTAACTGTGTTCAAAATTCCCCATGAGGTCTTGAAAATATGAGGCTGGGGCTAACTGTGTGTGGAATGCCTCATTCATTTTTAATTCCTGGTGAGGTGGCCTATAGCAGACATTGGCTACAGTATCACCATATTGGTCTGATATTTTATCTTTATCCAGAAGTTCTCAGCCTCTCATCCATCCACTGGCAGAGCTCCATACACACCAGGTCCTCTCTCACACTCAGGCCAGCTCTCCCCTCCTTGTATTCCTGACTTGTCTTTCCTCAAAATCTCAGACTCCTCTGTTACAACTTCACAGTCGTTAGAGTCGTTCCACAGTCGCTCCATGATCCTGACAGGATCATAAGATTGAAACTGCAGACAAGTCACTAACTCATCCTGTTTATTCCTCATGGTATTTGCGCTAGCGTACTTTGAGAGGCACCACTTCATGCTGATTTCCCAGAAGGGATTTTGTGCCTTGTAGACACTTCCTTGCTTATATCAAATTCTGCTGGTTACCCTGCCTAAGCTCTGTTTCATTGATTCTTTTGGAAAAAAAAAAAAAAAAAAAATTAAGCCTTTCATGTCTCATCACTCCTCAGAGGGCTGTTGGTGAATCTCTCCCTCTCTCTTTATTGGTAGCTGAAAACTTTCCTTAACAGGGCAGCCATTCTCCTGGCAAAGGTACCATTGCACTACCTAGTGAGCTGGGTCTCATCTCTCCTACTCAGACACTGATCTGTGTAACAGGATCCCATGGTCTTAGACACCCAAAACCTGTTGCTGACATCAGCTCTGAGGCCAATTACTGACCTTGACTTTCTGTGTCTTGT
Organism: Florisuga fusca; assembly: GCA_038090715.1. Taxonomy (NCBI): domain Eukaryota; kingdom Metazoa; phylum Chordata; class Aves; order Apodiformes; family Trochilidae; genus Florisuga; species Florisuga fusca. Next base: position 12,686,708 of record JAAWXA010000012.1, read on the forward strand.
CACACCCTCACCTCTCACTGATATGACTGAAGATATAACCTGAGCATCCATGACTTTGATTGCTACTCCCAGAGCTCTGTAGTCACTTTCCATGCAGTCTGAATTGCCACTGGCATTGTCACGGAACACACATGGAGAAACAACAGGGAGCAGTAGTATGGAAGTTGGACACACTTCAACAGTTTCTCTGTAGCATTGTGGATCCAGGCTTCAGGCAGACAGCAGGTCTCTTGAGATGTTTGGTCATGTCATTGAGCCAGTTATTTCTGACAACAGCTAAGATTCCAGCATCTGTTTACTGAATTGCAGTTTTCAGCTTTTGAGCTCATCATCCTGGCAGCATGGTTTAAGGTAACTGTAAGGTGACAGATATTAAGGAAAAAATTATGTATGTTATCAACAATAAAAACTGGTATCTTGCAGACTGCAGGAAGTTGCCTGTGAAATTCAGACTCTTATCTATGGGAAGAATAGCAATGTCGGCATTTCCATGAATTGTTGCTTTTTAAACAAGTATGTTTTCATGGTTGAACTGTCAAGATTTTATCAGTCTTAAGGTCACTAGTTGATAACTGGCAAATTTACAGCATATGCATTTAATTTTTTTCAGAAGTTTGCATTTCACAGAAAAATTTGTTTCTCAAACTCATATTTTAGAAATACAAGAAAATACAATATTAGGTTAATTTCAATGTAAACCTTATTAGGTCCTAAACACTCAAGCCCAATACCGTAGGCCGAGTTGAGGCTCTGGTGGTTCTGTGATTGCAGTGATTTGCATTCTGATGTAATATTACTTACTACTTCTTAATCTTAAACTAAAGGCTTGTGGTGGGTTGACCTTGGCTCGGTTGGTGTCTGGTAGCCCAGATACCAACTGAGCCAAGGTCAGCCCCCAGCAGTCCTTTTTGGCATCCAACCTGGGACCTGAGGAATGTGTAACTGGGAGTGGTAGTGGCCAAAACTTGGGTTGGACATTGTCCGTGTGAAATAACTGTGGGGATTTTGCTATTTTAATAGGGATAAGGGATTGAAATTTATTGTGTGAGTAATTTCCACTCTTTCAGTGCTATGCAATTTTGATCTTGGTGTGGGAATTTTTTTTTTTTTGTAGACATAACTGAAGTTTGTAAGAAGTGTTGATAAGTGTGTGTTTTATTGATTGTTCTTAAGTGTGTGTTTTGCAGAGGTGAGGGAGCAAGGTACTGGTTTCAGGTGCCCAGGTGTTGGCAGCTGGGGGTTTCCAGGGATGGTGACTCAGGAGAAGCCTGTGCTGCCCTGTGCTGGACACAGCTGTTCTAGCCAGCTCCAAAACAGACCAGCCACAGGATTCAGTCAAACTTCCATCAGCACGGGTGGTGGCACCTCTGGGAGAACGTGTTTTAAGAAGAGAGAAAGTCCTATATGTCAGTGATTTATAAGTAGAGGAAGAAAAAAGAAAGAGGGAGAAACAACCCTGTAAACACCAAGGTCATTGAAGAAGAAAGGGGAAAAGGTGCTAAAGCCACTGGGAGAGGTGCTGGAGGTGGGGGAGACCATCATGAAGCAACTATTTCCCTGCAGCCCATGGAGGACCCCATGCTGGAGTGGCTAAATGTTTTCAGAATGAACTGGCCCATGGGGAATCCATGCTGGAGGTGTTCTGAAGGGTTGTAGCCTGTGCAGAAGGTCCCAGGCTGGAGCAGTTCATGAAGGACTGTAGCTTATGAAAGGGGAGCCCGTGCTTAAGCTGACAAGTGTGAGGAGGAAGGAATGGTTGAGAGGAACCATTGTAAACTGACCGCAACCCTTATACCCAACTTGGGGTAGGAGCCACAGAGAAGTTGTGAATGAACAAGTGAAGCTGAAGCAGGCTAGAGAAGGGGTGAGGAGAAGGTATTTTAGTTTTGTCTTTATTTCTCAGTAGCCATCTCTTTTTCAATTGGCAAGAAACTAATTTAATGTTCTCCAGGCTGGTCTGTTGTGTCTGTTAAAGTAATTGTTAAGTGGTTGCCCTGTTTTTGTCTTGACCCGCCAGCATTTTATCTAGTTTCTCTCCTTGTCCTGTTGAGGACCTGGAGAGAGATAGCAGCTGGATTTGGCAGACAGCCAGGGTCAACCCTTCACAACTTAACCCTAGTCAGATGTTTGATTCAGATATCTGTATTTTTCTGAAGTTTCATAGCAGGATGGAAATGAGCTGAACACTCCAAAGCTAGAACTCCTGTGGTATTCGTGGTGTAAATGACTGCTGCAACCTATTTTTGTGGAAGAAAGTTTTTTCAAGTGTACAATTGTATTGTCTCATGGGGTTAGAAATAAACTGAAGTTCAATTAATTTGGGGAATGATAACTTTTTTCTAAACTCATATCAGAAGTTATTGACTGGTATGTACATTTCATACGAACTTCTTGAAGTAGCTGTAGAGTTGCTTTATTTACCTATAACATTATTTGCATTGAAAAGTGAAATATGTCATTCCTTGTATAATTAGTGTACTGGTAAATATATAAATGTTTTGTTAAAGCTTTTGGCTATAGTTATGAATATCTTTTTGTGTGGTAGTTTCTTTCAGTTCCCTCTTGTGTGTTTGATTTCTGCCTTTCATGTTGTCATCTGTTCTTAGTGCTTGGTTACCTCATCTTCTGCATTCCCCTATATAGTATGTTGTGCTACTCTGTATAATCGTCTGCCTACCCTCCTGCCCCAAAGCTAATGAGCTGTCTTAATTTTGGTGACTAAAGGCTCTTATTCTGACTGTTTATCTCATAATTTCCTATTTACTTGCAACAGGGTCTTGGGTGTACGAGTGTGACTTGAGACTTGCTGTCATCTGTCAGTTTGCTATTCATTTGATACTTTACCCCTCTCCCTGTGTAATGAACAACCTGATCCATTTTTTGTGAAAACAGGCTTAGGTTTTAACAGCAGAACTGTTTTTGTGAATTCATTTTCTATATGCCTTTTACTCTTTTTTTAGATGTTAGATGTCTATGACATTCTTACTTTCGATAATCCAGATGGTGGTGTGTGGAAACAAGGATTTGAGATCACATACAATGAAAATGAATGGGACAGTGAACCACTTCAAGTTTTTGTTGTGCCTCACTCACATAATGATCCAGGTAATATTTTAACTGTATCAGTTTTGGTATCTAGAGGCTTTTGAATTAAGAAATATATTGTCATTAAGACTTGTTAAGACTTGGAGGGGTTTTTTTTTAAGCATACTGCTTAATATTTTAGCCTTAAGTCTAGCAAGGCAGTAAGGCAGGTGCACAGTTGAAGTGCTTTTTACTTCAAGTGAGGATTATGACAGAAGTTTTACTTGTTTATTAATATTGGAAGGTAAAATGTATTTCTGTGTTTATCCTGCAGGTGACACAGTCACTTTATTGCTAGATTAAAATGTACCCTGTTTTTATTTTGACTTTTGAGACTTGTTACAGTTATTTAACCCTCAACCTGTATTAAAGACATGTGCTTTTTGCAAGTTGTGACAATGAAAAAATTTAAAGGTTTCTTTATTTTTTTACTCTTTCTTTACTGTTTTGTGCACACCCCTGACCTACAGTGGGATAAGTCTGGATTTATGTATGCTTACATAGCTACAATTCTTCCTTCCAAGTTGATGTAGAGTAGAGAATTGTCACTTAATTTTCAAATTACTTTAACATACACCAAAAAGCATGAAATGATACTGCTGTAGTATTCTCATTGCATGTACACCTAGCATGATGAGCTGGTGAAGCTTCTTGTTACTGGGGAAAGCCACAGTTCAGCTGATTTTAAACTTTACGGCTGTGTATCTCTCCAACAATTTAATTTGTTGTTTAAAGTACTGTGAATCTGAGTGAGGCAGGAATTGCGGTAGGAATTTTCTACCTACCTGTGAAGTATGTTTGTGATGTGTCAGTCTATTCCTTAATTTTACATCTGAAAGATGACTCTTGGTGCTCTTGACAGCTCTGTTTAATGAAGATTATTCTGATAGATTTTGCCCTCTTCCAGATACAGAAGTGTGGACCATAATGAACTTCATTTCAGAGATGGGTTTTTACTAGCATTCACAGAATCACAGGAAGTTAGGGGTTGGAAGAGACCTCTAAAGATCATCAAGTCCAACCCTTCTGCCAGAGCAGGGTCACCCACAGGAGATCATGTACAAACACATCCAGGTGGGTTTTGAATGTCTCCAGAGAAGGAGAATCCACAACCTCCCTGGGCAGCCTGTTCCACTGCTCTGTCACCCTCACAGTGAAAAAGATTCTCATCGTGTTTACATGGAAACTCCTATGTTCAAACTTCTATCTCTTGTCCTATGATTGGGCATAGTTGAGAAGATCCTGGCACTGTCCTCCTGGCTCTCTCACTTCACACGTTTATAAACATTAATGAGGTCACCCCTCATTCTCCTCTTCTTCAAGCTGAAGAGACCCAGCTCCCTCTGCCTTTCCTGTTAAGGGAGATGTTCCGCTCCCTTCATTGTCTTGAAGGTTCTGCACTGGACTCTTTCCCGCCCTTCTGGAACTGAGGGCCCAGAACTGGACACAATATTCCAGATGTGGCCTTACCAGGGCAGAGTAGAGAGGGAGGAGAACCTCTCTCGACCTACTAACAACCCTCCTTCTCATCTTCTAATGCACCCCAGGATGCCATTGGCCTTCTTGGCCACAAGGGCACATTGTTGGCTCATGGTCATCCTTCCATTCACCAGCACCCCCAGGTCCCTTTCCTCTGTGCTGCTCTCCAACAGCTCAGTCCCCAACCTGCACTGTTACCTGGGGTTGTTCTTTTCCAGATGCAAGACTCTACACTTGTAATGTACAACAAGTAATGTATTACTTGTTGTAATACATAAAATTTCTCCCTGCCCAACTCTCCAGCCTGTCCAGGTCCCTCCGAATGGCAGCACAGCCTTCTGGGGTGTCAGCCACTCCTCCCAGTTTTGTGTCATCAGCAAACTTGCTGAGAAGACACTCTGTCCCATTGTCAAGGTCACTGATAAACATGTTGAACAGGACTGGACATGGCACTGATTCTTGGGGGATTCCACTCCTCACATGTCTCCAGCTGGACTCTGCACCATTGATCGCCACTCTTTGGGCTCTATTGTGTAACTGGTTCTTAATCCATCTCACTGTGAACTCTTCTGTCCCACATTTCCTGAGCTTGCTCACGAGATGTCATTGGAGACTGTGTCAAAAGCCTTGCTGAGGTCAGGGTAGACTACATCCTCTGGTTACCCTGCATCTACCCCTTCAGTCACAACATCATGGAAGGCGATGAGATGAGTCAAGCATGACTTCCTCTTGGTAAATCCCTGCTGACTACTCCTGATAACCTCTTCCGTATGCTTAGAGATGACCTCCAGAACAAGCCACTCCATCATTTTTCCAGGGATGGAGGTGAGGCTGACTGGTTTGTAATGTCTGGATCTTTTTCTTGCCTTTTTGAGGACTGGAGTGACACTGGTTTTCCTCCAGTCCTCAGGCACCTTTCCTGCTTGCCATGATCTTTTGAAAATGATGGAGAGTGGTAGGGTGATAACACTCTTGAGTGCATCCCGTCAGGGCCCATCGATTCAGTTATGTATCTTAAAGGGAGTCAGTAATTAAAACTGTAATAAGGTACTTCAAGCTCTCAGAAGTGCTGTCTGTAGCTTCCTTTTCAATAGTAAGAAGGAAGAATTCTATGAAGTTACAAGAGCTGCCTCTAATCTGTCTGTTGCAATTTTTTTCTTGTATAGGCTCTTGCCACGGACTTGCTGGAGTCTTAATTAGTGTTGTTACCTTTCATATCTGACTTTCTTCCTGATGTCTAATTTTGGTTCTTAAAGTCTTCCTCATTAATAATTAAGTTCCTTCAACCACAAGCGACTAAAATCAAGAAATCATTGTCTCCTCATGCATGCAGTCAAGTATCTACCAGCTTGTTCAGGCTGATCACTTGATAATAACTAGAGTTAAGATGAGAATTAATCATGGTAAATGTGAACTGTTTAATCACCAAAGTTGATTGTGCTAGACTGGTTGTTGATTGCATTTACAAAGGGTGGTGTCATAGGAATCTGACAGTACTGCTTTTGCTAAAGATGTTCCTGTGGAATTTCTGCAGTATAAAATAGCATCCTAATAAGCACTTGAAAGAAATAAATATATATATATATATATATATATGTATAAAATAGCTAATATAGATATTACTCTTTTCCTACAGAAGATCAAAAGGCATAGAGCAAAGGAAATGCCTTCTGGCAAAAAAGCTTAAGGCATCATTGACTTAGAGTGTAACAATGTGGAACTATTTACTAATAAATGAGGTCAGTAAAGATACAATTTTATTAGCTGCAGAAGCTTGAAATTCTTACTACATTTTCTATTTTCTCATCTGAGGCTGCATTCTCTAACATTTCACATAATGAGTTACACTGGTAAGAATCTGTAGCTGAAAGTTGACCTTGAAGCAGAAGCTGCCTTGAAACTGAAACCATGGGGAAGAGTGTTCTTATGTTCCAAGTTCTTTTTTAGGAGATTACTTGAGTGCTAATGCTCTGAAACACTTCAGGTTGATAAATCTGGGTTTACTTGCTTCAAACAGGACCTACAAATTTGTGATCTCTATGCTTCTCCTATCTGCAGCTAATATATTTCCCTGTTACTGGGAAATCTTATACAAGAATGGTTTCTCCTCACTGTTGGTCAGATACAGTTCAGTGACAGGCAGAGTTGCTGGCAGCTGGTGAAGATATGAGCACCTTAGTAGCATGTCTGATTTGGAGGGGGCTCACTTGGTGAGATTAATCTCAAACCACAGAGAGATGCTCAGTTTATGTATAGCTGTGTTGTGTGAGGCTATAGCCATTACAGATGGGTGGCATTTCTTTCTAGGGCATAATAAGGAGCAGTTGTATAACCTGCTGTTGTGGCCAAGCTCTTAAGTTAGCTCTCATGTGCTTCAACAGTAGTTTAATGTGCATGCATGAAATGGATTAGGCAGCTGAACTCCAGAAGGGAGAATCCTGCTCAGGGACAGTGATATTGTCAGCCAGTGCAACTGGACTTGAAAGGTGGATGTTAAGCTTTTACCTGAGGGGTCGAAAGATACCTCTAGCTTTTATTGCTCTGTTAACTGTGATGATTTTAGTAATGTCTTCTCATTAAATTATTTAGGAATTGAGACTTAGAAACTTAGTAGTATATGCACGTACTGGATCGGAGTATGGATAAATGTGGTTACTACAAAGCTGGTACAAAGAGCACTTAAATGGAGTTGAAAAGACAATGTGATGGTGTTAGGTCATAGGCTGGACTTGATGATCTCAGAGGTCTTTTCCACACTCAATAATTCTGTGATTCTGTGACATTAAAATAGACTTTTCCTTCTCTTTCCACCCACCCTCCCTCAATTTCTATCTAAGTAAACATGTATGTAAGAGTGTATGTGCATATCTGTCAGGTCTGTATATGACTTTTTAACACTTCATGAGTTACCTGTGACATTGGTAACTTTACCTTACTACTGCTCTCATCAACTCCGTTTTATTATTTAAGGCAGTCTCCATTTCTCAGGAGGAAATCTGCATAGCACTTTGAAGCTAATTGCAGTGTTAAGATAAAAAAAAACTTAAGCATAAAAGTTCGATTCTGTTGTCTGTTCTGATGTCTGAAAACTTTACCTTTAAATGTTTTGAACTGTAAATTGGAAGTTCACTGATATATTCTTGTTATGTTTTAATAGGGACATTAAAAAAAAAAAATCAGTCACCACTGTTTGTCTAGGACTTGTTTTCCTTTTTATAAACAGCAAGACTATATAGTGTTTTCTTAAAAAAATAATTATGAATGTTTTGTAAAGACTGAAAAATACATACTGAATGGTGAACGCCTAGTTTTTCTGCTGTAGAGGAAGATGAGATCTAGGATGAGGATGGGAAATTGGGCAGCTAACAGTTTTTTCTTGACATAATGAATTACGTGAGTTTTATTCCTGGCTAACTTCTTAGTATTTCTGTGGTTGCAAATGAGGTGGTAGGAGACTTCTAGTGGGAGAGGGGTTTTTTTGTTTCTTTTTCCTTTGTCTTTGTTGTGAAGAGATTGTTTCTAGTTTCTGGAAAGCTGTATAATCCTAGCTGACGTTTAATGGTTTTGTTTGATTCTGCCATAAAACTAATAAAATACACAAGTTTAGATTGCAAGAAGCAGCACTGATATGTGAATTTAAGACTCAGTGGAATTGACTTTTAACTGCTATAAAGTAAATGGGATGCAAACTTCTCTCCAAAAAATGCGTTAATGTAACAAGGGATAGTATTCCAGACATTCACTAGGTCTCAGTCTTCATTAAGAGATTTCATGAGAAATTAGAAATCTTTAAGAATATGTTTCCTCTCAAACACAGTGATGTCAGTTATTAATTGTTTGGGGGAAAATCATCAAAGGGAACAAAGAGATGTAGAATAAAAACAGAGCTTACATAACAATGAAACAGGAAGACTTAGTGAAAAACACATCCCGAGAAGTCAGCAGCCTGTACTTGAGGAACAGGCCTTCAAGACAGATAAAAGGGAAGGAAAGAAGTACTGGCCACAACTTATTTGAGTCATAGTCTTGAGCACAAGGAAGAAAATACTAATTGGAGTATAATACAGACTAATTGGAGTATAAACATACCATTAACATATTAATGTATTATTAGCATACTGAAATACCCACATATAGGCTGGAGGGACCCCTGCAAATAAAAAGCCCCTTACTCCATGTGCATGTGTGGTGACATTTTTAATCAGTGTTTAAATGGAAGCTAAGAACTAGTTAACCAATCATGTATACAAGTGACAAAATACAATTAGACATAAAGTAATCTTGCATGTTTCTTTGTATAAAAGTAGCCCTTCTGTTTCTGGAAGCTGAGATAGCTTTGCAGAATACCAGCATGCTCCCTTTTCTGTGCAGAACTGGATATTAAAGCAAGTATCTTGACTGTGTGTGAGATTCAGCTTATTGCACAGTTGGGGGATGGACCCCACTTTCGGGACACCTGGAGGATTATTCTGAAGCAATGAAAAGTCTGTTTTGGTTTTATTTCAACAGCTGATTTTAAACCAAAAGACAAAAGAAGTACCTATGCAACAAAACCCCTATCTAACAGTCTAGCAGATACATGTAAGCAGTGCTCAAACACTCTTGGTGTACTAACGATTTAGCATTTTCACAGTTGGTTTGTAGTTCTTGTCATGATCAAATTGTGCAGTAATTTTATTAATTAGGCTACTTTCTAATACGCTAAAAAAAATTTAACTTCTATTCTGATTTTGTCCTGAAATTTTGCTTGTATGTCTACAACTGCATTTAACTGTACTAAGACTCAAGAATACCTTTCTCTAGTGCAAGCAGCTGACAGATCATCAAGAAGGAAATTGGACTGGGAAGTGTAGACAGGAATATCTGGTAAATCAGTTAATGAAAAGCTTCAGGAATTTCTGCATAGCGATATATTTCACTTGCATTTGGGCATGGTTTTTGGAGTCTGCTGTTGACCTCAGAAAATTTACATAAACAGAGTGGGGAAAAAAGTTAAAACTTGGTCAATTACATGATGATTAATCTGTGGAAGGTGAAAAAAATCAAGTTTCTACCATTTTGAGGACAAAAATAAATGAGGCAATCAAAAGGCAAGCAACATATCAGTGTGTACACTGTACTGCTATGACATGTGCTGTTAGCAAATGAAAGTAGCTGGCAAAGTCCTGAAAACCTATTAAGTCAAAGCATAATGACACTAAAGACAGTATTTTTTCTCTCGCTTGCATTTCCATAGACAAAGGTATGTTTAAACCAACAAGTGTTAATTTGCTGATGTTAGCATACTTAGTTTTGGTAACTGCAATTTTAATCATGATGAGGATAAACTGTATCTTGGGGGGCATCAAACACAGCATGTCAGCAACATCATACTAGCTGGTCAAGAGAGGGGATTGTCCCGTGTTTTTCACTGTTGGTTCAGCCTCATCTTGAATACTGTGTGCAGTTCTGGGCCCACAGTTTAAGAAGGATATCAAGGTCCTTGAATGTGTCCAGAGGAGGTAAGACAGTTGGTGGGAGGGCTGGAAGGCATGTCCTGTGAGGAGTGGCTGAGGACTTTGGGTTTGTTTGCTTTGGAGAAAAGGAGATGGAGAGATAGCATCATTGTTCTCCAGCTTCCTGAGGAGAGGAAGTAGAAAGGGAGGCCCTGAGCTCTTGTCCCTGGTATCCAGTAACAACACATGGGAGTGGTTAAAATCTGTGACAAGGGATGTTCAGACGTGACATTAAAAAACATTTTTGTACTGAGAGGATGATCAAACACTGGAACTGGCTTCCTGAAGAAGTGGTTGGTGTCCCAGATCTGTCAGCATTTGAGAGGCTTTGGACAATGTCCTTTATTACATGTTTTAATTATTGATAAGCTCAGGTGAGGTGGTGGGACTAGATACAGTGAGCACTCAACAGAGATCCAAGGCTGGAAGCTCCAGTCTGGGGGGTCTGCACCATCCACCCCCATGGTGACTGATACTTCCTCCCATATGGAGTTGCTGGAGGGAAATGTTGGTGCACAGACACTGTTGGTATCTTTGAGAAGTTTCAAAGTGTCTTAAGTTCAGCGTTAACTGTGTATATCCTTCCTCCATAGGTTAATCAACTGAATAATACTAAACCAGAACAACCTCTAATGATGACATTGCTCTTCCGAAATCATATATTTTTATGTCAGCTCCTTTGTCATTTAGCTCTGTGGTTCTTCATATAGGTCGGCTTATTAAGTTTTTCAGGAATGCTTAAAGAAGAATAATTCAATGTAAATTTGCTTTAATGCTACAATGTAAAAATACACTGAAATTGTGTATTTTAAAAATGTATTACAGTGTAGGAAAACAGTTGGTATTAGTTCATCCTCTGTTATTTGTGTGGTAGCATCAGTTATTATGATTCTTCTAGGTGCTAAACATCTGGTTATAAAAAAAATATCTATAAATATCTATACTGAGTTACCATTTTTCCTCTGAAGTTTTATAGTTGTATTTCCTCATTTCCAAAGTAAAGAAGCCATGTTTTTTGATAATTTTGTTGGTTGGTTGGTTGGTTTCTGAATACCTTATCAAAATTGGATCCTTGCAAAGGGAGAGTGCAACCTTAAAGTAGTGCAACTGAAGTAAAAATGCAACAGTGTCTAGTGTTCTAGTTAAAAGATTCTGTATTCAAAATATAATTAACAATTTCCTGTTTATTGGAAAGGAAGGTTCATATTGTCAAATTACATTTCATTACGTTTCTACCTAAGATGATAATTTATTTTCTGTCCTTCTAATAAAGTATAATCTACCCTTTATAAATCACTGTTCAGACTCTATTAAATAATAAAGTGGATTTTTTATTAGCCTTAAAATTATTTTTAATACTAATTCTTTATGCATTTGCATAACTGCCTTGAAACAGTATTGTCTGGAATGTTCTTTTAAGCAGACTGACACTGTGCTAGAATGGCAGTGCCTCTGCAGAACAGAAGTGTCAAATTGGAGTAGAATCACTATGTTCATATTTGTCTGGAATACAGTGCTCCCATTGTGCAGATACATACTATGTAGGACCATTGTGAAATGTCACTTTCATTCTCCATTGGTTACTCTGTTGTATATGCTTCCTTGAACTGAACTGCTATCTCTCTTTTGGAAGCACTTCAGTGAATGTGATGGGCTACTTCATGGTTGGAAAGAAGAAACAAGACACTGAAGGAAGAATTAGAGAGTGTTGGGGGTGCTTGTTGGGAATAGGGTATGGGCAGGAAAGATGATCTATTAGTGGATGATACGGTTGAGGAAACCAAGTGGAAGTGATGAAGGAAGGTCAGTTTGGAGATTTATGAATCTTCCTTTTCAAATTCTTAATTTTCACTTAAAAAAAACCCCCAACCCTACATTTTTTTAAACCTGTGTATTCTGTTGATCAGATTAGGAAGTCTAATATTCCATATACTTAAAAGTTTAGGAAATATAACATCAAAACTTTGCAAAACAAAGTTTTGGAGATTTTAACACTTCAGCAGTTTGAATTATCCATGACAGGTACAGTTCAGCTGTTCAGGAAAATGCTTCACTTAACTTTTTGCAGGGAGTGGTAAGAAAGCAGGTCTCCTAAGACTGTTTAAAGCAATTTAAGTTTCATGTTTTATTTTTCTTAGGTTGGCTGAAAACATTTGATGATTACTTCAGAGATCAGACACAGCATATCTTAAATAATATGGTTATAAAGCTGCAAGAAGACAACAGAAGGAAATTTATGTGGTCTGAAATATCTTACTTTTCAAAATGGTGGGATGGAATAGATAGCCAAAAAAAAGATGCCGTGAAAAGGTTTGAACACTTATCTATTTCTTATATTTCATGGGGCATGTTTCGAGACTTTGTATATTAGCACTGTAAACTTGAAATTTTACTTTTTGCAATGCAGAATTGCTAGAATAACCAACTACTCAAGTTCTGATTTTCTGGGCTTTGTCTTTTTTTCAGCAACAAAATAAAAATCTGTTTAGAGAAGTGAAACCAAATGAGTTTCTGAAAAAACTGACTACAGGTTTCCATGTATGACGCTGAAGATATTATTCAAATTGTACTGGAATTGTGATTATAAACTTTATTTGAAGTCCCATTGAAGTGCTGGCATTTGAAAAGGAATAATTGTTCTTACTAGCTACTTATTTATGTTTTTTTCCTTTAGTTATAATACAACTAAGAAATTTTTCTGATTTGTAAACTTTTTGTTTATGTATTTTTTATAAACACACAGCTACTTACATGGTATAGTATTCATGACTCTACACCCTTGCTCTTCGAAGTTCTTTTCGTGTTTGGTTGAAGAAATGTAGTCCAGTGATGAAGCAGCACAAGCAGTTCAGATTTTGGCATCATGTCTCCCTTAAATACTTATTGGGTATTAAGAAATTGATTTTAATAGTGTTTATTCATATGCAAGATTCTGAACACAAGTTATGTATTCTTCAGGTTAATAAAAGATGGACAATTTGAAATAGTAACAGGAGGATGGGTCATGCCTGATGAAGCCTCTCCGCATTATTTTGCTTTAATTGACCAGCTGATAGAAGGACATCAATGGCTAGAAAAGAACCTTGGTATGTAGCTTGATTTAAAATTTAACTTTGTTACTACATGAAGCCAATTGGAAAATGCTTTTCTGTATTTCTGAAGTGCATAGAAGGCTCTTTACTCTGCTTTCCTTACATGTTAAATCAGACCATTTGTTACTACCTATAGGATTGAGTCTAGTATTTGCAATTACTGTTTTCAGTACAGTACACAATGAAGTGTATTTAAAGAATTCTTATAAATATATTTTTTAAAAAAGTGTATTTTAAAATGTGTATTTGAAGAATTTTATATTAAACATTTTGTGTTGTTTGATGAAAGATGTGCATCTGTACTTCAGCATGATATAATGTTATGTTTTATTAGTCTAATAGATGTGTTTGCCACACAGATGTTTCTGGTGCCAGTAACAGTTTCTCATTGCCATTTCTGTCTTTCAAAAATCATGACAGAGGTGTTATCATGACTTAAAATTTTGTATTATTCTCATGTGTTGAGATTTATTCTGCAGACTGTTTTTTCACTAGGTTCTCTTAAGTAAGGCTTTCAATAAAGTAAATATGAAATAGAGTAGTAGAAGTAATAAAACTTGAACTCATTCTAATGATAGAATTGTCCATATTAAAAAAAAAAACAAAACACCTCAAATTTCAAACTTTGAGGAACTACTGATTGGAGTGACATAAAAAGTACAGAGATTTTAGTAAGTTAATTTCACTTCATCCAGTTAATCAAAATTACTTTAAAAAGCTCTATGTTTTTCTTAGATTGCAATTTCCATAAATACAGCTTGATATAATTATGAGATGGGAGGGGAGGGAAAGCCTAATAAAAGTGCAATACATTACTTACAGATTTTTCTTTTCTGTCAGACAGTAAAAATGTGCCAGAGGAATTGTACTGAAGAATCTGAAGTTAAATGATAGTTGGATATAGCAAACACAGTTTGCTAGTATGGACTATATAAAGGAGACAGTATTAATTACCTTGATTCTAATGATTGGCAACCAAATAAATAATAATAAAAATTCCAAATTCAACAAAGGTTAACGTTGCTTAAATTACAGTGAAAATTCAGCAAGCTTATGTCCTTGATGTAACTCCATCCATTGATTTCGCGTCAGCTTTTCTTCCCAAGTGTAAGATCTGTAAACTACTTCAAGGGGAAAAAAAGATGTTTTTTGTAATGATTCCAACCGAAGACATTTGAGACAGTTGCAGTAGTGTACCAACATAGAGCAGTAATCTCAGCAGTTTTGTATAGTTAGACAGAATGCCTTGTCTCTAAGACAATTTTTGTTTCTTTTTGCTTTGTTTTTTAGTTTATCTGTTTAATTAAAGCTTATTAATTCCAGGGTGTGTTCTAGGAGGCCTAGTAGTCAACTGTTTCTTTTTAAATTTTCCTTCTTGGAAATTTTATCTGCAGTGCTCTGATTTTGAACTGTATTGTTTTAGCTTTCTTTGAGTGAGAAGTAAAACTTTTTCCCTTCTTCCTTTTTATTTTTTCAACAGGAGTAAAACCAAAGTCTGGTTGGGCAGTTGATCCATTTGGGCATTCACCAACAATGGCCTACCTTCTGAAACGCACAGGGTTTTCTAATATGCTTATACAGAGAGTTCATTACTCAGTTAAAAAACATTTTGCGATGCAAAAAACACTAGAATTTTTTTGGAGACAGAACTGGGGTATGTGTTTTCCTTTTTTGTCAACATGTTATGTTAAATGTTTATGTTAGTAAAAATAGTCATCTAGGTTAAGTTTCAGGGATTTTTTTCTTTTTGAAATGGGGAACGTGGGTACCTGTATGTTTGGAAAGAGGTTAAATATAAAAACTCTGTTATTGTCGTTGTTCCTCTGATCTTCCTTTCACTTTTTGAACTTCACTTTCACTTGTGTTGCCACTTTCCTTCCAAATGTATTATTCTCAGTTCAGCTGGAGTAGAGTTATTTATCACAAGAATCTGGGAGGGGACACAGCCACTGTGGCTGACCCGCACTAGCCAAGGGAATATATAATACTGTCTGGTGTCATGCTGAGTCTATAAACTCAGGTTAGTTATATAACTTAAGTAAAAGAGAGAATGGGATTGCAGCTTGGGAACAGGCTGGGTATGGGGCTCCAGGTAGTAAGCAACTGCATTGTGCATAACTTACTTCTCATCTTATTTTGTTGGTATTATTGTTAGTAATATTTCTTCTGTCCTTGTGGTGTCTTATTAAACTGTCATTGTTTCAGCTCATGAGGTTAACCTTTTTCTTCTGATTCTACTCCTCAGAGGAGAGCGAAAGAAAGGAGTGAGCAAGCAGCTTAGTGCTTAGTTGCCAGCTGGGCATGACATATATCAAAAAAAGTAAATGAGGTGTTAATAATATTTTCCTTTTCTCACTTATTTTCTTCCTTCTACTGTCTGGAAATAAAGTAGAGGAGAAGGGACATTTCTCTTGAGGAGGTTAAAAAAAAATCCAGAAGTGAATATTTGAATTTTTAAAGATGGAAAGATGTGCCTTGTTCGTGTTCTCACTAAGGAAAAGCTCAGAAGCAACCAGTTTTCCTCAGCTGGTATGATGAATTAGTGGCATTTGTTGTAGTAGACTCCTGTGTATTTGAAGTTTCTATGTTATCTTTAGTCAAAAAATAGATAAAAATTTTCATTGTTTCAACCTGCAGTTTTATCACTAATAAAATCCAATTCTTAGAATAAATAGGATTGGTTTTTTGATATTATTCATACAATGCAGAGAAGAAAGTTTTCTCAGGTAATGTAGTGATTATACTGCAGCAAACTGATGTGCTGTTAAATTATATTTAACAAAAGATAATATTTAAAATATTCTATATGAATATTTTATTTGGCTTTGTACTATATCAGCATTCTAATAAGCTTTGTGATTAATATATGCAGTTGAGGTTTTTTTCTCTCTGTTTTGAAAGTAAGTTAACATGTCACTGCTTTATCAATACAGGGTCAAGCAAACATATACAGTACTTAATACTGAAAGGTGGTGGTGATTTTGGTGCTTGTTAGTTCTAGTGTGGTTTTAGTTGGAAATGGTAGGAAGCAGGGTATTCAGAGGAAGCAATCTGCTGCACAGGTAAACTTGACTTGAGGAAAACATGACTGTGAAAGAATTACAGAATCACGATGGTTGTGGTTGGAAAGGACCTCTGAGATCATGGAGTCCAACCATACTCAACAAGCAAAAAATTAAAAAAAAAAAAACCAAAATGAAACAACCCACCCACAGCAACTGCCCTAAAATCTCAACCACTAGAGCATTCCCTGAAGTGCCACATCTACACATTTCTTAAATACCTTGAGGAATGGTGACTAAACCACCTCACTAGGCAGGCTGTTCCAGTGCCTGACCACTCTTTCAGTAAAGAAATTCTTCCAAATATCTGAATCTCCCCTGCCACAACTTAGACCATTTCCTCTGGTCCCTCAGCCATTCCTCCTATGACTTGTTTTCTGGGCCCCTCACCAGCTTGGTCACTCTCCTCTGGACATGTTCCAGCACCTCAGTGTCCTTCTTGTAATGAGGGGCCCAGAACTGAACACCATATTTGAGGAGCAGTCTCACCAGTGCTGAGTACAGGGGCACGATCACTTCCCTACTCCTGCTGGCCGTGCTGTTCCTGATAGAAGCCAGGATGCCCTTGGCCTTCTTGGCCACCTGGGCACACTGCAGGTTCATGCTGAGCGGGCTCTCCACCGCCACCCCCGGGTCCTTTTCTGCCGATGAGCTTTCCAGCTGCTCTCCCCCAAGCCTGTAGGATTGCCTTGGGCTGTCGTGACCAAAATGCATGACCCAGCACTTGGCCTTATTGAACCTCATACAAGTGGCCTTGGCCCATTGGTACAGCCTGTCCAGGTGCCTCTGCAGAGCCTTCCTACCCTCAAGCAGATCAACACTCCCACCCAATTTAATGTCATCTGCAAACTTACTGAGAGTGCCCTCAATCTCCTCATGCAGAGCATGGATGAAGATACCAAACAAGACTGGCCCCAGGACTGAGCCCTGGGGTGACCAGCTGCCAACTAGATTTGACCCCAGTAATCCCATCCTTCCAGCCAGTTTTTTACTCAGTGAAGAATACCCTTGTCTGTGCCATGATTCGCCAGGAGAATGCTGTGGGAGACAGTGTCAAAAGCCTTACCAGAGTGCAGGTAGACAATGTCCACAGCCTTCCCCTCATCCCGAATGTGGGCCTCATGGTCATAGAAAGAGATCAGCTTGATACAAAGAACTTTTAGACTTTTCTACATATATCAAGTCTACAGCACAGTTATAAATGCATTTTCTTTCATCTGACTATGAACCCTTAGGATGAAACCCTCAAAGAGTTAATATATCTCACATTAGCTCAGTAGGAGAATATTTTGCATTGAAACACCTAGTGCCTGCCAATCTTGGAGACAGCATTACATGTCTGAACTGCAGTTTTTAACCTATTTATACAGCTAAAAAGAAAATAGCTTATCATTGCAGTTCAGGCAAACTACAAGCAATCACAGTCCATCCATTACACTATTACGAGGAAAAAGAACTGAACACTCAGTGTAACAAATTATGTAATTACTAACAAGATTCCTTTAATTTATAGATAATTTAAAATGCACTCTGAGGCAGACTATGACTGCTGCCTTCTTGTCTCACTCATCCTTTCCTTCACAGTTGGATGATGATGGAAGATCAGCTCCAGAAATCACAAGTCTATTTAATATAACTTAAAGCTTCCTGAATAATGAAGAATATTAGCTGCCTGACAGCAAGATATTCTAGCAAATCATAAGAACTTTTATACAGTGTTTAGTCTCAGATGGGCTTTTCCTGTATTATCCATAGATGACAGGAGGAACAGACTAAATATTTCAAATGAAATGCAAATAACTCTTACACTTTATCTAAGATTGCCAAGGTATTTGTCAGAACAAAGCAATAACAAAAGACTTGTTCTGGTAGTCAACACTATGGTTTGTATCAGTCTATAGCAAGAAAGCATTGAACTGAATACCATTTTTTCTAATTCAGTTTGGGAAATCTTGCAACTGATACCATTAATTCATGTCATCACATTCCTCTTGGTGGTCACTGTGACAGATTACATTACCTTCTAATTGGCTTAAATTGGCTTCTAAATCATAGGTCTCATGAGTCTGGGTAACAAGTTTCAAACAGCAGAAAACAGACGTGTAGAAAGCTCAGAATGACATGAAAAATCCAATGGAAACAAGGAAACTGTTTCCTGTGGCAAGACTCAGATTGTTCCCCTGTCATAATAGCAGAGTATGGAAGATGGCAGGAGCATGGGTAATGGTGGATGTATGGAGACTGGTGGACAAGAGAATGTAGGAGAGATCAGATACTCCTTTTCATAGGTGGAAATGAAGGTGGGACCGGGGAAGTCTGATGAGTACCTTGCTACTGTGACACCCCTACTTGCAGAGAAATAGTTTTATTTCTCTTAAAATCAAAGTTTTTGTATATCTGTATTAATCCTCCTTCTCTCAGATGAATCCCCTCTAATTTTCCCATGCTGTTTTTATTGAAGGTATACTAAACACCTAACATGTTGTTAATTTAAATTAAATTAATACATTTTTAGCAGAAATAGTGTAAAATGAAATGCAAAAATATTACAAGGCCTGAAAGGCTGTTAAAGTTTATACATAATCAGAAATCTGGGAAACATTGAGTGTTTAAGTCAGTCCAAGCTTTGCAATTATATATTAATATATCTGATAATATATATTAACACATCCTGGTGTAATATATTAGCATGCTTATATTATTTTCAGTATTATCAGTGAAGCATCTGTGGGTATATTTCACATGGAAAGCAAATCTTTTTGAATCTTTACATGTAGAAAGTATCTTGACAGAACTTTTGCTTTAGACGCCAGAATTCTCTACAAAGTTATCTACTTCCAGCTGATGACTGAAAAACACTGACTACAGGATGAGTGTCTGTGCTCTTGCCATAGAGGCACAGTGCTGACTCCTTTTCCACACCAGTACCTCCAGCCTTTCTGTAGATCTGCTCCCTATTCAGGCAGTCCTGTGCAGGTACTGCTGCATGGGGCTATCACATCCTAAGTGTAAAACTCAGCACACTCCTTTATTGAGCTTCATGAGTTTCTTTTTAGGTCCCCCAGCCTACAAACTGTCTAGCAAATTACTGTGGCAGATTGTATAGAAAGCCAAGATAAATGGTATCTGTATGTAGCACTGTTTTATCCAGGAGCCTCTAATTTTGGTGAAGTACAAATTCCTCGTAATAAATCCACACTTGTGCCCAATAACCTTTCCGTCCTTCCTCTGCTTTAAAATGCAGAGGAACTGCTACATAAAGGCACCCATATCCTAAGGTGATTTTGACTATCCTGTACTTCTTCAGATTCTCTCACTTGTCTTTTTGAAGGTGAGTTCAGCAGTTATTGCTCTTTTTTCAATCTTTTTAAAAAAACATCTCAGTTTCCACTGGCTGTTCTAAGACTGATTTAAAATACTTGCTACATTGCAATTGAATTCCCATTTTTATTTAAATACAGTTTGACCCGAACTTAGAACAAAGTGTCTGAATGTAATAAAAAATTATGAAGAACATGAAAATGTAATAAAGCGATGAACTGCTGAGCATTTTCTTGAATACTGAAACCAAAAAGTTAATATCAACAAACCTGTGAAGCAACAGAACTATTTAGCTAAAGATATATATTCCCACAATTTTCACCAAAGAAAGCAATTAAACAAAGGCTCTGTTATTTAATGTTTAAATAAGTCAGTGAGAAAAAACAAACAAACACACAAAAATTATTCAGGAAAACTACCGAAAATACAAATGCAGACAATTAAATAAAATTTTCTTGTTTCCTGTTCTCAGTCTGCTTACAATAAATTATTCCAATTTTTTTTTTATTTAACAGAAGTGCTCCAAGCATCTGCCCCAATCTTTTTAGCAGAGAATTTC
The DNA here is from genome assembly GCA_038090715.1 of Florisuga fusca. Taxonomy (NCBI): domain Eukaryota; kingdom Metazoa; phylum Chordata; class Aves; order Apodiformes; family Trochilidae; genus Florisuga; species Florisuga fusca. The sequence goes on from JAAWXA010000012.1 coordinate 12,706,800, forward strand.
TCTGCAGCTCTTGTTACCTGCACTTCTTATATTTGAGTATATCTTTTTATTTCACCTTCTGCAGCTTCTAACTGTACTGCTGTCCAGAGTAATGCCCATGTCCCTGCCAGTTAGTGCACATAATTTAGCCTTGGTATGTACAGGTAGCTAATTTTTTTGCCTTCAGAATGCATTTCTGCTGCATTTATCACCACTGAATTTCCCTTGCCATTTCCAGTCCACTCCACCAGTACCTGTGAAATTTGTGCTTTTCCTTTGTTTGTTTGTTTTCTGACATAACTAAGAAAAGCAGTTACCTTGCTCTCTATACACTATGCAAAACCAAGATTTAATATAAATCTGCTATAAGTCATTATAAAATACACCATTTTATATTTTTTGCTTATGTTTTTCCTTCTTTGGCTTTGCCCAAGGCAGGAACTTCTCTTTTATATACTATATCTGCTCGTAAGAGATTGTTAAGTTCTGAGGGAAAAATAGTTAATTACATTACCTGGGTTCTTTTTGTTGTTGTTTTTTGTGTTTTTTTAACACACTTATGTGGTTCTAATATATTGCTGGAACATCTTCCATTATTATGCTAATTAGTTCTCATATAAAAATCATCCATGCTGGTATTCTTCTTTAGAAGTGTCTTAAAGGTATTTACCCAGTGCCTCTATGCAAGGTACACATGCACAAGCATTATTTTTAATTTTTGAGCAAATTATTAACTTTGTTACTGCTGTTACTACTGTGCTATGGACCCACCTCAGATAATAATGGCTCATCAATATTCCTTTATTGAGAACTCTTATTGGGGATCATAATCAGTCTGCGCATTTTAGCACCAATGGTTTATGTAGATCATGCTCTGGAAAAAGCTGGGATTGCTTGTTCCTATGTTCCTAGCTATGCTGGGCCTGGTCAACCTACTGCACTAGCACTGCCAGCAACACAGAAGAGTGAAGTGACATAGGTGTTGGGTTTTTTATGAAAGATTTTCAGGCTTTCTGAGATTCTAGATTGTCTGCAGTTCTACGACTCTGTAAAATGCAGAGCACTACTGCTACAAACATTTGTTAAGATAATACTGCAGTAATTTATGTTGTCAGAATTTGACTGCTACTTGATTGGCATAGTAATTCTAGATGAATGAGGATTCTAACTTCAGACCAAATTAATACTGTGAAATTTGCATACTTACGCCTGCACACATCACAGCTCAGTAGCCCGAGCAGACCACACACCAAAGGGCAGAATGGCTCTCTCACCTCCCAAAGGAAGGCAAGAGGCAGTAAGGAGACTGAAAAGTTGCAAAACTGAAACAGGTTTGCTAGGACAGGGGAAGGGCAGCAACACATGGGATAAAGAAGTAAAATACAAATATATACACATATATATACACCCAACCCGATGCCGCTGGTGTCAGGGACAGGTGTCTGAGGGCCCCTTGCTGCAGGGCCGACTCAGGAGAGGTCTCCAGGGCTCTTCCCAGCACCCGAGGGATGTGGATTCTGCAGAGCAGTGTCGAGCTGGGGGTAAAGGAGCGCAGGGGAACAGCAGCGAAGCACAGAGCGGGCGAAAGAGAGGAGGGGCTGGGGTCTGCCTGAGCTTTATAGAGTCTGGGCAGGGAGTGGGAGGGAAGGGACCCCGCTGGCTGCCGACCCTCTCTGAGTCTGAACGCCCTCCTGCTCCAGTTCCTCGTAATCGAACTATGACAAAGAATATATATATATAAACTTGCACTGCTTTTCTTTGCTTTTATCTATTCAGTTAAATATATATATACTTACGTGATAATCCATTTTTAATCTAGAATTCTTGTTCCTGAGTGTAATATGCATGTAGTGGGCATTATTATCTCCAGGCATAACATTTTTTCTTTTTTTTTCAATTGCAAACTTATATTTAATGGACTTCATAATTATATTTTTTAAGTTTTTTAAGAACAGAGCCATCTGAAATAGAACTGTATCATGAAATTTTCTGTAATTACACAGTATATTAAATATGTCATGCACTATAAAATAGATTATTCCCCTTGCAGCTTGGTAGATTGGACTGGCCTTTAGGTTTCATTTACAATGATAGAGGACACTGGTAATTAACTTGAGAAATCATTCTATAAATATACAGGTGGAAGGATCTGCTATTTTGAGGAGGTACATTTGAAGGGAAGAGAGAACAGAAAAAGGCACATTAATTTTCCTGTCATGTTTTGATAACCCAGAGTATCTAAGGAGATTGCTTTTGTATATGGAAAAATAAAATTGTACTTGAAAAAGGCTGCCATATGGGTGCTGAATACTTAAGAAAGGACATTTGGTGATGTAGCACTTTAAAAGATTAATAATGATTTTTCCTACCACTGCTATGCCATAGTGATAGTATGATAAAAAAGTTTTCAAAGGTTTAGAATTCATCCTCAAAGTATATCTTAAATCTTTCCTCTTAGTATTTTGAGAGAAAAATGTTATGAATGCCGATATTCTATGCTTTAATACCTACCCCAATTGCATTTCTCATCCTCATCTGTCTAAAAGCTGCATTTTGCCAGCCATCAACAAAATACTTAAATATGTAAACAAGGAGGACATTGAGGTACTACAGCAAAGGGCAACAAATTTGGTGTAGGATCTGGCAAACAAGTCTTGTGAGGCATGTCTGAGGCAACCAGGGTTGTTCAGTTTGGTGAAAAGCAGGCTGAGGAGAGATCTCATTGCTTTTTATAACAATGTGAAAGCAAGGATGGTGAGGACCTCCCAAGTAACAAGCAATGGGAGAAGAGGAAATAGCCTCAGCTGTGCCAGGGGAGGTTTAGATTAGGTATGAGAAGAAACTTCTTCGCTGAAAGGTCTGTCAGGCTATGAACAGCTGCCCAGAGAAGTGGTTGATTCATTGTCCCCGTAGGTGTGGAATAGTCATATAGGTGTGTGCATGACACACATGCATGTTTTTGGTGCTTGGGGTTGTGCTTTAATGGTGGACTTGGCAGTGTTAGGTTAGTGGTGGGAACAGGTGATCTCAAAAGTCTTTTCCAATCAAAACAATTATATGATTCTATTTATTGCTTCAAGACAGTGATTAAATAGACATGCAATAAACATTAAACTTTGTGAAATTTTCCTTCTCTTCAGGTATGCATATTATTCATATGGATTTTTAAAATTATTCACCTTGTTCTTGTATGTAGTAATTTGTTGAATCAATTTAGGCTTAATTCATTAATACAGACCCATAAATCTTCCATGTGCTGCTTTGCTGTAGTGATATTGCCTCTGAGCAAACAATTCAGGGGTTTTAGCCATTTTTCAATATTCATCACTTTAAATATGATTAATTTTTTTCCCTTGGCTCCTATTTCTGAGACCTGAGATTTAGGCAATAATCTACTCAGAGTTCAGAATATTTTTTTCATTTCAAATATTGATACTGCTGATCCAGACATCTTTAACAAGTGAGAGAGCATGAAGCTCATTGTTCTCAGTATATCACATACTGCAGTTTCGTTGTTTCTTCATACTCAATTTCATATCTTCCTAGGAAAATAGTGAAAAAGCTGGATTCTAAATCCTTTTAATTGTACAATTGAATACTGTTAATCTTTGATCTTGATGGAACGCAAAAGAAGGGAGAGGATATTTTAGTCCTCAAACACATTTTATTCTCTAATCACTCGCACTTCAGGTAGCTTTTTATTCCCTAGAAAGTCCACACATTTCTCCTTCGGTTGGATATCACTAGCCTGTGCGAAGTTCTGTGAGTACAGAAGTACCATCCTTTACGAGGTTGATAAATCCTACTGCCAGGAGCATACTTGTGGATTCTGCTTGTTGAAAACTGCAGGTCTGTAGATGCTGGGTGAATATATGCATACCTGCATGAGAAGAAAGGAATTTCCATACCTTCCTTTCCACACCTTTCCATACCCTGCTACTTGTAGAGGCCATTGTAGGAATATGCGGAGTCTGAGCGTATCACCACGTCCAGAAGGAAACATTAAACTCCAAGAGCAGAGTGTGCTGCAGAAATCATCTTCTTCTTAATTTACAACAGAGAATAACCCTTCCTTTACAAAGCTTGAGCACTAACTCCAATACGTTTCACTGCATAAAGTGAGAACGCTGGAGTACATACAGTCTGACCAGAATTGATTCTGCTTTGATACAACTTGACAGTCATCTAAAACTTTAAGCATTTTTTGGGTAAATTCTTCTTTTCCTCTACTGCTTCTTTTGAGGAGCATGGAATATAAGTGAATATTGGTGATCTTAAAAAGTAGTTGTGCATAATTCTCAAGGAAAAAAAAAAATAGCATGATCTTTTGAAAAGCTGAATATAGCTGCTGCCTTCACCAACATGGAAAAATCTAATTGGCTGTTTTGATGGCTTAAGGAAGATCAGACTTCTCCCTGTGTCTTGACTTTGACTGCTAGGTAAAGCAGTAGTGATGGAAGTCTATGAAGTATTCATAAAGTTACTAAGAAAAAGATAAGCTTCTTCTTTTTTTTAGCATTTAAAATCTTTTAAGTGCTGTGTAAACAGTAGGCAGGTGATCTTAATTCTTCAGGTACTGCATTTCTCAACTATATAAACCCCCTTTTTGGATCTAGAAAAACAGAAGTCCTATCCATGTGAAGACAGGGATATTTGATACAGGTTTTTTCCTTTTTTACTTTGCATTTCTAAAAACAAGACTTCTTTCAAACCACAAGTACATCTAAGTATTTTTCTAATATCTTTTGAAACCACAGAGAATTGAGTTCTGCATAATATTATCTTGAAGTAAGTTCCTTTTGTTTGAAGGAAGACTTCCAGGCATTCATTTTCTGTGCAAACTGAGCATATATTCTTACCATTGGTTTTCTACCTCTCAGACTTGTGCAGTCACACCTTCCTTGTTTTGTGACAGATTGCTTTCTTTAAGTGATTTTGGTACCAGAACTTTGGCATCTCTGTGAATCTTTGTTCCTCCTTCCTTTGTTCCCAGTGTTGTATGAGGTGTCACTTCTCTTTACAAAGTTGGGTTAACTCTTCATTAATGGATCAGATACGTCCATGTGCCAGTTAATGTTATCCCTTAAAAACATTTCTGCTCATTTTTTGCAAGTGGGTAGTACAGTTCAGGTCTATGGTTCCCAAACTGTCTGCTGGAGTCTTTTAAAGTTTCCATCATGTTAGCTGCTTTCCACTCCTCTGGTACATAGCCTGTTTTATGTAAGATACTACGCTGCATGACTGGCAATTCCTAGTATTGCTATGGAACATGATGGGTCAATGCTATCTGGTGCTAGCAAGCCATTATTGAGTTAATTTCAGTTCAGGCTTAATTCATTTTACTAATACATTCTGTAATGTCATTTACCAGCCCTCTGCCTATTACTAGATCTGCATGTTTCTTAAGCTGTTTTTAGACCTGTCTTATGTTCCTGTTTTGTGCATTTCAATACATTGTTAGCTATGCTTGCTCAGGCATGCAGAATTTCTTAGGGAATTCCTAGAGGGTGCAAAGTGGCAAATATTTGCTCTGTGCCTCCATCAGGATGGCTTTTATTGTCTAAGTCACGAGGAGTTTTTTGTCTGTCCTCTCCTAAATCATCTCTTTTTTGTGCCATTTTGAAATAAGCTTAAGAGATTTTAGCCTTTGTAGATCCTGCAAAGAATAACATGTGCCAGTACCCCTGGATGACTGTGATTTTCTACAGCAGCATTATAATCAAGATCTTGAGCTCAGGAGCAGCTGAGATGTTGCTTCTCTTGTTGAGGCTCTCTGTGTAAGTGTTACACAAAACAGTCATTCATGCTATCTGAAGTTTTAGTCTAAGCTTCATGAGCTCACAGCACACCTCTTGCAGCTACATGGGGGTAATTGCAGTCTCCCATTACCAACGAGTTTCTCAGCTTCTTTGCTCTCATTCAGAGTGTCAATTACCTATCAAAGTTATTTTCATGCCCTTATTTCCCTTGTGGGTAGGTTTATCAAGATGAGTGAGATGGATTGATGCCATATTGTTGGCTGCAGGCCAACACTGCACAGCCTAAGAGGGGCTGTCAGGTGTTTTCACAACACTGCTTACTGTTGTCAGAAATTCATCTTTGAGAAGAAAGTGAGACAAAGGAGAGGGTATACATCAGGGAACAGCAGACTTTTCTAGTCAGACAGTCAAGTAGGTGCTGTGCTGCAGTCTGTGTGGTATTTCAACTGATTGTCTACTCTTGAAACTCGCTTTATAAATCATGTCTAGTGATTCCCCCTGTTGTATACTGGTTTTGTTTAAGTAGTCCCATAAGACTACTTCATGACTAAATACATGCATGCAAATTTGTCTGCATTCTTAGGAACCTCACAAGCACACAGGTTCAGTAAACACCATCCTGCAAACACATGCAATGTCCGTGACTGACGTAACTATTGTGAGTTAACCAAGCTTTGTTTCAAGCAGGATAGTGGTCAGCACATTTCAGAAAGGACCCCTTCTAATGTATGGAGCTGAAGAATTAGCACATTCAGTAAATTAGTTAATCTCCTGAGAGTATTGTACCCATCAGATACAGAACGTTACTTCTGATTTTGGCTGCATATACTGACTAAAGTCATGACCGATGACAGAAAATAAAAAGGCTGAAAATAGGCCTGAACTAAAAATACTTTATCACTGATGCAAAATAAGCAAAACAATTTGTCTGACTCAATTCAATTTTGATATGATTTTTTGCATGGAAATTTACCTCTGCTGAATAGAAATTAGAATGAGAACTTAGTCTTCTTTCCTGTAAATGGTATAATTTGAAATGTGAACGACATTCCTGAGTAAAATATCTGATTAACAGTATCCATCAAATAGGCGGTTTGCATTGCTAGGTACATATATGGATGTAGATACAGATACACAGAAAGATACAGAAACAGGTACATGTACACATACAGATAGATTTCATAATGACTAAAGTCTAGTGTTTTTATTTTGTAAAAATTGAGCAATTAGATCATTATCTAATAATGATAACAGAAATTAGACCCCAGTCTGAAGTACAATCTATGTACATATCAGTCCTAGGGATGGTAAATCAGTGAAGGAAATAAACAGTATTATTTATATCAGTATCTCTACATGAATATCTCTATTTAGGATCCCATGCTTTGTTTCTGTTCAGGAAACACACATAGGTCTTTCTGTGATTCTTTCATTAATTTTTTTAATTATATTGGAGCAGGTGCATGCTTTGTAGCAGTTTTTTAATTAGAGATAAAAAAATTATTTCTTGTTAAATAATCTCAACTTAGTTTTGAATGAATTTACATTATTCATTCAGATATAGAATTGCTTTTACTTCTTTTTTAAGGATTCTTTATATGGATAGTATACTGAAATATCCAGACCTTTTTAAGTTCATGTATTAAAAACAAAGCATTTGATGGCAGAAATGTTCGTTATTTTAAAAAACAAAGAACCATAAGATAGCACACAAAAAAATTTCCATATAACATGAAATTTCCATATGACACAAAACTTTCAAACCATATTACCCCTATGCAAAATTTGTTTTCTTTAATACAGAAAATTGTTCCAAAAAAACCCCCAAAGTGAAAGCAAATAAAATAAAAAACTTAAGTAAAATTCAAAAGATTTTTAATGGGTCTTTAGCCCAGTAAAGAAATAGCTGGCTAAAGGCAAAGTATTCAAATAACACGCACTCGATAACAGTGTACAGTACATTTAGTCTGAGAAATTAAGCATATACTGCAGCATAGTTACTTATCAATGTGGGGGAAAAGTCAGACAACTCTGAAAGTCATCTGAGATCAAATAACCATTGGTATTTTTACCTTACTGTGAAACAGAAGGAGAAGGTTGGAAGGGTCTTACACCACACTGCCTGAGATCTGTGCTATGGGCACTTCAGAGGGATTTTACTTCAGGTTACCACCGGTCTGATTTCCTGATAGTCATTGGGGTACCAAAGCTGCTACCCTGTGCTGTCTTTCTGGGTTAGCATCATCTGCAAGAAGTGTGTGCCCTCTGGGAACTGTGAACCAGAGCAAGCAAGGATGAGTGGGAAAATCATCTTAAAAGTGTGCTGACCCTAACCAAAATGCTCACTGGGGTACACCTACTGGGACCAGACTGCAGACAGTATGTGCCTATGGGGACATGAAGAGTCCAGCATCTGTGTTTTCCAGAGGTCTTCTGGGAATTATGTTTCCAAGATTCTCCACATAACCACAGGCTGTAGTATTTGCAACAGTTCCCTTCTTAGACATTCCTTGGAAGATGTCTTCTTCTCTTTAGTCTCATATCCATCTCTCACCTCGGAGCAGTATGTGCCTAACATTCCTAATTCCTAGGGAGATTGGTGGCCACCACTGTGGGTGTCTCTACAAACAACCTCTGTTAAAAAATCTGCACTTTGATTTACTCTGTTCACATTCTTCTGTAAGTCATTAGCTGCTGAAAGCTGAAATGGAAACCAGGGCAACATGTGTATCCTGAGGGAAAGCTAAGACCTAACTTACTGCCTGGAATGAGAAGCACATCCAAGGTGAGTGGAATTCTGACAAATGCAATCATAAGCTGCTTTGACGGGATCTGATCACCTTGCAACCGGAAAAGTTCAGTAGACTGCTTGCAATAGTGAAGAAAAATAACCTTGGAATTTTTCATGGAGTACGATGAAATATTTTGTGAATATCTGTAATACCAACAGAAAACCAGACCCTCTTTTGAAGAGATGGTTTGAGATGTCAGTTGAAATGTAAGTCATCTTAATAAACAGCAAAAAGAAAGACCTGCTTAATATCTTTTAAACTTTTTTGCCCAAGTGACACGGACAGAAAAAGACCAGGAGATGGTAATGTGTAGGAGTTCTTCCATACTTCTGACATTTTCCTTACTCTGTTTAAGAGTTCACTTCTGAAAGCAGGAAGCATCTTTGTTGTCTGCCTAGCCCAGGAGACATACAATTTTCTTTGAGAACTTATTGCTTCTCATGCCTGTAATACCAAGAACAGAACCTGGCAAGGAAAGAAGGAGGGTGGAGGAACTTAAATAATTTAAATCAGTAAGCAGGAAATCTTGCTTTAATGAACTTCATTATCTTGCTCTTCATGAGTAACTCTAGTTTACATTCATAAAGGAAGGTTGAGTCTCATTAGCAATAAAGAATATTGTACCGCTTGCTTATGGCTAATAACACAATTTACTTTATGAGACTTCTGCCTTCCAGAAGGGACTGTAATATATGTCTAAGCAGCTTTACAACTAAACAGAAATTTTATTTAAATTTGTGTTTTTATTATTGGAAGAGTCTCCTCTACTTTCTTGACCAAGAATGTTTAATTTTTCTTTGTTTATGACTGCATTTGTATAAATTGTAAAAATGTAGAAAATGAGATGCAGCTTAAAAAAAACCCCAAACATAAGTATCTAATGTTCTAACAGTTTTTATTTTGAACTGAGGTAATGAAAACAAATTATTACATACAGTTGGAGGACTGAAGGAAATAATATTCCCATGATTAATTTTTTTTTAATTAGCAAGTCCTGTTTTTTCATACCTTTCTCATGCATATCATGGATATCAGGGAAGTGAAAAAAAAAAATCAGAGTTTCTTAGATTCACTGCAGAATTCATAATTGTGGAATTCATCTTTATGCTGAACTATGCGACTGATTTAAAATGAGAAATGTATTTTCTCAGCATCATCATCAGAAGCCGTTGATTACTGGAACCCTCTGAATCCATATATATATGTATATTATGTGTCTCTCAGCTTTGGTACAGTGGAAAAAAATGTTTAGCTGGTATCTTGTTTTACTTTGTGTCTAATTTCAGAAATAGCTTGCTGCCATACAGTTTTCTGTTAAGTCAGTCTATGTCAAATCCTGCAAAGAGATTTAAGTACATTGGAAAACTAGATTATTCAACAGAATGAAGGTCTGTCTTCCCACTTTTTTTGAAATTTCAAGATATTCTTATTGATGTTTGAGAAAATTATGGATGGTATACGATCAGGAATGTTATATTATAAAGCAAAATATGGTTTTCATCTTGTCCTTTTTTGCTCTAATCTGCCTGAAAGCATACCAGATGTTGATATGCTATTATGGCTTCTTGTTCCCATATGTTTTACTTTAATAAGAACAGCAGTCCACCTGGTTTAACTGATTAATTTTAGAGACAACCAGGGAATATATATGCTGTGGCTATAGCATATAGAAAGATGCATTTCAATGAACAGTTTGTTTTAAAGCCATAATAAATGAAGGAGTGAAGAAAATTATTTAGGGAGTTGACCAGTGGTCCAGATTCCACACTGTTCTGCAGTATTTGAGCAAGATACAGTTTCAGGAAAGTGTCTCTGTAGCTGATTGCAGTTTTACTGCAATCATTTACTGCAATCATTACTGCAAATTATTTTTACTGTGTAGTGATTCAACTACTTTGATGAGCTCTTACTTAGCTCCATTACTAATGTAGCGTGTCCTCACACAGTCCGAAGATCAACTGCAAAGTTCAGTAGACAACCTCCAAGTCCAGCTTCCAAAATACTGTTGAAGTAATACAGCAGTTTTTCATTGCAAGGTGGGCTCTACTCTAATCTATCAGAAACAGAAAGCTCATTTGGTCATATGCAAATGTATTCATGAGTCACTGTTTCTCAAAAAAATAAAAAGGTATATTCTAATAATTTATTCTGACAATGTCTAATTCTGACAATGACAAATAAGTAATCAAAAAAAGTCAACATGCATTTACCAAGGGAAAATATAGCTTCATCAGCCTGACTGCTTTCTACATCAAAATGACTGGCTATGTGGATGAGGGGAGGACTGTGGATGTAAAATAGCTTTAATTTAGTAATGCTCCTGTCCATGGCTGTCTCATTTGAAAGCTGAGTTGAGACAGGCAGCACCAACAGGCTTCTGGATGGACTGAAAATTGTCTGTACAAATGAAGTCACAGGCAAGTAATCAATAGCTTGACATCTGGCTGCAATACCTACTTAGCCAGGCACCTGTACTGAGGTTTGTGTTGTTCAATAGCTTCACCAGTGATACAGCTCACAAGATAGAACACATCAGTAGCAAATATATGGACAACACTAAGAGTAGAGGCAGTGGCTGGCCCACCTAACAGTGGTGTTTCAGTCCAGAGGGACCCTAAGAAAATTAAGGGTCAGACCAACAAGGGATTGGTTGTACTACAAGAAGGATGACGATTTGTACCTGGGACAAAATATCCCTTTCATCAACCAAAACTGTGAACCAACTCACTGAGCACTAACCCTGGCAGAAAGTACCTGGGGGTTAGGGCACGGTATGTATCAACAGTACATCTCAATCACAAAACCAGACAGATGTAGCCACACCCTGGGAGTCTCTGATCTAGCAGATGAGTTGTTTTCTTCCACATGGCTAAGGTGAGGCTGCACCTAGAATACAACATCCAGTTTTGGGTGCCCTGTTCAATGTGGATGTTGAGAAACCAGAAGGAATCCTTTAGGGCTACCCAGATGACTAATGTCATACAACATGTTACATGGGAAGAGCAGTAGAGATAACTTCTTAGTCTGGCAAAGAGACAGTTTAGAGTTCCTGCAGCTACCTAAACAGGTGTTTCAAAGGTAACAGAACCAAATTCATCTCTATTAAAGTAGATGGAAAAACAACAGGCAGCAGCCACTTGGATGTTGTGAAGATTAACTTCAGTGCAGCACTGGAAGGGGTATTGATATCCAGAGAAACTGTGAAAAGCCTATCCTCAAAGAAAAAAGAAAGCTGAACAAAGTCACAGCTGGCCTAATTTTTGTGTTCCAGTAGCCCTACTCCAAGCAGGTCTGGTTCCTATCAACCCATGTATCTGTCAGTTTGTGAGTCCTTCCTTTGCATTTTGTACCAGGTTCATTTGCTGATGCAGATAGATAAACCCTTCTTCATTTATCTTTCCTTCCTTTTATGTGTCAGGCTGGTGGGACATTAAGGTTTTCAGTTTGGTTTCCATTAAATTTTTTAAATAAAAAATCTTAGGTGGTTGGAAGCGACAACAGACTGGTAACTATATAGAATATCACAGAATTAAAAATTGCATAATCTCAAGCAAAACAAGGATAAAACAAACACTCCACAAACCAAACATTTGTAAACTTTAAGGCTTTTATTTGGAAGAATTAATGAAAACCTGGTAATATGCTTGTGAAATACACTCATAAAAATACAGATGGATAAAGTGTGAGCTATCTGCACATGGGAAATCTTGGATGCAGTGCTGGGAAGAAGGTTGTGTAATTTTTTTTAACCAGCTAAAAGAATTTGGAAGTTATTTGAAATGCACAGCTTTACTCTCTGTATGAAGAACAAATTCAGTCACAATGGACAGATGGCATTGTGATACCTGAAAGATACTGAGTTGCTTTATTCGTAATTCAGATAAAGGCAAGACTTATCTTCCTGAAAACAAAATGGTACCTTAGTAGAGAGTAATTATCTATTGAAAGAAGGATTCCTCAGATGATTAATAGGACTTTTAAAAATGTTTTATACTGTTTAAGAGACTTTAATATAAGCTGTTAAAACCCTCATATATAATATTTTTTTTAATGTAGGGTAACGTACTGTGTTGAGGGCCTCACTTGAAAAAAATACTTAACCTCTGTTCCAGTCTAATTGTCAGATCACAGAAATAGTGCAAAGGAAATCCTGTTGAGGGAAAGCTGCAATAGATGTTAAGAAAAACTCTCAGTTCCTAGTTGTGAGCTTATTAATCAACTGTCCGCTGGAGCTGCACAGGTCACTGGCATTCATACATAATGTCAAGAGGATAAATCATTCTGGGCAGACACATAGCATGGGGAAACCTCATGAGGATCAGAAACTTTTAGGTCCCCCTTTAGAGCGTCTAGTCTCCTTTTTTTAAATATACCATTTAGGAATATGGTGTACTTCCTTCCTCAGCTATTCTGGTACAAAGTAATTGTTACATCTAGCTGAAGCAGTTCCTAAGTTGCCCCTCTCACTGTTGTATACTATCAAAGTCAGAAAGCAAGTGACAAAAACCTCCTGCTTTAGTATGATTGGCATTTGTGCCTGTGTGCTGATCATTCAGTAAACCTGGAGGGATATGCGAGCATCAAGAGGTTCACTCATTTGATAATAATATCAGGACCTGATCTGAACAGTTTTGTGTTTTTTTCCATCAAGAAGTCATCTGTCTCAGCACCAAATCATGTAATGTTTGCATGCTACTTTTTTATGGGAAAATGTTAATTGCTTGCATCAATTAAAAAAATGGATGTAGCTCAAGGGTAGATCAAATTCAAATAGAAAGACCAAGAATTACTTTCTATGTAGTGATCATCGGTTGGTCAGATGGGAACCTTGTCGAGATGTACAGGAAATGATTGAGTGCCTGGGAAGAGTTACAGCCAAAGGAAGTCAGGCAGTAGTATTCCAGGTGGAGCCACAGCTGTTGCAAGTTGAAGCTTCATAAAACTCAGTCTCACAGGATGTTTGGATATTATTCTAGATATCATTAAAGTATCAGTATAAACATAAGATCCCACCTAGGAACTACTTATTCCCCACCCCATTATGGATATTTATTACCTGAATGTATATGAGCATGAGACAGGCAACAAAAGCATGAAAGAAAGATTGCAGGGATGAACTTTTCTGTATGGCTGTTTGCCTGAACTATGTTCAGGAAAAGGACACTTCAGGTACATTCAATGTAAATAAAAAGGTAACATCAACCTCAACCTCAAAAAGATAACATGTTTATAAACATGTAAAGGGCAAGAGCCAGGAGGACAGAATCAAGCTTTTCTCAGGGGTAACTAACAACAGGACAAGGGGCAATGGTTATAAACGGCAGCATAGGCAGTTCTGTATAAGTTTTAGGAATAATTTTTCACTGGAACAGTTTTTCACTGGAACAGGCTGCCCAGAGAGGTTGGAGTCTTCTTCCCTGGAGACATTAAAAGCCCACACGGATGCGTTCCTGTGTGACCTGCTATGAGTGACCCTGCTCTGGCAGGGGGTTGGACTGGATGATCTTGTATGTCCCTTCCAACCCCTAACTGTCTGTGATTCTATAACTCTGATCAAAGAAATACCAACTTTCATAATTAATTTTCTTGCACGTTAATGTGTAAAGAGAATCAAACAAATTAAACATAGGAAACGACTAGCATATTCTAAATAAATCTTTAGAAGTCAGTAAAATGCATGTTTAAAATACTAATTAATGAATTTCTAATCATGGTAATCTCAGCATTTATATTCGTCTCATATACACATCTTTAAAAGAAACAAATTGCACACACTTAAGAGAATGTTTGCTATTCAAGAGTTATGCATGCTGTTCTTTTTGATGCCTCACCACTTATCAGTTTGACACACCTAATACATAATGCCATTTTGTATATCTGCTTCTGTTTAGTTTTCAGTTTCCTTAGAGTGCTGTCTACTTACAAAATTATTATTTAGAATCCAGTATTCTAAAAATAGATTTTTTAAGCATTCATCACACCATAGGAATAACAGCAGTAACTAACAACCTATTTCCTAGTTACAGAAGAAATAACTTATTTTTTCTTCGTTTTTTAAATAGTCTATCGTAACGATAGCTATCTGACTCTATGTAAGTTTTGTAATTTTTGAGATGTAGCTAGTTTTCACTAAATGAAAGGCTGCAAAAATAATTGATAAACACTTTTCATTTACGCCTTACTTAAAACTTTTGAGAGGTTTTACAGAAGTACTGGGTTTGTATATTGTCATTGTTTGAGTGGACCAGGATAATTTTTAGTACCAGTGCCACGACCTAAAGAGAGGGTCTTCAGAACCCTGAGGGATCCGAGAGGATTCGGCAGCCAGCTGGGTCCCTTCCCTCCCATTCCCTGCCCAGACTCTATAAAGCTCAGGCAGACCCCAGCCCCTCCTCTCTTTCGCCCGCTCTGTGCTTCGCTGCTGTTCCCCTGCACTCCTTTACCCCCAGCTCGACACTGCTCTGCAGAATCCACATCCCTCGGGTGCTGGGAAGAGCCCTGGAGCCCTCTCCTGAGCTGGCCCTGCAGCAAGGGGCCCTCAGACACCTGTCCCTGACACCATCGAGAGCGGGTTGGGTGTATAGATGTGTTTATATTGGTATTTTTGTTCTTTATACTGTATATTACTGCCTTTCCCCTGTTCTAGTAAATCTGCTTCCAATTTTTTTTTAATTTGCAAACTTTTAAGTCTCTTGTCTTTATTCCCCTTTTATCTTTCCTTTGGGAGGGTGGAGAGGGGGGGATGGTAAGAGAGATTAATTCTATCCTCTGTTTTTTGGTCCACCCAAACTAAGTCATGATAGAATCATAGATTCATAGAATCGGCTGGGTTGGAAGGGACCTCAGTCATCTTTAGCTTCATCCAGGATATGTCAGCAAGTTAGGATCACCTTTCAAAATTCTGCATGTAGATCAAGATACTTACACACACACATCAAGTCCTACTTTATGTGTATAAACCTTACATGACAGGGCTCTGGTATCTCAGTTCACCAGGCATTGCAAAGGGGTTAAGTGGATCTGTGACTTCTCTTGGTCACACAGTATGCTCACAGTGCTCTTTTTTGGAAGCCTTCAAGAATGAATAATTCTTCACAGGGATTTTTTGGCCTGGGGGAACTATATATATTGTCAATGCTAGGGTGAATTTTTTTAATGGCACAGGAGCACAAGGCTATGTGTTAGATAAAACACGTGTGCAGCTGGAGAAGTGTATGAAAAAATACTTGTTTGTAGGATCAGGAAAATAAGTTGAAGAAATACACAACTGAGAAAGATGGAGACTTTGCCAAAGATGCAAACACTATAATTTTGAGATTAATGTATTTCCCAAGAGATTTAGAGAGTGTGATTAATGTATTTCCCAAGAGATTTAGAGTGTGTTTCTGACATTACAGCAGTTTTCAAGCTGTTAACATAATACAATATTTATAAGATTCCTTTGAAATGTTTTTAAATTGGTGTTTAGAAACCTTGATAATTTTAATATATATGATAATGACAGCACAGTAATTACAAGTTATTTTATTTCCACTGAAGATTATGAATGATCAAGACCTAGAACAAAAAGGAAATCTTTCAGAGTTCAGAAGGAAAAAGGATCTACGTTCATCTTGTTTTACTTTTCCTTCTGATCCTTTAAGACTACTCAAGTGCCTTGTGGGCACTAGAATGGAATTACTGAAATATTGCACTTCTGAAAATATCTTATTGAAAGGTTGAGGTTGAACTGTTCTCTGAGCTAGTGGGTAAAGGTGCCATGGCAGATGCCACCATGGCAGCCAGTGCTCGATCAGATCTGTATTATTTCAAGGATTCTGAGATCAAGCTCCAGGTGTTTAACATCATCACAGCTTTTTGTGGCAGCATCAAACAAAAGCTTCCCTACCTCTTCCCATGCTTCAGGTAAAAAGGCAACAGAGGAATCAGCATGCAAGCCTTTGGATTTAAGCCACATGAGTAGAAGCTGTACAGCATTCTCATCATATTGTATCCCTCTTTTCTGAAGAATTTTGATAAAAACATTCAAAATAGACTTATCTTCTGTAAACATCTGGGACCCCATAATAAAAGTTCTCTGGTTCTCACCTCTAGGTCCGAGGGGTAAAAGCTTTTTGCTCTGGAGCTAGGCTCTATTCCTGGGCTTCTCCTGAATTCCACCTTTTACTCATTCAGCAGCACATCACCATGGCTGCTCTCGTTCCACAGTTCTCCATGGTCCCGAATCACGTTGGGGTCACCATTTGCAATTGACAGGAATGAAGGGTGTGGTTAGTAGGTCAAGAGAGGTTCTCCTCCCCCTCTATTCTGCATTGGTGAGGCCACACCTGGAGTATTGTGTCCAGTTCTGGGCCCCTCAGTTCCAGAAGGACAGGGAACTGCTTGAAAGAGTCCAGCGCAGAGCCACTAAGATGATTAAGGGAGTGGAACATCTCCCTTATGAGGAAAGGCTGAGGGAGCTGGGTCTCTTTAGTTTGGAGAAAAGGAGACTGAGGGGTGACCTCATCAATGTTTTCAAATATGTAAGGGGTGAGTGTCAGGGAGATGGAGTTAAGCTTTTCTCAGTGGTGACCAGCGATAGGACAAGGGGTAATGGGTACAAATTGGAGCATAGGAGGTTCAAATTGAATATTCGAAAAAAAATTTTTACTGTAAGGGTGACAGAGCCCTGGAACAGGCTGCCCAGGGGGGTTGTGGAGTCTCCTTCACTGGAGACATTCAAAACCCGCCTGGACACGTTCCTGTGTGATGTGCTCTAGGTGGCCCTGCTCTGGCAGGGGGGGTTGGACTAGATGATCTTTCGAGGTCCCTTCCAACCCCTAGGATTCTATGATTCTATGATTCTATGATTCTATGACTGACACCAAGGTGGTTGCAAGCAGCAGCAAAACTTTATCACAATCTACCTCTACTTACATCTTTTCCATAATTAACACACGCTTAACCTTTAACGTGATTGGTAAATAGTCAGTGATGATGTGAGCAAGCTTTCCTTCACTGGTTACAACACTTTCCTCTGCTGGCTGCATATGTGCTGCTGTTCCCTTGCAAAGTTCAGTGTTCCACACCCTTCTTCCTGAGACTTGTTTACCTTCTTTAGCTCAAGGGCAGAGTGCTGCCTCTTCAAGATCAAACCCTTCATAGCCTGAGGCAGTATTTGCTGCACTGGTCAGAGAATGGATTGAGAATAGTCCTGAGGAAAATGACTTGGGGGATGAAAAGCTGCATGAGCGGTCGATGTGCAAGTGCAGCCCAGGCCAACCGTATCCTGGGCTGCTTCAAAAGAAGTAGGGCCAGCAGGTCCAGAAAAGTCATTCTATTCCTCCACTGTCCTGAGACCTCACCTGGAATACTGTGTCTAGCCCAGGACCTCCCAACACAAGAAGGGCATGGAGCTGTTGAAGCCAGTCCAGGGGAGTGCCACAAAGATCAGAGAGCTGGAGCACATCTCCTATGAGGACAGGCTGAGAGAGCTGAATTTGTTCAGCCAGGAGAACATTCCAGGGAGACATTACATCAGCATTCCAGTACCTGAAGGGGCTACAGGAAAGATGGGGAGGGGCTTTTGCAAGGGCATGTAGGGTTAGGATGAAAAGAATTGTGTGATGTGATCCGTGTACGTAAATAAAAACGGTAAAGCAAAACATGGTTTTGGAACAATCATTGAGGTCTTCCAAAAAAGTACAGAGAAACAGATTAAGTCTGTGTTTTCAGGGGATGTTCAGGTGCTTTTGTAAAATTAACATTATATATAAACACAAATCAGTGTTCAACTGCCAGATGGTTAATGAATGCCGGCAGACAACTTCCATAATTCACAATAATGAGTATGGTAATGAGCCTGCAGTATAAACTGAACAGCCGAGTGAGAGAGCCCCTACTTGAACTAAAAAAGCATTTGGAGTGTTTTATATATTAAAAATGTTTTTCCACAAATGTTTTTCCACAACAAAGACAGAGAATGTAAGTGATAGATTTAGTTAAGCAGTCCTCAAAGCTACTTACAAATACCTTAACTAATTTTAATCACCATTAATAACAAGCAACTAGAATTGAAGTTACAGAAATTTAGGCATGACATTAGTTCCACTGATGCATCCAATAATTGACAGCTTTTCCATTCCAGCATTTTCTGTTTTCATTGGCCTTGTTAGTGGCAATGCAGACTCCTACTGCTTTTTTGATGCTTCATTCTTATGAATGTTAGGTTTCGTGCAACCATGATAGCAGCACATACAGTACTATCTTGAGATAATGAACTGATGTAATGCTCTGCTTGTATGTGCAGCTACAAGGTGATACCTGCAGATTAGTCCTCAGTTGGAACAAACCGTTCCCACTGTGACCTCAGTATAGTTACACTTTAAATAACAAAAAGTTTGAATTTTTTTCTTTATTACTGGCAGTGACCCGTCTGGATCGTAGACTGTCTCTCAGGATACTTTGGACATGGTTAGGTGAAAGGTGATGCTAAAACAAAGTTATGGGGTAAGAAAAGCAAAGTCTTGGGGCTCTACCTGAAAACTGATTACTTGAGAAAGTGGTTCCACTTCTTCCATTCCCAGGTGGCCTCTGCTGGGAACTCTACTCTTCAGTTGTCAAAATGCGGTTTCCCTTCCTTAGACACATGCTTTTGTCCTCAAACCATGCCTCAACAGCTGCTTTTATCTTCAGCAGATGGCTTCACCTTGACCCTTTTTTTGTCAGCATTTTAGCCTTAAATGCTTGCATGACCTGACACATCTGTTTTGCTTTTCTTTTGGAGAACCTAAATTGCAATAAAACAAAGGCTTCTTCTTTCTTTCCTGCTTGTCTTCAGGATTTTAATGTCTGTTTTATCAGTATTCACATTGTCATTTTCTCAATAGCTCATGCAGGGTACCTGTTTTCTTAAAGACAAAGCACAATACGCTGGCATTTTTATTGATCTACATCAACATGTTAATAAACAGGCTCAGCAAATCTATACTGCTACCAGTTCTGACACCATTAATTTCAACCCATTTCATAGAATCATAGATTTATTCCTGGAATAGCTAAAAAGAAGTTAGAATTTTATTTTAAAAGTCTAGAGGTCTTCTCTTTGAGCTATAGAAATATAGACTTAAGTGCAAAACTTTCACTGGATTCAGTAACCCTTTTATTGTTGATCGCAGTTCTTAATTTTTCATCAAAATTCTTTCTCTACATAATCTTGATTTCTTAAAGCCATTGAAGTTTCTGTGATAAATCAGTTAATCATTTTCATACCAACAACTTGTAAACTTTCAGAGTCTATTTGGTCGCTTCTTTAACACTTTGTACAGCCATCATTCAGCTGAAGCCTGCTGATTATTCTGAAGTCTGCAGATTTTTATGCAGTCTGGGCTGGTGAGAAATGCGCTTGACACCATTTTACTACAAGCCAATTTGAAAATGAAACTGCTGTTGAAAACAGACTAGTGTCACTCTGGTCCTTCCAACAGCTCTGTAATCTCCCATTTTTTACTCTTCTATGTCCTCCTTAGTACCCTTCTGTCTTGTCAGACAAGATGACAGTGCATTGTCAATAGATAGCAGTTGAAAAGATACCTATATAAAAATACTACATTTCAGCAAAGTGGGTACTCTCAGAGTGAGGGCTATGTATTCCCTTTGGATTCCTTTCACAGAAGGATATCGGGGTGAAAAGATTTTGCTTTCTTAGCCTTACACCTCACATTAGACCCCTAGACAAAAACTTTCTCTTTTTTTAAGGTAGTGTCAAAGTAAAAACAGTAGAAAGATGGGCTTTGTGCAACACCTTGTCTTTAGTGACACTGTTCTTCCATTTCCTTTTCCCCTTTCATTATTGTTATTAGGCACTTCAGGAGTCTGTTTCTTTGTCTGCTTCATTAATCCTTTCCTTGTGTTTCATATCTTATTTCAGTCATTTCTATGCATTATTGTATGCTCTTTGTATTTTCTTGTTCTGCACAGCATGCCTTCCATTACCCAGCTTGTTCTCCTTTTGTTTCAAGCCATGTGGTTTCCCTGGATTGCTTTCTGGGTATTTGTTGTCTTCTTGTTTCTCAGTATTTCTACATGAGTCATTTCATTTTGGCTTTTGATTCCATTGTTGGGGTTTGGTAATATTTTAGATGCATTTCTTCACAAAATCCTCATATTTGGACTTCAAAACTATATATGACACAGCAATTTGGAATATTAGTAGTGAGAATTCAAGCATTATTTGATGAGGAGAGGACATTATTGTTCCAGTGTTATTAACAGACTTTGAAGATGCTTTTTCAGTATTTTATACACACACAATATTAAGATAAATGAAACTTGATGACTGCAAGATTTTTATGTAACTCAAAGAAAAACGCTAATTTTCTCTGGAAGGAATAATGGTGTTTCCTTACTGTATGTGTCATTCTAACTTTTTCTTTTCCTTTTTCTCACTCCTCCTTTTCTTCCTTTCACCTTTCTTTTTTCTCCTCAATGTTTCTCTTTCCCTCATTTCACTTCTCATTATAAACTGTGACCACACTCTTGATACTCCACATGTTTTTAACCCTTTTCTGGTTTTACTACAAGGACAAACAAGGACAAAACAAAAATTAATGCATTCTGAAAGCACGGACATCTAAGACAACACCTTGAATCAGTATTTTCAGAACAGGATCACTCAAATTCCTAATATTATGAACTATGTTCAGCATAATTCTTCTTCTGAGTTATCTTTCAAATTTCCAAAACACACCTCTCCTGTTTTCTGGTGTACATGCTTTTTTCCATTTAAATTTAATGTTAATTTGTTGCGCTCTAATTCTAGTATAGAATATACAACTACTGCTACTAAAGCCTTTGCCTAATACATTTGATATATACAGCATATGATACTTTCCAAAATCTAAGGTACAAAGGTTTAAAGAAATAGAATTTAACTCCTGGAATAAAATATTAATGGCACTGCTACTGTTGTTACTATGGTTGTGTAATGAGCTTGGGAGTCCTGGTAATACTGAGCTCCATGTAGATATAGACCAAAAAAACTTTCTTTGTTTTGAAGAATTTGTAATGTTTTCATTTGATTCAGGTATACATATTCCACAATAAATTTAAATGAAGTTCATATACTCCAGATGCTTTATAAATAAATAATGTCCACATTGTGTTACTCCAGAAATACAATTTTAAAATGCAAATTCAGTGGGATTTATTATCTCTTAGCAGGATTTTAGTCTCTCAAGGGGATTTAGACTCTCTTGAAATTCAAGCTTTGTGATTATAGAATCATATTTTATTAAATATCTTTTAGTTATAATCTAAAATGAGTTATCATTATTTGCTTTTCAGTGTTATTTGTATAATTAACTTGTTTCATTTGAAAGAAATCAGTGATTAGTTATTCTTCACTGACTTACCAAATATTCTAACATATTTTGATTAAACACATACAGTTTTTCTTTACATTCCAGGGATATTTTTCTCAGACCTATACCTGTGAGAATGGGATAGGATGTCAGCACAACTGTCTCATAAAGACAGTGTCTTCTTGAAGAACATTAATTATGTAATATGTAATTTAAAACACTTAAAATAAATTGTGAAGGACAAGGGAAAATTAGAAATGAAGGAAGAATCATTCATCAAGCAGTTGTTTGTTCAGCTTTGGCAGACTGTGCACATAAACACACACACACCCCCCTTGTTGAGTTTTGCTCTGCTGGAAAATGTAATGAATTATCTTCATGGCACATTTTGATGCATATTGTTCCATATGATCAGTTGATGTTGTTTCAGTTTTTATATTGTCTAAGGCTTAACTAATGGCTGCAATTCCAATTAAGGATAACACAGTAGGTATGGAAATAATGAATGCATTTCTCAAGGCTTTCCAGTTTAAGCTTGTTACCAGAATGGAATACAATTA
This sequence comes from Florisuga fusca, assembly GCA_038090715.1. Lineage (NCBI taxonomy): Eukaryota > Metazoa > Chordata > Aves > Apodiformes > Trochilidae > Florisuga > Florisuga fusca. Next base: position 12,729,230 of record JAAWXA010000012.1, read on the forward strand.
TTAGTCTATGAATAATTATTAATAACCTTGAGTATAAAATGTAGACCAATATGGATAAACCCTAGTGAAACGAAACTTCTGTCTCCGGACTTGTTATTCTAGAGTTCATTCACATAAGAGATTATTTCTGTTATCAACTATTTATTCAAGTAAATTTCAGAGCAGAACTAGGAGTTCTGTAAATCTGGTACACAGCAAACACATTAATATTAAACAGGATGCTGTTTTATCAAAAATTGCTTGATGTACGTCACATTCTTTGTCAAACTGCTCTGAAGGGTGTCACACACATTGTTTACAGATAGATGACCTTCAGAAAACCAGGTTACACAAACCCAGACTTGGTATCTAAGACAGGAATGACTAAGTGCATCCCAGCACAAAAGTTGAAACATAGAATTTGGCTCGTCAAGTCAGATAGTTCAGTGGCTACAGTTTAGTTCATTAATGTGTGTCTGCTGAGAGGCAAATTCTCCTGTAAGTGTTGCATGGAATTCTAAGTCTGAATTGACCAAAATATTGTTACTGTCTCCCATAACAGCATAATTTCTGGGGTTTCTGCTGGCAATAATTCTTGTTTATGTGGTGGGTATCATTAGTTTTATGACACGGACAGGACATTTAGAGAAATCAACAACAGAAATACATCAGCAGGATATATGAAGAGGAGGAACAAGAAAATTTTTTAAGTATCCATCTTCTAGTAATTTTTTCTGAGCAATAGGCGTGGAGGTTGTAGATTCAAGGCTTCATATCAGGAGAAAAGAAAATCCTTACTGAAATTTGTAGTTCACATTGCTCTGGCACCTTAGAAGGGCATTCTGAGAAGATCTCTGCCTCCCATTTTCTATTCCCTGTCACTTGAAATCAGTGCTGTATTCTCTTCAGAGCACTGAGTGCAATGTAAACAAAAAGACTGCACATACACATACTCTTCATGTTCCTTTTTCCTTTGCCGTGTTTTTTTGGGTTTTGGTAGTTTTTTGGTTTTTGGTTTTTTTAGTTCCTTTAAGTCTTTTACGTCGCATGACTTAAGGAACAGCACTATTTGCTTACTAAGCTACGAGGTATAACACACAGTTAATGGACTGTCCATGATTCTTTCAATGAAAAGTCAAAATGACTTGCATAATTCCTTGCTCATTAGTACCAATTTTAAACCCATCATGGGATTATTATGTGACATTTTTGTTCTATTCTAGGTTGTTCTTCTCAGTGATGCACACCCAGTAGTTTGATTTAAACACATTTTAAAATTTAGAAGTGCGACCCAGTGTTGGTTACAGGGAAACATCCATTAGCTTAATTGTTTTAAGATACTAATTTGTGTAAAAGTGGTCGGTATGTTTGGCAGGGAAAAGCATAAAACAGTAATCCTCAAGCAGATGAGGAAGGTAAAAGATTTTCCCAAAACAAAATATAATTTGTCTTATATGAAATCAGTTAATCTATGCATATCTGCAATGTGTTAAGCAGTAAATACGGTCACAATAAAGATAAACACTCCACATACAGGAAAGGCAATGTTTACCCAGATGCTGCAAAGCTATCTTAACTTGCAGCTCCTTTAAACCAAGAACAAAGCAAATTGTCTGCAACCATAGCTACAAGTTGAAATGTCAAACTTCTCTATTAAATGTACTACTTAAGCGGCAGCAGGTGACAGGCAATCCAAGTGTAGAAAGTAAACAGATAATGGAAATTCGAAGAGAGATCCCTTGCAACAATTGAGGAAAGCCAAAGGTGAAAAGAAATGCGACAGTCACCAGGGTGCAAATGTTTGGAAATATTTCTGTTACATCCTGCTGTGAGCAATGCAAATTCAGTTTTGTCTTCATCATCTTCCTGTTTGCCTGCCAATAGGGCTTTTCACAGAATCACAGGATATTAGGGGTTGGAAGGGATTTCAGGAGATCATCAAGTGCAACCTGCCTGCCAGGGCAGTCTAATGGAGCTCTTCTTCATTATTCTGCCTTTATTACTGGAAATGCAGATTATAGTAACAACACCCAGTGAAAATCTGATCTGTTCAGAAAAATACTGGAAATGTAGCCAGGGATTCTCAGTTATTGCCTCACATCTAAATGCACTGAAAATCTACCACCTACCCAGGTAAAGCAGACAGCTGTAAGGCTGCTTTACTTAAAGTGATCCTGCATCAACACATTCCTTTACAAATTACCACCAGTGCCTTGTGGGCTTACTGGCCAAGTGGCAAAAAATTATAATTCTAATTAATCGCACACGGTTGTCAGATGGTAGCGGAGAGCATGCCTGTGGGAGGTGTGCCCAGGTAATAGAATTCCTCTGCCTAGTAATGGAGTTCCAGGAGGAGGTAGGCAAGCTAAGGACCATTAGGGAATGTGAGAGGGAAACAGATGCTTGGAGTCAAACCCTGCCTCACAAGGTAGAAACCCAGCAGGTGGAGAGAGCCCCTGCTAATGAAAACTCCCTGTTCTCTCTCTGATGGACTCAACGTGATGCCCAAGAAGACAAGGGGCAATAGCAAGATGTTCCTTCCCAGCACAAGAGGCAAAGCAAACACTTCTGCCCAATAACTACACCTTCCCAGGTGCCACTGAGCAACAGGTACAGTGCCTTGAAAGTGGGACAGGATAATGGTGAGAACAAAAATCTCCTAACTTGCAGATGTCATTGAGGCCTAGCCAGACCCCCCTGCTGTTCAAAACTTCTGCAGCAGAGGACGAAAGACGGGTCCTTGTAGGGGACTCGATTCTGCACGGAGCAGAAGGTCCAGTATGTAGACCAGACTTGATAGATAGGGAGGTTTGCTGCCTACGGGGTGGCAGGATCAAGGATGTACAAAAAAACCTCCTTTGACACTGTTTCCCAGCGAATTCTTGTGGAAAAACTGGCTGCTCATGGTCTGGATGAAAATATGTATATTTTCATACGATCTCTTGGATCAAGCACCAGCTGGGTGAAAGGGCCCAAAGAGTGGTGATCAATGGAGTTAAATCCAGCTGGCAGCAGACTACAAGTGGCATTCCTCAGGGCTGAGTGTTGGGACCATGTCTGTTTAACATCTTTATTGATGATCTTGATAAGGACATAGAGTGTATCATTATTGATGATCTTGATAAGGACATAGAGTGTATCATCAGTATGTTCACAGATGACACTAAGTTAGGCAGGAGTGTTGATCTGCATGAGGACAGGGAGGCTCCACAGAGAGAGTTGGACAGACTGGATAGATGGGCCAATGTCAGCAGTATGAGCTCCAGCAAGGCCAGTGCCAGGTCCTGCACTTCAGCCACAACAACCCCATGCAACACTACAGGCTTGGGGAGGTGTGGCCTGGATTAGAAACAGTGTGACCAGCAGAAGTAGGGAGCTGATTGTCCCCCTGTACTCAGCACTGGTAAGGCCACACATTGAGTACTGTGTCCAGTTTTGGGCCCCTCAATATAACAGATACCAAAGTGCTGGAGCAAGATCAGAGGAGGGCAATGAAGCTGGTGAGGGGTCTGGAGAATAAATCTAATGAAGATGGAATCAGAATCATAGAATTGTCTGGGTTGGAAGGGACCTCAGAGATCATCAAGTCCAACCCTTGATCCACAACCGCTGCGGTTACCAGACCATGGCACTGAGTGCCACATCCAGTCTCTTTTTAAATATCTCCAGGGACGGAGAATCCACCACCTCCCTGGGCAGCCTATTGCAATGCCTGATCACCCTCTCTGTAAAGAAATTCTTTTTAATATCCAACCTAAACTTCCCCTGGCATAACTTAAGACCGTGTCCTCCTGTCTTGCTGAGAGGTGCCTGGGAAAAGAGACCAACCCCCACCTGGCTCCCACCTCCTTTCAGGGAGTTGTAGAGAGTGATGAGGTCTCCCCTGAGCCTCCTCTTCTCCAGGCTGAACAGCCCCAGCTCCCTCAGCCTCTCCTCATAGGATCTGTGCTCGAGTCCCTTCACCAGCCTGGTTGCCCTCCTTTGGACCTGCTCCAGGACCTCGATATCCTTCCTGAACTGAGGGGCCCAGAACTGGACACAGTACTCGAGGTTTGGCCTCACCAGCGCTGAGTACAGGGGCAGAATCACTTCCCTGGACCTGCTGGCCACGCTGTTCCTGATCCAGGCCAGGATGCCATTGGCCTTCTTGGCCACCTGGGCACACTGCTGGCTCATGTTCAGCTTCCTGTCAATCCAGACTCCCAGGTCCCTCTCTGCCTGGCTGCTCTCCAGCCACTCTGTGCCCAGCCTGGAGCTCCCCATGGGGTTGTTGTGGCCAAAGTGCAGGACCCGGCACTTGGCCGTGTTGAACCTCATCCCATTGGAATCAGCCCAACTCTCCAGTCTGTCCAGGTCCCTCTGCAGAGCCCTCCTGCCTTCCAGCTGATTGACACTTCCTCCCAGCTTAGTGTCATCTGCAAATTTGCTGATGATGGACTCAATCCCCTCGTCTAAATCATCAATAAAGATATTAAACAGAACTGGGCCCAACACTGATCCCTGGGGGACACCGAGCTGTTTAGTTTGAGGAAGAGGAGGCTGAGGGGAGACCTCATTGCTCTCTATACCTACATGAAAGGACACTGTATAGAAAATGGTGCAGGTCTCACATGTAATTAGCAATAGAACAAGAGGGAATGGCTTCAAGCTGCAACAGGGTAGGTTTAGACTGTGACATTAGGAAAAAATTTTCACAGAAAGAGTGGTCAGACACTGGAATAGGCTGCCCAGGGAGGTGGTTTACTCACCATCCCTGGATGTTTTTGAGGGTCGTTTAGATGCGGTGTTGGGAGGATATGGTTTAAGGGAGAACTTTGTAGTGTAGGGATGATGTTTTTTTCCAGCCTGAAAGATTCTGTGATCCTATGGTTATCAGTTTGAGTGTTGTGCCACTACTCCTGAGTACAGCAGTATTATTTTGAGGGAATTAACTGTATCTATACCAGTAAGAAGGTATTTGCATGATGAAAGGAATACAGATGAAAGAGAAGACTTTTTAATGTTTTGGAAACTGAGAATTTTTTAGGCCACATTTAGCAAAACACATGCAAGAACTGCTGCTGGTGTGCTTTCAGTTTAAGGCAGCACAGTATATCACCTGGCACAAAATATCATGAAAATACAGGAAAAGCATAAGCTATATTGCTATTTTATTTTAAACAGCAGTCTTTTAAGGAGGTTTCCCATTTTCCAGCAAGGCCATTCTGTAACATTTTGTTCCTCAGTAAAATGCTCAACAAGTAACTTTGAAGAAGCTCTGTGAAAACTTGCTGTATTATCCTGAGCACAGCGAGTCCTAGTTGGGGTATTTGGTTGGGAGAATATCTGGAGACTAAACACCCATGGGGAAATGAGGAAAAAACTATTAAGCTCTTAGGATAGCACTCTGTGATCTTCTTGACTCTTCATAATTCACACCTGTTTGTCCTTACAGATAGTTGTAATTCAAAGACTGTAAAGTATGACCTTTGGAATAGTATCAGCACGGGGCACCATAGCTGTTACATGGTCCCTGCTCCCAGTAAAAACATCAGTCAACTTTTGGAAGATGTGTGTGGTATGGAAAAGCTTTGATAACTATGAAATAAATAGAACACAGAGCACTTTGGTAAATGATTCCTCATCCACAAAAGTCATGGCCAGTTGTGACTAACATGCTTTGCCTCTCTCTCTACCTTCTGTATCAAGAAAATGCTAAATTTAGTTATAAAAGTCAGTATAAGGTAATTCTTGCTGAAATTATACAAAAATATAATATAGTGAATATATTTTTCTATCTGAATTGAAAAAGAAAACAAAACAGTAATTAGGGGGATTGACATGCGAAAAACAGACAGCACACAATGCAGGTTGAGAAGAGGGGAAGTTAGAACAATACAGATGGCAGGAAATACAGAGAAAAAAAATGTTGACATTAACAGGTTGCACAGTCTGCAAAGAAAAAAAGGAAGCAGGGTAAAAAGGAGGTTAAAAAAAAAAAGTGATAGTGGAGAGAAAAGTTAGGAGCTATATCTGAGAGATAAACTGAAGAAAATCTGTATACATTTTTATAACCAAGATGTGGTTTTGAACTGGATTCTTTAAGGTCTGAGAAGTCATTTCAAGGTGATACATTTCTATTCTTAGTCTGAGTTTTGCCAAGTTATTCAGGTAAGAAAAAGACAGAGGAGCTAGAAGGGCAACAAAAGGGAATTAGAGGCAATAAATGAGACCAAAAGTTTTCAACAATGTTGGACAGTGCACTCCAAGAGAAACTCTTGCTGACACTGGGAAAAGCAGCACAGTTTGGGATCCAGAACTCCATTTGTTTTCTCTGAGAGAAGTCAAACTCCAGCAGGCAGGCTAGCAGTCTTCTGTTATATCTTCCTTACTGTTATAATACAGCATCTTTAGTATTTTCTAGTGTTATTTCCAAATGAAGCCAGCATATCAACCAACAGTGGAAACCAAAGCAAATTATCCCAGCTACCCACACTACCTGCTAATTGCAAATGAGACCTGCATCTTCAATAATGACCATTACTCAGATTCCAGTATTATTTAACAACCTCTGAGTTTAACAATCTATCTCTAATTTAAATGTATATTTTGAGCACTGAAGCAGAGTAGCAGAGTTAAAACATTTCAGAAGCAATACCTAGCAGTGGTGTGTACATTCCTGTTTTACACAGTAGCCTCAATGCTTTTCATCATGTGCTTGCATCCTGCTAAGTCAGATACTTTGGGGTTTACTCAAGTCAGAAAGTCTTAAAGCTAGAAACAGCCTCATTATTCATTGGTCTGAGAAAAAAGTTCAAGACCTACTGATAGACAAATGATTTCTAGCCCTGTCTTACTTTTTATAAGATTGAAATTGGGTTGTTGTTTTAATTAACACTTAACTCAGCTGGAGAATTACATACAAACTGCTCTCCATTAAAAAACACCAGGCAAAAACATTTTTAAAATAAACTCCTTGTCAGTCGTATCCCCTTCTTGGGTACTCCAGATACTTATTTCCAGTGTCCTAGTTTACAGATTCTTGGCACATTAATTTTTTGGCCTGTCAGCCGTATGGCTGCTGACCTTAAGGACAGTGGCCTTTATGGGTTTTAAGTGTATGTCCGGCTCCCACAGCAACTGCAACAGTGTATGGTCACAAAGGCCTTAGAGGTAAGGGTGATAACATGCACTATTGTTACTGCCTTTGCTAACTCAGCAATACTGCCCCTCTGTGCTCTGCTCCAGTTGTTCCAGATGCAATCCATGAAACAGTCACACATTGATCCACTTAGTTCTTCAGTAACAGCTCTAAATCTGACACAAAATGCTTCTGTCAGGTATTACTGTGGTAAACTTAGAGTTGAAATATATATGTGTAATCCTCTTTATGTTGTGACGTAGCACATAAGTTGGGTAGCTGATACGGGATTGCTATCCCCTCTGAACATAAAAGGCTGATTAATCACCGTATGTCATGAAGTTGCAGCTCAGTAAGCTGTTTCTAGCATAATGCTTTGGATACTTTCCACAATCTGAAAAATGTGGATTAAATTATATTTCCCAAATTCTACTTTTGAATAACTTAAAGCAGTAATTAAGTATATCAGAAATAATCATCACACCACAGCACTAAGTAAAAAAAAACAAAACCAAACACATGCTTACAGCTGCCAGATTCTGCCCACACCTTTCCCAGCTTTTCTGCTGGTGTAAAGTGTCCCTGGACATGATGTCTTTCAAAGATGAAGCCCGGGGACCAGAATTTTCTTCGTTAATGGCTTATTTTTCTTGGTATTGCATCAGAATCAGTACTTCCACAAAAGAGATGGTACTATAGCAAGGGAAAACTTCACTGCTCCAAGAAGTGATACAATTTACAAGTGAATGGCTCCTTATAAAAGCAACTGTAACGTTATTGTTGTTAATATTGTTACTATTGTTGTTGTTACGGTTATTATTTACTTATAAACACTCGAGTGCTTCGAGTTCCTGATTCCCACCCTCTTTCCCTCTTTCCTTTGGGAAAAGAACCATTCTGAAGCTTCCTTACACCGACCCCAGCTCCGGGCTCACCACACTCCGTGCCCTCGGTGCCGGGGAGCGTTCAGGGCTTCCCGGCAAGGTCAGATCACCCTCGGTTCTTCTCGAAGCCCTTGCCGGCGTCAGGATGAGCTTCTCCCTCCCTCCCGCTCCTTACAGAGAGCAGCGGTAGACCGGGCCAACGCCGTCCGCCCCGCCCCGCCCGGCACCGCAGAGGTTCGACGGGTTCGGCGCGTCTCTGTGCTGCCTCCGCACAGCAGCCCCGCGGTGCCACCTGCCGGCCGGCGGGGTCGGTGCGTGCAGGGGCAAAGGGACCATCCCGGTGCCTTCCCTTAATAAATTAAGTTCATTAAGCACAGACGCAAAGCTGTTGTATTCCCAAGAAGGCCTTTCCTTTCCTCACCGAATGTCCCTGTCGTACCCCGCCTAAGGGGTGCCCGAGCGAGGCCACATTGCCTGCCCTGCACAAAGCACCCCTGTCCCCGTTCGGTTCTGGCTGCCCTTCGGTGCCAGTGTTTCATGTGTAGATGGCAGGGTAAATTTTTACCTCGGAGGGCAAAACCACCCTCGAAAATGGCTGCAGCAGATGGCTGAGGTACCAGAGCTGCTTCTAAATTTTCCTGCTCAGGTGGTGGCTACAAGCATGGTGGATGGGCGCTCTGCAAGTGTGGGCTCACCTTTGCCTGTGACATGCAGCTCTACCATGTCACAGTCTCATGGAGCTGGATCCCTGTCAAGCTGTCTAGATGCACTCATTTTATTCTGGAAGTGGAGATGTGGATCGTTTCACACTGGCTACAGCTGGCTCCTCTGAGAATTTATTTCAGGGGCAGCCAGCTGGTGTTGCTACCACACCTCTGCACCTCAATTCCTTAGACCTCGATCTGCTATTGAGTGTCTTCATCTTTAACCAAAATCTCCAAGCTATGTCTCATTTGATAGCTGGATGCTTTGCAGCATTGTAATAACCTGTAGGCTGTGTGAAATACTTAGAGTTATCCTTTACTGTTAGCTTTTCTTCTCATTAATGGCAGGGCTAAAGTACGTAAGTACACTCTGAATGACACAGACGGACTGGCAGAGCTGGCTTACAGGTCTGCTAGATAGCAGTGATATTCACCCCTGTCCTCTACAAATCTACCCTCTGAGGAAGTCTTTCAGGTGCTGCAGTTTGGACTGAAGTCCACCAAGAGGCTAACTGACCCCTAGTGACTCGTTGTAGGAATACATGGCACACTTAATTCTCTGAAACATATGCTTTCGTGTCTGAAATTTGATGTTGAGGTTATGCTGCTGGTCATCAGCCAACAATCTTCTCTAATACTGCACTTCCCCAGGCTCAGTACCTTTACACCTTGAGCTCTTCAACACTGGGACAAATCTTAATGTTTGTCTTCACTCAAAACAAATAGAAAACATCAGACAGTAATTTATAATGATAGAATATCATGTCACACTCTGCTATGATGTCAGCATATTCATTCAGGTTAAGGAGGTGCTCCATGTCTGTATGTGTTTGCAGTTCAGACCTGCTTGAAAATATTCTCTGTTCCAAAAACATGGTGGGTTTTTTTTTTCAGAATTAAAACCTCTGCAGAAATGTCTCCGTTCAGGAAAAAAAATACATTTAGAAATGAATAGACAAGGTGAAACTGAAATTTCATTTTGAAAAGTAGTGTCAAAACCATGTAGTATAATTTTAAAATAAGCTGGAAATATTGGAAAAATACTGTGGTTTGAAAACAATTCAGAATCTTCTCTCAGTCACTTTTTCTTTTTTCTTTTTTTTTTTTTTTTTTTTTTTTTTTTTTTTTTCCCATAAGGTATTGCTGAAAGGACTTAGAGAGAGGTTTTGCAGGCAGAGTAAATACCAAGTAAATGCCAAGCACAGTAGATACTTTCAGGAATTTCTGCTCTGGTAAATGATACTCTAAATTTAACTGTTGAGATCTGCAAATGTTCTGAGATACATAATTTTTTTTAATCCTAACTCTCTTTGTGATAGTAAGCTTTATTTATTCTAATTTTTTTCTCTTATTCTTTTTATGGTCACTTTAAACAATAAGTGTGTAAATTTTGTATGTTATCTACATATAATAATGCTGCAATATTTCCCATGATTTATTTTAACATAAGGGATAAGATTTGGGAAACTCTCCATGCCAGCCTTCTGTGTGATTTGTTGGTTAGTTTCTCCCTAAAGCCTTTTTATGAAAGTTGATAGCCAGAGCAGTATCACCATGTTTATTTTCTATTTTGATAGATGTAGGGACAGTAGTATTGGATGTCATTGCTTACTGTTATCTCTGAGGCACCCAGAACTGAATGCTGTCTCTTCAAATTGGAGCTCACTGGTAGCTGTTCAATTTCTATACATATGATAGGGGGAAAATACCTGAACTTATATGCTTATAAAGGTAGAATGGTTGTTGGTAGAACTTTCTCCTTTGACATTAGATGAGCCATTACTGCAGTGGAAACATTCTTTCACTGCTTATTTTTTGGATGACATTAAAATATTGGGAAAATCAACACCTTTTTTTGAAAAGTGTACAGAAGTAGTAAAAAGAGATGAAGAATGTTGAATAGAATTTTGCTTAATACAGAAACTGTTTTAAGTGAGATAGTTGTGTTTTGCATACTTGTTAACTGGCTTAGTTGAAGGTGAAGTTGAAGCTGATTAACTGGCTTAGCTGAGCAGGGAAGGCTATGAGCACAGTAAATAAAGAAAACTGAGACTGTGTATGTATTCCACTATCTTTGCCAGGGACAAATTGCCTTGAAGCATGTAACAGACTAAGCAAAATAGACTTAGCTTTCACAGTATGATCTCTGATGGTTGCAGAACTTATGCAGGGCTTACAGATTCTGATAGTCTCATGACTTTTTACACATAAAAGCTATGAACACGTCCAGCAGTTTCTGGAGGATAGGGAGGTATCTATCAGTCAATAGTATAGTAGACAATAGTATAGTAGATTATCAACAAACATAACAAGGTGGCTTAATTGGAATTAGGTCAACATGTGTATTCAGTTTAATATTTTCTATTGTCCTACTACAAAGTGACCATATAAAAATCAATCACTTTTTTCTCCAAGCTTTAGCAAAATAGCCATACGGTTTGCTAGTTATATCAATAAAACCTTACAGGTGCTGTTACTGAAACAGAATGAAGATAACTAGCAAGATAATTCCTATATTAACTCCTAAACAGATTCTGGTTTTTGAAAACTCAATATCTAGCAAATGAATTATGCCATCCTACCGAATTTGAAAAGTTTACAGTCTGAATTTTCAGCTCCTCTGCTAAGTATATTATTTGTATAATTCTAAAATCAGTTGTTCTAAGAAGAGGAGAACTAAGAGATCAGGTTTCCTGCAGATAAAAGAACTGATGCTAAGCAATTATGGGAGTTATTTCTCATGGGGTGCACAGTGCTGCTGTCTGCACAGTGAAGTCTGTCCTACTCACTGCCTTTGAAACACACAGGGATTTAAGCTCTACTGATTGTAGAGGTAGACTACAAACACTGGCCTGTCTTGGTCTTTCTTACTAGTCCACATCATTGCCTCAAAGTATCTGTGTTGGGCTTGCTCATCATTCTGTTTGCATACATACCAATTAGCAGTCCTTCCTAATGGTTTTGAGCAACTAGTCTTTTTTAACAAAAATTTGACAGCAGGAAGGAACTCTGAAACACAACAGAACAGGATGGGAGAGAATTGTATGAGAGGGGAGGGGAGAGAATGGGATGAGAGGAGAGGAAAGGAGAAGGAGAAGGAAGAGGAGAAGGAGAAGAAGAAAGAGGAAGAAGAGGAGGAGGAGGAGGAGGAGGAGGAGGAGGAGGAGGAGGAGGAGAAGGAGAAGGAGAAGGAGAAGGAGAAGGAGAAGGAGAAGGAGAAGGAGAAGGAGAAGGAGAAGGAGAAGGAGAAGGAGAGAGAAAGAGAGAGAGAGAGAGAGAGAGAGAGAGAGAGAGAGAAGGAGAAGGAGAAGGAGAAGGAGAAGGAGAAGGAGAAGGAGAAGGAGAAGGAGAAGGAGAAGGAGAAGGAGAAGGAGAAGGAGAAGGAGAAGGAGAAGGAGAAGGAGAAGGAGAAGGAGAAGGAGAAGGAGAAAATAGTTCAGTTGGAAGGGGGCTACAGAGATTATAGAGTCCAACTGCCTGACCACTTTGGGGCTGACCAAAAGTTAAAGCAGGTTATTGAGGGCATTATCCAAATCTCTCTTAAACAGTGACAAACTTGTGGCATTTACTATTTTCAAGGAGGCCAGTTTCAGTTTGACCTCCCTCTTGGTACAGAAAGTCCAGTCTAAATTTCTCCTGGCACAGCTGTGAGCCACTTCCATGTGTCCTGTCTCTGGATACCAGGGAGAAGAGCTCAGCACCTCTGCACTTTGCCTCCTGAGGAAGTAACGAGGCCACCCGCTACGATTCTTTTCTCTAAGTGAGACCAGCCTAGAATGATCATCTGCTCCTCACTGGACATACCCTCTAGCCCTGCCACCAGCCTTGTTTCCCTCTTCTAAATACATTTGAGGGCCTTCACATCCTTCTTAAATTGTGGGGCCCAGAACTGCACACAGTACTCAAGGTGCAGCCTTACCAGTGCAGAGTACAAAGGGATGCTCGCTCATATTGAGCATGCTGCCACCCAGCACCCCCACATCCCTCTCAGCAGAGCAGCTCTACAGCCACTCCTCTCCCAGTTTATACTTGTCTCTGGCATTGCTCCCTACTAGATGTACAGTACAGCATTTGTTCTAGTGAAATTTCATGACACTGATGGCTGGCCAATGTTCCAATCTATCTGGATTCCTTTGCGGTGTTTCTTGTTCCTCAAGAGAGTCAACAGCACCTCTCATTTTGGTGTAGTCAGCAAACTTGCTAATAGTTCATTCAGCATGAGGTCATTGAGAATTATATTGAACAGAACTGGACCTAGAGCTGAGTCTTGATGAGCACTGCGAATGACCCACCACCAGCCAGATGTAGTCCAATTCACTGCAATTCTTTGAGCTCTGCTGTTCAGGCAGATCTTCAACCAGTGCACCATGAACCTGCTCATCTCAAGGATGGAAAGCTTGTCCAGAAGGGTGCTGTGAAAGATACTACCAAAAGTCTTACAAAAATACAGAAAAACTACATCCACCACCTTCTCTTCATCTCCTAGGTGGATGACCTTATTATAAAAGGACCTCAAATTAGTTAAACAGAACTTTTCCTTTGTGAATATATGTTGAATATGCCTGATAATTTCATTATTCTTTAAATGAGTTTAGACTGACAGGTTTGAAGTATCCTAGGTCTTCTGTCAATTGGAATAACATTGGCTAGCTAACATTGGCAAGATCTTTGTTAGATATCATAAGGGTTCATGACTAGTTCCTTCAGTACTCTAGAATGAATGTCCATGCCAAGGCTCCATAGACATATGGATACTCAGCTGATATAGTAGGTCTCTTACAATTTCAACGTCCACAAAAAAAAAAAAAAGTTACTGTTCCTACACTCGTAGTCTTCTTGATGTCTGCTATTAATCGAAATAAGTAAAATTCAGGGGTGAAATCACAGAAAAGAGAACAAAGAGGTACACAGAATAAAACCAGAGCTTACATAACACTGAAACAGCAAGAATTAGAAAAACAAGTCCCAGGCGGTCAACAACCCATCCTTGAGACAGGCTTGCAAAACAGATAAAAGGGATGGAAAGGATTACTCCCCACAAATTACCTTAGTTACAGCCTTGAGCACTTGGTTGAAAAGAACTAACTGTACTCATGGTATTAAGATACTAGAAACATATTAATGTACTATTGCCATACAGAAATGCCCACCCATGGGCTAGAAGGACACCTTCTAGCAAAATCCCCTCACTCTTTGAGCATAAGTGGTGAAATTTTTAATCACTGTCACTTTAAATGGAAGCAAAAAACTAGCTAACCAATCGTGTATGCAAGTGATAGAATATCATTCAAGATAAAGGAAATTTTATGTATTTCTGCACATAAAAGTAGCTTTTATATTTTGGAAAGCTGAGCTAATTTTGTTGAATACTACCTTGCTCCCTTTCTGTGCAGAACTGAATATTAAAGCAAGTATCTTGACTGTGTGTGTGGTATCAGTGCCAGATAGACACAGCTTTTGGGGACAACAATCTGACTCGGATGCCGGGCAGACCAAGGTCTCTCAGTTTTATCACAGACTAAGGCAAAAAAAAGCATTGAATGTCTCTGGATTTTCTTCATTGCCAGTAGTAATGTGACCATCTTCAACATATTTAGACTTCTATCAGTTCTGCAAAACTTAGCCAGTATGCACAGAAGAGAGCAATCAAAGTCAGCGCTTTTATTGAGCATGAACTCTGCAGTTAGCCCTTTATATGGTTTGCTGAATAGCAGTCAGCATGCATGTACTGACTAAGCTGTTAGCACATAAAAAGCTACACATGCCCAGCATGTCCTGTCATTTGTCACGCTTAGGATAGAGGAAAAATGGAAGGGCAGAATGGAAAAGGCCAAGGAGTGAAAACTGAACTAATAAAGTAGGAGAGGATGGGAAAAGTTGTAAGAAAATGGATGACCAGGCATTCTTCTTGCGTGGCAGCAAGAAAATGGGTCACATTAATAGAAGTCACATTTCCTTAGGTACATTGTTCACATATTTTCTTCTTTAGGGATGTTTACTCTTTATCTTGGAAGTCATGTTCCAAACATTGCCTTCCCTCTCCTCTCCTCTCCTCTCCTCTCCTCTCCTCTCCTCAGC
>JAAWXA010000012.1:12744224-12870244 GCA_038090715.1 Florisuga fusca
GAGCCGCCGGCGATGTCAGGAGTGGGCGCAGCGGCCCCGTCAGCCGGGTGGGGTGGGTTGGGTTGGGTTGGGCTCTCGCTGCGCTGCCTCGGGCAAAATCAAGGAGGATGCGAACAGAGTCGCTTCTGAAGTAAGGCGCTTGAACCGAGCCCTGAGGCACCTGCACTACCTGTGTGCTGGAGGAGAGGTGGTGCTGCGAGCAGAGCCATCCTCAAAATCAGCGCCAGAAAGAACGTGTCTTGGGCCAGAGGGGGTTTGTTAAGGTGCATCGGCATGCGTTTGCTTACAGGTGAGCAAAAATGCTTTGACCTGCAGTTATACTGCATAGGGATGGGTATGCCGTTGGGATGGGAGACTCTCCTGTGTGTTGCACCTTTTCTAGGGTCCCTGGAACTGCTAGTTCCCAGCTGAGCTGGTTTTGGTGGATCTGAGGTCTCCCAGAGTAATGTGCAGATATGCTTGGCTGAATACTGCTGATGAGTTAAAACTTCTTTAGAAGAGTATATATGGGTTACATAGAATGTGAATCTGCATGGTGCACATGACTGCCATGTGATTTTATGACATTAAATGTTCTAAAAAACTGGAATGGTGACTGGTGCCAAGTACTTTATAGGATATGCTTGAAAGCTGAGAAACTGCATTCATGTCCCTATTCTATACCCTGGCATGTTGAGAAAGTTCATTCTCTCAGTGTAGCTCTTGATTTGAGTCTTCTTGAGCAATTCACAGGCAATTTACAGAAATGACTTTTTAGTGAAATTGTTACCTTGCATCTCAAAAATTAATTCAGTGGTAGGCCACCCTCCCAACTTACAGAACTTGGATCACAGGCTACTTTTAGCTGGGGGTAAAAGGAAGAACTGTATTAAGTAAACACATTGATTTAGTGTAATCTCTAGCGTAAAGAAGAGTACAAAATGGCCTGGAAGGTTAAAGAAAAGACAATAATTAAGGCCTGAAAAATAAATCCCTGAAACTTATTCCATTTTTTATTCTACATGTAGCTGAGCTGATGCTGCTTATGGAATAATGATCTCTTGTGTTCTTCAATATCCTAGTGAGCAGCCTGAAGTCAGTGCTAAACTGGACTTTCTGAAGAAAGAACTTTTGAATTATTAAGTCTAATCCATTGGAAAATATAAAAATATTTAATTTTTGCTTAGGGTATACTGGTTTTGGTTGTAGTAGAGTTAAATTTCTTAACAGGAGCATACATGTTTTGGATTTTATTTTTGTTGTAAGAACAGGGTGCTAGTTAGTGTTGTCTAGTGCTTACAAAGCATCAGTGCCTTCTCTGCAAATATCTTCACTGTTGATGTCTATTTACATGGCAATGGAACAATATTTTAGATTCTTGTGGCAGGTATTAGCATTAGTGTAGTTTTGTTTGGTTTACTCAAACTTTTTTTTTCTGTAATGGGCTGAAAGACAAAGTGATTGTTTTTCTTTTGCTGAAACTTGCATTTTTTTCTGAGGTCTTGGATCTTCCACTATCAGTATTTTCACTCTTCATATTTCTTTTGGGTTTGGTTTTGGTTTTTTTCACTGTGGGGAAGGTTAGGCAGTATGTATAAGGATTTCTCCCACAGAAATCTAAGTGAAATGCAGATCGCTAGGAAATGTTTTCAGAATTGCCAATCTGGCAATAGTAAACCAAATTTTTGTAGGATGTTGTCTGAACCTCTTAAAGTGTAACTTCTAGAAACTGTAGTTTGCAATAGGTAGTTTTTTTTCTGTTTCTTCCTTCATTCAAGCTTTCAGGGCATCATGTGAGTCCTGAGACTGCAGCCCCAAGAAAATATTTACCTTTTTTACCTGCATTTCATTTGTCATCATTTGTTAGGTTAGCAGCAACAGAATCATTTCTTGTGTCTGTCCTAGGAAAAGGAGCCTTCAGCAGTGATTATAGTGCAGTTGCATCCTTCAGGCAGTTCACATATTGCAACTACCAGCCTTACTAGTGGCCCTACTGCTCTAAGCTGCATAAAGTAACTGCTAATAAATAGTGTCTTTGCATATAAATATTCTCTAAGTGAAGAGATGAGTTTAACATCCAGGAAAGAAAAAAGGCTTTCTGAAGTTCAGAAAAATCTGGATTAATAGTTGCAAACTTCATCATCTTGGACTTTGTCTCACTGCCAGTTTGTTGAGCTTCAATAACAAAGAAGCTACTATGTTAACTGTGTCTAGGAAACTTAAAAGTGACTTGGCTGTGGAAGAGCCACTGCACATCTGAAATATTAAAATTGTCTTGTACAAGCAACAGCCTTTGGACATGCACACTTCTGTTAAATTAAATGAATCTGTTACTTAAAATCAATACAGTATTGGTGTATTAAAATCTCTCTGCAGTACAATATCTGCAGCTTTGCATTTTCAAGTTTCCTAATGCTGTTTATCCTATGGTTTTTTGTAAAAGCATTAAGATCCATCAATATGGGACATATGGCCACTTGCCTTGTGTACCATGCCTGAACATACTACCTAGAGTAAATAATAAAACAATCTCCCTGGGACTTGAAACTTTGTTCTGGATGTAATTAGATTAATTTTACTTTTTCTGTCACAGAGATTATCAAGCTAGGGTTGAGTGAATTGTTCTTATTACCTTGAGGATTTTCCATTATAGATATTATATAAATCTACATATGTGTTGTCAGAGCTATGTGCAGAATTGTATCACGTGAAAAAAAGAAGTCATGCATAATGTGGACTACATTTAAAAACTTTTTATGAAGTCTACATGTTTACAACAGACATGTTGAGATGGGGCAGGATGTGTTTGTCAGTATTATTTAGTGTCGATAAAAATGTTTTTTCGTAGCATATCTGCTAGACCACTTCATGTTCTTACTAACTGTATTGGTAAACTCTGTCAAAAAACTGTGTTAGGGAAGAGGGAAATTGTACATATAACAGTCTCTCTTTCTTTCCTAATCTCATGTAGCAATGGGTCAGGAAGCTGGAAAACCTGTGTGTCCCAGACCAGCAGGAAGATATCGAAGTGCTACAGGTAGAAGATATGGAAGAAGACATACCTATGTTGTTTTCAGAGCATCATCGAATAGAGAACGCAGAGCTGGACATCAACACAATGAAGACCACAAGCTGCTAGAAGTTGAGTATGCTCAGGAACAGAATTCTTCATGTACGTGCGTATTTCTGTGTATCTGCCATTTAATTGCAAACTGGAGTGCTTCAGGGGAGATGGGGAATAGACACAGAGAAATGTGAAATGAAGAGTGTAGCCACTTAAATTACACAAAGTACATTTCATATACTATGCAGCTTAGCATGAAGGTGAGTTAAGTTGTAGTCTTAGGCTGCTTAATGTGAAGTGCATTTCTGAATGAATTAATACATTCTTATCA
Organism: Florisuga fusca; assembly: GCA_038090715.1. Lineage (NCBI taxonomy): Eukaryota > Metazoa > Chordata > Aves > Apodiformes > Trochilidae > Florisuga > Florisuga fusca. The sequence continues at coordinate 12,747,599 of JAAWXA010000012.1, forward strand.
GCTAGATATCCATAACTTTGTATAATTTAAATTGTTTTGTCTTCAAATTAAATTACAAATCACATGTGGAAGATAATACCTATTTTAACCTTGTGTTTGGAAGTTGGCTATGAAGTAGTTGATATACCATAGAACAGGTTGTTCTGTCTTTGTCAGTCTTAGTGTAGTTACAGTGGAAACTGGAATGGAATCATAGAATGGTTTGGGTTGGAAGGAACCTTAAAGATCATCAAGATCCAACCCTCCTGCATGGGCAGGGCCACCTTCCACTAGACCACATTGCTCATAGCCCCATCCAGCCTGGCTTTGAGCACTTCCAGGGAGAAGACAGCTACAGCCTTCCTTGGACCTTCCAGTGTCTCACCACTCTCACAGGAAAGAATCTCTTCCTCATATATAACCTAAATCTCCCCTCTTCAAGTTGGAAACCATTGCCCCTTGTCTCTCCCTACACACCTGTGTAGAAAGCTCTACCCCAGCTTTCTTGCATGCCCCCTTCAGATATTGGGAAGTTGTTAAAGGGCATCTCAGAGCCTCCTCTCCTCCAGGCTGAACAACCCCAACTTCCTCAGCCTGTCTTTACAGGGGAGGTGCTCCAGTCCTCTGATCATTTCTGTGGCTCTCCTCTGGACATGTTCAAGGAGCTCTGTGGCCTTCCTATGTTGAGGACTCCAGAACTGGACACAGTACTCCAGGTACAGTCCAGGACACGGTTGGCTTTCTGGGCTGCAAGTGCACACTGGTGGCTCGTGTTAAGCTTCTGGTCTACCACCACCCCAAGTCCTCAGGGCCATCTGGAATCCTTTCTTCTCCCAACGTGTATTTGTGCATGGGATTGCCTTGACCCAGCTGCAGAACCTTGTAGAACTTCATGCAGTTTCTGAGCCTACTTCTCAAGGCTGTCAAGGTCCCTCTGCATGGCATCCCCTCCCTCCAGCATGTTGACTTCACCACACACCTTGGTGTCATCAGCAGACTTGCTGAGGGTGCATTTGATTCCACTGTCTCTGTTGCCAGCAAACATGTTAAGTAGCACTGATCTGAGTACCAGCCCTTGAGGAGCCCCCTTGTCACACATCTCCATTTGGACACTGAGCCTTTGATCACAACTCTTTGGGTGCAACCATCCAGCCAGCTCCTTATCCAATGAGTGGTCCAACCATTAAATTCATAGTGTTCCAGTTTAGAGATCTTGCTCTGCATTTGTCCACTGAGGCTGTGACCCCATCATAGAAAGCCACTAAATGAAGCAGGACTTGGTTTTAGTGAAGCCATGTTGGCTGTCACCAGTAACCCCTTTGTTATCCTTTATCTGCATGCCTTAGCAGAGCCTTCAGGAGGATCTTCTCCATGATCTTGCCAGGCACAGAGGTGAGGCCTGTAGTTCCCTGGGTCCTCTTTTTTTCCACTAGTTTAAGCCTATAAAGCATCTTCACAGGTACTCTTTTTATTTGTTTATTACAGTCAGACAATTGTGCTTTTTTGTTTAATGGCTATTGAATACTATTATTTAGAAAAATTTATTCTGTGACTTTAATATCTAAATAGTAATTTCATATAACAACACAAAAAGGCTTGTTGGATTAGAAACATAGTCCCATCTCCTTGAGTGTGAGTCTCTCTGCTAAAAGAAAGGTTGATATAACCTCGGATGTTGCAAAGTAGCATTTTTGTCCTTCCTTTATGCAGTATTTTGTAACTGCTTTCTCCTTATAATTTTTATTTTTCATAATAGAACAGTGGTATCTTAACTTTTTCATATGCTATTGTCTTGGAAACTAAAGTGATGTAAATCATCTTGGTAGATTTTTTTTTTTTTTTAACTTGAACATTTTTGCAGTTTTCTGTGCTTAAAGCGTTTTTTACACTTTCATCTAGCTAAAGGTAATTCTGTAAGGCCGTGTTGACACTACCTAGAGATCTTCCTGATTTTACTGACTGATGCTACCACCTTCTTTCAGTTACACAGAAGTGAGCATGCTATTATTTTAGGGGTCATAAGAAATAGGCAGCTCAGTGTGTATTATCTCCTTGTTCTTAGTACAATTGCTTTTATATACATTTTAAGATTAACTCATTTTCTATCTTGAGTGTAATAACAAAATACCTTTCCTGTTATGTTCAGTCTTATTTTTAAGACTCTTCAGATTTCTCCTTGAGGGCTGTTTTAGATTTATTTCCATTACTTCAACTAGGTAACACTTTTCTCCAGTCATTAATTAGGAACTGGTGGGGTTACTACGCAAAATAAATGTGATGTTACAGTACTTCTTCCTGCAAGCTAGACTTTTATGGCTGAGAGGCACAGCTCTCAGAATTCAGTGGCATGAATTTGGCAGCTTAACTGAATAGCTCATCTATGCATAAGTTTCCTTTTTTCTTTTAAGCCTGGAACACTGATTTACATGAATTCCTTCCTCTAACTGCTTTTAGAGTAGCATACTAGGGGATATGTTCAGTTAACCATGCATGTCTCATTTTTTTAGGTCTTAGTTAAAACTATTTATAGATCTCTTAATCTTGACTTAAACATTAAGTATTTTCATAAAGTTAAGAAAGCCACTGTACGTTCAAGAACAGTTTGGGGTATTACCATGGTTATGAGTATACAGATGTCTTCAACTAAGCATTAGTTTCACACTGCTAACATTCTATGTCTTTTTAGTTTCTTTGACTCTTCATGATGGATTTGCTGTTTATTGTCCCTGTGTGAAAGAGGTGTTCAGCTGTAAAATAACCAAACTGAACTTGCAATGATGCTGGTTATTAACTGTACTTCTGCATTCATTCTTGTTATTATTTTCTTTTGAGGAGTTACACTTGCAGCTCCATGCACAAAATATAGTGCTATTAGTGTGTAATTCATGGTAGCAATAAATGGCTTTCTTCAAGTGTGACAGAAGGCACAATTTAGCCAGTTTAACAAATGGATAGTCTAGTTTTTAACTTGTGGAAAGGGAGGTTTCAGCATTTCTAATCTAGTGGGGTTTTCTTTTAAGTTTTCCTGTTCTCATCTTAAATTTCCTTTTCATATAAACAAAGTAAAATGCTGCTTACAAACACATTACTTTAATACTTGGTTTTTTGCTATCACAAGCTGAGCTGAAATTATCATTTAAGCCTATTTCCATGTACTGAGCTTAAATAAGTTTCAATATCTCAGGGGATAACTGCATTTCTGATAAATGCTTTTTTATTTTGCACTTTCAGTGCTAGTGAACTGTCCTTTTTTCATGAGAGGGTGTTGTATATTGGTTTTGATTATTCCAATGTATTCTTTCTTACAGCTTTCCATGAAATTGCCAGTCCGCTGGTTCAGGTTTCTTCTGGCTCGTTGCATCAGCCTTTATCAGGAAGTATTGCAACTGAAAAACTTGTTGACCAAAGCATAACACCCCAAACTTCTGATTCAGGCCTATTTCCACTTTCTCCATTCTCTTGTCGTCTGGAAGGCAACAAAATCTGTGGGAACATTATGAATTCTCATGAAGATTCTGAGGACCTTTCAGAATATGCATCTGGAGGGTATAATGGTTTGAACTGTCAGAATGGAATTGCTATTGTAGACATTGATTCTGATGAGCCAGATAGTGACGGAGAGGAAGAGGATGTTCAAGACAAATTTTCTTCAGCTAGAAAAGTAAATATATTTCAAGGAACAGCAGAAAATATGTTGTCAGAGTTAGAAAAACACAGTCAGTCTTCTACTGACTTAGGGTCCCAGTTGTCCACTTTCAGCCACAGTGTTGCTAGGGAATGTTGTGAAGAAGCCTGTGCCTCACCTGTGCCTTCAGTGAGGCATTTTAGATGGGGTTCAGGCAGGGCACGTCCAAAAAAGAAGACAATAGAATCTTCTGCTGAAGATCCAGCTATACTGGAAAGTAATCTGAGTGGTGCCAGTTGTGAAACACAGCAGATGAAAACAGCTGATGTTGGAATTGGAGCCTCTGTAGCAATTGCTAATGAATTGAGTGTCAATGATAGGAGTGGGAAAGGAAGTTCACCTGAGCTAGTAGTGAGACCTAAAATAAAAAAACAAAAAACTGCAAACCATCTGGAAAGAGATACGCTTCTTCCTAATAGTGAAGAGGAAAATGGTTCTCGGAGGAGTAGTGAAATTGCTCAAGTCCAGCAGGGTACTGAAGGCCCTGCTGAGTGTGTCTTAGAAAATAGCAAAGAAATGAGCTCTAATATGGTCGTAGCTTCAAGAGGGCACAAAGCTCTTCAAAAGAACACAGAAATAGACCTAAAGAAAAATCCGTCATCCCAAGAACATAAAGGTGTGCTAGGTAATACCATTTCTTGTGATGAATTTAAACATGGCAGTGAATGTGGCAGCAGACGTTTGTCAATGTCCCACAAAGATGAAGACAGGTAACGTTTCAATTTTGTATCTGCATTACTATTGAATCTTTTGGGTAAATCCTGTAATTTGTTAGCAAACGAGACATAATCTCTGTCAATTTCAGAATATGATCAAATAACAAAATGCCAACTTAACTTTCGTTTCTTCTTCAGCCTTCCTCAAGTCCACCTAAAGCAATGGTAAAGTATATGCTTCTGGTAATGTAAAAAAACTTTCCTTTTTTTTTTTTTTAGGGTCAAAAGGCCTTACTGCTAAGAGTTCTTCCTTGACGTATCTGAAGAATAACTTAATAGGACTATTTATAGTCCCTTTTTTAATGGAAGTTAAGACTATTGGGTGCTTTCAAAGTAACTATTTAATGCATGCAGTTTCTGATGTACTAATGGCTCCAACCGGGGCACCAGGAGCAGTGTTAAGGCTCTGCCTGTTATATGCTCTATACCCAAAAGACAAGACTAATTTGGGTAAACTATTTGAGAGACTGTCTTCTTTGCTTTCATATTGTTGATCCTGTCCCCACTGCATTTTTTACAAGATGTGTCTTCTGAATGTTGATGTGGTGGTTTGTGTGCTTGCCCTAAGGCTTCATAGGCTTGCTATCACAGAACCAGAGATTGGCTTTATTGTGAAGAAACCTTAAAGATCATCTAGTTCCAACCCCCCTGCATGGTCAGGAACACCTTCTGCTAGACCAGGTTGCTCAAAGCCCCATCCAGCCTGGCCTTGAACACTTACAGGGATAGGGCATGGGGTAAGTTCTCTGGGCAACCTGTTTGAGTGTCTAACCAACCTCAATGAAGAATTTCATTCTAATGTGTAATCTAAATCTATTATCTTCCATTTTAAAGCCATTACCCCTTGTCCTGTTCCTCCATGCCCTTAAAAAAAGGCCATCTTTCCAGTAGACCACTTAAGGTATTCTGGAAAGCTGCTATAAAGTCTTCCTGAAGACTCCCCTTCTCCAGGCTGTGCAACCCAAATTCTCTCAGCTTGTCTTTGTAGGAGGGCCCTATGATCAGCCTCCTGACAATCACCATGGCCCTCCTCTGAACCAGAAGGTCCATGTCATTGTTTTGTTGGGATATTAAGAATTTCCAGATCTAAAGAGAGAGTTTCCACTGCTTTTGCGGAAAGAACAACATGAAAATTAATCTGCATAAGCTCTTGTCCTTAAAATATTGCAGCATTCCAATTGCGAGAGGACAAAATCCTTAAAGCACTGTAAAATCTTTTCAGCTTCTGAAATACTACTACTGAAGATGAAATCCGATGGAGAAAATGAGCTGTATTGTACAGCTATAGTGTTGGTTTCCATGATGCTGAGTGGATAGTTACAGCATGACAAAAAGAAATGCAGGTTGCCTATCTGAAAGTGACTGTCATAATGACAATAACTGAACCACTGAAGAAGCATTTGTGTTTAAAACCCTCAAAAGACTAATGTAGTGCTTATGTACAAAGTACTTATGGAGTACATTATCAATGATTACTCTATACAAAGCAGTAATATGTTTATCCACTCTCAAAAGGTAATGTCCCATCTTTAATCCATATTATATGCTTAAATGTACATCTGTAGCTGCCTAGAAAGCAGAACTGACGTGTGTCAAACTACATCCCGCAGCTCAACTTTCACTTCTTTCCAATCCAGGAGGAAATCCACCTCATTGATGCATTCTGGACCTTTGTCTCACATTTTTGCTTCAAGGAAGTGCCCAGTAATTTCAGTGGTAGCAGGTAGAAGCTGTGCGAGAAGGAGATTATCTTGTGTTTTTGTTAGACCCACATGCTCTCAGAATAGTAATGGTAGTCCCTGGAGAGCAGGGTTAGTGAGATGAGGATCATATCCTCTTGTTCACTCCATTAATTTAGTTTTGTTTTGTATGGCATGCAAAGGCCAGTTCAACCAGGAGAGAGGTATGAAGTTAATGTGTTATGCTTTTGGTAAGTGGTAAGTTTAGAACTCCCTGACCATTAAGTGAGAGTCTGCTTCCCTGTAGAATTAGGCCCAGGTAAATCCTAAGTTTTGAAATAAACACATTCAATGTTCTGCTATTATCCTCATTTCTGGTTTGAATTAGTGTTTGTGTACAAATTTTAAAGAGAACAAACTTGACTTAAAAGATAGGAATGCTATTACATACCATGTGGAAGTAAATTCCTGGATTGTAACATAGAGAACTAAAACAAAAGACAAATATTTGGATTCTAAAACATCAATATTCAGCTTTAGTTGGTATGAAATGCATTAGACTGCATATCAGAATTTCTTGTTGGATATGATTTCTGTTTTAAAGTAGTCCTTTTAAATGGCCTAGTATTAATGGGCCATTAATTCTCATTTCCTTAATTTCCCCTTGTCCTCAAAATTGTGATAGAGAAATATATTCCTGCTTCAAAGTAAAATATTTCCCTATAACCTGTCTTGAGGTTTTTGTTTTGGGTTTTTTGTATAACCTGAACTGTATAACTTCCAGTTTTTTGGAAGTACTTGCAATTCATTAAGGAACAAGTCTTACTGGCATGTGCTTGTAATACTACATAGAAAGAGGGTTTCTTTAAAGTGCCTTTGCAGGTGGGGAGATAGCACTGATACACATCGCCATACTGGGTTTAGCAGGTTGAAATACTGCTAAATACCTGAATACTGTTGTGGAATGCTGTGTAGGATGTGCTTCCATAAGCATGTTTGCTTTTTGTATGTTTGTTCATTTTCTGTAACATTTTGAAGTGACATAGCTAGTTGACTATACCGTGAGTTTTGGTATGTCAGCTGTTGTTGTTAGGAGTGAGTGACTCTTCTTAGTGGTGTTACCAAAGGTAAGTTTGTCCTTTTTGAGCTTCTGCTAATATCACTTTTGTTTAAGGTCCCCACATTTGTTTGATCCCCTTCTCTACATGATGGCTGAGCAAATTCTCTTTGAAAAACTCCCTGCCTTTAACTCCTTTGGCTAGTGAATTATATAATTTGCAGTGTCATTCATTGTATCTTTCTATGAGTAAAAAGATTTTGCGTATGGCTTAGAGGTTTTGAACTCATAACTGGAAGGTTTGCTTGGCTGAGATGTAAGGCACATGTTGCTTATTTGTAACCAAGCATTGCTGGTGCTGTGTTCTGTGTGTTGGAAGGAAGATGTGTGTAGTGGGTCTGGGCTTATATACCTTAGTTATGTACCCAGCAAATGCTGAGGGGAAGAACAAAGCCTCTTTGCAAAGTGAGATGGGCAGAATTGTTTCTTAGAAAACAAGTTTTTAATGTGTTCCTTGAGTGCATATTACAAACAGCAAATATTTAATTTATGCCAGAAAAAAGTCTGTATTGAGAGCAATGTTGAGGGAAAGGCAGGAAAATCACAGTACATGTGTTTTCTTTCCCCTAAAGCAATGTTTGAATTCACACCCTGTTACCTTGTCTAAATTGCAGCTCAGAAAGCAGTGATGGAGAATGCTCTGCAGCTGTGCCTAGCTATTTTACTGCTATAGAAAACCAGCAGTCCTCAAGTGAAGAGAGTGAGAAGACTATTCCAAGCAGAGAGGAACATGAGCCAGTAGAACAGAGCAGCAGCAGCAGCAGCAGCAGCAGTGTTGAGAATACAAACTTGGCTATTTGTGAAGTGTAAGTTTTTATTTTATTAGCTAACTTCTTTTAAGTTCTGAATTAGCAGTAACATAGTATCTACAGGACACCAAGCAGAAGTGAGTTCTGGAAGTAGCTACTTTACTAGCAATAACTGCCTATGTCAAAATAATCTGAGTAAAATGTTTGTCAAATTGGGGAAAATGACTTGTCATGCTAACAGTTCTGTGCTGTGGAAGATACAGAAGTAATGAGGGCATAGACATAGAGTATCAATAAGTATAATAACCTGGATATAGCAACTTTAAAAAGCCAAATGAGGAAAGTTTTTTGTTGTTTTTTTTTTGTAGTAGATTTTAAAGTTAACTGTGATGCCATGTATGTTACATATCTTCTGATAATGCCTAGTACATCTTGCAAAGCATTAATATCTTTGCTTTATTACTTCAAATATTTTACTTCTTTTTGTTTCTGCTGCCCTAGCAGTGACTAAAGTAAGCTTGAACTACTTGCTCACTGAGAACTTATTTTTCCAGTCATTCTGTACTTGATAAAATACCTACCTCTGCAAGGCAAACTTTATTGCTGTCAATAGCCAAGCAAAGGTTTTTCCTAAGTGTCTAATCTTCTTCTTTTATCCTTAGCTTAGGTCTTTTTAAAACCCCAAGCCATGCCTACATGCTCTTTCACCTTCTTCCCTTCTTAGGTAGACAGTGACTGTTACCAAGCAGTCCAAAACTCTGTTACTGAATACTTAAAGTACTGTTAAGTCCTGAGGTTTGGAGCATAACCATGGTATTATGAAAGCTCATCTGTTTCAGAATAACAACAGTGGAGCTGTGTACCCTTTAGCTTCCTTTAATGTCAACAACCTGCAGATGGTACCCATTTCTAACTTGATTCCTGTTTATTTGTTCTCTAATAAGGAAAGTGTGACTTGTTTTCTCTAGAAAATTCAGGAATTAGAGGAGATTTTGTCCTTACACAAGTAACTTCTCTTGCAAGTAGTGTCTCTTTGCATTCATACCATGTTTTACCATAAAGGCTGTTCATGGGTGTCAAGACATTATTTTTAGTGCTTCAAGAAAATATTCAGTAGCAAATTTACTAGCCCTGGCAGGAATATTGCAGGGAAAATACAAAGCAAGCTACTTAGTGTACTACTGATCTTGAGCATGAGAAAAATAATTTTGCCATGGAATTGTGTGTTACTAGATTGTCTCAACTGGTACCACTGGGCATATATTGGTTTTTTTACAGCAAACACTTAACTCTTAACCTGGGACTCTCCAGGCTGGGAAACATTCAGCTGCAGCCTTTGTAATATGTGCAGCTTTTGTTGTTTGCATGTGGTTGTAAATTCTTAGATGTTTAATTTTAGCTTTCTGTTTGCATATTCAAAGGGAACAGACATTACGGGAGGAAGGAGAGATTTCTTCATCATGGAAACAGGAAGAAGAAGAAAGTAGCAGTGATGAAGAAGATGATACAGCTAGTGATTCTGTGCAACCTGGGCTGAACCTGTTGGATGGAAATAACAACCTGGAGGATGACTCCAGTGCAAGTGAAGACCTTGATGTGGAGTGGAGGTATGCCTCCATAGTTTTATGCATAAACTTTAGAGGTTTTGTAGTTACTGTTTTACTTATGTAAGGTGTCAAAATGCTTATGGCAAAATACTCTTGCTTCAAAGACTGACAATCTTAATTTTAAAGCTTAAGGTACTTTAAATGCTGTTACTCCCAGTGAGAGAGAGGATGTGAGTTTTCTAAATCAGGCTGGTATCTGAGAAGATTCTGGTATCCTAAATATTCAATGGATGGGTGTACTTCTCAATTAATTTTCAGGATGGTAAGTTTAGTGGAAGTATGAAAGTAATGCAGTACTGGTGTAGTAGTGCATTCAAGTCAGTGCACTTTTATAATTGATGTTTTTCATTTCTGCAGCTGGTGTTAGTTAGATGTCTCTCTGAAATGCCATGTGCTTACCTAATATTGCCATGATCTTGAATGCTTCACTCAATTTTCTGTCAGTAGATTGCTGAAGAATATAATATATTTGTTACAATTTCTGCCAATGCTAGGAAGAATGTGAGCAAAGCCCCTTCCACAGCCTAATTCTAGAACAGTACAGTGCATTTGTTAAGCACACAGAGGGTGGATGGTGGAAACTAGAAGTAAGGTACGTGTTCTTACAGTGCCAGGCAGCAAGCTAGCAAAGGAATTTTGGGATATGGACAAAACCTCATTTTTAAGTGTTGGAGTTTTGTGTTGAAAACAAAACTTTAAGCAGTGACCAAGCTGTGGTGAGACAGTGTAATCAAAATCTGAATACTAGTTGTAAAGTGGCTTAGTAGCATACCTGTGAAATCTATTAGCTCTACCGTATGGAGCAGTCAACAGTAAAAGCTCCCATCAAGTTCTCTTGCCTGTCATCTTTTTAAGAATGACTTAAAAATGTTGCACAGCAGAGTAAAAGAGTGAGGATGATGTGAGAGAAGCAATACTGCAGACACCAAGGGTCAGACAAGAAGGGGGAGGATGTCCTCCAGGTGCTGGAGGAAAAACTCCCCTGCAGCCTCTGTGGAAGACCACAGTTGAGCAGGTAGGTATTTGCTAAAGAAACTGCCTGTGGACAGCCTGCACTTTACCAGTTAGTGAAGTACTGCAGATGTTGAAGAGACCCACACAGTAGCAGATTTATCCTGAAGGACTGCAGCCTGTATAATGGACCCAATACTGGAGACAGGGAACAGGCTGGAGTGGCAAAGAAAAACCTGCAGCAAACTGACCACAGTCCCATTCACCATCCCTCTGTCTGGTTGGGGTAGGGGAGGTATAGAGGAGTCAGGAATGAAGGAGAAAAGTTGAGCCTGTTAGGAGAGGGAGAGGTGTGGTCTAAGGGCAAGATGTTACAGCTTTTGCCTTTTTTTCTCAACCATCTAAATAAATTTGTAGAACTGCCCAGACTGGAAGAAACTTCAAAAGATCATCTGGTTCAACCTTTCAGCTGTAAGCTGAAACTGTTTTTTCTGTGATGGTGATTGGCAAGTGATGTCCCTGTCTTTATCTCAATCACAAGCTTTTGGTCTTTCTTCTGCCTCGGTCCCCTTGAGGTGATGGAGTGAAAGAGCAGCTGGGTGGGTATCTGACAGCCAGCCAGGGTCAAACCAACACAACCACCTCATGAGAGCATACACACACAGTTGTTACCAGGTGATGTGAAGTAATTTGATGTACCCACCCCTCATGTTATTACTATTAATTTTGAAATTAATACCACATTTCCTAACACTTGTTTTTCAGCGTACTTGATGAGTTTGGTGATGGCCTGGGACTTCCTCCAGCCCTTCCTTTTGTGGATCCTCGTTTCTTAGCATTTATGGCAGTAGCAGATGAACAAGCTGTGGAGGTATTAAAGTAGTCTTGCTGGTATTATATCATTGATGTTGTGACCTAGTTTTTATTATTGAATATTTGTAACATAATCTTAAAGGTGAGAGGACTACTTCCCTGCTTTAGCTTGAACTTTCAGGTCTACCAGATTGAAAAATAATTCTCTAAGTTCCTGAGTTATGTATTTCAAGAACTCATTCATCAGTGCTCTTCCTGTTTTCTCCTAAAGGAAAAAAATACTGATAGTACAAATTATGGTATTTAAATTGTTCTAAAGAATTGTGACAAATCCTACCTAACAAAGGATAATTCATACCTGGATCGGTGCTTATGAATTGTCTTTTATTAGTATGTCTTTTATGAATTGCTTTTATTGGATATCTCAATTTTAGTCCTCAATAGAAGCCTTCTCTATGCTTTTCTATATTGACTCCATGTGTCTTTATATTAAAAAAGAAAAAACTAAATACTCACCTTTACCTTATTCTAATTCCATTTCACCTAGTTTTAGATAAACCAGAACATGTCTTACTGAGAACAAGTGTGTATATGATCTTTTCTATAGGTCACTGTTAAAGTGAATATGGAGCTATCTGAAATTCACTTTGATGCAATGCAACAGTCTTGCACTACCAGAAATCTCTGTTGCAGGCTGTTTGTCAAAATAAGAGTTAAATGATGTATGGACAGATAATACAATGTTACAATAATGAAATTAAATGTTTTCTGTGTGCCATAGTTGAGGGACATCAAGGATCAGTTTGACTGCTAGTTCTTCAAATAAGATGTGACAATCTGTCCTGTTAACAAGATGCTTGTAGACACAATAGCAAGGATGCTTTAAAATGCTTTTTAAAGCTAACAGTGGAATGATCATGGGATTTTTTTCATAAGTATGTGAAAAATCAATGATTTGTGAATAAATTTCATTGGGGTTTTCCAAGGGGGTGGAAGGGCTGATCCCTGAAGTCATTCAGTTTCTAGACATTGTGCATCCCCAAGGTATAAAGAAGGTCAATATTATTCATGATCAAGTACCATATGATCTTCTCCTGCTGTCTAGGCTCTTGTTAGCTTTAGTTATCTGGAGATGCTTCAGAACTGCTTATTGGTGTAGGAGGTCTGATAGCCTTACTTAAAAAAACAGTATTTTGAAGTTTATATAGAAAGAACTCCGTGTTGCTTCCATAGCTGCCAGTTTTCACTGTATCAGAAAGGAGAGAACTATAGAACCAGTTGACTTCCTCCTTTGCACCAAAGGAGGACCTCTGTAGGGAGGAGAAGCTAATCTTATTTTCTTTTTTATAATCAACATTAGCACTTTAAGAGGAGACAGGTTATTGTGGCTGCGTTTTTCTTTCTCATTACTACTTAACAGTACTCTTTCTGAAGAAATGTGTTCATTCCTGTCAGGCTGAACTGTAAAAGCAGTCCTTGATGGTTAACTGAGAAGCTGATGTAATTAGACTAGTGACAGTAGGAACAGTGTCATTGAAGACACTTGGCAGGTGGCTACAAAGATAGTTAACTCTTTGGTACCTGCGGTGCAGGACACTGGATGTTGGACAAGTGGGTCAAGTCTTGGACAAGACAAGTCTCTTCAATAGTATTTGAGCCTGCAGCTACTGCTTAGGTGCATGGAACTGCACTTGAGGGTGTTACTAGTTTGTTCAGGATATGAACTCAGTGCTTCTGTGTTCTTCACTCTTCAGTTCAGTTTGTTCCACTGTTCAGACAGGTATATCTAGTATGTTCCTTAGTGAATATGAGCAGCCTGACTTCTGTGTTGCAATTTTTTTCCACTAGTGATTCTTTCAGTGGCTTATAGAGTTGAATGCATGATACAAACATCAGATCTATCTTCTGTAGCACTGGAGTTTAATGCTTAACCTTACAGAATGTTTAAAAGTTTCAAACAAGATAACTTACGAGCAGCACTGTACCTGTCTTAAGTCATTTTACAGATCAGAAAATCTGTGTGGATCTGGTTTTTTGCTGGAAGTTTACATGGTAATGTAGCCAAGGTACTTAGTATTTCTGTTTGTACTTGAGGTATTCAATAGATAATGCTAGGAAACTCCTTAGAGGCTTTTATTTTCAGAAAGTGAAATGCAGTCAGTCTTGTATTACCAAGCTTTATTTTATACTTGCTGTCTTTCCTGAAACTTTATACAATGAATGTATGTTCAATAGACAAGTTATTGCTCTTTCAGAAGTCTTGAAGAACAAGCTGTTACTGTTTTGACTTTCAGTTTGGTCTTACTCATTACAGAAAAAAAAAAAGTTACAGTGATTAGTCTGACAGATTTAACTTCCAGTCAAGAAAATAGTAGTGTTAGAATTGGATTTCTTTTCTTGCTTGTTTGTTTTTATATGGAGTGCTTTATTTCTCAGGAAGTCTCTCCTCCCCCTTTTCAGACTATTCTGACACATTTGGAGTTTCTTGGGTTGGGTGTTGAACAGGTTCATCCACCAGCTCCTAAAGAAAGCATAGACTCTCTGCCACGGATTATTGTCACAGATGACCATGATGGTATGGAAAAATAAAGAATTCCAAAATATTTCTAAAACAAAAGGTTTTCAGTAATGTCATCAATGCACTATTTAAACATTCTGTGTAGCTTACAGTACTTGCTGTGCAGCTGGGAGGGGTGCTCTTAAGGACTTGTGAATCTCAAATCAGACTGAATATAACTTCCATAGGTTTGGAAAGCAACCCGTTAATAGATTTAAGTGTGATTGTATTTTGTAATCAGTGATACCAGCATAAGATGTATTTTAATTTCAACCCATGCTAGATGCAAAACAAGATAATAACAATGCTTTTTCTTTATCATAGGTATAGGTAAAGATCAGTGTTGCACTATCTGTTACAGCGAATATGTGAAGGACGAAATCATAACGCAGCTACCCTGTCATCATTTGTTTCACAGACCTTGTGTAATTCACTGGTTGCAGCAAGTAAGTACTATGGAATTGGTGAGGGTTCTGTGGGTTTTCTTGAGTATTCCCATTCTTTGGGGAAGAACACTAACCTTTTGAAATCAGGGGATGAAATACCAAAAAATAACTTGCTATTCACTTTGTTTTATGGAACCAAATTCTAGTGCAAGTGAGGAAAGTGTATCTTTACTTACCTTAAGGGCAATTTCTTAAATACAGAGGAAGTTTTTTGAGGAAAAATGTGGTTTGCTCGTTAGCAAGAATGACAGATGGAGGAGAGACTTGTTTTGGTGTGGGAGGAGCTTTCTACTGTACTCATGCCTTGAAGTAAACATGGCTTCTTTTTTCTGAGAAAGCATAGGATCTGACCTGTCTTGCCAGAATGTCAGGCCCATTTATGGTGACAGCTAGGGTTGGTGGGAGGAATGTTAGTATGCTTATAGATTAATTTTAGAAATTTAGCCTTTGGTAAATGTACATTACATTAGAATTCATAATCTGTCATTGGTTTCCTCACAAATGTTTTAAAAAGGCTTCCATCACGTTGAGTTGTGCTGGGCTTACCTGGCGAGGTTTGGAACTGTGGGATTGGCTTCTGCAAGAAGCTATTGGAAGCTTCCCCCCTGTTCAATGGAGCCAGCCAGCTCCAAGACCAAGCTGCTGGCTAAGGCTGAGCCCAGCACCAGTGGTGGTAATGCCTCTTGGATAACATTGAAGTAGCAGAAAAACTGTTGGGAATAAGAACTGGTGAGAGGAGTAGGAATATGTAAGAGAAGTAACTCTGCAGACAGTTGAGGTCAGTGAAGAAGGAGGGAGAGAGGATGCTCCAGAAACCAGAGCAAACATTCCTGTTCAGCCTGTGGTGAAAGACCATGGTGAGGCAGGCTGTCTTCCTGCAGCCCGTGTTGGAGGAGTCCACACCAAAGCAGGTACATGTGCCCAAAGGAGGCTGTGATCCCATGGAGAGCCTGCACTGGAGCAGGCTCCTGGCTGGCCTTGTGGCCCTCTCACGAGGGAGGAGCCCATGTTGGAACAGGTTTGCTGGCAGGACTTGTGACCCTCTGAGGGACCCACTGGAGAAGTCTGTTCCTGCAGGACTCCTCCGTGTGGAAGGGACCCACTCTGGAGCAGTTTGGGCAACTGCAGCCTGTGGGAAGGATTCTTTGTAAAAGTTCATGGAGACACATCTGTCTCCTGTGGGAGAGACCCCATGCTAGAGCTGGGGAAGAGTGTGAAGAGCCCTTCCCCTGAGAAAGCAGGAGAGGCAGAGACAACTGGCCACAAGCCCCATTTCCCTGTATCACTGACAGAAGGGGGCAGAGATGTTCAGAGTAAAGTTAAGCCCAGGAGGAAGCGAGGGCAATGACAGTGGCTTTGGTGGGCACTTAGTGCCCAGTCAAGGTGAACCCACCACATGAGGCTAGGCTACACCTAAATTTATGAATTGAAACTTTTTTTCTTTGCTCATGCACTCTGCTTTGTGCTCAGTATGAGCACAGAATTGCTACTTCTCAGTAAGCCTACAGAGTAATATATAATTTCTTCACGAGGTACAAGGCGAAGGTTGATCATCCTAGTCTGAATGGGAGAGAACCACTAGCATGGGTTGTTTTGGGATTTATAATTGTATTTGTTTTACCTTGATAATTTGGATTACTAGGTTCATATTACATGTCTTGCTCTTGCTGAGAACTAGGACAAAATACTGCCTCTCAGATTTGAACTGTACCTAGTTTATAATTACAGTGGAAAATTTGAGGAAGGCTTAAAATACTGAAGACCTTGCAGTTGCAGAGACACTGATGTCTGTCTGCTATGTAACTGGTGTAAAAGCAAAACAAATCTTTTGCCTGAGATTGTTAGCTGTCTCTTAGCTACAGGTGGTCAGTCCAGTCAAATTTGACTTTGTGACAGTGCTGTCGTGAAGATGTTAAATGGTTTGTAAATAATAACCTTTAGCTGTTTGATAGAATTAAAGGTAAACTGTAATAATGACCTGGTTTTCTTTCTTTTTTTTTGTAGTCGGGAACATGCCCAGTGTGTCGTCATGTGCTTTAACCTGTGCTTGCTGAAGCAGCTACTGCCACTGTTTCCTTTCTGTCTGATTGTTATACTGCATATTCTGTTTAAGTTTTTGACACCAAAATAAAGTAAATGTTGCCCATTTAATTAAAATGTGAAAACAGTTATGATTATTATATGTAATTTACTACCAAGATTATATATTTGGAAAGAGGGTTCAAGATTTTCTAAACTCTTTATATTTACTCAGAAGAATGTGCAGCCTTTTCTCTTAGTGGAATATTTCTGGTTACCAAATGTCTAAAGCTTATATTGTCACAAATGTTTCCATGGTGTGGCACTTTTTCCAAGATTTTGCATCTGCAGTGCAGTTGTAGCTTCTTGAAGTTGTTTCTGAGGTAAAACAGGTTATAACTCAGCTAATCAGTTTTGTCAGCTAGTGCCACTGAATTCCTTCAATTGATTTAATATTTGAATCAAATGTAAATCTGTGATGCCACCAGTGTTGCCGTTTGATTTAACTGGAAACAAATTGTGCAGTAGAATAATTTCTTACCAGTTTACTCCACAATAAACTTTTTGTCAGAAGTGCTGTTAACTTGCTGTCTCTGTTTTTGCTCTGCTTTTTGTTGGTTTTGTGGGGGTTTTGTTGTTGGGTTTTTTGGTTGTGTTGTTGTTTTTTTGTTTTGTTTTTTTTTGTAAATGCTGTTGCTGTTTATAAGCCTGTTTTGAAGTATATAAACTATAGAACTTTGGCATTTGAAGTTCTAAGAAGTGGCATCTATAAGACCTGGGAAGCTCATTCCTTCAATCTGTGTTTAAATTCTATTCTATTAATTAGAAATCCTTCATGCATGTGTGCCCTGATATATTTATATATCTCAGACCTGGTGATGCTTTCTAATGTACATAGGATTAAAATATTCTCAGCTCCTGGAGTCTTAAGTCTGAAAAAGGTAGCAGAAACTTCACACACTTAATGGAAAAATAATTTGAGAATTTGTCTGTTATGCTACACCTAATACTTTAAAGGAGGGAAGACTGATCTCTAAATGTATTTCTCTAAATAATATTCTAAGGTATGCAAAAAGAATGTGGAGTTTATCATTACAGGATGGAAATCCAATATCTGGATGTGTAAGTTTGTACTAATGGCTGCATAAGAACTTTTCTGTTGCCATTGGGTAGACACGCAGTTCTCAATATGTTGTTGTGTGGGAATAATACATGAAAAGTCAAACCCCCTCAAAACAGTTGCAGATTTTTCCAGTAACTTTGAAATTAAGTTGATTAATGTCTTTGGTTAAATTTTAGCCTTACCTCAGGAGAGTTAGGATTATGGCTGCCATCGTAGTATCTTATTTCTCTACAAATAACAATTTAGCAGTAGAAGGTGGTAATCTTCTACTACTAATTTCATGTGTGAAGGACATACGGAGTTTTGTGATGTACTTTGCATTGTAACTGCAGAACAAAGTTGTTGGCAGTTGCCTTGTTGGCTGGCGAGATTTTTCAGCTATGTAGTTCTAAAACTTAAAGTACAAAGAAGCCAAAGCAATGGGATACTGGTGAAAGGTGGCACATGAAAAGGCACAATAAGCCTTGCTGGCTTGTTTTCCTGTATTAAATCTTTATATTTGCTGAAGTAGGCATCAGTAGGATTTGGGGAAATATGACAAGGAACATCTTTGTAGGCATACTCATGAGCAGAATTCATACTGATCCAAGGAGGTATTATCTGCTACATCTCTATTGCAAGCTAGTGCTGTGGAGAGTGGTTGAGAGATCTTCCTATCTTGTCCTATATACCTGAAGAAACCCTGTTGTTTTTGGTTTTTTTTTCACACCCCTAACCAATTTCAGCTCCGTCTGTGCCTTGGCTTTCCTGATCCCCTTCCTGCACTCAGAGGCCCTATCCCTATAATCTCTCCAACATTTATATTCCTGCCTCTAATGCATATGCATTTTGGTTTTATGTTTTAGTTTGGCTAAGACATCTTGAATTAGCCAAGCTGGCCTGCTGCTTCCCCTACCTGCCTTATTGAACATTGGGACTGAAAGCCCTTGCAGCTTAAGAAAAGTGTCTTTAAATATCTCCCAGCTCTCATTCCTTTGCCACAATGACAACTAAAACAATTGAAAATAACTTTCCTTTTTAATGGCTTAGTTGCTCTTTTATCAACCCTTAGCTGACCCTGAACTTGTATGGGATCTGCTGCTACAGGTAGATCCCTACAACTCCATAAGCCCTGATGGGACTCATCCCAGAATCCTCAAAGAACTGGCTGATGGCATCACTTCACCTCTCTCCATTATTTTGGGGAGATCCTGGCAATCTGGAGAGATCCCTGTTGACTGGAAGCTGGGTAATGCTCCAATATTCAAGAAAGGCAAGAAGGAGGACCCTGGAAACTACAGGCCAGTCAGCCTAACTTCAGTGCCTAGTAAAATTATGTAAACAATTATTCTGGGAGATATTGAAAAAGCACCTTGAGGATAATGCAGTCATTGGTCGCAGCCAGCACAGCTTCATGAAGGAAAAGTCAAACTTGTCAAACTTCATTTCCTTTATTGACAAGGTAACCCACCTAGCTGATCAAGGGGAGCTGGTGGATATATTATTTCTGGACTTGAGGAAAGCTTGGGATACTGTCTTTCATAGTATCCTCCTGGACAAAATGTGCAGTGTGCAGCTGGACAACGGCACTATATGATGGGTGAGCAACTGGCTGACAGGTCAAACACAAAGAGTGACAGTGGATGGGGTAACATCAGGCTGGTTACTGGTCACTAGTGGGGTCCCACAGGGCTCCACCCTTGGTGCAGTCCTCTTCAATATCTTCATTGATCACTTGGGCGCAGAACTTGAGGGAATTCTAAGTAAGTGTATGGACTACACAAAACTGGAAGGATCTGTCAATTCCCTTAAGGACAGGCAGGCCCTGCAGAGAGACCTCAACAGGTTAGAGAGATGGACAACCAGCAACCACATGAAGTTTAACAAAGGCAAGTTGCAAATTCTGCACCTGGGATGAGGTGGCGGTACATACAGACAGGGGAATGAGTGGCTGGTGAGCAGGGTGGCAGAGAGGGACCTGAGGATTCTGGCTGATGGCAAACTGAATATAAACCAGCATTGTGCCCTGGCAGCCAGGAGGGACAACTATGTCCTGGGGTGCATCAAGCACAGCATTGCCAGCTGGTCAAGGGAGGTGACTGTCCCATTCTGCTCGTACTGATACAGCCTCACCTTGAGTACTGAGTGCAGTTTTGGCTCCACAGTATGGAAAACACATCAAGCTGTTGGAGAATGTCTGAAGGAGAGCCATGAGGATGGTGAAGGGTCTGGAAGGGATGACTAATGAGGAGCAGCTGAGGTCACTTGGATTATTTAGTTTGGAGAAAAGGAGGCTGGGGGGGTGACATTGCAGTCTACGGCTTCCTAATGTGGGGAAGAGGTTGGTCTGGTACCAATTTCTTCATTCCTGTGACCACAGACGGGACTTGTGGAAATGGTAAGAAGCTGAACCAGGGGAGGTTTAGATTAGATATCAGGAGAAGGTTTTTCACCCAAAGGATGGCTGAGTAGTGGAACAGGCTGCTCAGGGAAGTGGTCACAGCACCAAGCCTGCCTGAGTCAAGAAGTGTTTGGATGACTCTCTCAGGCACATGGTGTGATTCTTGGGGTGCCCTATATAGGGGCAGGAGCAGGACTTGATGGTCCTGATGAGTCAGTATATTCTGTGATTCTGTACACCAGAACCCTCAGGTCCCTTTACTTTATGCTGCTCTCTAATGAGTCAGTCCTCACCTTATACTGGTACATGGTGTTGTTCTTTCTCAGATGCAAAGCTCTACACTTGCCCTTGTTGTATTTGCTTAAATTTAATAGAATTATCAAGGTTGGAAAAGACCTCTAAGATCATCAAGTCTGATCATCCACCCTCCAGCCCCTAACCACTAAACCATCTACTGTAACACCTTCTGTCTTTTGAACACCTCCAGGGATGGTGCCTCCACCACCTCCCTGGGCAGCCTGTCCAATGTTTAAACACTCTTACTGTGAAGAAATTTTTTCTAATATCCAACCTGGACCTCCCCTGGTGGAGCTTGATCCCAGTTCCACTGTCCTATCACTGGCCACTAGGGAGAAGAGGCCAACTTCTGTCTCACTACAATCTCCTTTCAGGCAGTTGTAGAGAGCAATGAGGTCTCCCCTCTGCCTCCTCCTGCCGAGGCAGGTTCTCTCAGTCCCAGTTCCCTCAGGCTGTCCTCATAAGGTCTGTTCTCCAGACCCCTAATCAGCCTATTTGCCCTTCTCTGCACCCTCTCCAGCACCTCAATGTCCTTCTTATACTGCAGTGCCCAAAACTGCACACAGTACTCAAGGTGCAGCCTCACTAAAGCCAAGTATAGGGGAGGATCAGATCCCCTCCTGCTGGTCACACTGTTCCTGATGCAGGCCAGGATGGAGTTGTCCATCTTGGCCACCTGGGCACACTGCTGGCTCATGTTCAGCTGTCTGTCAGTCAACACACTGGGCAGCTCTCCAGTCACTCCTCCTCAAGCTGTAGCACTACTGGGGGTTGTTGTGGCCAAAGTGCAGGACCTAACATTTGGCCTTATTTAAACTCATGCACTTGGCCTTGAGCCTGTTCTCCTTCTGGAGAACCTCCCTACCCTCTAGCATATCAAAACTCTAACCCAACTTTGTGTTGTCTGCAAATATACTGAGGGTGCATTCTATCCCCTCATCCAAATCATCAATAAAGATGTTAAACAGGCTAAAGTCAGAGGCACACAACGTCCACAGCTCTTCCCTCATCCAATAAGCGGGTCGCCCTGCCACAGAAGGAGACCAGGTGAGTCAAAGAGGACCTGCCCTTCATGAACCCATGCTGACTGGGTCTCATCACCTGGTTCTTGTGCATGTGCTGCATAACAGCACTCAGGATGATCTGCTCCATCAGCTTCCCTGGTACTGACGTCAGACTGACAGGCCAGTAACTTTCCGGTTTATCCTTCAGTCCCTTCTTACATATGGGGATTATTTTGGCAGTTTTCCAGTCTTCTTTTCCAATCTCTCCAGTGAGCCAGGATTGCTGATAAACAATGGAAAGTGGCTTGGTGAGCACCCCTACCAGCACTTCTAGCACTCTTGGGTGCATCCCATCTGGCCCCATAGATTTGTGCACATCCCTGCTGTGCAGCAGGTTACTGACCATCTCCTCCTGGATTATGGGGGGATTGCTCTGCTCCTTGTCCCTTTCCCCTAGCCCAGGGAGTTGGTTTCCCTCCGTACAAATGGTCCTGCAACTAAAGACTGAGGCAAAGAAGTCATTAAGCACCTCAGCCTTTTCCTCATCTTTTGTCACTATGTTCCCTCATGCATCTATTAGGTGATGGAGAGCTGTTGTTAATATATTTATAAAAGCTTTCCTTATTATCCTTAACCATGAAGGCCAGATTAATTTCTAATTGGGCTTTGGAGTTTCTAATTCCCTCCTTGCATAGCCTCACAGCATTTTTGTGGTCTTCCTTAGTCACCTGCCCTTTCCTCCAAAAGTCACAGAATCTCTTTTTTCTCCTTGAGAGCCAGCCAAAGCTCCCCATTCAGCCAAGCTGGTCTTCTGTGCTGCTGGCTCGCCTTGCAGCTCATGGGGATGGTCTGCTCCTGCCTTCAGGACTTCCTCCTTGAAGAGCTTCCAGCCTTCCTGGCCTCCTATACCCTTCAGGACAGATTTCCAAGGAATTTTGGCCACCAGGCTGCTGAAGAGGCTGAAGTTTGCCCTTCCAAAGTCTAGGGTAGCAGTTTCATTACCCTGGCACTTCTAAGAATAAAGAGCTCTTAACAATGTGAATGTGTGGTTGCTGTACTCACAATGGCCTCCAACCTTTTATCTCCAGCCAGCCTTTCTCTGTTCACAAAGAGAGGTCTAGTAGGTCACCTTGAACCATTGTTAGTTCAATCACCAGCTGCGTTAGGAAGTTATCTTCAACACATTCCGGGAACATTTGGGACTGTTCCCTGTCTGCTGTGTTGTAATTTTAGCAGATGTCAGGGAAGTTGAAGTCCCCCACAAGAACAAGGGCAAATGACTCTGAGATGTCACTCAGGCATTTATAAAGTAGTTCATCCACCTCACTGGCCTGGTTGGGAGGTCTGTGGCAGAATTTCCATCTGTCCAGCTCCCCAGACTGCTGCTGAATGGCAGCACAGCCTTCTGGTGTGTCAGCCACTCCTCCCAGCTTTTTGACAACAGAAAACTTGCTGACAGTGTACTCTGTTCCCTCATCCAAGTCACTGATTTGCATTGAATATACTGGTCCCAGTACCGATCCCTGAGGGACCCCACTATATTCAGTGCTACAACCTGACTCTGTCCCATTGACCACAACTCTCTGACTTCCTTCTTTTTGCCAGTTTACACTCCACCTCACTACCCCATCATCCAGACCTCAGTTTAGCTGTGAGGATGCTGTGGGAGACAGTATCAGATGCTTTACTGAAATCAAGATAAACCACATCCACTGCACTACCATCATCTCTCTGCCTGGTTATGTCCTCATGAAAGGCTATCAAGTTGGTTAAACATGACTTCCCCTTGGTAAAACCATGCTGAGTGCTCTTAATAACCCCCTTGTCCTTAATATGCCTAGAGACAGTGCCGAGGAAGTTGATTCTATCACTTTTCCAGGGTGGAGGTGAGGCTGACTGGCCTGGGGTTACCTGGGTCCTCCTTCTTACCCTTTTTGAAGGTTGGAGTGACATTTGCTTTCCTCTCCTGTTCCCCACAACTTAACAAAGATGATGGAGAGTGGCCAAGCAATGACCTCCGTCAGCTCCCTCAACAGCCCTCCGTGCATCCCATCAGGACTCATGGATTTATGGGTATCCAGATTACTTAACTGATTCCTAACCTAGTGCTGGTGGATGAGGCTCCTTATGCTGTTTTATATAGGAGACAAATGGGCTGATAGTTACTTCTGTGTAGCCTTTGAATGTATGAATCAGTTTTCAAAGGTTAAACCAGTGTTCAGAAGTCCTGCAGTGCACCTGACTGATGCTGCCTTGTCATTGAAGTCCTTTCCAAACTAATAAAAACAAAATTTGATACATGTCAGAACCAAGGAAGGAAAAAGCTTCAATGTGAACTCATGTCAGACACATACAGTATAATAAAATAATAATAAAAAAAATAACTTATGCGAGTTTGAGAGCAAAGTCTGTCAGATTATTTAGGTGGAGAGAGAGAAGGATATGTTGTTCAGAAAATTATATATTTGGTATGGGTGTACTTTCAGCACAACCCAATGTGTATTTCCAGATACATTGCCTTTTGCTTTGAGCTTGCAATATCAATCCTGAAAAGGCTCATTGTGTTTTAGTGAATTTAAAGCTATTGCTATAAGTGATACAATTTAAACAGCATCGTTAGTGTTTCACTTATTCTTTCATAAAATAAATATACACATCTGCAGGAGTCCTCGTGCAAGTTGTCCTTTTAATAGGGTAATCTCTCCATGGAAATGATGTGACTTACTGATCACATCTGAATCGATACTGTGAATTTAGCTCTTGTTGCTATAAATATCCTGTTCTGAAAAATGTTGAAGATGAGCAACAGCTCAGTAATTTGAGGGGTTTTTATCTGCATGTTGTTGGAATCCATGCTCTTTCCCCTGTGTTTTGTGTTGCTAAGTGCTTTAGGATATTCATAATGGAAAACAGGAAAATATGTTGTCATGTGCAGTCCTTTAGTCTGTGTGGTACACACAGACAATTAGGATGAATAAATATTTAGGCAAGAGAAGGAATATCACTACATGGTAAATAAGCCTTTAATATTCATAGGCTAATAAGCAAAATCTATACGTACAGTTCTGTTGTCCTATAATTCCACATTAATGTACATTTTTTTTCACATTAAGACTCTCTGTAGATAGACAATTACCTTGCTTTGAGCCATAGATCATAAATAATGATAGAAAAAACAATTAATGATGGTTAGTAGTTAAGTATGAGAGTTTAATGCTGTCTCGGGGACAAAATGTAAAGGTCATGATTGAATTTATATCAGAGCTGCTTTGCCCTCCTGAGGTGCAGGAGGAGACTTTCAAATAAAGGAGAATGAAATAACAAAAACAAAGGACAAACGGGATTATAAACGGAATTATAGTCCAAGGTTTCTTCCTCATCTGCTAAAGCACAGTAAAAAATAGGCCTTTTCCAGTTGTGAGGCAGACTTTTCTTCAACTTGTCAGACAAGAGTCTTTGAAGAGAAGGAAAAAAAAGCTTTCGTAAGGTACCTGTCTACAGCACTGGGATGAAATGGGGAAAGTGCTGATCTCCAGAGGTACCTCTCTTAGGGCTGCACATTTTATGTGGCCTCTCCTTAATTTATTTTTTTGATATGTGGTTCTGCTGGTCCCTGTTCACATTGTATGTGATGATAAAGTAACATCACTGAGAACAAAAACCGAAGGTTGAAGAACGTGTCACTGTAAGAAGTACACTTAAAAAAATCTTCAAAACCGAAATAGTCTTCTGTTTGGGCCTTCTTTTGCTCTAAACCTGTTTTTCCACTTTTTTTTTTTTCTTCAGAAAAGGAAATTTGAGATTAAAAGTGGTGATGTTATCTTGCTCAGAGCTGAACACATTTACAAGATGCTTAAGCCCAGTTTATCTGTTGCTCAGTGCAAAAAATTCTATAGTTCATTTAAAAGTCAGATGTCCTTTTTGCATCCATGGACTTTTATCTCCTGCATTCACCTTGTCCCAGCATCCCAGAAAAAAATTAAAGGTTGTGGCATTGATTCCTAGAAGGATGGTTAGGGAAAAAAAAAATCTCTTAATAAACTTCATTACAATTTCTACTTGATATAAAGCAATTAAAAACCTGTTCATGTAACTGAAGAACATGACTGGTTGGCATTCATCTCATGCACTGGCATGTGTTTCCAAATGTTACATCCCATGAGAGATATATAACCAATATGTAGTCTTTTCTCTTGTTATTAATTTGTTATTATTTTGCATATGACTGTAATGTTCTGTTCATTGCATCTATGCCCATTTTTTGTGGCTCATGTGTGTAGGTGCTTTCCCTCATATAATGATTTTTAAAATATTTTTTTAATAGAATGCACACAAAAGTATGAAATTTTTGTGATTTGCTTACTGCAACCTTGTTATAAATGGCCTGTAAATTTTAAAAAATCAATTTAGATTAATTGGTCTTTTACATGTAATGAAATTTAAAAACTGGAACAAAATTCAGCCATGCATTAAATGCATTGATTTCATTCTGCTTATCCTTAGCTTTTCTTGACATATTATGTCTAGGAAATATATTGTGTATTTATTTACTAAGCAGATAAGTCTCTGCATATGTAGAGGAGAGATCATATGGTCCTCACCAGAAAGAGTCCTGCAGTGAAAAACATCAAGACAAGAAAAAAATAATTGTGCTGAAATGTGTAAAACGTTTTTGTTGCAGGCAATGAAAATGAAAGATAGAGAGCACATACCTGTTACATCTCTTGTAAAACTGGCAGAAAGTTAAAAGTTTTCTGCTAACCCTTTGGTTTTTGTCAAGTTTCTGAGCAATCAGGCACGTATGAGGTCAAAGCATGTTTTTGAGAGCAGAACTGATCTCTCAGGGAAAATGGGAGGCATAAGATCACCTCATGGTAAGGCATCTTACCTGCCATAAGGTGGTGGTAACGTGTATTTTATTTGTCTTTCACTGTCCTCAAATCTTCCCATCTTTCTACTATACTGTAGAATGAAGCAATTGTCAATATTGTATTTCCTTACAAGGTCCCTGAAAATGCATTCTGTCTGGATTTGAAATGCAGGTATTACTAGTTTGAGATGGATATAGTGTATTTTTTTCAGAAATAGTAAAGGGGATCAAAATATAATCTTCAAATTATTCCTCATATAAAATAGATAAGGGCAACTGATAGATAGGGTAACTGGACTGGACCACTGCTGCAGTAAAAGCAGAGAACAAAACAGTGCTTTAATCTGTTGTTTTGACGAACACTGCA
This sequence comes from Florisuga fusca, assembly GCA_038090715.1. Taxonomy (NCBI): domain Eukaryota; kingdom Metazoa; phylum Chordata; class Aves; order Apodiformes; family Trochilidae; genus Florisuga; species Florisuga fusca. The sequence continues at coordinate 12,773,958 of JAAWXA010000012.1, forward strand.
CTATTTATTTTGGATTTTTTTTCCAAGGTCTGATTTCTTCCTCCACTCTTCCTATGTTGTGTCTAGTGATGAGATTTTCTGGGGAGTCTCCTGTTTTCTGTTCTATCCCTGCTGTTCCACCATCTCTTTTTCTTTCTCATGCAGCTCTTTTTCCCACACTGAAACATTTCTCACTGACCAGCTTGCAGAAAAACTGCCTCTGTGGCATGTCCCCAGGAAAGGCAAGGGCCAGGGGGTCAGGTGTAGCTGCCCAAGGAGTGCTACAGCCCCCAGTGCCCATGTGTCCACTTTGCTTCTGTTTATGTACAGACATGAAGCAGAAGGGTGAAGTGCAGGCAGTGCTGCCTTTGCCAGGGTTTTTACCTAGTGGTGCCTCCAGGCCTTGTTAAGTGTCAGGGAATGGGTTGGTGAGACACATGACTCTTCAAAATTTTCCTTTCTCTGAAGATAATGAAAATCAAGTTGGCCCAGAAGCTTAACACGAGCCACCAATGTGTGCTTGAAGCCCAGAAAGCCAACCAGATCCTGGGCTGCATCAGAAGAAGCAGAGACAGCAGATCATGGGACGTGCTTGTCCACCTCTACTCTGCTCTTCTGAGACTTCACCTGGAGTATTGAGTCCAGTTCTGGAGTCCCCAACATAGGAAGGCCACAGAGCTCCTTGAACATGTCCAGAGGAGAGACACAGAAATGATCAGAGGGCTGGAGCACCCCCCCTGTGAAGACAGGCTGAGGAAGTTGGGGTTGTTCAGCCTAGAGAAGAGAAGGCTCTGAGGTGACCTTTTAGCAACTTCCCAATATCTGAAGGGGGCCTTATGTGTTTTGTTTCCTGTATTACTTCTTGTTGTTCTAAGCCTGTAACAGGTGTTACAAAAAAAAAAAAAAAAAGGATTGTCTTAGTCTTGTTCTACTGGGAACAAGATTGTACAGCTGGGAATTTCTACCTATTTTCTTTTTCAACTTTGTCTTGCCAAGGTAGCTCTTGTTTTTTTCCTTTCAAGTAGACGCTTCGGCAAAATAAATGACATAACATCTGAAGTTTTGAGAAACATTTTTCTTATTCACATAAGCTGTTCTGAAGATAGTTGAGTGGTAAGTGCTGCAGAGGTAGCCCCACTGGGCTCCTGAGGACCTCTTGGGAGTGACAGCTTCAGTGCCTCATAAATCAAACTCCTGAGCAGTCTCTGCAGTTCATTCTGGTGGTGTCTGTGTCCCTGAAATGAATTCAGCATGTGTCACCTCAGGTCTTTTCTTGTCTACTTACTTTGCTGTTTTTGTGGATAGCCTGTCTCAGCCCTGGGTATCTGGCATCTCTCATTAGCCCACCACACACCCACAAATTCCAGAGGAACATCCTCTGTGCAGGAGGCAGTGAGGGGAAAATTCCGTGCAGCACGTGTGACAGGTTAAGCACTGCAGGGCAAGCATTATGTTTCTTAACTGTGAATGTGACAACTATAGGCAGTTACATCCTTATTTATCAATTGCAAATCCTGGTATGAAAACTCACATGCTTTTGGTGTATTAGTGGTTTGCACACTTTGGTAAGAACAGTGGGATAGAATAATCCATTAGCAAAGCACATATCCAAGAGGCTGAGGCAGCTGTTACAGTTTTGAACAGAGGAGAACTGAGTCATTCTCCTGAACCTGTGCACCAAATAGTGGCAGATTCAGAATTATGTCCTGGTTTTCACCCTTGCAAATGTTGCTGCTGCCTTTCATTGGTGACTTTTATTCTTTCTTGCACTGCTACAATTTTCTTTGGCATTGTGTTTCTGGATGCTCTTGTGCTCTTTGTCCCAGTGGTGCCACAGTGTGCTTTGCTCCTTTCCTAATTATTTCTCCTTCCTTCAAGTTCCTCATTTCACACTCTTTCAGAGTTTAGCACAATAATAACTAATTAATATTGCACAGCTCCCACCATGTTTTGGGCTGAAATTGTGACTTACTAGTAGTGGAACATCTGAACTAACAGAAAAAACAAAAATATTGAAGTAACGTGGTTAACTTTTAAATTCATCTCCTTTTCAAACCTCTAGACTTTAAAAGACACTAGGAAGTCTTGCTAAATCATGGTTTTTTCCGCTCTTTCTTTTCTAAGCTAGAGGTACTCTGTTCAGATGATTTTGGCCTACTGTGTTCCTTTTTTTTTTTTTCCCCACCTTTTTAAAAAAACCTATGTTTAAAAAGCAAAAATACAGTGACATCATTAAAAGAATACTCTGAATCTCTTGACCAAGTATTGAAAATGTTGTTAGGCAAAATGGTGGCCTTTATATTCCTTACAAATGACACCCCATCTTCTCTAATGCTTTCAGTCGTAGGTGGCACACAATAAGCCTGTGATCAGAGAAGCATATCACCTCAGGGATTTTAATTTCAAAACAGTTACTTATTGAGAGTTAGTATAATATGTCTTCTGTTTTACTTATGTGTGACCAATCAGACTGTGTGACTCCATCTTTCTTGTTCCACTAACGTGTAAGCCACCTTTTTTTTCTTTTTTGAGTAGCCATGCTGATGTTAGTGCAGATAATTACAAAGAAAATCTGTGGGTTCTTTTAATTATTACTTAGTTTTGTATGAGGAATGGAAACAGACACTGGACCTTGCATATATAACAAGCACTATTAAATCCTACCAGGTAGTAAACAATCTTGCTATCCTAGTGTAACTTCTTCTCCACCCCACTGCAAAACAAAGCCTTCACCAGAATGCCCCAAACATAGGTGACAAATTGTACTCTGCTATGTGCAGCCCATGATGCAGCAGAAAGTTTTCTTCTATTTACCTTCTCACTCATTAACTCACTTACTCACTCTCACACTCACTCACTCATAAGTTTCAGTAGATCTACATGCAGACATAGCTGGAAGTATAGGAAACTATAGGTTTAATACTTTGTCTACAGAGGTTGTTTTCCACAGCAAAACAACAACAATCTCCTCATACAGTGGAATTTTTATTTTCCCCAGCAATCCAGTCAGCAACAGATGATGGTTTGGATCTGCTGTCTGGTTCTGCATATACAGCATTTTCCTACTCTTCCCGGTAGCACTGAGCAGATCCAGAGCTGTGGTAGCTGCTCTCCCTGCTGCTGTGTGGGCATAGGAAGTCTGATAGAGTCTTCTGTCTCCTGCAGCTCCTGTTTCACCTGGGAATACCTTCCCCACTGTACTCAGAAAAAGACCAAAAGAGCAGTAATGTCACTTACACTGCAGCTGGGGTAGGCGGTTATATCTTTTTTGCTTTCTTTTCCCTCCCAACAGAAATGCAGAAATGCTAACCCTCTCAACCTCAAACAGGAAAAACCCAACAACAACCAAACCCCCCCTTTCATCAGCTTGTTCTTTTGTGTCCATTTAACCTGCAGAAGGAGTGTTGCTGGAAGGCTGCTGAGATGTGCTCACAGGAGGAGCTCTCCCTCTCCTCTCCTTTCCCTCCTTTTCNGCTTTACAATCTTACTCATTTTTAAACTGTGTTTTTATACAAACCTCCTGGGTGATAATCCTACTCCTGAGTACCATGCAGAGAATTGCCAAACTTAATCTCACCAAATGGGTTGTTGAAAGAGATTAATTAGAGGAGGAGGAGGATTGGGCCCAGCTGCCCCTGGGCTCCTCTCTGAAGGACTTTAGAAAGCAAGGGGGTCCAGTCTGAATCTCCCTGGGTCAGTCCCCATGCTGGGAACTTTACCCACACCCACTCTGTGGGATGTGATATTTGGTTCTGCCCCCACCTCCGGGGAGCTGTGCTCACTGTGTGAGATGTGACAGTGCTGCACCCACCTTGTGGGGTGTGACAAATGTCTTTGAGAGCAAGGTGCCTCATGCACTTTCCTCTCCTCTACCCTGCCATCCCTACAACAGAGACCAGCTCTGCAGGTGGGATTTGGTTTTGGGCAGCAGCTCTTACAAGGCTGTGGCTCACGGTCCTGTGTCACTCAGCTCAGCCATGTAGGGCAGAAATAAAACATTGAATTTGTGCTCAAGCTACCTGTCCATAGGCTGCTTCATTTACTTATAAAAATAAAGTTGTGTTTTAAAACTCTCCAGACCTTTGAAAGTTGGTGGCTTTCTGAGGTTTACTCCTCAGATTTTTTGTTGATGGACAAAAAAACCACTAGATATATAATGGGTCCTCCTTCAAAATAAGTATAAGTACTAAGCCTCCCAAATGTCTGAAACTTTAACATATTTTTTAGCTTTTTTTTTTTTTTTTTCATGAGTAGCTGCATTTATTCTGTTGGACAAGAATAGGAGGGGCTAGAAATTCTTTTGTTCACAACATTAGCTGCTGTCAGAATGATGAAAGTGCAGCTATTGCCAGGTTTTCATGAGGTGAAGCTAGTGTTTTTCTTTTCAGGTGTTCAAGAGGACTTTTCAGGTCCTCTTTCTATCTTGCACTAGTTTACTCCCTAAATAAGTATATAAAATAAATAAGTATATAAAATAAATCCAGTTAGTGCTGGATATTCAGCTTCCTTGTCACAGAGAGGAGTAAAAACCATGCAGGAAACCATTTTGATCAGCAGGACTATCCAGGCACCTGCCTCCAGGTATCCCTAGCCATTTAATAATTCTGCCTTTCCTTGTGAGGAGTCAGTCTCCTCTCTCCAGCTTGGTAAGGTCCTGGCTTTGACAGCAAGCCATTCACTTTGGCAGAGCTGTTATTATGTGACCTGATCCAAATGGCAAAGCATGTCAGGCTTGTGTAAATTTTCTGCCTGACACGCTGTGGAGTACTGCCTATTCCTGGAAACAACAGCAAAAGAATAAGACTTGGAAATGCGTTTGCTGAAACACAAACTAGTCTCCCTTGGGAAAACAACATTGCTTTCAAAAGGAAGGATGCAAATAACTGTCTGGTCATGGCATGTGGAGTTTCAGAGCCACATCAGTACCATAATGCCCTCCTCAGCCTGAGATTATGATGCATTTCTCCAGAGGCTCAGCAGGAAACACAGGGGGAGTAGGCTCATTCCTAATGAGACTGTGATATTCTTTTCTAAGGAAAGCAAGCTTCCCACAAGAATAAAACCTTTAAGCGTTAGCAAAGATTGGTTCTTGTCTACAGCTCCCTTTAAAAACATATTCTAAGAACAGTTACTCAATAGGCATGGAATAAGCTTGTTTAGAAAATTAGAAATGTTATTACAAGTTTGTGAAGTCTAGATGTTAAAAAATCGGCAGATGATCTGAGCCAGAAGGCAAGCACTGTTGAATAACCAAGAAGTAGAATGCAGAAGCGAAGGGGCTACCCAGTGGGATGATCAACACCTCTGCTTTGCTCTCAGTACAAAATAAGGCAAGATAGATCCAAGCAGGATCCTCAACTACATTACTAGATGGTTGCTCAAGTGTTGGGGAAACCTGAAAAAGAAATTGTTATTCCAGTTGGTGTTGCAATCTTTGGCCTCAGTGCTGGAAACAGAACTCGTTGCCAAGATCTCTATATGGCCTTCTTTAGCTTAATACAGATGTGGTGCTCCAGGTCTTCACTGATTTCATTGCATCCCACATAGACAAAAGAGGGAAGTCCCAATATGAACAGTGATATAATAGGACTGTTGAATGCTGAACTAATTTTTTCATCTCTCAAGCACCAGAAGCTTGAAGTGCCAAAAGAAGTGGTTCTGTGTTAAAACCAGTGGTTCTGTGCACAAAGGATTATTGGTGTTTTGCTGAACATTAAAAAGTGCAAGGACATATCAGGCCTATAGCAATATCATGGGGCTTGCAGCTATGTGCTGAATTCCTGCTGCACATACATGATGTCTAGAAGTATTTCTTTTTGCTCCTACAGGTGCACTTTTTTTCCTCAGTTATGTTGTTGCTGAGTATAGTCTCATACAGCCTCTATCACTTATCACAATTCTCTCCTAGATGAAACCAACACTACCATAAAAAAGAAAACCCACAGACATCGTTGTGCCAGGTCTGAGCACTCCTGCTGTCTTCCAAACACATCTGACAATAAGAAACTGGTATGTGCATGGCAATGAAATCTGATCAGGCACACCTAAGAACATCAGGAAAGGCTTCCTGGAATTTGGTGCAGGAAAGACATCATGTCCTAAGAGGCAGGAGCTAAAGTGAGATTTGTTCAGAGACTCTGTGGTCAGAAGAAAATGTACACCTGAGTATGAATGTGCCCCTGTAAAAGGGGTGGATGTACAGTGTCATAGTTTCCACATTTTATTCTTCTCAATTCTCCTTGCTTTCTCTGCTTTTGAAGAACCACAAGAAATGAAGGTTTGACATGCCTGCCCATTTGAAGCAATACAGTACCCTATCTGACCTCAGAAGACCTGCCATGGTGTAGCTTTTGCTGAAAGCTGTATTATGCATGGGTTATTTTCAGTGGGAATATGAGAGCCACAAATCATATCCACACAGTCCTGAGAAATCACATTATAGACTCAAAGGCTATCAGAAAGTGAACAAATTGCCTTTGGGCCTGAGCAGATTTTTGTTCTGGATCACCGAGGTCACTGACTTTGTGAGAAATAGATGTGGCACTGGAATTTGGTTTTCTGCTCCCACAGTGAAATACTTTTTTTCAGTAGAAAAATAAATACTTGACATTTTTCTGAGGTTATCAATGTGTTGGGACAGTAGAGGACAATGGCTGTCAGTACTGAGGGCTTCACAGGGCCTGAATGGACTGGTACTTCTGACTCAGGCACCTGATCATGGTTCATGTCTGGGAGTCACCTTCCAGATGAATACAGTCTCTGTTGGTGTTAGGGCAGGGGTACTTTGAGTAAAAGTTTGGGACTTAAAGCAACAACCAGGAATTAGTTTGCCTTTTAACATGTGAAAAAAATTACACTCTAATGAAAGTAGGGATCTCTAAACATTTTCTGAGGGAAATGACAAACTTCTTTGTGCAGACGATATGCAATTCATTATTCATTTTGGTGAAATGCAGAGTGCACCTTGCTGTGCAGACCAGCTGCTCATTTATAAAATAGATTACACATTCTCTAACCATTTTCTGTTTCAGCTAAATAGCATCCATCGCTGCCAAAGGCTTCAATATCCCTGCAGATGAAGAATAGTAATAAACAAGAGTAAAAGAAAGACGGGCTATATTCTGATTTTTTAGGTTTGAAAAATTTTGCTTGCTTTAGAAAGTTTCAGGGAAATACGTTTCTGGCATGTAAGTCTAACTTCACCATCAGTCTTGTAAAGTGTAAAATGGAGATGGAGAGGAAGGGTCATTCACCTTGCTCTGCATAAGACACGTAAGACATTTTTGGTGTGAGGTCCCAGGGAAGGGGGAGATGTTGCAGGCAGGGCTGAAGATAGTGGGCAGGTCTGACCCCAAAGGTACAACAGAAGCCACCAAGCTGCATATTTTGGAGTTACAGGGTCTTGTACTGGGTGCAGGGGCATCCTCTCCAGCTCTCCCTGGCTGTCACTGCAGCTTTTGATATTGTGTTCATACTGTCTCTCCCTGATGGCAAGAGGCTGGAAGGAAGAAGGGCCCTTGCCCATCCTGCACTGCTGTGGGCACCTCTGACACAGACTGGGCTCCCAGCTCCTCTTTCTATTAGGACTGAGTGTTGAATTAAAGCTTTAAGAGATGGATGGTGTGTTTGCAGATAACCATCAGGGCTTAAAATGGGTGGCTTTATGGATATTATGAGTATTGCTCATATATATGCTCAGATAAAACTGTACGAAAGGCAAGATCCAGCAGTTTAGGTTTTTTTCTCTATAATATCAGATAGCTGGGTGTAAAACTACCTGAAGTTTGTCTCTTTTGGAATTGTGTGGCACAATTTTTTTCTGAAGCGTATTTTTAATGAACTATTCCCTCCCCTAATATGAGACTTTAAACCAGCATAGATCAACGTCAGACTACAAAGCAGATACTACTTACAATTGGATCATACAGAAACTGCAAAAAAATGGAAAGGCTTCATGAATTTTCCCATTTCCTAGTTTCATGTTCACTTATATCTTATATTTCACAGTGATTTTATAATTAGAGTAGTGCTAGCAATAAACACAATAACTGCTGAGTAACAGACTGTGGCATATGTTGTTTGTGCTTTCCAAAGTAATCTGTATTCTCTGGCTTTCACTAACTGCTTTCAGGTGGTTTCTTTCAGCTCAGAGTAGAGTGGGACAAATATGTGGAAGGATGCAAGATGCTGGGCTGGAGCCAGCAAGGTCCAAGGCAGCAATGTTCAGGCTGTTGCACTGTGGCTGTGGCCATGGGCTGCTGAAGGGGAAGGTTGAGCCCTGCAGGGGAAAGGCCCAGTGCTGCCTCTCTGCTGGCTGAGGGTCTCACACATATTCTGGGTAAAGCCAATCTGGGATGCTCTCCCCAGTTCAGTAGCCACAGCTGAAACCAGCTCTGCAGGGAGATGCAGTTCACTTTGTTCTCAAGGCTTTGGTAAATCTCCTCTTTGGAAAGCCAAGCTCACAGCTGTCAGGTGAGGACTGTTCTCCTCACGTGCTTTTCCCCTCTCATGAAAACAAATGCTTCACAGGGTCAGAGGAGGGAAGTGTGTGTCTGGACCTCCAGAGAGGAATGTCAGCACTTGTAGGAGGACTGGTTAATCTTGAGGCCCACTGAGTGTCCCAGGACTTTTTAGCATTTGTATGTTCTACTCCAAGGACCATTTCATGTAAACACCTATGGGTTGTTTAGACTGGGAGAGCAGCTGGGGCTGCTCATATCTATCCTATCATATCCTAGCCTAGCATAGCTTTGCCTTCCATATCAGTCTCTACCTCAGGAATGGCCTTGCATGTCAGCTTCTTTCAACCAGTCTCTGCAACTCCTTCTCAACATAGAAAAATTTCAGATCCATGGGGCCAGATCATGAAAGACTGATTGTTGTCACAAGCTCCACCTTAAGGCATTTAATGTGTACTGCCTCATGTTTTAAATTTCTCTGTATGCCCTGTATTTAAAGTCTGAAAAATGGAGGCTAGCCGATAATTTTGAGGACACTGACTTTCCAAAAAAGATGAAAAAAAGGAGAGCCTGAATGTCAACAGCTTTCTTCCTGCCTGGATTAGGTCAGCATGTTTTAGAAGATCAAAAGTTTTGAAAGTTCCTTACCCTGGATATAGTTTTAGGTCTGTCAAGTGGTTAAAGGAGAAGTTTGTGCCATATGAAGCCCCAGCTCTGAAGGCTTTGTATGTGCAAGTATAACTGTAGGAGATGGGAGCTGCTTTGCTTTGGGGGTGTCTGTGGATAAATCTCCAGTGCTCAGATCATTCAGGAAACCTCATAATTGTTTGCCATAACATGCTGAATACTTTTCAGAAAAAGGAATTTGTTGTTCCAAGAGTCTCATTTAAATGCCCATCTGAAGAATCAATCTGACAGGATTAAAAGACAGGTGCTTGGACACAATTCAATGGGAATTGTTTTCTATCCTGGAATGCAAGTGTCATGTTCCAAAGGCTGGAAACATGGAGATTCTTGTTGGATCCCACAAGGACAAAGTAAAGATAATATAGTATCAGGTGCCACTACACAGTTTTATTGAACACAGACAGAACTGGTAGGCATTAATATTATAGTTGTTACCCTAACCCTAGAGAGAGAAAGAGAAGAGAAAAGAGGAAGAAAGCAAGGGAAAATAAAGCATCACCTAAATGTAGAGGGAGAGAATGAGAGAGAGAACAAGAGAGGAAGGAGAGGAAAGTGACAACTTAAGGATTCAGCAGAGTCCCATTGGTCCCATGGCAGAGAAGAAGGCGGGAGGGCTGGGGATGGTCCCATCCTAGGAGAAGGGCAAGGGGTTAAGGTCTCTCTTCCTTTTATGGTCTCCATTTCTTGCTGTGCCACAGCTGCCAGACAATTGTTTCTTGTCCTGACTTGGCCTGGAGAGTTCTGTCAAGTGGTTGCCTCTGTAGTTTGCCATCTGCTGTGTCAGCAGAATTAACAGCTTTTTTGTGAGGTGTTTTCCCCTAATTGTCTCATCTAATTAACAGTATCCAACCCTGGCCTGTCAAGAAGTTGTTTTTTCTCAAACTTTATGACTTCTTTCCTATCTCTTCTCAACCTGCCCCTTCTTAAGCCTTACTGCCTCCTTTCACATCTTTCTCTTCTCAAGGTGTTAAGACTGCTTAAGACAAATATAGCATTTGTCCAGCTTGTTACAGAGAGACAGACAAAGATAAGAGTATCACCACCTGCAGGATTCCACAGCCTGAGGTGGTTGGCAAGTCCTATGCAGAGTGCCAGGAAACATTTATTTCTCCCTTCCCTCCCTATTGTATGGCATCTGTTGGGGGGATGTTGCTTCCAGTTGCCAATTGTTGTTTGAGTCAAAGCCTGACTGGAACCTCACAGCAAAGTAAACCTGTTTTCTTGCAAAGGAGAAGTAGAGCTAGCTTGCACAAGTAGCAACTGAAATTCTTTGTTGGAGACTATTAAAAGCATCACTTGTATCTGACATTTCAGCTACTGCAGGAAAAGACAGCCACAGACAACAGCCTCTTCAAAAGTGCCCAACTGCTTTTAATAGCAGGGGGTTGTCAGTTTTCCTCTTTAAATATTATTGTCATTTGGAAAAAAACAACCCAAAACAAAGAAACAAACAAAAAAACCCCCAAAAATACAAAAACAAAAAAACCATCCTAAGCTACTGAGTCTGAGGAAGAGTTGGCAGAAGCAGATATTGAGCAATACTCATGCTATTCTGCTACTATATACATTACAGCAAGAAAGAAAAATTCTGTCTTGTACAGTGCTGTAGGAAACACTGCTGGAACTGTAGTGTCATGGAGGACTGGCTTCTGGCTGAGAAGTTCTCCTATTTTTAAAAGCAAAGAAAAGGTTTTGTGGTTGGGCCTATCGCTGCTGATCTAAGTATGCCTGAAGCACATGGTTCACCTGCTTGTGATGGAGTTCTCCAAATGTCTTCTAACTTAATGTAATTGAAGTGCTCCCTGTCCTCCCCATTTACTGTCAATGCCAAGTGAGGGCTTTGTACTCCAGAGAGATGGAAATCATAGCCCTGCCCACAAGAGGATATATTTTAGATGATGAAGTTGCTGTGACTTAAAATGGAAGAGCTGCTCTAAAGAGGCTTCCAAGGAGCACATCAAAAATACTCCTCAGCTCCCTGGTCTTAGTGCTGGCTTGATTTTCACTATTGTGTGAAACGCTGTGATTTTTGAGTCTTGGTGACTTTGTTCCTGAGTGTCCATGGCTGGGGAGAGAATCTGGTGGCCCAACAATGTGGGAGACACATCCCTCAGAACTATATCAGGACAGGTTTCATGAGGGAAATTCCAGGAATTGGCAACTGGGTGTCACTGGGCCATGCATGTGGCAACATGAGAGAAGTCATGTCCCTGGCTGTGTTTTCTATACACTAAGGATCTGTATTCTGAAGACACCTCTGATATCAGCCCTGAAGGCGAGAGATACAGGAATGTTTCTATATCAGAAGCACTGGGAAGGCCTGGAAGGCCTGAAAACGAACTGCTAGATGTCTTGCTGTACTTCCACTGGAAGAAAATTTGTATGCAGTACACTGGGCAAGGACAGATGCAATGACTAGATCTGCAGATTATTATTTATATTAAAAACAACTTACTTCAAATACGAAACCAACCATCAAACCTTCCAAGTGAGGGACCAGTATGATTTCAGCCCCCACGTCAAGTAGAATTTAGTCTTTGCATATACTTTTGATTATAACCAAGAGGTATGTAGGTAAAAACTTGGAATTGCACCATTTGTATCATTTGTTGATGTGATGGGGTTTTTTTGCATCTGCTTTGCTGTGAATAGCCATATTTTTGTACTGTGCAGCTGACAGATTGACTTTCTGTTTTTTCGCCAGACTTCAGATGAACTTAACCACCCTCGTTCCAAGACTCATTGACTCTAGGTAGTCAGATTCACCATCCACCTGAAGTCTGCAGGAAGGTCAAGATGTCACTGCATAGTGCAAAAAGGACCCTTACTCAGGCTCAGAGAGACCTGAACCTATGAGTCCATAAGTATGAATGAAATGGGAATGACATATCTGGCTTCATCATATTAGAATGTTCTCTAATTGTGTGTAGGAAACAGGTGCCAAGGTGCCAGCAATCCACCAATTGCCAGGCAATGAGCACGAGCTTGTGCCTTAGACCCCACCTTTTATTGGCCCCCTAATGCTGCTCATTTGCAGCTGGGGCCAGCCCTGACTGGGCACAGGTGGGCTGAGCACAAGCTCGTGCTCATTGCCTGGCAATTGGTGGATTGCTGGCACCTTGGCACCTGTTTCCTACAATTGTATCTTACTAGATCTAGGGCACTGTATTTTATTTTTTTTTCACTTCAAACTCAGGTTTATAGAGTATTGGAAAATAATGTATTTAACCCACAGGACTGTATGTTTAGATAAGCAAGGGTCTTCAGGATTCAAAATTTTCATGTAAGGACTTAGTATGTGTTGGTCTAAGTTTATAGTGGCTGTGACTTCCTCGTATTAGTGTTAACATAACATAGTGTTAACCTCCCTCCTTTTTTCACCAAGAATTGAAAACTCAACCATCTCATGCTCACTTTCTCCAAGATGACCACCAACCTTTACATCTCCCACAGCCCTTCCCTGTTCACAAAGAGTAGATCTAGCAGTGAGCTTTCCCTGGTTGGCTCAGTCACCAGCTGTGATAGGAAGTTATCTTACACACACTCCAAGAGTCTCCAAGGATGCTTCCTGTCTGCAGTATTCTATTTCCAGCAGACATCTGATAAGTTGAAGCCTCTCACAAGAACAAGAGGAAGCAAATCCGAAACCTTCCCTGGCTGCTTGTAGAACACTTCATCAACCTCATCATCCTGGTTGGGTGGTCTATAACAGAGCCCTACCATGATAGCAGCCTTGTTGGTGTTCCCCCTGATTCTTACCCATTAGCATTCAACCCTATCATCACCATCATTAACATGCTCATTAACATGCTCAAGACATACCCCCCTTCCACGCCTATCCCTTCTGAACAGCCTATAGTCATTTCACCCAGCACTCCAGTCACAGGATGCATCCCACCATGTTTCTGTAAGGGCAATTATATCATAGTTTTCTTGCTGGACAAGAGATTCAAGCTCTTCCTGCCTATTGCCCATACTATGTGCATTAGATAAATGCATTTTAACTGCTGCACCTTTCTGCATGGGAGGGGTCTACTCCCTGCTGATGAGAGTTTCCACTGCTCTTCACTGACTGGCCTGCAATTTCCCCCTTCCCCCTTTAAATGTAGATTAAAGCTTTGTGTTGGGGGGCTCCAGAACTGGACACAGTACCCCATGTGGGGACTCACGAAAGCTGAGTAAAAGGGGAGAATCATCTCTCTTGACCTGCTGGTCATGCTTCTTCTGATGCAGCCCAGGATATGGTTGGCCTTCTGGGCTGCAAAAGCACATTGCTGGCTGAAGTTGAACTTCTCATCATACCAACACTCCTTTAACCTGCTGGCCACAGGTTCTCACAGGAGCTGTGCATAGCTCCTCCGGTCTCATGGACTTTTGCACTTTCAGGTTCTTCAGATGGTCTGAAACCTGCTCTTTTCCTACAGTGGGCAATTCTTCCTCCTCTCAATCTCTGCCTTATTCTTTATTTGCAACTGGAATGGTTGAGCTAAGCTAAAGCCCTCACTGGTGACTGGCAAAAAAGTCATTGAGTACCTCAGCCTTCTCCATATCACAGGTGAGCACATCTCCTGTTTCCTTCTGAGGAGGGTGCACATTTTCCCTAATCTTTCCTTTCATCACTGATGTACCTGTAGAAGCTTTTCTTTTAAGCTTTGATGTCCTTGGTCAGATTTAATTGTGTGGGCTTTAAGTTTCCTAACCTGAGCCCTGGCTGTTAGAACAACTTCCTTGTATTCCTCCCAGAATACTTTTTCTTGTTTTCCCCCTTCTGTGGTCTTTCTTTTTACATCTAAGTGTGCATAGGACTTCCTTTTTCATCCATGCAGGCCTCCTGGCATTCTTGCCTGCCTTCCCCATTATTGGGAGGCATTACTCCTGGCCTTGAAGGCAGTGATTCTTGAATATTGACTAGATTTCTTGGGCCCCTCTCCCCCTCAGGGCTGTATCCATGGTAGTTTACCAAGCAAACCCTTGAAAAGGCCAAAATCTGCTTTCCTGAAGTCCAGCATAGTGAGCTTTCTGTGCACATTCCTTGCTGACCCATAGATCCTGAATTCCACTATCTTGGCACTGCAGCCAAGGCTGTCCTTGAGCTTTACATTATCCACCAGTCCCTGCTTGTTAGTAAGAAAAAGATCCAGCACTATCATCTCTCCTCTTCGGCTCCTTTATCACTCAGAGAAGAAGGTTATTACCAATGTGTTTCAGAAACCTCCTGGATTGCTTATGCTTCGCTGTGTTATCCCTCCATTAGATACTGGGGTGGCTGAAATCCCTCATGAAGGAAGACTAGGGCATATAAACGTGAAGCTGCTCCTATCTGTCTATAGAGGGCTTCATCTGCTTGGTCTTTCTGGTAAGGTGGCCTGTAGAAGGCACCCAACAGGTAGAAGGCACCTGTCCCTGTCTTCCCTTTAACAGTTACTCATGAACTCTAGGTCATCTCCTCATCCATCCCCAGGCTAAGTTCCATGGATTCCAGCTGGACATTGATGTAGGTGGGGGGCGACACCCTCTCATCTTCTCCCCTGCCTGTCCTTCCAAACCAGCTTCTATGAATCCCTTCCCTCCAGTCATTGTACCCACCCCACCACCTCTCAGTGATGCCAATAACATCACAGGCTTCTGGGCATGCACGCTTATCTAACTCCCCTTGTGCATTCCCCATCTGTGCATTTGCACAGAGGCATTTAATTTGGGCCCTCCCTGAAGCTGTCTTACTGGCTGGGCTTACATTCCCTGTTATTTCACATGTTCCCCTGCTGGCAGTAGGATGGATTGAGGACTTAAAGTCCTCTTTACTAGATTCCCAGGCACAGTGGTTTAAGTGGTTAAATTGGGCATCTCGAGAATGTGGAAATGCTGTGATCTGCCATCTGCACCATCCTTAGGTGCCTCATGTCTCTTAGGATCTTCTGAGAAGTCTTGTCAGCTTAATCTTTTACACTCCAAGTCCTCTGAATCTACTTCTAAACTGTAAAAAAAATGCAGGACTGTATCAAGGCCCTGATCACCTCAAAGGCTTATTTCTGTAGTCTCCTTCCTAATTAACTGCTGTGACACTTCAGGGAAACTTGACACTGTGCTGCTCAATGTTTGGCAGTAGCAGGTTTTCAAAAAATGTGTTTTTTATTATTTGGAGGACAGGCATCACTGATCAGAATAGGTTTAGTTGCAGTAACCTCTTATAAAATTATCCTGCTAAAAAATCGGTCTCGCAAGAGAGAGATTTTGAGCATCCTCAAAACCACAAATCTCCAGTCCTGGAAATTTTGGCCTGCTTCAACATGCTTCCCTTTGACCCACTAGGTTACTTTCAAGAACTTCTGATATCCAAAAGCTAAACAGAAACATCTCACAGACAAACTGTGAGTGAGGATCACACAGGCTATTCATTCCAGAAATTGCCAAAAAACTTCAAATAAAATAGAATTTTTTTGTGAAATAAGAGTATTTTGAATTGTAGCTGTTCCCACAATCAATGTTACTACAGTTTATCTTCCACTTGATTACAGAAGCAAGTAAATAAATATGATGTGTAAATATTGAATAAAATGAGACAGCTTGATATAAATATTTTACATTTATTGGGAGAGTACAGTAAAAAGGGGACTGCAGGCTCATTACTGGCAACTGGTCCACAGGAGAAGACAAAGGACTATTCAAAGATGGTTTGTGGTTTACATGAATACTGAAATTCTGTTTTGTAATAGCCCAGGAAAATAAAAAGTTAACTTGAATTCAAAAGTGTAGCTTTGAAGTATATTAAAAATTGGAAAATAAATAAATTTAAAATACAGATCTATTTAAAATTATAAAGATCAGACAACTGGAAACTCTATTACATAGTTACCCTTTTCAAAATTGCTTAAAAGCCAGATAAGATCCCAAATGTTTCCTGTTTCCTTTTTTTTTTTTACATGTGTATTTTTGGGAAGAAGCATCCATTTCCAGTGTTATGTATTATCAATCTGTTTCACAAATATATTCTTTTTAAATAACAAAGAGTATAAAAGGTGGTCTACCTTATATTAAACTTGCTGGCGTATACTGTGGCATAGAACTGAATAGAAAGCTAAACAGGTTTGCAAACTATCTGTGCCCCACTCAAGCTTACCAGTCTTGCATGTGGCAGCAGTGGTAGTGAACCAACCTTTCCTCCTTCCTTAACACTTCTCCTTTTCCCTGTTAAGGGTGTGTGAACACATACTTTTAACAGAAGGAACAAGACAGGTGTTTTTGATGGCTTTCAGTCCTCCAGATTTCCTTGTAGGAGTCTGACTGCCTTTTGTGTCATCTGTGATAAACCTATAGAGTGAGGTTTTTCCTATTAACACGCTTTCAGCTTTTTAGTGAAAATTAGGTGGGAACCTTGTCAGTCAAAGTGTCAATTAGAGGTATTGATATGGTTAACCATGGAAGAAGGTATGTTTCTAGTTGTTCTGTTTACTGAAGCTTTGAATCTGCAACAGGTGGTGAAGAAGGAGATCACTGCAGAAGAATAAGTGACTTTTGAAGTTCCCTTCCAACACAAACCATTCCTTTACTATATGATTGTAATTTCTGCATTTCTGCATTTTGTGTCTAGGAAAAAGAATGTCACTATTTCTCCTTACTAGAACTTTGGAAGATCTAAGGAATTAGCCACCCTCAGGGATAGAGCAAAGTACCAGTTTCCAGTGGATTTACTGGTGACTCCCAGCAAGCAGAGCTGTATCATGAAGAGGGGACATGCAGACTGCAAGACTTCTCCATGGCATCCCAACTGCATCTGAATTGGCTACTTGAACTCAGCAGTAGCCTTCTCTGAAAAACTTGAGAGAAAGAAAGGTACAGTTCTATCTTCCTTTTGACTTCAACTCAAATACAGACACTACTGTTTCAGAGATACCTTGAGTAAGGAATACTGCTGCTCTATGGGTATAAGAGGTCATAACTGAAACTGTTACTTTAGAGAGATTTACAGTACATTAACCCATATCAACTCAAGACACCTAATGAATGATCAGTTCCCTGTAGACTTTTACTGACCTAGCAATGCTTATCTTATCAAGTTCAAGCTTCAGCACTTCATGGTGGTGGTGGCGGATATATTTACCAGTTTACTTAAATCTTGTATTATGTACAGGAGTTAGAATTCTAGAACTAAATTGGATCAATACAATAAAAATTAACACTAGTAACAAAGGCCTATTAAACGTAAAGTTTAAAACAAGGCTTAGTGGCAATTAAGTCACTGCTGTTAATTTTAAAGATATTTTTTGCATCTGGTATGACAAGAAAATTTGATTCTATGTATGTATCTATAAGCAGTTGTAGTTCTAAACCTAGATGACAATTTGAAATAGTAGCAATTTAGGAACACTTTTTGCCAAGTCTTTGCTACTAACAATGTGAGTCCTAGGCTATGATCCTGGTTCACAGTTCGTATTTCTTTATACACACAGAGCTAGTTACTGTAAGCCTTATTTAAAAAAACATTCCATTCTTGGAGGATAGAGGAAGAAAGGATGTAGTTCATGGCTCTTCCATGTTTCCACTTTATGACCTTAGTCAACTATATTTGAGGGCTTTATTTATCCATTGTTTGTAAGTATGGCTAACAGTTTTTGATTTAGGTAAGTCATACATATTCTGAGATCTATAAGTGAACTCCTCTCTCATAGCCACAATCTGAAACTTTGTGATTCTGAAACTTTGCAGCTGAAGCAAGCTGCAAAATAACAGTGCATGTAGCTAGCATTCTAACTAGTCATCCATCTCACAAAAAAAAATCCACCTAAAGCATCTGAAAATTCTAATTTAACTCTTGTCTAGATGATGCTGTTCCAATATTTCTGAAAATGGAAATAACTGAGTTAACACTCAAGTTCTTTAGCTGGTTGTGCATTCCAGTCAGAACTTTTTGTGAGACAAAGGCACATAATGGGGACATATTAGTAACTTATGATTACTAGTTGAGGTTGTATTCCTTTGAAGAGAACACAAAACATATCTCTGAACCTTCTTTTTTTTTAATAGATTAGTACTAGGTTAAAATGTAGAAATTGGTTTTGCTTATTTGTCAGAGAACCAAAAATTAAGGTGGCTTCTGGTAGTCAAAGCTGTGCAATAGTGGGAGATAAGCTGCTCATTTGGAGATGATGTCCAGCTTCCAGCTCCTACTCTGTGTGGTGCTTATTACAATGAACACAATGACTGTGATAACTGGATATGGAAGTTAAAGAACACGTGGGAGTTACCAGGGAAAACTTGCTGTACTTTTCAATGAGAGGCTATCTTCTCTTCATTGGTCAGAAGTAAAGCTGGATTCAGAAAAGTATGCGAGCACTGGAAATCACAGGTGCATTATCAGATTCAGGAAAGAAACTGTGGCAATACTGCTCAAGAGTGAGACAAGTAAAAGATTCTTCCCTTTTGTTGTATTTTAGGGTTTTGTTTGGGTTTTTTCCAAGTTTTTTTAGAAAGCAAAGCTATCATGGGGGCCACTGTAGTACAAGATGACAAAAAAATCTAGTTTACTGAATTTAGAAGAAACCTGACGGCTTTCTGAGATTGATGTATTTTTCTTGTAAATTACTCCTGATGATTTTTTTAAGGGCTCCTTTTTTTTTTTTACAGTAAATCTGAAGAAGAAAACTTTAATAGAGTTGATGTTCCAGATACACCAGATCACTCTTAAAAAGTCATGGCTATCTCCAGTCTCAGGAATACTGGACTTGCCATGCACTTCCTAATCACCAGTTGAAATCCTGTGTTCCTGAAAGGCGATGACTCTAATAACACGATTCTAAGAGGAAAAAATATGTACCTTGGTTGGTAGTAGGTTTATTCTCCTCACCATATATCCTGACTTGCCTAGCAAGAATGCTTCCAACAATATCTCATGTCCTTTTGTGCTTGAGGAAAAAAAAAAAAAAAAAAAGGTGAAATCTTCTTTTATTAGCAAACTATTGTGCACAGTCATAAAAATACTTCAAATCCAAGTGCACTGGCATAAGAAGCATTTCTATTATGTACAAATAGGACAGCTGTTACAGAAAGTGAATTCTCTATTGTCTTTCTTTTTATTTCATCTTTATAATGAGCTACCATTACTTGTGACAACCAGCCATTTTCAGAACAACTGCTCTTGAATATCATGTTTGATGACAGTATTTACACACTAACTCCTCTCTTCAGGTATTTCACTGCTTCAAGTGCATCAGTGGTACTGCCACTTAAGAGGACATGGCAGCACATATAATGTTAACAGTGCTAGCAGTTAATCACTACTGTTATATTTGTGCAGCAGCACATCTGGGATTATCTGGGGAAGAGGAGACATTTTTAAGTGCTCCTGAGAACTGGTCAGTCTGTAACCTCAAGAAAGCATTCTTTAGTATCTTTATAATGGGTACAAAAGGAACAACAAAACAGTTACAAGAGGTAAAAAATCAATAATTTCACAGATAGCTTTAGTGATGTGCAGTAAGTTTTAGTGATGTGATTATAGGATTTGAGTGAGCGTAACAGGTGACGAAAAAACACTTGAATATGAATAGCAGTATTCCCTTAACCAGGGTTTGATTTCTTATATATAAGGTCAGGCTTACTTTACAAACTACAGTTCTAACTAATAGCTCTTGGGTGGTGCAAGTTCCACTAACAACTTCCCGTAAAAATCTTAGGCAACTCTGCAAAAAGGCAGCTCTTTGTCATGAAGAAACGCAATATAACTGTAGTGGCAAAATGAAAAACTAGATTTCACCAGGAACTAATGAAAAAGTAGTATACTTCAAAGAGAATGTCTTGGTGTGATGCTTATTCTCACACTTTACTGAAGAAAGATTTTGTTTTCACACAAGACATTTTTCATTATTTTACTTTCCATAATATTGAAACAGCAGGAATTCTCACTGATAACTGAACTCTGAAGCTAATGTGTGCTAAAAACACATTTTTTGGTTTTTTTGTGTTTTGTTTTGTTTTTTTCCTCAAAACAATCTTTCTTAAAATGATGAGTGCAACTCCTTGGAAAAAGATGAAAATAACAAGTAACCTGTTGAATTCTATCTCATGAAACAGACTGAGGTGTTTCTTCCTGACCCTTAACAGTATTCAGAGTTTCTTCTTTCTAACAGCATTAAAAATTCAGATTCCCTCAGGCTTTCTTGGTTGAGAAAGTGGTGGTCTAAGAACCTACCTGAAAAACTACACTTGCAAAAGAGATGGAGCCTTTTTGAATTTTCTAGGATAAACGGTACATGAGCCAAAGGACCAGTATCTGGCTTAACTACGAATAAAGCAAGACTAAGTTATCAAAAGTCCACAGAAAGCAGGAATGGCAGCTTTGGTTCTTTAATACCAATTTTTAGTTTTAAATTTCATTGTACAGAAGTTTTGTTTGTGTACCATTGTATTTCCGCTTGCAAAAACTTACAGTTATCTGCAGGTATGGATTCAACTTCCTAAATTGTATAATTGCAGAAATTACATGAGACATAATGAACAGGTTCTGCCAAAACCTGCCAAATTAATGACAAGAAAACAGTTTAAATAATTGAAGAGACACGTACCTGTGTTTAAATTTATTCTATACATATAAATGCATACTGGTATTCTCCCAAAGAGTTATTATTTTTGAACTGAACTTATGCCTACTTCAGGAATAATAATAATAATAAAATTCTTGCTGCTGTAGAAATCCCCATTTTAAAAAATCTTTAAACAGAAGTGTGACATGAAATAAGAATGTTAACTATTTCAGTACAAAACATGAGTACAATTTCAATCTTTAAGTGAAAATCAGGATGGCGAGTGGTTAATTTAAGACAAATAAAACAGTACTTTATTTTATAAAAATAAAACAGTATACTTTCTTTGCTGTTAGGATGCTGTATAGCAAAGAAACAGTTCTCTTTCACAGAAGAAGAATATTAACTCTCCAGAGAAGCTATGAATGCTGACAGATAAGAAACTATTATCCTTACTTGCAGACTTTCATCATGCGTACATAAAGACCTGTAACTGGATGAATCTTAGATTTTTCCAAATCGCTGTGGAACAATCCTTAAATCTTAGTATACTGGCATTTGCATTAGCATACTACCAAATTAAGGCACACTTAAAAGTGTACTACTTCAAAGCATACAAACTAAAAAAAAATTCCCCTTGCTCTTGAAAATATCTTTGGGCTACTTGTAAGTAAAGAACTAAGTATATACCCAGTATTCTTATATGGAAGTTTAAATATATGCCCCAAAGTTTTCCAAGCACTATACCTTCATGGGTATGTAAGTGTTTCATTAGGTCCAAGAAAAAAAATCACTTAAGAAATGAAAGAAGTACTCACAATTCTTATACTTGGATGCTGACAGTTTCACCTGTGTTTCAGGTTATGTGCTCCAGAATGATCACTTCTTGTTTTATTTGAACACTCACTCCAAGGTAACAGACAATTTTGGTCACACATAGCCCTTAAACATTACCACTTGGTACCACCATAAATACACTTCATAGAGCAAGACTGTTATGAACAATAGAAAAGTCACCTTAAAAGAAATAAAAAATGTAAGGCAGCCACTGACTCACTACATCTCAATCCCACTGTAACATTAACATTTTAGATGCTGTGTAATTACAGTCCCTGCTTCTTACTTGCATTAGCAAATGACATCCCTTGATTCAGAAAACTTTAGTTGATTCTTAGAATAGTATTAAGCACCTTAACTCTGGAAGTTAGACCAGGATACTTTAACTTGGTCCTATTTCTGTGTAGTGCTCTAGAAAATAATCCCAGCTGCAAAGAGGACCCAGAGCCAGGGTACCAAACTCTGCCTTTCTTTATGCCCCTGTCTAGCAAGTTTTTACACTTTCTGGTAGAATTTTTTTTATTTTTAATTTTTTAAATTTTTTTTTTTTTTTTTGTTATATATATTTACATACACAAAGTTTCAGTTCCTTGTGGCATCTAAAACTTGTCTATCCCCAGTATTTTCAAATACGATTGCAATGATTTTTTAAAAGTTAGAAAGTTAGTAGTTCTACTTTGCCTTGCTCAGCTTGTCATTGGCTTGGAACATGTTTGTTTTGGTTTCCTGAACAATGCAATTCATAAGTAGCATTTTCCTTTGGACACTACAAATGGAATGTATTTTTGCTTAGCATAAAACTTTTGTAGGCCCCAGCTGCATTCTGAGAATTATTATGAATTTAAGGAAAAAAACTTAGGATCAAAAGCATCTCTGGCAATTCATATTTTTTAGCTCCTCTTTGATCAATGGTATTTATTATCTGCTGCTATAATTAGTAAGCTCTTCCTGACGGCCTACTGCTTTCACATATTCTTTGGAAGGCAGATGATTTGCAGTATTTCTTAACGTGTATTCAAGTCTTGATACTTTTTTTTTTTTTTGCTTCTAAATAAATATAGGTCATTTTAAAGGAGATATATTACTGAATTCTAATGGCTTTGTAGGAATAAAAGGAGTGGCTTGAGTGCATCCTATCAAAAGCCAGTATATACTGAAGTATGGCAAAAAATGCACAATTAACCCAATTTTCTACAAAAGAAAATTCTGGATTTCACTGTTCAGTAAGCACATTTGCATCCAGAATCTAGCTGACTCTCATCCTTAAAATAAAGTATCACTTTTTAAAATATCAGTTGCAGAAAGAATTTTAAAAATATGAAATTTTCAAGTTTAAATAGTTGTCACAACTGTCTTGAGCTTTAAGGCGAACACTTAATGACAGACATCACATTAGAGTGCTGTTGGTGTTGACATACAGGACCAGGATAGAGTGAGAAAACAATTTAAAGTAGAAAATTTCTGAAAAATGTCACTAGCAGTTACTTGCTGTAAAAGAGATAGAAGCCACAGTCCCTTAAATCTACAGTATGTGCTTTTCAATTTACATGTAACCTAAATGACAATATTACTGTGACTGGATATATAGCATTTTGCCGTATATGTCTTTAACGCAGGTGTAAGCACCACTCGAGATGGTACACATGGATACAAAAACCCAGTTAATTTCAAAGTAATCCTAGAAGAATATAACAAATAATGTTGTATAAATGCGTGTTGTTTGATGGGAAAAAATTACTTCACTGAAAATAAAGTCCTACACACTGAGCTTGGCACTTGTTTATCATTATGTCACTTTCTTCTTGACTGAAGACAGCTCTTTCTGAATCTCACTGAATTTTGGACGGTTTTCTGGGTTGTAGTCCCAGCACCTCTGCATTATTTTATATATTTCTTCTGGACACTTTTGTGGAGCTGACATCCGGTAGCCTGGTACATAAAAACAAAAAACAAACAAACAAAAGGAAATGTTCAGGATTGAAAATGGATGCATATTGACAAATCTAAAAAGAAACGAGAAGTTCAAGATCATTCCATTAAAAAGATCTTCAGGGTAATATGAGGGAAGTCTTCAATATTTAACCTACACAAGACAAATAATTAGTGAACTAATCAAAGCTCAGGTACTAACAACATTTAAGTTGGCATGGTAAATTTTAAGTGTGTTTTTCATTCCTATGGACAGCAACTTGTTGCCTGCATCTTAGGGTGCAGCTAGCCTCTAGGTTTTAATTGTGTTCCCTTCCCCACTCCTCCCAAGAAGTTTATTTGCTCTTTTTCAGAATAAATCAACTTTTATTCTCATGCCTCTTCCTCTTTTGACTCTTAAAGAAGTTCCCTTCCTGCTGTACTTTATCCATTTATTTTTTCACCCTCCTGCTTTCCTAACGTTTTAATTTTCCCATCATCCTAACTCTCTCAACTCTTCGGTTTTCTTACATAGCCAGTGGCCTTCCACACCTCTGAGATGCTATCAACTGAAGGAGGTCTCTAACTTGGTGATGAGTATGAAAATGGACACCCATTTATTTAAATGAGCAGCTAATCATTCTGAAGCCATAGATAAGTGGCCCTTCCAGCATTTCATCCACACCCTGGACCAAAGAGATGTAGTATTCACAGCAATGAAGGCAGCCCCTCAATGAGTAGGAAGCAGAGCAAAAATGCCATGATTGCATGGAAGAAAAAGGAGCTCCTAGACAAATTTGTACATAAAAATAAATAATGTGGGGAGGAGTACAGAAATGTTGCCCACATATCCAAGGATAAAGTTAGAAAAGCTTAAGTCCAAATGGGACTGAATTTGGCAAGGAATGTCAAAGACAACAAAAGGGATTATTTAGAATACAGATTTCCAAAGGAAGGCTAGAGAAATTGTATGTCCAGTGCTGAATGAGGTAAAGCATCTGGTGACATAGATCATGGAAAAGCATGAGTGATTGAACTCCTTCTCTGCCTCAGTCTTAATTAGCAAGATCTGCCATCAGGAACTGTAGGCCTCAGTCACCAGGGAGAACATCTGGAGCAGGGAACACATGTGCTTGGTGGAAGAGAACCTGGTCAGGGAATCCTTAAGCAAAATGGACATACATAAGTCCACGGGCCCTGACAAGAAGCACACACAAGTGGGTGAGCTATCACATGAGGAAGATGGCTATGTCACTGCAAGGCCACTCTCAAGCACATTTTATCCATCATCCTGACTGGGAGAAGTGCCTGAAGGCTGGAGTAAAGGCAACATCACTCCTGTCTTCAAGAAGAAGGACCCAGAAAACTGTAGGCTGGTCAGTCTCACCTTGATCCCTGGGAAGGTGATGGAGTATCTAATCCTGGAAACCATTTCCAGGCACACGAAGGACAAGAAAGTGATCATGAGTAGTCAGCCTGAACTGATTAAGGGCAAGTCATGCTTGACCAACCTTGACACCTTCTGTGCTTTAATGACTGTCCTGTTAGAGAAGGGAACTTCTGTAAGGCTTTCAACACTGCCTCCTGTTAGATCTTCAGGAAGAAGTTGTTGAAAGATGAGCAGACAGTGAGGTGGATTGAAAACCATCTGAATACCAAGTCCCAGGGGGAGGTGATCAGTGGCACAAATTATAGTTGGAGGCCAGTTACAAGGTCCACATTAGGTTCAGTCCTGTTGAATATCTTCATTCACCACCCATATGACGGGCAGAGTGCAGCTGGAAACAACCCCAGGCAGTTGAAGGTGCTGGAGGCTGAGCAGCTGGAAAGCAGATTGGAAAGAAAAGGACCTGGGAGTTCTCGTAGACCAATGGTTGAACATGCAAATGTGTCTTTGCAGCAAAGAAGGCTAATGGTATCCTGGCTACAGTAAAAGAAGTGCTGCCAGAAGGTCCACAGAGATTATCCTTCTCCTCTACTCAAGACTGGTGAAGCTACACCTGGAGTGATAGGTCCAGTGCTGAGCTCCCCAGTACAGGAGAGACATGTGGACACTTGAGAGACTCCCATGAAGGAGCACCAAGATGTTGAAGGGACAGGAGCATTTCTCATACAAGGAAAGGCTGAGAGAGCTGGGACTGTTAAGCCTGGAGAAGGCTCAGGGGGATCTCATCAATGTCTATAAACACCTGGAGGCAGGGTGCAAAGATGAGGGAGCCACTGGTGCCCAGAGACAGAATCAGAGGCAATGGGCACAGGACATTCCTCCTGAACATCAGCAAATATTTTTCTACTGTTCAGGTGAATGAGCACTGGCACAGGTTTCCAGAGAGTTGGTGGAGATTTGCAAAAGCCATCTGGATATGGTCCTGGGCACCCAGCTCTAGATGGACTCTGATTCTCTGGAGTCTTTACCCTACGAAGGTCTCTGAACAAATGGCAGGCAGCGGACAGCAAAGGGAGTAAGCACACACAGGACTCTGCAAAGGGCACCTAAAATGCATCTCTGGCTCCAGACTTAATGCACATGTCATTGCATTTCTCTTTCTAAAGCAGAATATAAATGACACTGGCCTCATACAACAGGTAAATATGAGAAATATTTTTGCTTTTTTATATTGCATATAAGTGCTGCTCTAAGTGCTGGATTGTGACTTCAAAAGAGAACAGCTGGGTGCTAGGACACTTACAGACAAGATAATAAGAAACTATGTAAAAATGCTTTCCTTCGCATTTTTCTGTAGAAACTGTTTCTTTAAAACAGCGAATGCAGCAGCTGCTTTTATAGCAGCCAGTGCTATTTAACATCTTTGTCGGTGACATGGACAGTGGAATTGAATGCACCCTCAGCCAGTTTGCTGAAAACACCAAACCGTGTGGTGAAGTCAACACAATGGAGGCAAGGGATGCCATCCAGAGGGACCTTTACAGGCTCGAGAAGTGGGTTTGTGCAAACTGCATAAGTTTGCAGCTAAAGTTCTACACAGCTAAGTGCAAGGTTCTGCACGTGGGTTGGGGTAATGCCATGAGTGAATACAGGTTAGGAAGGGAAAGGATTGAGGACAGCCCTGAGGAGAAGGCTTAACCTGAGCCATCAGTGTACACTTGCAGCCCAGAAAGCCAACCAGATCCTGGGCTGCATCAAAAGAAGCACAGGCAGCAGGTCATGGGAGGTGATTCTCCCCCTCTGCTCTGCTCTTGTGAGACCCCACCTGGAGTACTGAGTCCAGTTCTGGAGTCCCCAGCATAGGAAGGACACAAAGCTCCTAGAGTGTGTCCAGAGGAGAGCCACAAAAATGATCAGAGGGCTGGAGCACCTCCCCTATGAAGACAGGCTGAGGAAGCTGGGGTTGTTCAGCCCAGAGAAGAGGAGGCTCTGAGGTGACCTCAGAGTGACTTTCCAGTATCTGAAGGGGGCCTACAAAAGAGCAGGGGTAGCTTTTTGTATGAGTGTGCAGCGAGAGGACAAGGGGAAATGGTTTCAAAATTTGAAGAGGGAAGATTTAGGTTAGATGTTAGGAAAAGATGTTTTCCTGTGAGGGTGGTGAGATGATGGCACAGGTTGCCCAAGGAAGCTGTGGCTGCCCCCTCCCTGGTAGTGCTGAAAGTCAGGTTGGATGGAGCCTTGAATGATCTGGTTTAGTTGGAGGTGTCCATGCTCATGTAGGGAGGTTGGAATGAGATGATCTTTAATGTCTTTTCAAATTGTAGCCATTCTCTGATTCAATGATTTTTGTCCTTAAAGGGTAATTATTATAAATAATTGTTTTGAATAGAAATTATCCTGGTTTAAGCAGTCATTCAAGTGACTAAATTAAATGAAAGCTATTCCTGATTGAGCAACTGAGATAGATAAGATTATGAACAGAATATGGAGCATCTTAACTGACTGTCATAACAGTTATTATTTACAAGAAAACAGGCTGATAAAAGAGATTACAATTCCATTTTAAAAATAAGAAAAATAATTTATAATTTATAATATATAATTTATAAGAAAGAACTATTTTCAGCATGGCATAAATAGCTGAGAAAGCATACAGATACTCCTAAATATTTGAATTTTATCAGTTTCAGGAGATTATTATACTCAGTGGATCAAAACAGAATCTCAGTACTCGGGTAGTAAGACTTGTTTTTACAAACACCTTTCTCTGGAAAACATTAGATTTTCTGATTTTGCCTTTTAAGGAGAAACTTTGGTCATCTATAGTCATCTCCAGCTCTCAACTGCTGCTGACTCCAGGAGTCCAGCCTGGACTTTCCCAGGGCTGCCCTGCAGCCTCAGTGGTGACATGAGAGTTATTGGAGGAAAGGGGGAGGAACGTGGGATCAATTTTCCTGTATATTTGTATATATTTAGCAATTTTTCCTATTTATCATTACTGTTTCATTGAAGTTGTATAGTTTAGTTCCCAACCCATAAGTCTCTCTCCCTTATTCTCTCTCCTTTCTTTATCAGGGAGGAGAGGGGGATTAATAGAGAGCATCTGTCATTCGGTTTAATTGCCGGGACAGTGTTAAACCGTGACACCATCATAACTGTTAATTTTTTGTCTGAAATGCTTTCATAGAGAAGATGAAATTAGACAATTTTTTTCTTTTGGCAGGTTAGAATCTTATACATGCATTAGCATAATCTTAATTAATTAATTCTGGCAAAGCCTCTTCTTTGCACAGCAGTAAATCCCTCATTTCCATCTCACCTTTTAGTTTTGCAACAAAAGTCAGTCTTCCATCCCTTCACTCACTGGTCAGTATATTATCTTACAGTATTTCTGTTCCTGGATAACCTTTATGTTATTTCTTTGCTATTTTATACAGTATGTACTACACCCTTATGTATCTATGCAGCACTTCTTTAAATCCTTATGAATAACTACCTACCTTTCTCAACTTGTTCTCTTGCTTGCTGGTTGGTCATTCCAGGGTATGGACATACTCCTAAACTGAAGGTTTCCCACAAAAGGATTCCAAAGCTCCATACATCACTCTCAGATGTGTATCTCCCTAAAAAACCAACCAAACAAACAAAAAAACCAACAAAAAACACACACAACTTAATTTACAGAGAAATCATGTTTCAGATAATTATAGACATTCATAATGCTCTTTGTGGCAAGTAGTTTTCTTGTCTATCTATCAACTCTTTTCAAGAGTTTGGCATCCAGTAATTTAACACTTTTCAGTAGCTACATGTTAGGTGATTAGGGTTTTTTTTTTCAAGAAAGTAGGACCTGGACAGTGGCTACAAACTAATTCTGAAATATAGCACATTTTCTTCTATTTCACTCTGATATCCTTAAATGCCTTCAGCATTACCTACACAAATTAATTCAATATGTATGACCATATTATGAGGATGGTAAATGGTAAAACACAATCAATTTGCTTTTACTCACATCTTTTTAGAGAGCAGAAAAAAAATGATCCTTCAAAACCACACAAACATCCTATGACAATTTTAAAGTTGAGTATTAGACTGCTGAACAAATTATCAGATTTTGAGAGAGCTTATTTTCCAAACACAACAGAAAATCACTTAAAGCTGCTTGAGTGCGTATTAATTTTAGGAAACACAAAATAAGTAGATGTTAATTAACTATCCTCTCCTCTACTATGCAGAAAAAAAGACTCAAAATTACATAGGCAAGGTGCTGTCACAAAAGCCTGTTTCCTGCTTAATGTAGTCCACTGATCTGCTATGAAGTGGCATGAAGGATAGGTTTCCATCATATAAGAAAGTATGAAGATTACAGAAATCACAATAATAAAAATTCAGAACTGTTTTTATGGTGAAGCAAATGCCTAAAATAGAGAAGTGTGTAACTCATTGAATGCTAGCAACACTCACCTTCTTAGAGTAACTTATCATACAGGATCTATTACTGTAACTAAATTATTTATTAACCTTACAAAGGGAAGATTTACTTCACTGTATTATGGCATTAAGTCCTGCAAAAGTGCCAACGAAAGGAAGTATTTTGCTATAAATTTTAAGACAACAATTTATGATTTCCAATGCATTACTTTTTTTAAAAAAAAAGTTTTAAGAGATGGCAGAATTATTAACAGACACTTAAAATCTGGAATTTATAACAACAATATTTTTCTAAGTACCAGAGAACCGGTTGAAGGAACCACATCCAAAACATGTCATCCTTCATTTAATATACTGCTTCTTTGCAGCTCACTTTACTTCTAAGAAATTTTTTTAGTTTCATTTAAGCTAAAGAGGCAAATACAGCAGCTTCTGTTTCTTTTCTGGAACCATTACCAATGTGGATCTTTTTTTTCCTGGAGGTGACAGTCTTACAATATATAAAAATGGTAAATAAAGGCTGCAGTTAAAGAAATGTACATCAGCAACTGCACTTTTCTCCAGTGCAATGACTTACTTAACAGTGTTCTAGTACAATAGCCCCTTCCACCATTTTTAAAGAAGTGCTAGAAGAATCACATATTTATATATGCAGAACTTGCCATTCATTTTGCTAACCATTATGATTTAGATGATTGATGATGTAATCAACTACAATGAGTGAGCAACATAACAAAATATTACCTTATTGCTGCATAATAGCAATTTTGATGTTGCTGCCTTATTCATTTTGAAGGTAAACCAGTTTTTGACATAATTTAAGGAAGACTATTATTTTAAACATAAATATATATACTTAAATATTTCCCATAGTGCAGTACTGGTGCTCCTTACACTGATTTTGATTGTGGTGTTTGTTTTTCTGTCTGGCTTTTGTGTTTTTGGTTTTTTGGTGTTGTTGTTGGGTTTTTTAAATTATGTTTTTTAAAAATTTTTTTAGCGTTGTTGTTGGTTTTTTTCAAGAAGATACAGATATGTCCTTACCATAGTTGAGAGCTTCTGGAGCAGTCCACTTGATAGGAATCTGCTTGAGGCCTGATGATGAATACACGCCGTCATCCTCTTGTCGGGACATTCCAAAATCACTTATTTTCAAAATGTTGCTTTCACCTACCAAGCAGTTCCTTGCAGCCAGGTCTCTAAGTTAGAACAAGAAACAAGCCCACATATTTTTACATATTTGAAAGTACTGTAAGTAATTTTAAATGGCTGAGCCCCTCAGCTAAGACAGTGGCACCTCTTGGAAAACGATTCCCATCCATCTGCAGTCCTCGGGGGGGAAGAGGTGAAAGAGTAGAGGTGAGCCTCAAAAGAATGGCAGGATGGGAGAGGGGGAAAGGTGTTTCAATTTTCATTTCTCACCATCGAACGCTTATAACTGGCAATAAAATAAATTAATTTTTCCCAAGACAAGTCTATTTTATTATGATGATATTCAGTGTGTGATCTCTCTGCCTTTATCTTGACAAATGAGCTTTTCTGTCTTAATTCCTCCCCTGTCCAGTTGCGAAGAGGGAGTGCAAGTGCAGCTGGGTGGGTGTCTGGCAGCTAGCCAAAGTTAATCTGCCCTCTCAGGTCACAGAAATAAACCTACAGATTAATCAACCAGATTTCATGGAAAACAGTATTTAAAGAAGCACTGTGAAATATGCTGTAATGATTATGAAAGACAGTGAGAAATGAGAGCACTTTCTCCTTCTTCTCTTTGACCACCTTATCCTAGCATGAGTTTTCAACAACAAAAAAAAGGTACCCAGTATTACAGGGAAAGGAATTCTGTCCATCATCTGATGGATGAAAAGTTCAGAAAATCAACTGCCTTCCTTGACTTCCTGCTATCTCAAGAATGTGTTTTTAGATTAGACAACAGCCTGTACCTGGAAAAAGAGGTAATGTGGCTTCGCTACAGCACACATTTGGAACGATACGCTAATAATACGCTAACACGTATAATTAATATTAACACAGCATATACATATTCATGTATGAAATTAATGTTAATGTCTCTTAAATATCAACCTACATATTAATGTTAATACATATTAATATGCTAACATACATAATAACATCTGTATATTACATTCACTTGTTTTGTACTGTACTAATATACCACATAATAAAAAAATATTTGATTCCCATCTTAAAGTAATTTAATACAGCAAATGTTTGAAGAGAGAACACTGTTAAGCAACAGAATTAAATAAAAAACCTTAGGAACATCACAGGCAAAGTATTTTTAAACTAAATTTACAATGTTTATTTTCAGCTTAAATAGATTGTCTTATGTGGATATTCCAGAGTAACTACACTAGCTTTAATGTTTTGTTTTAGAGCTCTATCAGTTTTGATGTGAATCTTCTAAGCCCTTAATACACATTCATTGGTGATAAATTATTTTGATGCATGCAAACTAGATTACTCTTTGAAGAAACTAACCCAGAACTCTGAATATATCCGGTAATTACAATGCCAAGGTTGTGAGTTTGAGCCTCACCTGGAGCACCAAATATCTTTCTCTGCCCCTTCTCCCCCCTCCCCAGTAACCCTGTCTGCCTGACTTTCTCTGAAGCATACAATATGCTCTCGAGGTAGGAAAGATGTTTATTTGCTTACAAACTTATAAACAACTAGATTGGATTTACAACTGGAGTCCTGCTGTGTTACAGAAAAGTAATGATATATACAGAAGTTAAAAAACCAACAAAACAACAAAACAACTTTTAAAATAATGCACATTAATAAATAACCAAAATAAACAAATATATCACAGTAATATTATTTCACACTTGAATTCAGCTTAAATAGGATGATAGCATCATGGGAGATCCTGCCATCTCAGTTTTGCCATCTGTTTATGATGATCAGAATTTCCATTTGGGGACAGGATAATCTCTGATCATTTAATAGAATCACAAAATGCCAGGTTGGAAGGGATCTCAAGGGTCATCTGGTACAACATTTCTAATACCACAGTTTGTGTGAGACATCTCAGCACTCTGTCGTGCTTAGGCTTAAAACTTTCCAAAATGCAACGATTTACTACTTCCCCTGGGAAACCATTCCCATGTTAGACTGTTAAGCTAGAGAGTTATTAAACTCATACCCATGACTATTTTTTTATCTAAGCAGTTACATTAACCTCCATAAGGATTATTTGTAATGTGACAGAGAGGCAAAGATGGTCTCAGTAAAGGAAATGAGTATGGAACAGGACTTTGTGACTCCATCTATGACTGCAAGGAGGATAAGAAACCAGTGCATATAATAATGTGCAAGAGAGGATGGTCTGCACAAGCAATAATGGGAAGGGTGACTTCCTGAAAGTGAGAAATCGAGGAGGTCTCTGATACCAAACAGGAAGGACAGTCAGTTCTTTTGTTAATGAATGGGAATGGTGATATTTCACAGAATCACAGAATGTTTTAGGTTGGAAGAGACCTCTATAATTACCCAGTTGACCAACACTATAATCTAACTACTAAACCATGTCCTTAAGGACCAGGTCCAAATGCCTTTTAAATACCTCCAGGGATGGTGACTCCAACACTGTTCTGGGCAGGACATTCCTATGCCTGACAACCCTCTCAGTGAAAAAATGTTTCCTAACATCCAGCCTAAACCTCCCCTTATGACCAAGTAACTATTAAGATGCAATACACATAGCAGGAAAGTTTAAAAACTCCTTGTTTAAGCATTTATAAGCCTAGGGACCTCTAAAATCTTCTCCAGAAATTACTCCAATAGAAAAACATTGAACAAACTGTTTTTACTTTTTCTGCCCTCTCAACTCCTATATATAGTTTTTCAAAACTAGGACTTGGCCCTTATTTCACTGATCTGCTTTTATTTCCCAGAACCCGTGAGACTTGATGAAATATCTGACCCCTGGCTTTGTCAAGAGCTTTTTCTGTCAGGCTTGACTAAACTCTGCTTAAACCTGCAAACAACAAAATACTGTAACATTGATTCAAACATTCTCACAGCTCCAGGTACCTTAACAATCTCCCTCAATCTTCTGAACCAGTTAACATGCCCACAAGGCCTTCTTCACTGCCTACTGCCTTGCCTAAGGGATTTTTGAAGTAGTCTTTGACAAAGAGTGTGTCCCTATTTCAATCAATACTCACAATGATATAAAAATATTTCATAAAAGCTTCTCCGTGTGCTATAATTCTGCCATATGAAACAGGAAGAGGCTGAGAACTACAGACCAATGACAAAAAGTGAGAGAACATAACATGCACCTAGCTTAGGGTATGTTTGATTTATTTTCAGCAACTCTGATGCCTTTAAGATGCATTAAGTTTATTCAGAATCTTTTTGTGAGCAGTACTTGCTAGAACTAAATTTACCTCTGAACTGAGCTGAACTTGTGTAACTTCACCCAGATTTCTTTCAGCTTTATGATAAAAATGTCCTGATTCTCAAAGAAAGATCAACAGTAAACTGGAAAATAGCATTTTCTTCATTATTTTATTTATAGAGGAATATGAAATCTGATCATGCAGAAGTAACATATTCTGTAAAACATAATGGTTTTAGTTTTATAAACTTTAAAACTAACTTTTTTCATGGAGGCACACTAAAACTCATTTTACATTCCTCCTTCATCTGTTTTCCACTACATACACAGCAACACAACAATGCTTAACATAATACTTCAGTAATGAACTACAGCAATGTAAAGCTCAGAGCCACTTCTGAAAAAAATCCTCAGGCACTGGGAAGAACTCCATTAAGATAAATTATCACTTGTACTATGAAAAAAACAGGTGTAACCTAGTATGCATATATAAATATACATGTGTGTACATATAAAAATTAGAAAAGGGAAATATGTTTTTTTCCCTCACAAATGCAATTTGGGAATTTATTATTCATTACCACTGATATACCATTGATGTCTTAAGATTTTTTTAATCAAAATAAAAGTTGTTTACTGTCTGAGACAACTGGGGTACATTCCTCTGAATGCCTAGAATCAGTACCACAGGAAATGAATAAAATTTTCACTACAATTTTATAGTAAAATTCTTACTTCAAAGACAGCAAGCAAAGCACTATTTAACCAGAGAACCACTTTCAGTTGATTCAGTTTCTTACAAAAAAGAACATTTTATTGTCCTTTAGAAAACCTGTTATTGTTTGACTTTTCCCTGCTAGCTTGCCATTCCCTTATTTCATGTATTTGCAGCACAGCACTCAAGAGTGTTGCACCCGCTCCTGTGGAACAGCTTCAAAGTACCCAGCAAGCAACAGATGCTCTATGCTTCTGTGGTAGACAGGGTTTCTAGACAAATTATCTCCAACCATTCCCACCCCTGGGTGCCCAGAAGTCCTGGATAAATGCTCAAACTCCTTAAACACAGAACAGACACAGAAAAATTCAGTGTATCTTAATCCTAAAATGCAGTATAGTCTTTGGAGGAGAATAGGTTTAGACTGGATCTTAGGAAAAAGGTATTCAGTATGAGTGTGGTGAGACTCTGGAACAGATTGCCCAGAGCAGTTGTGGATGCTCCCTCCCTGGAGGTGTTCAAGGACCGGTTGGATGAGGCACAACCTTGTCTAGTTGAAAGGCACGAATGGACATGGCAGGGAGGTTGGAGCAGATGATCTCTAAGATCATATAGATGATACAATAATACTCTAAAAGTTTTAGAAATAACTTTTGAACCTACTCTCACTGGAACTATGCTTTTAAAGATAAATCTACTTCTTGACCTGCACAATTGCAACTGAATAATTCACTGATAAAAACCTAAGAGAAATGCCACATAGGTCTCCAATAACAATATTAATCAGAATGGTGTGAAATATGAAATGGCATGATTATGTAATAGAAATGGCACACAGTTTATCTCCAAATACTCTACCATGCAAAGCAGAAGTCATCAATTTTACAAATGAAAACTTACTCATGTTTTTTTCTGTAAAGTGGATTATCCTTATGTCCTGTATTTCAGACACATCATTGTAGCAGGTTATATACTATGATACTGAGAGATAAAATGGTGGGAAGTAAGTACTTTCCCTTTGGATACACACTGAGTACAAGCAGCCCCATGGCAGAGTCAAATTGGAGAAGAAACAACAAAAAGGAATGGTAGGAACAGAAGTAAGGTACCTCAAGAGCATACTGTCTGATGGTATTTGATATCTTAGAGAAAGCAAGTCCAGGCAATGATTATGTTAATTTACAGAACTCTATTTTCTCTCCCTTTAGTAGCTGAGATACCAATGGGTTTTTCTGACACAGACTTCAAAGGTAACTTCTTTGTTGGTCATGCAAATATTGGTAAAATTAAGAGAGGTCATAAGCCTCACAGACTGATTTTTGCTATGATTCATTGTCAATGTAAGAACTACGATCCTCATAGTACAAACTGTTATGGTAAAAAACATTATTAACTTTTACTGATAGCAACAATCTATACAGATCAAATAATGTAGTACTTATCTAAATAAACACACCAGTTTTGAATTAGAAAAGGGATAATGATCTTCTTTTAGAAGTGTATTCTTTTGTTTTCAAATTGTAGGTATTACTCCTGTTGATAATAAATACCATATACACTTTAAAAGCTAGCATTTTGAATGATCAGAATTTAAATATTAAGAAAAAAATATTTTCCTTACCTATGTATACAATTTTTAGATTCAAGATATGCCATACCAGAAGCAGCATCTAATGAAAATTTCACCAGCTGTTTGGTTTTTAGCTCATCCTTTTTTTTTCTTAGAAAGGACAGGAAATCACCTCCTAGAAAAACAGACACATGGACAGTAAGACACCACAAGACAGAATACTCATATTTATCTCTCACTGGCGATGCTAGACAAAACAAAGTGTAGGTAGGATCACTCAAAATTTTCAATACACCCAAAATTTTGATTCACCTACAATTTTCAAGAGTGTACATTAAACAAAGCTTTATACCAAAATTGTTAATATTGATAAATATACTTCTCTAATCGCAGAATGGTTGTTGCATGTTTTTATAAAAATTGTTAATAAAGAGCTTGTTCCTAGTGATTACAAGAGAGTAGTACATCAGTTGTGGTGGTGTTTCTCAAATTCTAGATGTGTTTAGAGGAGTAATTAAGTGTTTAACTTCTTGGATGATATTAACTGCATATTTGACAATGGCAATTAAAGGCAAAAAACTATTACTGTGACTTCTCCATGCTGCACTCAGAGCTCTTTCAGCCTTTCCTCATGTGACATGTCCCCTCTTCACCTTGGTGGCCCTTCATGGGACACTCTCCAGTACGTCCATGTCTGTTGCACTAGGGACATCAGCACTGGACCCAGCACTCCAGGTTTTGAGTAAGAGGGGATGGATGACCTCCTGCAATCTTCTGGTGGTGGTTTATTGAATGCCACCCAGGATTCTGCCTTCTTTGTAGCAAGTACATGTTGCTGTTGCATGTTCAATTTTGTGTCCACCAGGATGTCCAAGGCGCTTCCTGCCAAGCTGCTTTCCAGTTGAGCAGCCCACCTCCTGTTCTGGTGCCTGGCATTGTCCCAGGGGCAGGACTTTGCTTTTTTGCCTTGTTGAACTGTGTGTGGTTTCTGTCACCCAGTTCTCCAGCTTGCACAGGTCCCCCTGGATGGTAGCACAATTCTCTGGTGTATCAGGCCCTCCTCCCAGTCTGCAAGCTTGTTGAGGATGCACTGTGCTGCATCATCTATCCCATTAACAAAGATGTGAAGCAGTACTGCACCCAGTGTTGACTCACTGCTAGTTACTGACCTCCAGTTTTCTTTCTTAATCCTCCAATTCAAATTAAACAGATGAATAAAGTTCTCTGATACATTCTCTTTCTTCAGTGACAAATTTCTGGCAATTTCTAAAACAGCAGTGTGCATAACTGCAAAACACGCTCTGTTTAGAGCACATCAACTCTATTTTCAATGTGTAAGAGTAACATCTGTATGATTCAGATAATTCAAAACTGTGGATTATCCAGGTATTTAAAATCAGACTGCAATGACACATTGCTAAAGTGCAAGGATAAAAGCAAAGCTGAGTGAGTGATCATTTTTACTCTCAGCACAGCAAATGTTCTCATGTTGGGCCTACCAGCACCCCTCAGGTGAGAAAGCAAATATTGCATCCTGAGCACACCAATAGCACACTGCTGGCACCCGTGGACCTCGGGACGTCCTTTACTTGCAGGCTGGATAACACACAGATAGAAAAACAAGAGCTGACTGGAAGCCCTTGACTCAAAACCCAACTTGAAATACCTTCTCTTTTACAAAAGATGGTAACACACATAACATCTCCCAAGTCTGACAGTGAATCTTGGGATACTGAATTTTAAATTCTAAGGAAATCTTAAAAGGACAGAACAGCGTTGCAAAGTGGATGGGGTAATGATCACCTTTCCTTTAATCTAAGAGTTTACATAATCTGGTAACTGGCAAAAAATAGACATTGCCAGAGAGAAGGAAAGCAAACACTCCATTGAAACATGTGCCATTTCTTACACAAGTAAACAGTATTATTCAGGTTACAGCAGACAGCTAATTTTTAAGCAATTGCCTCCTCCAACACATACAAGGAAGATGATAAAAATAATTCTGTTTAGATACTGTGAACTCACTGCTGCATACATAGGAATCACATTGTAAATAGTATGCTTTTATGCCTTTTTGAATGTGGAAGTCTTCCAGAATTTACAAATTATGGCATTACTTGATTGAAAACAGTAAACCAAGGATGCTTGCAGAAAGAAATGTACAAAATATTTCTAATAAAATCTAACCCTCAAACAACCAATGTTCCAAAGTTGAAGACTGAGAATTTCTAACAATTTACTGTAGAAAGAATTGAAAAGACAGATAAACTCAATTTGATACACAAATAAAATAAAATAAAATAAAATAAACCTTCTTATACAGCCTTTCACTTCCTTTTAACAGGATGACAGACCACAGACATGTGATACTCAAAATGGGAAAAGTACTGACAATGGTCAGTAACCTGTGTTACAACTAAGGTGGATCAAATGAACTTGAGTGTGAAACCAATGATCCTATGTCATGATCTACTTACTCCCAAAAATGAAAGCCTTACCAAAACCAAGTCTGTCAGTATACATCCAGAAGAAACAGGAAACCATAGCAAGGTATCAATACCAAGCATCCCTTTTCCTCTGTGCTGCACAAAATAACCCTGCTCGGACTAACTGGAATCTATGTTTTGGTAGCGTGGCTATGAGTTCACAGGAAATAGGAAATATGAGTTTTGCAGTAAATAGGAAAGCAGAGGCACATGTAAGCATACAAGCCTAGTAAGAGGGGAAGGGAGGAAGAAGCAAGTGGTTCTGTATGTGTATATGTATACTGCATGCAAGCTAGGGAGAAGGTGAAATTGGAAATATATGGAGAGAGGGAATCTATGGGCAGGTGAGTGATTAATAGGGTGACTTGCCCAATGAGAGAAGGTGGCAGAGGCATGACAAATTGCAGACACAGAAAAATGGAAGTTGGAAAGCTAGGTGAGAGAAAGAAGAAAGGATAAAGTAAGTGAGACAAAAGCTAGAGAAACAGACCAGGTCATATTTGCTAGAAGAGAAACTCTGAGGCAGCCTGAAGGTGGCTTTAGCAACAGCTGAGTATTGAGACAGATTATTTGACTAAAGCCTATATATTCCAGAGAAAAAGAGAGAACTGAATGGAAAATAAAGCCAGCCAGCCAGTATCACTGTTAAAGATCTGCATCTTACCTCTAATTTGAATTTGCCTACAATTTTACTCATCTTTGGTTTTTTTGTTTTTGCATTAAATTCTGACAGCATGCAGTAAAGGTTCAGGATGCGACTGCAAAACAGGACACAGATGTGAAATGTTCTGGCAGAAGTCAGCTACCGAGGATGCACAGCACTACCAAAGGGGCAGATCATGTGAAACTTTAGTAAGGTTTTAAGATATTTTTAAAGAGAAGCAACTGGAAAAGAGCTCTACTGATTATATAGTCAAAGACAGCAAGGCTAACCTTTGTCTCAGGTAAGCCAATATGTACATAAACTTCAGCTATTCTTAGCATCAGCTCTCCTTTATTCAAGGTGATACTTCATGTAGCAGAAAACCTCCAATCACAGGGATAATGTACATCATATAACGAATAAATTGGACAGTGTCAGTCTCCAACATTTTGGTTATAAATGGACTCGTTTGCTATAGGGCAACTAACAGGAGAAATACATGGAGCCAGCTGTCATTTGGTGCTAAAACCTACATACAGAATACATGAGTAATTCCAGAAAAGTCAGTTAAGATTTAAAAGGTTGTACCAGCTCTACCACAGTACCAACTATACAGGATCTCTAGGGATTTCTCCACTTCATGCTGTGTAGTCTTTTCAAACAATAACAAAAAAAGGGGGCTCGCTAAGTCAGTCAAAATACTGTTTTATTTGCATAAGCTTCTGATTTAACAAGACTTGTGGAAGGAGAAAGTGCTGCAACTTTTCATATAGAAAATAGCAGTGCAATCATCTTCATTTCAGAAGTGAGAGAGTGAGTAAGCTGAACTGGACCAAAGCAAACAGCAGGCAGGATAACACGAATAGGGTACAGAAGTAATCTCAGAGCTTGAGTTAAAAATGGCTTATTAGATTGTGTTAAAGGCTCTAAAGAAATGGCTATGCTCTTTCTGAACTTGTCTAGGAGCCAGTGTAGCTGAAATCAAGCAATGCTGACCTGAGCTAATAAAACCTGTCACCTCTGAATTGTTTCTGCATCAATGGCATAGGCCATTTGAATCCCAGATGGTTCAGCACAAACCTGAACAGGTTATTTTATCCAATTGCACAGACAGATGTTACAGCCTTGCTGAACTCTACCTTGAAGGCTAGCTATTTAAGCCTAGATAAGCTGAACATCCATAGTTGAAACCTAATCAAGAAAAACTTCCCATACAATCAGATCACAGGATGTTTTCACAACACTTTATATGTACAAGAATAGCTCAGCCTGTTTCCAGCTGCAAGTGTTCAGCCAATTTACTCCCATGAATGTCGGCATGAGCCTAAATAAAAAGGAACACAAACTCCATGTCCAGTCAAATAGGGGTTTGCTTCATTGCAATCATTTATCCATTATCAAATAGGAATTCTTCGGTGGTATCAGGGACACATCCTAGTATTCCAGAGAAATGGTGATAATTCATTAGTATTAAGAGCGAAAAATGTCCAGAAATTCCCCCCAGAAAGGGGCTTAGGAATCATACTCAGAGAAGGTCGTTGACAGAACAGACTAAATAAGGCCTATTGCCACAGAATGGTTTTGGAGACAAGTTCCTGAAAAGCTGTTCAGAATTGTATGAGGTAATGGTATTGTGTCTCCCTTTTCAAATAAAGGAGATTTATTTTTCATAATACTGCAATATGCTGTAACATAAAATATACTAATAATGTATTGTATTAAAATGTTTACACTAGAGAAAGCTAAATGAAGGATCAATAGAAAAGCCAGATTCTTTAATTGCCTACTTTTGACTTCCTGATCCAGCAAAAAGAAAATTCTTTCCAGGTATTTTCTGAAGATGAAATTTTAACTATATTGATTATAAAAATGTTTAAACATATAGAAACCTGAAACAGAAAGTAGTCTATCAACTTCTGATTAAATAGTCCAGTAGCTAAAAGGAGTAGGTCACAAGAAATGTGACTATATGCTTCCTTTGCTACTCTGAATTAAAGATGTTTGAATCTACTGCAAATTAGATAAATCCTTCCAGAGAGAGCTGGCGAACTGCAACATGGGGTTACACATCTGTCTTCAAAATCTCCTACACTAGAATACACAGTTTACGGACATGCAAAGTTTCACAGAAAGCTAAAATTCAGATAAGTTGAAATGAACATAAAGAAGGGGATAATTCTGTGGCTTGAGGTTGCTTTTTTATGTCATACCTATTACATTTTGTTTTTCTCCTAAACCTAGGAAATGAAAAATACATTCAAAGGGTATCCTGTGATTTCTTTGTTACATTAGCAATTGCATAGTTAATTAAATTAATTAAGAGCAGATGAAAACAGAGTGAGTCTTTCAGTGAATTACAATCCCTCATTGTCAAAGCAGCAATACAATGAAGTGTTCCATGACCACCATGAAAGAAGCTGGGACTGGGAAGATAGTAGTGATGAAAGGTAAAGGAGTGTATTCTGACTTCATCTTTTCCTGTCCTTTTTCATGAAAAGATGCTGACTTTACCCTGAAAGGAGAAAAAAAACCAACCCAAAACGACCACGAAGCAGGTTTTGTCAACCCTTTTACCATTTTCCTAATAATCTTCCCTCTATCCTACCAAACTCCAACACCCATCTCTCACGTTATCAGTCTGGACTCTGGCCAGCTTATAAGTAATACTAGGAGTATTCCAGGCAGTCTCTTTGGTCATCACCTAAATTTGCTGTGAGGCCTTAAGAGACACTTTCAAATCACACTTTTCTGATTTTGAGTATCATAAGCTCCTCATAATTACATTCCTTTCTTCAGTTCTAACATCAACAACATAGGATAACACACAAAAAACACTGGGAAAAGAAGAACAGAGTAAAGAAAAATTAATAAATTAAACCAGGAGATAGTTTAATGCAGGATGTAAAATTCACCATGTGATACTGCAATTACTGTAAGTTTATTTCACTGTATTGTAAAATAAAACATGCTTTTTTGGACTGAGTTCTCCTTATTTCTGTGCTAACAAAGCATCTGAAATCTGCTCTTGTAGCAGACACAGAAGAAGAAATTGGCAGTCAAATGCTGTTTTTCTCTATTCAGTACCTCTCTGGAGTCAAAATCAGTGAGGACATTTTACTCACTGTATTCTCTCACTGCACAGTAAAGCTCGGGGTTATAAACCAAGTTTACAGGTTCCTTATTTGAATAACAGCTTGGTATTCAAATAGTCCTTGAACTAGATGCATCCCACTTACTATGCTTATGCTATGCTGATGTTCAACAAATGCTCAGCAAGTTACATAGTGTGGCTCACAGTGCAGAGAATTCTACAAGAATTTACACTGATTCTGGACCTCACCTCTATTTTCTGGATGATGACATCACACCACGTGCCCAGGGAACTGAAATTACTTTAGCCTCTCTATCTAGAAATCAATGCTGACAATCTGACTTACTGCATGAATGCAGAGGGTGTGTACATTTAATGTACAATTTAATTTAATCCTAAATTAGGAGTCCTAACAGAATAGTGATATGAAATAGAAAATATGAGCAAAGGTTAAGTGAACAACCAAATTTTGTCATTTAGAAAAAAAACCAAAACAAAACACAAAAAAACGCACACACAAAAAAACCAAAAAAAAAGACACACAACAAAAGAAACTCCAAACCAAAACCCACCTAATTGTTTGCAAGAGTGCTTTAAAGGTTACTACAAATTTATTCTTTATGTTACCAAAAATTTTAATTTTTACAGGCTGCTCCTCCCCCTCTCACTTTCAGAGTTTCCTGCAGAAAGACCTGTAGGACAAGACTGAGAAGAAAATAAATCCATCTTCAAACACTCAGCCAATGACAGGGAGATAGGATGTATTTTTCCACACATGCATCCCTTAAAGAGAATTTACACAATACACATATGCATTACGTTGTTATTTCCTCATTTCTTCAGAGGTGATGGACTGTGAAACTGATCACAGACTCCAAGAACGGTTAGAATTGGAAGGGCCCTTAAAAATCATCTAGTTGCAACCACCCTGAATGGGCAACGGACACCTCCCACTAAACAAGGGACACCAGGTCTTTAAAGCTCCATCCAATCTGGCCTCCAGCACTCCCAGGGATGGGACATCCACAACCTCCCTGGGCAACCTGTGCCAGTGTCTCACCACTCTCACCATAAAGGATTTCTTCCTAATGTCTAATCTAAATCTACCCTCTTCCACTTTAAAGACATTATCACTCACCCAAATGGCTGTATGTCCTTGTAAAAAGTCCCTGCCCATCTATCCTGTAAGCACCCTTCAGATACTAGAAGGCTGCTATACAGTGTCCCTGGAGCATCCTCTTCTCCAGGATGAACTCTCTCTCAGCCTGTCTTCATAGGAGAGATGCTCCAGCCCTCTGATCATCTATGTGGCCCTCTTCTGGACTCAGTCCAACAGCTCCATGTCCTTATACTGGGTGCTCCAGAACTGGACACAGTACTGCAGGTGGGGTCTCATAAGAGCTGAGTAAGGGGGGAGAATCACCTCCCTTGACCTGCTGGTCATGATTCTTTTGATGCAGCCCAGGATATGGTTGGCTTTCTGGGCTGCAAGAGCACATTGCTGGCTTAAGGTGAATTTCTCATCAACTAAGACTTCCCAAACTGCCCTCTGCCCTGCAACCCCTGTCTGTGCTTGGGACAGCCCCAACCCAGGTCACAACATTACATACCTTGGTGTCATGAGCAAACTTGTTGAGGGTGCTCTTGATCCCACTGTACATGTCACAGACAAAGATGTTAAACAGCATTAGTCTGCCATTCATAGGGAATGCCACCCATCACTGTTCCCCGTTTGGACAGCAAGCCATCGATCACAGTTCTTTGCATGTGACCACTCAGTCATTTCCTTATCCAATGAGTGCTCTATCCATCAATTCCATGTCTTTCCAATTCAGAGACCAGGATGTTGTGTGAGACAGTGTTTTGGATAAGTCACACTTTGCATAAGTCCAGGCAGATGATGTCAGTTACTCATTGTGTCCATTGACGATGTGACCCCGTTGTAAAAGGCCATCAGATTTGTCAGGCATGATTTGCCCTTCGTGAAGACATGATAACCAACTCTTTTCATAACGAGTTAGTCCATGATGGACTGAGTGTTCAAGGTCTGGTTGGAGAGAGGTTGGATCTGAGAAACCTGATCTTGTTAAAGGTCCTGCTCATTGCAGGGGACTTGGACTAGATGAATTTAAAGCCAACCTAAACCATACTATGAGTCTAGCATTCTATGA
The DNA here is from genome assembly GCA_038090715.1 of Florisuga fusca. Lineage (NCBI taxonomy): Eukaryota > Metazoa > Chordata > Aves > Apodiformes > Trochilidae > Florisuga > Florisuga fusca. Next base: position 12,818,204 of record JAAWXA010000012.1, read on the forward strand.
CCCTGCCTGGACAGATTCAGTGAGATCAATATGACCAACAGGAAGTAAGTTAGCCGTAAATAAATGATGGTTCTTTTTCACTAACACTCGTAACTTCTGATTTCCCTTTTCACTCTGGCTATATATCTGCAACATGCTCTGCTACGTGATTTATTCAGTTAATCCTTCCTCCTTTACCCATCTTGAAACGTCTTTATCAATTACTTTAGAACACATGTTACTTGTTCTTTTAACACACACACACAAGAAAAGGGATCTACCTAGAAAGGATAATTGCCTTTGACATCCTTTTTTATTTCTCTATTGTCTGTTGGCAACATCTGGGTTATTTTTGCATGTACCAGTGGATGCACAGATGCCTAAATATGCATCTGCCACCTTCCCTATTGTTTTCACTAACGACTTAACCCAGATACATAGGTCTTAATCCATTTACATTTACAACAAAGGAAAAAGATCTCTGCAGAAACAGTTTAAGACAGAATCACAAACAAAGCAGTACCTCTCTACATAAAGTGTTGTTTCAAAAAAAAAAAACTAATACCTGAAAAAATAAGGAATCAGAACTGAGATCTACAACTGGAATGTAAAGCAGAGTTTAGCTGTTATGGAGCCACACCATAGCTGTCTCAAAACATGAAGTGAGTGTGAAAGCTTACATGTATCTGCAAGCAGTAAGCCAACATGTATTTGGGAGATAAATACAGTACAAAAATATTAAACAGATCTTGAAAGACACAGGAGAAATTTCACAGTTTATGGAACTGTTTCTACTTTTTTCCTTTGGAAAAAAAAACTTGTCAGACATGTATTAATAACATGCCTTCTCAATTATGCATTTACAGAATGCAATCATAAGCTAAAACATGTAAAGGAATTTACATTTTAAAAGGAATGTCAGGGTTAAACTGTTTAAACACCTTCCACCATAAACACATCTAACACAAAGACAAAGCAGACACTGAGAAAATTGAGTGTTGTGTGCAACTCACAACAGATTTGTGGAGATCCACTGAACTCTAAAGCTAGCAGAACGTCATATTTCCAAAGATTCAAAAAGCACAATTTACTTTTGAGATCAGTCATAAGAATGCAGATAATTAGAAAACAGTACATTTTCCATTATGTAAATAGCACCTATGAAAATATGCTGGGGCAGGTCAAGGGGGAGAAGAAAAAAATTACCTGGAACAAGTTCCATAACAATATAAATAGGTTGCCGTTGTGTGCAAACTCCAATAAGTTTTACAATATTAGGATGATCATACTGTTTGAGTATTCTGTAAAACACATAATAAGTTATTATATTAAGGAACTTTATTGTATATACTGATTAAATATTACATGAAAATAACTTAAATCTCAATACTATTTTATTGGAACATGTCACTACTGTTATCATAAAGAAAAAAAATCAATATAAAAGATCAATGAATTCTGTTTGAAAAAAGGACATACTTATTCTCTAATAAATCAAGACTGATCACTGTATTATTCTTATTGCAATTTTACCATTTGTCTACATAAACTTTTTCTATACAACTGAAAAATTACCTGACAGGTTTGCAGTTTCTTAAGAACCCCTGTAGCTAAATAGCATTTCAATGGCAGACCAAAAGCAGAGCTACACCAAAAATGTACTCACAGAATGCCTCCATACTTTCCTGCTGTTTTTTTCAAATGCACACTCATTCTGATTTTACTTTAAGAGATTAATTAATACAGTAAGTTTTAAGAGAAAATAAGGAAAACAATTTTAATTTTAGAATCTAAAGAAAAACATTTACATCTTCTTACAAAATACTTCAGTAAAAACATTTTTAGCCTAAAACAGCATGCTATGATTTATGAAGTGAAATGAAGGGTAAGGAAGAATTCTACAGACTCACAGATTGCAATTTAAATTGTTTTTTCTATTATTTGCTGACCAAAAGTAGCTCCTCTTTCCCCCTTTTTTTCTAGGACCAGAGTAGAATACTAAGCTATGTGGGGTACATACATGTTTAGTGCGATGCAACTTATTTTATTTTCTTTTTCTTCAAACTTTGCTAAATTAGTAGCAAGCTGCTTAAAAAATGAAACATCTCTACAGTTTCCAAATTACAAGCTGCTTAAAATTATTCAAGAGATAGAGTGGCTGATCTTCATTCTTTAAATGCAGATAAAACCTTTTACTTCTCCATATTGCTTCAACTAGTTTGGGAGTAAAAATGAAAACATATGAAGCTCCAACATATGAAGCAATTTAATTTTTAAAATTTTGATCTCAATACACCCTCTCCAATCTGAGGTCTTAGAACCTACCTATCTACATCAGCCTATACTTTGAATACTTAGCATACTGTGGCACGATGGTAATTTGAAAAAATAAGTATTGAACCACATGCTGTCTGACACAGCATAAAATACTCCCACTGGAGTGAACCCTTCTTATAAAATTACTAAATGGGGTCTATACGGTAACCCAGCCACATATGGTCTGCTCCACTAGTCATATATGCAGGATAAGGATTCCTTATTGGTATAGCCACATAAACTAATGGCATCTTCCAGACTTCTTCATGGCACAGAAGAAGTTCTATACTGGAAGTACTTAAAATAACAGAATCATGTTTCATAGGCACAGCTTGCTTTGCCAAAAATATAGTTTCAGCAAGTGCAGATGCTATCACATTCACATGTCAAAAATACCTATGTTTAGTTAATGGGGCAATCATTGTGTAAGGTATTGAAGGAGATAAAAAAAGGAAGAAGTTTGACTATTGCATCTTTAAATTTTTCTGAAGGTCAGATTTTGCAAATCCATCTAGGAGTAAAACTTGGAAAAACAAAACACAAGGTTATCTTTCAATTACAGTTAGAGAGCCTACCTGGCCTCTGACAGAAATCTGATTTTCAGTTCCTGAGGAAGATCTTCTTTACATGTTTTTACAGCAACAGGAGTTTTATCCTTCAGTGTTCCCTTATACACCTCACCAAAATTACCCTGAAAATAAAATTAAAAAAAATTATTCTAAGTAAACAAAATCTTCACAATCTCCAGAAAAATTATGCCAACAGCTAATGTAATTTGTATAGAAATTTGAAATGTGTTGACCAATTCAAATGAGGTTTTCTTTCAGTATGCAGAGAGGTTGGAGCTGTATGATCTTTATGGTCCCTTCCAACCCAAACCTTTCTATGATTCTATGATCTGTCCCTAACACACTACAGCTCACACAGGCATCTACTACATGGACATAGTGTATTAGTTAGACTTTCACCTTGCTGGAAAGAGAAAATAATGTATTTATTCATTTGTGTAATTTTCTTCTAAAGCCTTTTAGTAACTTCTGAAGTTAACACTAGTAGCAGTATTTTCTTTCTTAATCTTACTCCTGCACTCTTTCGTTTTTACACTATTTTATTAAGTTTTGAACTCTCAGTCTGTAAGACCAAAAGATCTGTGAAACTAGAACAAAATATATAAAAATAACACAAAAATTATCACATATAGAAGAAAGAAAAAATGCAAAGTAAGAAATGTGAAAACATTGTATATTGATTTTGATCATTAATTAAAACCACTGCAAAAAAAGTACTGTAATTTCTGCCCTGAAGAAGGTACATGATCCACAATTTGTTTTAAAAGCTAGCTCAGCACTGCTCTACAAAGGCAATTAAGGAAGGCCACACATGTGGACAAGACTTAAAGTAGATCCTTTTATAATCAGATTTTTTAGGTTGTCAACAATATATCACTGGGGCAAGTTTTTTATTTTTTAATATCATAGAATAATACCAAAATAATAAAGACCACAGAATAATCTCCATCAGATGTATATTTTACTTAAATAAAAAGGAAAGTTAATCAGGAAGAAGGAAATTGTGAGGTATAAAACAAAATACTTCTATCAGTGAACGAACCTAAAAGAAGAAAACAAAACAAAACAAAACTGAAGATCTTAAACTTTTAGTTAAATTTCCGTAAGAAGAGATACAAAGAATAGTTTTAAATCTATGTCTGATAAAGTTCCACATGATTTCAATTCTGTGTCCTGGTATCTGGAGCTGTATGTGACTTCAAAAAACATTATACCTCTACTGAAAATGTTTTCCTTTCTGTGACAAGTGATAAACATTTCTTTACAACGTGTTTGAATATAGTATTACCAGAGCAAGAAGACAGGAAAGGAAAAAAAAAACCCTCACAGCTGAAAAATAGTAACATGATGATAGTAACAGGGGAAGAAATTAGGATCTAAACACAGCCTTCCAGTATTATGTTATATATCGAAGCTTAGGTAATATAGAGCTGGCAAGCAAGGCATAGGATCAGTGACAGCAATCTGCACTTCTAAAACACCAGTTTGAAAGGCCAGGAAACTATCTCTAGTATCTAGAATGGCACAAAGTGCCCAAAGGCAAGAATCTGAGTCACTTCCACACACTTTTCCACTAGGCTTCACAGCAGATGTATTTAATGTTGAAAGGAGAACACATCAAAAAGACTACTTCAGTATTGAAAAAGCTTTGATTCATTTAAAATATTTAACCATTATATTTACTGTTATTAATAATAATGTGTTCCTTTCATATAACTTTGATTTTGATAGTTATTACAGAATACAAGCTGAGTAAATAGAGCATTCACTCCTGAGATGAAGTGAAATTTTTGTCTTTTCCAAAGTCTGGATTTTCCTCTGCATTAAGCTTTCATGATTTTCTTCCTCACCTTTTTAATGCTTGTCAAGACTTCACAGACCCTCAGATTTCTCAATTCCATAGTGAATGACTGTAGTTTACTTAACATTTTCTCATATGAATAGTGTCATTCTGTCATTAGCTTTTGCAGTTTAACTGTATCTTTTTTGAGATGGATGCCTAACACATTTGTATTATTCCAATAAAGCTCTTATCAGTTTTAAACATTGAGTCATCTTTATTGAATGTTAAAAATGCTTTCTACCAAAAACATTTAATGTACATATAGATTAAGTTTACTTAATTAATCAATTTTCACATTAACTGTCTTTACTCATCAAGACCAATTTATATTTATTCTGTAGCAAGATAAAGCTTTTTTAATGCCTGAAACATCTTTATTTTTCTCCCTTGATACTGTTCAGTTGAATAATGTGAGGCTGTCAAAGTACCTGCATTTATGCAGACCGAGCTCTCTCAACCAGCAGATAATACTCTTTGGCATCTTACACTGCCAAAAGGTAACAGAATCTTCTGAGGGTATTTTATTCTCCCATTTCTTGAACAGTTTATAAATTCTTTCAGTGCGTACCACAGCAAGAAAGCAATTAATAACTTGATTTTTCTCCTCATTTAACCTATTTATCATGTTTTGGGAAATCTTTTATAACAGCCTGCAGAGTGGCACTCCCAACAGTCCTTGTATGTGTAAAGGTGCTAATAATGAAAGTATGGGGCTTAGCAGATTTTAAAGATTTATAGCTTCTGAGCAGAATTTGTCATATTAACTACACTATACAGGAATTAACTTTGTAAATAAACCACGATGTAGATACTTTACATCCAATAAGCCATACATGTAAGATGATTTAATCATCTTACATCCAATTTTATGTACAAATACATAAAATTCATACATAATTACATACGAGTATGCTTATTTATATTTTTGTTTATACTAGGCAACAATATATTTTGTAAGACTATACAAAGTTAATCAGCCACACCATGCTTTATAGAAACCTATTTAGCTTAAAAGCCTTCCAAAATATGTATTAGTTAAATACCTTTAGTAGCCACACTATGTCAATTAACCAGTAAATGTGACTTCCATTTGTTTAAACCACAATGCTGTTTTGCAAATAGGAAATGTATAAGCACAACTATGCAACGATGAATATACTTTTACTTAAATGGTATTTAGCTCACTTGATTACTCACTTTGCCTAGTAGTTCTCCCAGTGTAATATCTTCATGATTGAGAACCCATTTCTTATCCTATGAAAAGAAAAGCAGAATTTTCCATCTGTCCAAATATACATATACGTATACATTACAATACATATACAGTACAATACATTTCAGTAGGAATGGAGCTGAAGAAGCATTTTATTCAGACCAATCAATCAAAAGCATATCTGGAAGTTACAAATTTAAGTGTTTATAGACAGAGAGTAGAAAATTTCCTATATCATAAAGTTTTGAAATACACCATAAAGCAAATTTCTATCAGAAGATTAAGCCAATAACATGACAGCTCTGGTGATAAGCCCAGTTTTTAACAATTACTTGAGTCAAAATCATATAAGAAAACATCATTGTAGTATATGAAACAACTTATTGCTGCACTGAAAAAAAATATGTTTTTCTCCTCAGTGTACCTGAAAAAGAACTATTTATTAGCAAGATACATAATGGCATCTTTTACACCTTCTGTGGTAGCTTGAAATATTACAGGCAACTACTTGGAAAGACAACATAACAAATGCCAGTAAAAGTATCTGTTCTGTTCATCATCTGTTGCTGATGAATAGCACTGGAAACACTCTGCAATGGCCTAAAGACATACAAAACCAATTATACATTTATTGCTACACAGACATATTAAGTAACATAATTAAACACTTAGCTAAAATGTTAGAGTAGGATATTCTAAGTGTAACCCATATTTAGTTTTTCCATTTTATTTCTCTGTTCTCACTTCATCTGCTTATTGCCTCACAAACACTATTACTGCTCCTCATGTCCTTTTTTCTAATGAAAAAGGCAAATACTGAAAGAAGTGTATGCCAACTCACTAAATCATCTCTCAGAAATTAAATCACCTCACAGAAAACCAAGCCAAAAATGCTGGCTTGGTAATATAAGACATTACCAGGTTTTCTGGACCATGTAGGACCTGTGGTGATCCCGACCACAAGACTGCTGTAGATCAAAGTGTTAGCAACCCACACAACAGCTAACTGGAGTGAGCCCAGCCTGTGCTGTGTGGCAAAGCTCCCTTGGCAGCAGAACTAGCTCAGCCAGAACACTGCAGGAGTCCACAGGCAGCTCCCACTGGGTACCACCTGGGAGACCTTGCTTTTATCTACACCTGTTTCAAGAAGCTCTCATGTGGAAGTCCTTTGTTTGCAAGTGGAAGTAATGAACAGAGTTGTTTCCTTGTTGCAGCTCGAACGATGAAAATGGGAGAATCTCTGCTTAGGCAGGAACTGCCCAGCATGCTCCAGTTGCATTAGTTGCCCATTCAACACTACACCACCCAGGGCATCCACCATCTAAAGGGATACAAGATTGTCTACAATTCTCCCCTTACAGTGTTAGGTCTCATAGACACTATTTTAAATTATAGCTTTCTGACTCTGAGTGTCTATAACTGGCATTGTACCTCCTGGTGCTAAATCTTTCTAATGTTAATACATGCCTGAATGCAAGGAATTCAAGGAAAAAGGGAGCCAGACTCTTCCCAGTGGTACTCAGTGACAGGACAAGAGAGAACAGGCACAAAATAGAAAATACAAAATTCATTCTGAACAGGAGGAAACGCATTTTTACTGTGAGGGTGGTAAAACACCTGAATGGATTACCCAGAGAGATTTCAGAATCTTCTTCTGGAGAGACATTCAAAACCTGACTACACACAGTCCTGGGAAAACCACAGCAGTGGAACCTGCCTGAGTAGGAGAGCTGGAATAGAGAATCTCAAGAATATCCTTCCAACTTCAATGAGCCTGTGACTCAAATACAGAGAAAAAACTTCTGTATGTAAGTTTTTAAGCCCATAGAACAACAGAATGGCTAGTGTTGGAAGGGGACTTTAAAGATTATCTAGTGCAACCACCCTGCCATGGAACATCTTTCACAAGATCAGGTCAATCAAAGCCCCATCCACTGCCCCAGGGCAGGTGCAGGACCTTGGATTTGCCCTTGTTGACCTTCATGAGGTTCATATGGGCACACTTTTCAAGCCTGTCTGGATGGCATCCTGTCCTTCAGGCATGTCAACTGCACTACTCAGCTTGGTGTCTTCTGTGAAGTTGTTGAGGGTGAACTTGATCCCACTCTCTGTGTCATTAATAAAAATATTGGAACAGTACTTGTCTGTCCTGAGGGACACCAGTTGGTTACTGATGTCCATTTTGAAATAGAGCCTTTGGCTATAATTCTGAATGCAGCCATCTAGACTATTCCTTAGCTATCGAACAGGCCTTACTTCAAATCCATCTCCCTCCAATTAGGAACAAGGCTCTTATGCAGGGAATTTGCTCTCTTGTTATAGAAACAACTTGCCTGTATTGTGCTAGATCTCAATCTCTTAGGAACCATATACAACATGAAATTTTGTGCCAAAGACTGAATCCTGACAGAAGGCATTGCTGCAGCTATCAATGCCTTTTAACACATTTTCCAACTTAAAAGAAAATGTAGAACATATGATTATTTTTTTAGTTATTCGTCTGACAGATAACCAAAAAGGGAACTTTTTACTTCTTAGGTAAAAAAGTAATTTTAAAGATCAAACAGACACATGCATAAGTATCCCTTGACAAAGCTGAGTTCTACATCACAAATGCAGAAGACTGAGGACAACCTGAGTACAGAGATTCATGAAAGACCTTTTTGTAATATGAAACTTGAGGTCATCTTAAAAGAAGGTGAAATTTTAATGTTTTTTTTAAAACTACGAAAATTCCTTCCCTCCATATGAGGGATAGTTCATTAAAAAAATGTTCCCCACAAGAAGCACTGGGAATCAGCACTAATTGTTTAAGGCTGCCCAGGATTCTGCCTTCTTTGCAGTAAATACATGCTGCTGGTGCATGTTCAATTTTGCATCCACCAGGATGCCCAGGGCCTTTTCTACAAAGCTGCTTTCCAGTTGAGCAGTCTGCAGCCTGCTCTTGTACCTAAGGTTGCTTCAGGAGCAGGACTTTGAACTCATCTTTGCTGAAGTTCATGAGCTGTCAACACATTTCTCCAGCCTGTCCATGTTCCTCTGGATAACAGCATGGCCCTGTGGTGTTTCGGGGCCCCTTCTCCCAGTTTGGTATCATCAGCAAACTTGCTGAAGGTGCACTTTGCCCCATCATCCAGATTATTAACCATGTTTAACAAAATCTAACCCGCTGTTGACCCTTACTGTACACCACAAGTTGCCAATCTCCAACTAGACTTTACACCTCTCATCACTTCTCACTGTACGGTGGACACACTGTATAATAATCAGTGGCAACCCTTGAAAGTATCCCAACTGAAGGAAAGGACAGAAGTCACAACAGCAATTACTTTCTTTTGAAGTAATTATGAGATCCATGTATTACCCTAAGTAATACACTAAGTATAGTATCTACCATGCAAATAAAGCATTCTGAAGTCCTGTCCCTGAATTTCTCCTTATTAATCAACATTAAATACATCTCTCAAGCACATACGCCTTCCAAGACATTCAGATGCTGTTACATACACCTGATGTAAATAACTTATCTCAGGATCAGCTAAAACAACCTTAAATTCCAAAGCTTTTTAGGACTATTTCTTTAAATCAGCCTGTTAAAATCTGTGCTAAACATATGCACATTCTAGCATACATATACCTCACACAGAACAGTTGTGATAAGAATAAATTGTGCTTCCAGGTTAACGTATTTTATGTTTATCCATGATCTGCTCCAATTACTGAAATATACTGTAGGTAGGAATCCCAATTCAAGGAAATCTGCCACAAATCACAGAAATCACATAAGTGTTAGGGATTGGAAGGGACCTCGAGAGATCATTGAGTCCAACTCCTCTGCCAGAGCAGGACCACCAAGTCTCACAGGAACACATCCAGGTGGGTTCTGAATCTCTCCAGCAAAGCAGACTACACAGTCTCCCTGGGCTCTGTCACACTCCAGTGCTCTGTCACACTCACAGCAAAAAAGCTTTTTCTTATGTTTACACAGAACCTCCTATGCTCCAACTTGCATCCATGATCTCTTGTCCTGTTATTGGACATAACTGCCTGGCTCCTTCCTCCTGACACTCACCCTTTACATATTTGTAAACACTAATGAGGTCACCCCTCAGTCTCCTGTTCTCCAAGCTGAAGAGACCCCGTTGTCCTCAGAAAGGAGATACGGCCTCACCAGGGCAGAGTAGAAAGGAAGAAGAACCTCTCTCGACCTACTAACCACCCCACTTCTAATGCACTCCAGGATGCCATTGGCCTTCTTGGCCACAAGGGCACATTGTTCAGACCTTACACTTGCCCTGGTTGCAATTCATTGGTCCTCCATGGGCACCCCCTTGTCGTGGGGGAGGAGCTTGCATGCCCTTGTGAGGTTGGGAGCTCTGCTGGCAGTGGCGTATGCCTGCAGTAGGGTCTCCCATGCCAGACAGGTCACAACTGAAGGGTCAGACAAAGTGTGTCCACAGGCAGGATGGGCTCACCAGCCTTCAGGCAACCATTCTAGGAGAAGGACAAGTCTTAACTCCAAACCCAGGCAGATGGAGCTCGTTTAGCCCTGTAAGGCCATCCATCTAAGAGAAGGAGACTCTAACTAAACCTCCATCCTGAGGGCTTCGCTATCACTGTCCAAGCTTGCTGGGCCCTGGCAGATGAACCTTAGGAGTCAAGGGTGGAGCCAGTTCTGTGCATGCTGCCCCTCACTTAAAAAAGCCACAGTGCAGGCTGGAAGGGTGAACCCACACCTGTAAATCCCTGCAGCGACAGACAAGGGTCAAATCGGCAGGGAAAGGTGCACTGGAGGCCACAGACCCAACCCTGCATGCAGGTGGCTCAGGTCACTCAAGACTGACCCAAGAGATGACAGTCTTGTTCAGCAGCATCCTGAGTGACCAAGCAGCCTTTTTCAAGGAGAGCACTGCTTGCTCCACATGGAGAGTGGCCTAGAAAAGGTGGCCAAACCAAAGCTCATCTCCACTTCCCACCCGGTTGGCTACCCACAGTCAATGGTCGGTCAAACAAAGACAAAGAGACAAAGGCATACACCTGCCTCTAAAGGTGTGTTCAGGTTGACAATCACATGTTGGAACATCAGAACTATGCTAGATAGAGCAGACAGTGGGCGTTCTGAGCATCGTTTTGCTCTAATTGCCCACAAACTGTCACAACTTAACATCGACATTGCTGCTCTCAGTGAAGCTCATCTTCATGAGGAAGGCAGTCTTAAAGAACACGGAGCCGGCTACACGCTCTATTGATCAGGCAAACCCAAAACCGAAAGACAGCTCTCAGGTGTTGGCTTCATGATTAAAAACTCCGTTACTTCCAACCTTGAAAATCTGCTGATGGGTCATTCCGATCACATTACTTCCTTACCCCTCCCACAACAAGCAACATGCTGTTCTCTTCAATATATATGCACCGACCCTCCAAGCTGACCATGCAGAACAAGTCAGATTCTACACTGACCTGCACACCCTGTACAAGAAGAAAGGAGAAAAGTCAAACTGCTCCAGCTACTAAGGTATAACTCTGCTCTCCATTGCTGGAAAAATCCTTGCAAGAATACTTTTGAACAGATTAGTACCTGCCAGAGCAGGTACTACCTGAAAGAAGTTCTACCTGAAAGCCAATGTGGTTTCAGAGCCAATAGGAGTACCACAGATATGGTATTTGTTCTCAGACAACTGCAAGAGAAGTGTTGGGAACAGAACAAAGGTCTTTGTGTGACATTCATTGACCTCAGTAAAACTTTTGACACTAAGTAGAAAGGGCCTGTGGCAAATCTTGGACGGCTTGGGGTGTCCCCACTTGTGGGAGCTGTCCCACCATGTTTCAGTGATTGCAATTACATGATAGCCATGCAACCTAATGCAGATCTACAACTCCTCCTGCTTATTCCCCATACTCCGTGCATTGGTATGTAACCATTTCAGAGAGGCAGTCAAGCAAGTAGTTTTCACTTTTGGTACCTGACCTCCCCCAGTCACTTCCCTGGTTACTAACCTATTAGTGGTCCCCGTGTTTTTGTGTTTTGTGAGATTATTAACCCCTTCTCCCATCAAATTTAGTTTAAAGCCCTATGAATGAGACTTGCCAACTCCCAGCCAAAAGTCCTTTTCCCTCTCCTGGATAATTCTATGCTATCCTGTGCCAGCACGTCTGGTTCCATGTAAACATCTCCATGATCAAAACACTCAAAATTCAACCTATGGCACTAGCCTCAAAGGCCATGAGATCAAGCAGAATAATGGAGAGGTGGTCAGGAAAGTCATTTAGGACCATATTTCTTCCATAGCGTAGGTACAAGAAAAATTCTTTGAGTATACATAGTGAAAATGTATGCATAAATTAAAATAACGATTAAAAAAACATAGCAAAATGAAATTTAAAAAGTCAGGAACATAGAAATTCCTTGTCTTCAAAGTAAACAACAGAGAATGCTGAATGTCATTCTTTCAAGATAGTAAAGATTTATTACAAGAATTGGGATGGAACATTATTTTAAAGATATGTGTTGTCCAGAGCAAAGAACACTGAAAAAGTTAAGAAAAAGTCATGATACATGCAAGAATGAAAAATCTTGTATTACATGTATGTATTACCTTAACAACAGGATTCAGCAGAACAACACCTGACTTCTTTGTAATAAGTTGCTTTGTTGTGTAATGATGTTCTATGAGCTGAGGAATAGTTGGAAACCCAGTTCCTTCAAAACGATACTGATTCTGTATGGAGATAAAAGGAAAGAAATGTTTCTCTATAAGCAACATGCTGAACAAGAAACTGTAAAAGCACATCCTTGAGTGCTCTCTATTTCCCTCACTATTAATAAAATAAAGAAATGCTCAATTATATTTCTTTCCAGATCTATTTAATAGCATTTCTTCTGATTTAAAAGAACTTATAGATAGGGAGATAATAGATAAATAATTAAATGATAAATTATCCCATCACTCATTTCAGGAAACATGATAAAATAACTATTTATTTAAACTCTCAATTTAAAAAGATACAACAGTGAAACTTAAAACTCTGAATGAAATAAAAATATTGTGAACCAGTAAAAACAAGACTAATAATTACCTAAAATTCTGATAATTACAGAAAACAAACTAAAAAATAAATATCTGACAATAAACAAACAGGACATTGATAACCTATCTTACTCAGATCTTACTGAATTTACAGTATTTGGTAAAATTAATATAACCCTGGCACAGAGTTTAAGATGCATGATTGACCTATAACAAAGAGGATATACCAGAAGAGTCTACAGCATCTAAAAACAAAGGCAAATCATGCATATAATTCACAGAGAAGTTAAGCATGACAGATTTCCTCTTCCCTGTACTACAGGATTTTCTCTCTTTTCATATACATGATTGAGCACGATAGAAAGATTTAAATCTTTAGTATTTTCTTAGAAGCATGTAACATTTCTTTATATGCATGTAACACAGCAAAGACTGCTATGACATACCATTGGTTAAGGTGTTCAATGGGAAAATGTCTTTTCATTATTTTTCTAGCCTGTACACTTGATGGGGGAAAAGCCCCAAACAGTAAAGTTTCATCCTCTGAAAGGTCTTAAACTATGCATTGCAGCTGACTGGGAATCACAATAGAGTCTGGTGCCTATAAAAGACTCAGAATCTATCAGTTAGAGAACTCTTCCTCAAAGAGAGAAAAATGCCATAAGCCAGCCTAACAATGGTTAAAACAACTACTACAATTTTAAAAAATCAAAGTAAAAACAGTGATGCAAATTTGTTTACACAACTGGGCATGCAGACTTTATCCTTCTAGCTGCCAGGACTAAACTCCTTGCAGAACGCATTACAAAATTTCTCTTCCTTAGGGATTAAAGTATTAACTTCTTGAAATGGTCAGAGCTGCCAGTAGACAGCTTGGTCTTGTAACTTTTTTTTACATTCCTGGTTCTCTACTGTAAAACTGTTCTTACACACTGAATACTTTGTATTGTTTAACTTCATTCACTTTTTAGATATTAACTCATCTTTGACCAGTAACACTAGTGCCCATTCCTTTAAAATAAACTACTCCGTATTTCTGTGTCAATGATGAAAAACCCTGATGTCCTGAGATTGCCCTAGCACAAAAATCAGTGCTGCCTATTATTTCCTCATCTTGGAGACACCCAACTGATGCCATCTTATGTAAGACTTCCAGGGCAGACAGAGTTCTTTGATGAACTTGCCACATATAATTATTTACACAGGATTATTACAGCCACACCAAGTGTATGATGTGCATTTATTCCTGCTGGGTCAGGATCAAGACAGCTCCAAGTATCCTGCAAAACCCTCTGTGTCTAGGTACAGGTAATTTTACTGTGCAGATTCTACACTTCAGCGCAACTCTGACACATCAACATACTTTAAAGTCACAAAATAAAAATAAAACCCCCAGTGAATTAATTTAGAAGTTCACTTCTACAACAGAAAGTCCAGGAAAAAAAAATTGATGAAAACTCCAGTTCAACTAGTGTCCATAATCAGTGGTCCTACAGGAGCCTTCCAACTTCTGTGAAGTTTGAAAAATACCACAGCCTCTCATTAAAAGAAATTAGCTAGGTATTGACTTCTCCCAGAAATGCTGCATCAACTGAGGATTTATACAAGGAAATTCCCTCTGTGTAAACATTGTTCTGGAACTAAATTTGTGCATTTGTATATGAGAAATCTTATTACAAAAGACATTATTTGCAGCACTACCGAATAAATACTGAGAATTATTTTCTGCTATGTCATACTTCAAAAAGAATTTCTAGCATTGTTACAGGAATTGTCATATTCTGAATGAGTCTAAAATTCTGAAAGGTAAAAATAAAAATACATGCTTTAAAAAAATCCAAGTATATGCATTAAGAACAAAACACTGATAAAGACATAAAAATTAACACACTGTTTTAAATGACCAATTTTTTCTCAAGTTACATAAACAAGAGGATGATATATGATCGTATATGCCATGCAACATTCACAAGTGTTTGTGTCATACTGAACAAAATCCAAAGAGCTCAGAATAACATAAGCATCTCCAGAGTAGCAGAGACTTCAAATCTCAACTGTATTGAAGCCTGTACAGGTTATTTTACTCTCCATTAATGTTTCCATTTTTCATAAAGATGCAATGGAATCTTTACAGTCTGAATTAAAAGTAGACTAATTACCACCAACTACAAAAGATGGGGTTTAAGATGTATGTGCACAAATCAGTAGTAACAAGGTGTCTGGATTTTAAAACATTTACAGAATTTTTGTTTCCATGTAAGATAAAAGATATCGAATAACCTCAATAATAATTAATATTTTTCTTTTGTTTCTCAAAACAAATTTTTCCCGATTGCAGCACTGATGCATACGTTTTCAACAGATTTCATATTTTCATAGAAAAGGTACAGCCACTTGTCATAGTAAATTATGTGGATCTTAAATTCTATAGCTGAATTTATAAACTTCCTAACATTGAATATTCAGTAATGTATCAGAGACGTACATCAGCATATTGTATGATAAAGTGCCTCCGTTGTCCATCTGAAAACACAGAAAGGACATATTCACCAGGTTTCCCGTGGCTCTCTCGCACCAAGAAGTCTCCTTGCTGTTTTAACAGCTCCTGGGCTTCTATTCTTGGAATTGCACCATGATACCAGTCTTGGTCAGCCAATGGTTTTTCAGTGGTTGATATTATATCAAAGAACTTGGAAAAAGATTGAATAAAAACATTAGTATAACAGTTTATTTTTACATGAAAAACACAGAAAACAACAATAATTTCTATTTCTGTATCTAGGATACATATTTCTACTAACAAACAAAATCAAGGCTTTTACATTTACACAGAAAGCACATTACCTTAAAAAATTAACATATAGAGAGCAAAAGTTTATGGAAACATCTACAAACCCACGTAATATTTTTCATTAGGCTTCCTGTTTTTCTGAAGCCATACTCCTTCTCACACATTCTGATGTGCTACTAACAATTCAAAATGAAATATCTTTAGCCAGACACAAACTTCTAAGACACAAAACCGTAAGAAACTAGTTTATACAAAGCATTTGGATAAACTGTTTTCACAGAATTTACCAGTTGCACCCCAGATCAATTAATAGCTCTATGAGACATTTTTCCTAGTATTTACACTACCACACAGAATACACACCACGGTGCACCATGCTTATGAACTTCCAGGATTGTAAGAAATTGTTTTCATTGTCTATGAATGAAAGGT
The DNA here is from genome assembly GCA_038090715.1 of Florisuga fusca. Classification (NCBI taxonomy): domain Eukaryota; kingdom Metazoa; phylum Chordata; class Aves; order Apodiformes; family Trochilidae; genus Florisuga; species Florisuga fusca. Next base: position 12,834,375 of record JAAWXA010000012.1, read on the forward strand.
AGTAAGTTCTAAGGGAAAAAATTCACATATTACTTTTAACAAGCTTACATTGTTTAAGAAAACACTGAAAAAAAAACCTGTTCAATGACTGCTTCAGATTTATTTGTAATCATAGAATCATAGAATCATAGAATCCTAGGGGTTGGAAGGGACCTCGAAAGATCATCTAGTCCAACCCCCCCTGCCAGAGCAGGGCCACCTAGAGCACATCACACAGGAACGTGTCCAGGCGGGTTTTGAATGTCTCCAGTGAAGGAGACTCCACAACCCCCCTGGGCAGCCTGTTCCAGGGCTCTGTCACCCTTACTGTAAAAAAATTTTTTCGAATATTCAATTTGAACCTCCTATGCTCCAATTTGTACCCATTACCCCTTGTCCTATCGCTGGCCACCACTGAGAAAAGCCTAACTCCATCTCCCTGACACTCACCCCTTACATATTTGAAAACATTGATGAGGTCACCCCTCAGTCTCCTTTTCTCCAAACTAAAGAGACCCAGCTCCCTCAGCCTTTCCTCATAAGGGAGATAATGGCTAGAAAGACAGACCCTTAGGTAAGCTACATGTCTCTGGTTTAACTTCTCCTACTACTGTACCCTGACAAAAATAATTTTTCTTCACATCATCAAGGATGATATGATATTCCCCCTCTGGGCATGGAAAAGAGAACAGAAACACTCCACTGGCTCATGCAAGGGAAAAATCTGACATTCTGACATGCTGCAGCAATAGGTATGGTACCCTCTGCACACATAACATCTTCCTGGCAAAGTATTTAGGTTAAAATTATTTACCTAGCCTAAAACCACTCAGAATAACCTCACACTCTCAAAGTGGGAATGAATAGATCAAAGAAAAGGGATCTACTCAGAATTCCTTGTTTTCAGATAGTTGCAATTCTTTTGCAATTTCCTAGTGCAGTTTCTGGTATAAGCATTTTGGGGTTTTTGCATTCCTTACTGCTTTTTTAAATTACAAAACAAAAGGTCTAGTTTAGTCTAGGATCCTGATGCAAAACTAGAGAACATACTTAAAAGCCTGACAGAGCCTCACACTCTTACATCAATGTGGCGGTCTAAAGCCCTGAATCACTATCAGGCATAATTTCAGACATGAGATTTGAGGTCAGCACTTGAACCAATAGACTCATCACTAGAAAGTGCAATTATGCTCTATCACAAATTTTGCTCCTTTAGAGATTCAGAGCTAGGTGGGACTGAGTAAGAAATAACAAAGGCTTGAACAAAAAGTGCACAGTTAAAAGAGTTTTTGGGAGCAAAAGATCAACTACAGGGTACTATGTTCATCAGAATATTGATCTACTATAACCCCAAGATACTGTTTGGACAAGAAGGACATACTCTAACTTCATCAACAATTAAAACACTCCCAAACCAGAGCTGTCTACCACTCTTAAATGACACTACGACATTCTCTTTCAGAGATCCCTAAAAGAAAAAAATAAGCTATCAAATGCTAGAGAATTTTATATACTTGAACATTCATTGTTCCCACCAAGTTAGATTTCACAGAAACTCCAGACCTCTGCTATACTACTGATAAATATTAAAGTGCTCAGAGTAGTAAAGCCTTTGCCACACAAACATATTTCTACTTGACACGAAGTATTTCTAAGCATAAAAGGACAGTTCAAGGTCAAGAAACTAGTACATGGTCATCAGACAGGAAGGTTAAAAAAATAATCTGATATGCTACTCATTTTATAGCTTACTAATGAGGAACACACCAAATAATAACACTTCCTTATGCTGGAACTGGGTCAAGTCTGAACCACTGTTCAGACAATCATGAGTGCAGAGAAGCATTCCAGAATAAAACACTCTAGAAGCCTTTATGACAGAGAAAAATCTTATGGAAGAAAATAAGGGTATTCTAGACATGGCTAACTATGGCGTCATCTATGACAATAATGGCAACTTTCCCCCTTCTTTTAAATTTGGTTAATTATATTTGGAAGGAAACAAGGAAAATTTCAAAAGGTATCCTCTCCCGATTGTCTCCTGCCTGACATCACTTTTACCTTTTTATGTGACCATCATAATGAAAGTGGTTTCTCTGATGAAACAAATGGCAATTACTCATGTTTTAAATGTTTTTAAAATTTCATTTTTTAATGAACAAATCTTCTGACTCCAATGTACTTTCTGTATGACGCAATATTCACATTGACTAGCTATGCAAAAAGTGTAGCTGAAAGCCCAGAAAGCCCAGCACAAAAGCAACATATGTAATAATTTTTAATATTGATTTCAATTCACTTTATATCACTTAGCGCTAATGTTTCTGGTGTATTTTATAGTTAGAATTAAATGCTTTAGATATAAGAAAGGATAGTTTTTAAAGAAGACAGAGGAAAAAAGTAACCATACAAAATTAAATTCCTATCTCTTTTCTTTAAACTGTACTGAATTTAAATACCAGTAAGCAAATTAATATGACCAGTTAGATGCCTGAAAGAAGTGTGCATTCTAGGCTTCAATGTTCTACAATATCACTTGGAGGATGAGGTCTCCTGCTCATTGGTATGTATACACCTACAGAATCACTTACATGAATCAACAGCTTAAATGAAATTTTTTCTGAGGATTTTGTGGAGTGAAGCTAAAAATAAACAACCATCAAAATCATACAGGAGAAAAGGAACTCGCCCTAATTTCTGCTCTCCCTCCCACCTCCCTCCTTTTTCTGCTTCATTCAAGGTTTCAATTTTTTCCCATATTTAGCTATGGGATTACTTGTGGGGGTGGGAACACAGACCAGGCAGGGATCACTGGGAAGTGTGTGCCTCTCATACGTACTTCAGCACACTTTTCTTTCTGGAGAGAGGGAAATAATCTTATATACTTTACCGTGCTTCTCGTTGACCTAATACTGTCCTCTTTACTTATTCTAAACTGCTTTCTCTCTCCCTTTTTAACAACTCATTGAAGCAGTATCTTTTTCTCGAACTGTGAAACGAAGCAGTCCCTTGCTGGGGGCCATATTCAAGAGAAAACTGAGCAAACAGAAATGTATTATTTCTAACTCAAAAAAAATGAGCTATTATTCCTGTACTTGCACTGTCAATGAAAAGACAATAATAATGGAAATAATATTTTACAAAACTAACAGCTTACTCATTATTACTTTTTCACATACATTCTGAGATCAGACTTTGTGTACCTCTTTTTATCCCATCTTTAAGCAAAAAAACCCCAAACAAACAGAAAAACAAACGAACCAACCAAGCAAACAAAAAACGCCAGCCTTTTGTCAAGACAATTTTTACCTCCCAGAGTAAAAGAAGGGCACAGATGAGAAAGTAAGCAGTACATCTAGGCTGTTAATTTGAGACAATTCCCTATGGAGTATCTTGCCCTAACCCTCAGTGTATATGGCTTATTCTCATATGTTAATATAACATATGAAACCAAAAATTAGTTCTACCTATTATCTTATAAACAATAAAAGAGTTATCCCATAAACAATAAGAGATGTCTGTGCCAAGCTCAATTACCTTAGTGTAAAACAAACAAACAAACAAACAAGCAAAACAAACAAAACCAAAACAAAAACAGAAGGCAGAGAAGGGCAGAGAAACCAAGCAGACTCTTCATTCAGTTTATTAACAGCATGTGTGAGAGTCTGATCTCACTGATTTGAAATTGTCTCAAAAGAACAATTTTAAAGTGCATAGCCCTGGACAGGTCGGAGGACCTGGCCTGGCCAGAGCTGAGCAGGGGGTGACACCTGGAAAGAGATCAGAACTAACAGCTGTGTGGAGACTACTCTCCTTTTCTGAGGGCCTTCAATGCTGGGACATCCCCCCAGGCACCATTACCCTAGCCACGGTGGAGGAAGCCACCTTGAAGAGGTAAGATCTGTGTGCTGGAAGCTCCCCCTCCAGGCAAACCTGTTTGCAGTGGCTCTGATGCTAATGAACCTGGCCTGACCAAAGCAGAACAGGGGTGACACTGGAAGGAGACAAGAACTGATAAGCGGGTTGGGGACTGCACCCTTCTGAGGAAGCTCCCTGCCTCCAGGCAGCCTGTCTGCAATGGCTCTGATGCCCGTGCCCCTGGCTTCTGTGGCAGCTGGCTGACAGCTGCCCCTTTGGAACAAAAGGAACTCAGGGGTATACATGTCTGTTTATGCTGTGGCTGTTTTGTCATCTCTTGACCCATCACCTTTTTGCTTTGGACCCTGTCCAGGATCAGCGACACCTTGAAGAAACAGCTGGACCCCTGGTGGTGACTGTCTCTCTCTCTCATTCTCTCTTCCCACCTTCTTACCCTTTTTCTCCACTTTTCTCTCTCTCCCTCTCTCTTTTACCTTCTTTTCCTCTCTCCTTCTTTTGCCTGGCTCTATACTTTTGCTTGTGTCAATTGTCAAATAAAAGTCTGCTTGCACCCAACCCTTCTACAGTTGGACTTTGTTTTGCTCCAAAACAAAAATAAATTTTAACGTTACATCGAACCGTAACAGCATGGAAGACATATACATATACATATACATATACATATACATATACATACATATAGCCTGTTTCTTCTCTTTACTCACCTCACTTAAACGTATGCCTCTTGCTATTACAAAAAACTGTCTTGCATTTTGTCCAAGAGACGCCATCTGAATCCCTAACCTCACTATTTCCACTTCAAACTATATTTTCTCTCTGTAGCACCCTTTACCTTCTGATTCTGAGTACATGTAAACTATCTAAATGCCACTCATAAGTACTTTAACATATTTTAACTCGTGGCTGCTGCTTTTTCAAGTGTAGGGTTTCTCTACAACTTTCTTCAGATGAACCAAGAAACCCATTAACTCTCACTACACACAAAATTCAACTTCTTCCACCAGTTAAATCTGGAACTTGTAGAAGAGTTCTACCTTTAAAGCCAGATAACAGTCCACCTCTAAAGTTTCAGTGCACTCAAAAAGTGTAATATAAAAACAGGTAGTTACTATCACATTTTTGCATTTAAGATGATCATTACTAGTCCCTTTCTACTCTGCTTTGAGATCCTTCTTTGCACTGGTCTATTAAAAAAATACAATTCTTTTATGCATACTATTACTGTTTTATAATGCACCTTCAATAATAACTTTGTTTACTTTGTTGGTGGATAGTAAATTTTAAGTACCAGTTCATACATTCATAAAGAAGCACAGTTATGTAATTGTCAGCAGGGAAAAGCCAAAGAGCTGGCCATATTAAGACCTAAGTACTAATTTGTGAAGCAAATTTTATCTGTATATGCAGTTAGCTTTTTTAACACACAAGAAATCACCCAATCAAAACAATAAGCAAAACTAAACTGAGTGGTTTATATGTTCTGGTTTGGAGCTTAATTAAGTGACAGGTAAACAGGAGTACACCTGTTAGTCAGATTTTACTTTCTGTATCAAATTACCCAGTTCAGATCTTACATCTCCCAGACACATTCCAAGGCTTCAACAATTCTACCTACCACATATCTAAACCCAGGTTTACACCAGCTTTCATGGAATTAACAGTAATGCAGATCAGAATGAAAATTCTATAGAGTTTTTTCATAAATGCTATTTTGAGCTAATGTTTCAGATTTCAAGTTCACAATTAAACAGTAGGGTTTTTTTAAAGTTTTAAAAAATTCTGCTCAACTTGTTTCTTTTTGTTGTTTTGTTTGAGTTTGGTTTTTTTCAGTTTTGTTTTTCTTTTGTTGTGAGTCTTGGAATGATCATCTGCTCTGACTCAAGAAAACACAGGAGTAATGTTTTCAAGTAAAATCTGACAGCTCCATAAGTAGGTGTTCAAGTATTCTAACTTGCTTCTATATGAAAACAGAAGCAATACAAAAGCAAAATAAACAAGAAAGTCTCTCATTCATTAAGTAACCTGGACAAAAATCCTTCTTCTTTAGGAAGAAAGAGATACTCAACAACCACTTTTAGTGGGAACTGAAGCAACATCTATTATACCAAATTCCTTAAATAGTACCAGTTATTGAGGAAGTAGTAATAGCAGTGGTACTACTGTAATAACAGTAATAACAGTAATAAGAAGAGTAGTATGTTTATATACTGGTGTCTTTACAACAAATACAGGGAATTCAGTTCTTGAAACAATGGGTAAAACATGCATAACCATTTGACCTACTACAGAATATAATCATTGCATTTGCAGTAAATAAGACTCACTGGTAAGAGTACTCTTAAAAGCACAGCATCAGCCTGGAACCTGCAAGTAACATACAAACTCTCTTCTTTTCCTAATGTGCAACAAGTTTGGCATACTATCATGCTGTTATTATCATGTGTGCTGATCCATCACAGCAGTGTTTTTGCAGCATTGTTTTAATATAATTTTTGTCTATGTAGATACAAATGCATAGTGGAGCAAAAAATCCCTACTGAAGCTGTAAAAATAACAGTATGTAGCATACCACATTATTGATACTACTTACCGATGATGAGCCCAACATGGATTTTGGAGACCTTATAATTCCAGCTATGGAATGGCGTATAGTGTCAAATCTTGAGACCTTGTCTTTCTTGTCCTAGGATAAAAAGCAGTATTTCCATTGAAAATAATCAAATTAGTATGATAACTGAACTACTGGAGAATGTGGAACGTTTTGTTTAAATAAAAGAACAGGCTGAGCCTCTACTGCTACTAACCAGTTAAATGACAGTGTGGGAGGGATTAAGCCAAGTAATATCAATTAAACTGCTGGCAGATTTTATAATTCCTTAAATCTTTTGTGCAGTTATTTTAATTATAACTTTTGTTATTTCAGTTCTCCTGAAATACCTATTTTTTAAAAAAGACATTGATTGGAAACTATTTAATAAAAAAAGAAGCCCACATAATAACACTCAAAAATACGTAAAGTATATTATTTTTACCTAATATACTTGTAAATATTACCACTAGTTAGTGCAAGTTATAGGATGCATTTGTTTTCTGGTATTACCATTAACCACACAAATAGTCACCATCAGGATTTTAAATTCTCTAAGAAGAAGGCTTGAGATGGAACACTTAAACAGCCTTTTAGCATATCTAGTGCAGCAAAAGGCATTGTAATTTCAAGGTGCTCATAACCTGATAGCCCCAGGACTGTATGTTTCTTAATCTCTGACTTAACCACCAGCTCTCAAAATCAACCTTTCAAAATCTATTGAAGAATCCTTAAAAAAATACAAAAATGTGTTAACACTCACAAGCTGACCTTGATTCTTGTAAATCACTATCAGCAACAGCCAAGGTATTTCACTGAGTATTTGCAAAGTAATTAAACCTGACACAGAGAAACCATACACTAATGACCTAATTTTAAATAGCTATAGCTTACCTAAACCATAAGAAACTGATAATGGAAGACAGGCTACAATTGTTTGACAGTGTTAAAAAGCCAGTTGCTTCCAAGTTTAAGCTGTACAGACTTGACTGAAGAAAATTAATATCTGATGATGTAATACATGCAGCTTCAGTTCATTCCAGGACTTCCAAATAAGTAACTAAATCTGTCCACATTCTGTATACAGAAGATATTAGCATTTGCAAATTACTTCTAAATACAATTTCATTTACAGAATATAGGTTAACTAACGACCTAGTAAAATAAATTTATTTATTGGATACCAAAATTCTGCAACGTTCCTCAATTTGTATGCTGTTAAAAAGCATGCAAAACCAGTCAGTCAAAACAGTGTCAGGGAGTTTATTACTCACTGAAATACTCATTAACTATGTGCTCGCTTACCCATCAATCAATGACATTTTTATTCCTTTTATCAGACTCAAGTAATATGGTATACTAACTAATTTTCTTGTAATAAAACACTCTGTGCAGAGTCCTATTATTTTCATGAAATTGATTAATACAACTGAGTACACACACACACACAAAATAAACCTCATGAAAAGCAGGAGGACACAAAATCTAATTTTCATGGCATGCTTACTGAATTCGGAATGATCCACTCATTTCACACATTTCTCCAGAAGTGAGCCATGAGATTTAACTGCAATTACATCTTTCCTTCTTGTATGACAGGAAAAAATAAGTTACTGAAAATTCATTAATTCCGCTACACTTCCCCTAAACAGACATTTTCTGTTTTCAAACTAGCAGTCTGCTTATCTAATGAAAACATCAAACTCCAAGTAAGGTCCCACACTGATCAGGTTCTCACTGAAAAGGAAGGAAACAAGACCAGCAACAGTGGTCCTTTACCAGATGTTTTTTTGCCATTGCTCAGCTGCAGACCACTTTAGAAAGACCATTACATATTGCTGGAAACAAGTTTTCACTAAGACTTGTATATTCACCAGTGGAAAGACATTTTTAAATGCATATTAGTCACAGTTTTCTTCCTAAAGTAGCTTAATAATACAATGCAGAATATGTATCTGCTTTATATATGACCTGGATAAGGGAAGAGAGTGTACTAACAGCAAGTCTGCTGATGACACAAAACTGGGAGGAGTGGCTGACACCCCAGAAGGCTGTGCTGCCATTCAGAGGTTCCTAGACAGACTATAGAGAGTGGGGCAGGGAGAAATGTAATGTATTACAACAAGGGCAAGGGTAGAGTCTTGCAGCTGGGAAAGAACAACCCCAGGTACCAGTATAGGTTTGGGGACTGAGCTGTTGGAGAGCAGAACAGGGGAAAGGGACCTGGGGGTGCTGGTGGATGGAAGGATGACCATGAGCCAACAATGTGCCCTTGTGGCCAAGAAGTCCAATGGCATCCTGGGGTGCATTAGAAGGGGGGTGGCTGCTAGGTCGAATGAGGTTTTCCTCCCTCTCTACTCTGCCCTGGTGAGGCCACATCTGGAATATTGTCCAGTGCAGAGTGACCAAGATGAGGAAGGGAGTGGAACATCTCCCTTATGAGGAAAGGCTGAGGGAGCTGGGGTTCTTCAGCTTGAAGGAGAATGAGGGGTGACCTCATCAATGCTTATAAATATGTAAAGGGCGAGTGCCAGGAGGACAGTCAAGCTTTTCTCAGGGGTGACTAACAACAGGACAAGGGGCAATGGTTATAAACTGGAGCATAGGCATTTTCATATAATTATAAGGAAGAATTTTTCCACTGTGAGGGTGACAGGGCACTGGCACAGGCTGCCCAAGGAGGTTGTGGAGTTTCCCTCCCTTGAGACATTCCAAGCCCACCTGGATGCATTCCTCTGTGACTTGCTGAAGGTGACCCTGCTCTGGCAAGGGGGTTGGACAGGATGATCTTTCGAGGTCCCTTCCAACCTCTAACTTTCTATGATTCTATGTGATATGTATAGATCTCTGTGTGTGTGTGTATGTGTGTGTACTGTCTTACTGGTTAAGTTGGGGTTCTATTTCAAGTCTGCTTTTCAAAGTAAAATAATACACACATGAGAACTGTCTCTCAGTGATCTTCACTTAGGTACATTAAGTTTAGAATCTCTCAGCCAAGACCCTCATAATTTAGCAAAGGATTTGTTAGATGAAGGATTTTCCCCAGACAGTGATTTAAAATTTCTGAGTAAAGCAGAGACTCTCCATGTCCTCAGGAAGAAAAGATCATTATATTTCCATACAGTACTAATTCCAGCAAACATCAGACATTTGGCTAATCACTGCAAGCATGCTGGCTATGTAGTCAATACATAGGCTTCAGACTAACTTGTAAGTCACATTACTTTTTGACTACAAAACTTGAGAAGGACGCTGGGAAGAAATTAAGAGTCATGCATGAGGGATACTGTACAGAACACTATAGAGTAGTATGCTTACTAGTATACACAATATACCTAGTAAAACCTTTAAGTTGACTCAGTTTCATTTTAGTTTAAATCAAATACTCACAGAGATACTACCAAAATGGTAGCATGATTCGTCCCTTCCTTTATTTTACACAACACTAATTTCCTTAAAAAGAAAACTGACCTGTGGGCCACAATATTTTCGGCAAATACTGAAATACTGCAAAATAAATTGTACTGCATAATGTAAAAGCTCAGAAAATATTTTTAGCTATATAATTCCAGAAAAACAGCTGTATCCTGGATATTATTATCAAAAAATAATCTGTACTTTTTTTTAGAAAAGCAAGGAAGCAAAAAGCTGGAGAGAGATCTAAGATAAAAACAGAGGCCCCGGAAATAGAGTAAAGAATACCTGCTCTCCTTAATGAATGAATACACCTCCATCCACGGACAGTTTAAAGCACGGAGGGGTGCATTACTAGTTAGACCCACTGCATTGGCTCTATTATGATACCAGGATGCTGCAGCTTTCTTTTGCTCTGTGTAGCTTCCATGAGTTCACGTTACTAGAAACACTACTGTCTGTTTCCTGACTCATCTGTACTCCAGAGCCTTTCATCCTGACAACAAAGCTGGAATGCAAGTTCTTCAGGGAGCATATGGGGAAAGAACAGAAACTGTTTACTGTTGCTACATGAGCAGAAGAGATACTCAGCTATTTGTGTTGGCTTACGTGCCATAGGAGACCATGCACAAGGGACCTTCTACATTAGTGTTTAATTTTGTTACCTGTAAAAAAAAAGCCTCAAAAAAATGAAACCAGAACAAATCAAGTTAACAAACTGTTTTCCTACATATTTCTAAGTCTCATGTCTTTTTTGAACATATGCAGTGATGACAAATTCTGATTGTTCACTCATAACTAGTCTTTTGGCTCTGAGCTTCACCTGCTGACAAGACTGCCATCTCAAGGTACAGCAAATTGAAAATAATATTTATTTGGTCTGCAATAGTATCTATTGCTTTTTAGTCACTTCTACTAACACAGAATATCAACTTAATACTTTAACAAAACTTAAGTGGTATTTGCCTGTCTTAAACTATTTTTCATAGTTCATCCAATTGTAACAAAATCCTCTGGAGCTAAAGTAGCATTGCTCTTAGCACATTTTAGTATATTCAAAAATCCTTTTTTTCCATCAGTCTATAAATCTCAGTAGGTACTTCCTCCACAAAAAAAAATTATAATATCTTTCCAAAATAATTAAGAGGTCAGAATTCTTTATTGTGTATTGTACATATATACAAGGACTATTTTCTCCCACTAAAGTTCAATACCACTGCTTCACAATTCAGTAAAACAGATGTAAAACTTACCATAGAAGTGACTGATCTGGCATCTTCTTCATAATTCACTACAGGTGGTGGCTCCTTCCCATCATTCTCTTGGACTTTTTGTTCCAGTAGTTCTTTCTGGGCTGCAAACTTTGCCTCAGAGCATCTTAATTGTTGAACTGTTTGCTTAAGTTCTTCCAGTGCTTGCTTTTGGCTCAGCAAGAGTACAATACTGAGGAGAAAAATAACAAGCAAATAAAAGAACATGATTTAAAATAGATACTTTGTTTCATAAAAAGTAAAATTTAGTAATAAATAAATGCATTTGAATACTGGACCATGTTTTAACTCACTCTATCTATGCATTTTTAAAAATTTTAAAAAATTTTACTGATTTTTAAAAAGTAGTAGCATGAAAATTCCTCAAGAGAATTACTTGCTTGGCACAAACATATGAAGCCAAATCTAGAAAATGGTCAAAGCTACAAAATAACACAAGCAAACACCTACACAGACCTTGCCCAATAATGATTCTTTATAATAATGTTTTATTCATGACACTGTAAAACACTCACCTTCACTCATCTCTCACCTTCATTATTTACTATGTAGTACTAGAGGGTACCAGATCTCCATTCAGTTTGGTAAGGAAAATTCAATGAAGAATGAACTTCACCTGATGGGTTCCCAACATATTATTGCATAAGAAAGAGTATGTCTCCCATGTGACTCTGAAAAGTCTTTCACAACAAACTCCACCACAGAGGAAATCTGAACTGATTCCTCTTCAGCATTGTAACTTCCACTTGATGCACATCAAAGGTTCAGTTCTGAAACTATTCCAATACTATGAAAATTCTAATAAATTAACAGAGCTGCACTAATGAATTTGGATCTGAAGTGGTCAAGGGTTATTTCACAGATGGTAAATAACATGTTTTTTACAATAACCACTTCTCACAAAAGCAGAACAAGATTAGTAGAAATTATTTATAAGTGTTAGGAATTGCATTATAAATGCTTTTTCATCAAATTATAAGATGAAGTTTCATTTTGACTTACTCAGACTTCTTTTCACAAGTCTTAGAGGACTCTTCTATTTTTTTCTCTAGTTCCAGCACAAGCTCCTCTTTGCTCAGCAGGGTCTGTTGTGTCTGAATCAGTTCTTCTATTACGGTTTTTAACCTAAAAGACAGATTCCAGAAATTCAAGTTGTGAATACATTAATTGTATGTATTTGAGAAAGTTGTCTTTTTGAGAAGATGGAACAGAGCATTGGTTTTTTTAATCACCTTAATCAGTGCCCGGTGATCTTTTTTTTTGCATATAGCTTGAAATTATTACATTAATCCATTTTATTACAGATCCCACACTAGCCTTTGTATACATACAAGGTTAAAAACAATCTGCTGCCAGCAGGATTTTCTGTCAAGAAATTTTTCTTCAGAAAGTGTAACAGGTTCTGTGAATTAATGCCTTGCTGACATATTGCTATTTTTCAAGGTTTTGTGAAAGATTAAAGCCTTCTAGCTCCTGAAGTACATTTTAAATAAATACACAGAATAAATACTTTGTTTGCATTCACCTGTAGAAACCCCAAAATATAAACTGACACTTTCTGTTATATGAATGATGTCTATTTTTCTCTACAACTAACTTTTTTACAGCCACACAGGGTTTCGTAATGGTTAAATAAGATAAAACTTATATAAGAACACTCAATACTAACAGAGAAGGGTTATTGCACATTAAAACCACTACTGATACTTTGCAATCATGCTGACGAAATTCCAGTAACCAAAAAGTCAAGAAATGTACAGCAAAGTGCACAGATAAGTGGGTCACATAACGATGACTTCTAAAATGTGTGCAAAAATATATATTATAGCTTCTAGCAACTGTTAAGTCAGAAAAACAATATTCTAAAAATAGGTCAATAAATAAGTACCCCTCATTTCCTTCTTGGCATTAATCTCTCCATCTTTAACTACCTTACTCTGCTTCCCCTGTACTTTTAAGCACGATTTCAATAAAAGTATGAAGTAAAGACTTACTTATCTGATTTGTAAGTAAGACAAAATACTTATCACAGAACCAACAAAATACCTTCGTTGGAAAAGACCGTCAAGATCAAGTCCAACTGTGAACCTAACAGTGACAAGTCCTTAACTAAACCATACCCAAAATGGTACTATGTCTAAATGACTCTTAAACACCTCTAGGGATGGTGACTTGACCACTGACCTGGGCAGCCTATTTCAGTGCCTGAAAACAGGCCAGGTTAGGAAGTGGCACAGAATGTCAAGAGAGACAGTAGTTTACATGGGGTCTAGATATCTAGGAGCCACATTCTGTGTTCATATACACCAAACTGAATTATTTGATTATAAACTTTGAATTAGTTCTCTCCCCTACCAGTGTATTTTATACAATGTTGATTAAACATGTTTTTTATTCAGACAGTGCTGTATCTCATCTTGAAGGACTTAAAACTACCATAAAAAGGCCATATAGTGAAAAATAAAATTTTAGTTCCCGAATCAAAAAGCATCTGCATGTGTTTATTTTGACATAAGGAAAACACTTAAAGCATTTCTCTCAAAATCCCTACAGCTCTCTTTTTAATAAACATTTTCATTCGTTTTAGGCTACAACAATCTCTGTGCCGAACTCCAAAATGAAAATGTTCCTGCACTGTATCTCCAATTTAATATCAACTAACCTTTTTCCTTTAAAACCTTGCTAAAAAAGTAATTACCAGTTCTGTAACTGCACATACTGCTTTCTTTTTTTCAGCTGTCTAAGCAAAATTATAATGAACACTGTATGGACTTAGCAATTGGTTTGCAGGAAGCAGATGTTACATCTAATGATCAAGCACCAATATTCAAGAAATTAAAACAAATTTAAAATACTGTTCTTCATTAGAAGGTATGATTGTATATATGTACAAAACCCTATGAAAATACTTTATCATTTCAAAAATACCAGATGTTACATTGCAGCATCAGTTTAATATAGGAAATGGATGTAGTGCTCCCTAGAACTTAGATGCTTTAGGACATTTGCTTATTCCAGAGGAATAAGCAACCATATACACACTGGACTAACCTGTCTCCTTACATTCAACCTCTTTTTTTTTTATGAACAGTAATTTTTGTTCAAACTGCCTAACATCCCTGAATATGCACTGTATGATCTTGGTTGTGGTTTGTCAAAAGAAGTTTTTTGTGGTCTCATATTTGCCTCCTAAATAAAATCAGTTTACCAAAAGGGTTTTATTACTAACCAGCTAGCCACTGTAATCCTTATTAACTTTAACACACAATCCCAAATTGTAAGGTTTCAATGACATGAGTGAAGACCCCCCCCAAAAAAATAGAATCCAGACATCTTCAAATTAGCTTCTGGCCACCTGAAAAGCTGCTTTTCATATTTATTTAGTCATTAGCCCCATTCTGCCTCAAATATCAATAAAAAGAAATGCTTGTGCTTACAGAAGTTGTATTTTGTAAGATTTTGAAATTAATTTGGATATTAATTCATATGCTGTCCTGGGCTGACCCGGCATAGAACCTGTCTTCTTTTTAGTAATTTTACATCTCAGTGGTCTAGTCTATGTAACTGCACTTGCTGAAATTAACAGCATGTTCTTCACCCAGTGTCTATTTCTTGGACTGATAATGCTCAATAGTTGCTTGTGGAGAACGGTGTGTTTGGTTCTGCTGAACACCCTATGGTCCAGAAACAAAAGGGAGGAAAGGGGACACACTTGTGTCCCTCCTGTGGTGAGGAGTGGACAAGACAAGTGACTCAGATCAACAAAATCTGAGAAGTATTCCATCCCACACACATCATACTCAGTATAAATGTGAGGGATCACAAGTGTCACACCCTCTTCGCCCACAGCCAACATCCAGGGAGGACTCTGTCCATTTGTCTGCCTGTGATCCCTATCCCTGTATTCCTGAATCCAGCTTCTGTCTGCTGCTGACTCCAGAAGCCCAGTCCAGCATTTTCCTAGGGCCTGCCCTGACAGCCTCAGTAGTGATGTGAGCATTATCTGGGGGAGTGCAACAGTGGTTTTGTATATATTTGTATATATTTTCTTTTTTAACACCACTATTTCATTAAAGCTGTGCAGTTCAGTTTCCAATTTGTCTCTCTCCCTTATTCTTTCTCCTTTCCTTACAGGGGGAGGGAGAGGGGTTACTAGAGGGCATCTGTCAGTCATTTAATTGCTGCCCCAGCATTAAGGTTTGACAACTGCCCACAATCAACACTTACTTTATAATGGCCTCCTCTCAGTTTTTTTTTTAATGCATGCATCTTCAAAGCATAAACTTTTATCCTGTTACGCATCTCAGAATATCTGAACATTACTAAGTCACCAAGACTAATCAGAAGACACCACACTTCTCTAATTACTTAGCTAGACAACACTGATTTTTGACTACCTCATTCTGTGAAAATTCGTTTTAAAATATAAACTTACATAAAAATGTAATGGTGAACAAATTTTCACATCATGTTTGCTTAAAATTTATTTTATAAAAACCTCTAAGCATTAGCGTATGTAAAGCTGTCATTTCCCCATTACATTCTCAATAAAACAGATTCAACAAAAAAATTAGTGATTCGAGATCAATATACATCTTTGAATTTATTAAAAGTTTGTGAAATAATTGTATTATGTGCACTGGATTTAGTATATTTGCTAGATAAATACAGTAGTTCTGCTCTGCAGAAAGTTAATGATGTAGCATCTTGAGAATCAAAGGCCATGATCTCAATACTATAGATAAACAGTCTATTTTTTATTGTTTCGGTACATCTATGAAGTACATCCACCATCTAAGGATAAAGGACATAATGTACTTATTTTGCCATTTCTAGACACGCACACAGTGAAGCTGAAGGTAATATTTGTGGGATTTTTTCTGGCTGAAGTGGTTTTAAAGCAAGACTGTAACAAAATATACCCAAAATGCAATTAACAAAGTATATGAGCAAAGGCAATTAAAGGGAACTAAGCAGTTCTAAATGGAAGGTTTCTCACCTGCATTAAAAAGCAATTTAAAAAGAGGACAAAGATGATCAGACAGTTTTTACAGTGCCAGGAGCCACTGGAGCTTCACAAAAATCTGCAGTGCTTAATATGTTTGCAAAAATCCAAATATAAGGACAATTTTAAAAGGGGCAAAGAATGCTGACTGTAAGATATTATTTGAAGTAAGGTGAAGGGGCTGAAGGTGAAAAATACAAAAGAGTTACTTTGGATTTTACAATATGTAATAACTGGACTGTCCTCTAGAAAATAAATTTTGATCTTTAAATAAGCACATATATAAGGGGAAAAACAATTGAAAGCTTTATGCAGTGAATGACTCTAAGCTGACCATTAAGACTTAGAAATCAAATCTTGGAATTACAGTAGATGATTCTGTGAAAACACTGGCTTAATACATTGCAGTGCAAAAACCAAGCAGAATGATTCTCTAAAATTTGTTGAAAACAAAGTAGAACACGAATACCAGAAGCCTTATCTTTCCTCCCTCTACACTATTCATCTGGCTTACCTGCACAATTCTGGTCATACACCTAAAAACACAATAACCTTAAAAACATTCAAATAAAGATGATGAGCTTGATAAAAGGATACTAAGTAAGCTTTGCTAAAGAACAGACGAAAGCTACAGATGGCTCTGAAAGAGATCACAGAGCACGAATTTGGCACATGTTTACAAATGGAACAGAAAGTAGTAGATTGTTCCTGTTCTCTTCCAAAACATGAGCTGAAGAGCCATAAAATGAAATTAAGAAGCAGCAGGTTCATAGAATACCAAAGTAATCTCTGAATTCCTTCATAAACAATTTTGTGGACAACAGGTACTTGTACACACCAAAACTGACTGGACAAATCTAAGACAGAAAAATACCTCTCAGACTATTATAAACTACCCCTAAGGCTCTTTTTATAAGCAAATACTACTGTCTCAAAACATTTTGGAGCTGAAAATTATGGGAGGCTGACAGATCATTCTGAGGAAACAGCACTGCACCATCATCCTGTCCTTGGTCTTCTCTCTAGACTTTTCCCTGTTGGTTAATGTAAGAGAGAAGAAAGTTGGTTAGGTGACCTCTGTTGTCTGACCTAATACAGCTAACCTTTTTTTCTCAGTGTCCTAGTATAATCTACACCAGAATAACTTAATGACAGCAACACTTAGAACTATCTGTTGCAAATTTAAAAAAGAATTTAAAGTGGATGAATGTAAGAATTGTAACAGGACGCACTGGAAACTATTGAGACACATTTATAAATTCAAGTATGTGTTTCATCAGATCATTTACTAGAAAAGCAGTATTTCATCTCTTATACTTGCTGATGTCTTATTTCTAAATACAGAAGTCAACTAAGAAGTTCCTTCTCTTTTCGAGCTGTGGAGGGCAGAATCTTTGAAAAACTGCGAAGGGAGATTTAGTATATATATTTTACCTGTTACTGTGCTCAGTCTAGATGCACAACATTTATATAGTTTAAGCAGGAATAATGTCAATTTAGCAATGATCTAGAATATATTGTATACAGAAACATGCTTTAAAAGGAAGAGAGCTGCTTTAATTATGAAGGGATCTTCTCAAAAGAAAGATGAAGCTGCATCCAGATTAAGAAGCTGAAACTTCATATTAAAAAGTTTGTTTCAATACCTATTAAGGAATGAATAAAAAAAAAGTAACCAGATTGCATAGGAAAAAAAAAAGATGATGACTTTTAAAGGGACTTAATAAAAACGAGAGATTCTGTCCTGTTGAGAAAATACAAGGAGCAGAATAATTTGCAGAAGACGTTGCAATATATTTACATTTGAAATACCTCATTGCTATTGGGATTTACTACGATTTTCGCTTTCAGAAAAAACAAAAAAGTAACAAGGGTCATTACCCAGAAGAACTTTAAAAACTTTTAGAACTTTAAGAACTTTAAGAACATTTAAGAACTTTAAAAAACCCACACACCATTGATATCTTACTTGAATTAGTTACGATATCTAAAGGAAAACTTTATAATGAAGCATGGATAGAAATACAGTAGAGACCACAAAAACATCGTCACTCAATAAAATTATGAATTCTCCACTTTAAATTGCTATGATCAATAGAAAACAAATAGATGTATAATTCATAGGTGCAATCTCACATGCGACTGCATTGGACCACTTCAGGAAAAAAGCTGAGGCTTGTCAAAAATTGAGTCTGATAATATAATAACACCAAAAACTCAGGAGGAGAGCTGTTGCCCAGCATCAAATGATTAAAGGTGAACTTGGTAAACATAATGACAAGATTTAACTTCATAATATATTAAACAAAATACATATAGAAGTAGTGTATCACCCCAAATAGCTAAAAGCTCCATGAAATGCAATACAACATCTACAACTGTGCTAGTAAGTTATGTATTTTAAAGGATATACTTATGAATAAGACCTGAACTTTGGAAAATAAAACAGAAGTAAAATAAAAATATTCATTAAAATTTTCTGCATGACAATTTAAATCACGGGCTACCTCACTTTACTTGGTGGTTTCACCCACAGTATTTTTTCCAGAGTACTGAACGTGGAAACTGTTTTGGGAAGATGAATCAGTGTGTCCCCAAGAAGGATTTATGATGGACTTGGGGCACTGGAAAAAACAACTGGCAAGGAGCAGAAGTGTGTTGAAATTGCTGGTTAGTTTCTGGGAGACTGGGGAGTATTTTGTGCAAAGGAGCTATATGACCTACATGTGAAAGCATGAAAATATAATTTTTAGAAACTGGACCTTAAAAATGAGGACACAGCTACGCTGGGATCTAAGTGAGAATTTGCAAAGGATGAAAGGTTTGTAGACTTACATGACTTGTAAACTTTCTGCTGTTAGATTATTCCACATGATCTCATTAGCCTGAAGGTTTTCATTTTCTTCTAGTAAAGATGTATCAAACTCTATTTCTTGTTCAACAACTTCCGATGACCTAATTTGGTAAATAAACATTACATTTTCCAAATCAACTTGTATCTTAGAGTATATCCTAAAACAAGGAACTATATTTTGAATTATCTTACTAACTAGAATATGGTTAAAATTACATATTAAATAAATTTAAAGGTAGCAATTCTATACTTTCTCTTTGAATAAAGAAAAGAACGTAAGTCTTTAAATCATAACAGATTAACAACTATTTGAATCCAGATCACAGCATAAGCAAGTTTCTTACAGGATACCAATGTGAATGCGTCCACTCCTAGCTGGTCCTATTATAAGGCTGCATGTGACAATTATCTATTCATGTAACAACAAAAAAAATAATCCAAGAAGTCTCAGAGAAGTGTTTCTGCATCTACAAGTACTGAGTAACAGTCCACTAAATGGCAAAATAGTCTATTTTTAAAGTAAGAAACTTTCTTGCTTTATTTGCATTACTCTGTAGTCTCAGGCACTGCTCAACCTGCAATAGTTTTGGAGTGCACAGAGGTACCTAGAATTTGAACTAGAAGCTGGACAGTAAAAGAAACAGAGCAGAGAAACTTAATTTAGCCCAGAATGCAAATTGCTTTGAATTACAGAATTAGCTTGCATTGAGTTTTGACTGTCATGTACAGTCTGCCACCAGTACCAGTGTCATGTGTCTTCACATGTAATAAAAGTAACTGGAATTATGTTTTTCTAGAGACAGCCCAAGAGATGTATGGTTAAAGAAACAGGTTAAAAACCTGACTTGACTTTAAGCTAGCTTTCTATACATGCAAGTAGAACAATTTTCAAACTAGGATAAAGTGTTACAAGTAATAATGTAAAAGCAACGAAACAGAAACAAAGTACATTCTGATCACTTAAACAGTGTTATGCAGGGCTTTCTCACAAAGAAAAATGAACATGCATACCAAGATAAACCTTCATACCTGTGAGTATCTATGAAGTCATTATACTCAGAGTTAGGGTCTATCTGTTCAACTGAGGTCTGTATTTCTTTATGGACATTCACAATCTCTTCTGTTACAAGACTGGTGATCTGGCTATACTCATCCAGGATTCCTTTTCTAGAAAGGAAAAGAAATTCTATTGTGTAATACGGCCCTGAAGGCACAGATGGCATTGAAGAAGCTTTAAACTTTCAGCTTGCTGCTTCTACAAACTCTTACTGCAACTGACTAAAAATATAGAAAAAATAAGTCAATACATTATTCAGAGAAATTAGAGACAAACTGTGGCCTTTTCTGTACAGATTAGCTATGAGTGAGAAGTCTCAAAGACGATGGATGCTCCTTGTATTGATCTCCACGCTTCTACACTAAAAACTGTGGACAATTAAAAGAAATCACAATTAAAAGAAATGTATACAACTCATTAATGACACTCCTTTTCACAAAAGACTTAGGATGCTTGTTATAACCTAGACTGAAGCTTTTCATGTTCTGATTGACAAAATAAATATATTGTGGCATAAGGCAAAGTAATTCACAAAAAAGTGCACATTTCCTTTAAAAACTGGTTTTCTTGTAATTCTTTTTTCATCTATCCATTTTATGATTTGGACAAAAATAAGCATAAATCACAAGCTAGCATATATTTACAAAAGAAACAAAATCAAGCAAGAAATTCCTATAAAAGAGTACAAGCAAACCACCCAACCTTGTCTCTACCTGCTTACAAGAAGAGTGTGAAAAACCAAGTGAAGGGGGAACAGTAAAAAGAGCAGGTTACATTGTGCCACTACAGTTAATAGCATCCAGTTACATATCCTCAAAACACCCTCCTATTATCTTTCATTTTTCTATAAATGATCCTTATAATTTTTTCCTATTTCATTATTATCTTTCATTATTATTTTATTGGCTGTGAAAGCATGGTATTTCTTAAAATACTGCTGAATCTCAGCCAGCCCAGAGGAACATGCAGGGAAGAAAAGTATCATTAGATTTTTCCTTGCCTGTGAGCAAAACAGAAAAATTCCAAAATATCGGCAAACGTCAACTACACCAATGCCATATCAAAGAGAAAGGGAATCTATGTTAATTTTAAAAAAAATCATTAGAATGTTAATCTACACTTTATCATATTTGCCAAACTATTTGCTGACTGTTTGCCAAACTGTTTGCTTACTATTAAGTAAGCATGTTTCACAAAATCCACACCAAGCTCTACACTTGAAATCATCACCTCTTTTTGTACACCAATGATCCTATAAAGGAGTAATCTTCCAGTATATTTAGATCTCACAGTATTTATTACAGGTTTTTACTCCAGATATAACAGAGGTGAGTTGGTTCAATAGGTTCTTGTTCTACCATAAAACTCCTCAGTGAATTACAATATCTCATAATTCTGAAAAACACATGCAAATTTAATTGTAGCTTTTGCTGTGATTAACAAAATTATATACAAAATTAAGATTTAAAGGACTATACAGAGACTACTGCAAATGTCTATTTCTCTTCAACACATGAACCAGAATCAAAGGAATTAGTATGATACTACGTAGGGCAGTTAATGGTGTTACATAAGCATGTAATGTGAAATCCCCACCTCTCCTTCGCTTCCTGTGTGCTGAAGTCAAGATAAACATAGACTTCAACGAATGTGAGAAAATAAGCTAAAGAATGGTTCCTCACATCTAAATGAACAACACCTAAAAAAAAAAAACCCTAGCCTAAGTGATTTAAATAACACCCACAAACAGACCTACACAACAGACTCCCTAACCAATTCCCATCCTTCAGGAAATCAGAGGAAGCAGCATGGTGGTTACAAAGCAAAAAAGAGGCTTTATAGTCATCATTGTTTTTTCTTCAAGATTGTCAGTTTGCACATCATCTGTAATGATTTTTAAAATTATATTTTGGGAAAAAGGTAATTGTATTTTTAAGATTGGATTCCTTAGAGTGAGATCAGTTTCATATGATACTATTACCTCTCCCACATTTATGATTAATAACACATCTGCCCGGCCACCTTCCACAATGACTTTCAAGACAATCAGCCAGTTTAAACCAAACTTCTGGCTGGTGGAAATACATTAAAGTAAGACTACAAGAAAGGCAACAAACATGCTGTAGTATACCAGCTGATGAACAAAACATGAGCTCAGCTATAAACATTACAGTTAATCTATAAGATTTCAAAATTTTATGAGAAGACAGCATGTCACTAGAATGTCTAAAGAACCACTCAAAACTACTATCTGCATTACTTGGGTAGACTTTTCTATGCAAAATTATTGTCAGTTGAGAGATGAAAACATCTTTTTTCATTATCCCCTCATATACTAATTAATCACAATTCATTCTTTTATATAATTCTATACATTAATTAGTATACCACAAATATAAAATTCTGCAAGTTAATATATAAGAATACATCTTACAGGGCTTTAATCATTTCTTCTTGCATCTTCTGTAGTGAATCAAGTAAAAGAGGAAGTGTAGTGTCATAATATTGGTGCTGATGTAATTGTGCTCCTTTGAGTGCTAACACATACTGATTATGCAACATATGAAGCTTCATAGTGGCTTTATCACACCGATCTTTGGCTTTCTCAGTTTCCTTTCCTAAGAGAAACAAAAAAGACATAAAATGTACATGGTGGTTAAAAAATATGCAAGCTTGTAGATGACAAAAATATAGTCGATTTATGATACTCGCATATTTTCCTACAGTAGTCTTTTCAAGGTACTTCTCTTAAGAAGGCAAAATCTGACCATATTCAGGTCATTAGAAAGAGTAAGTGTCTTGATTTTCTAATTAGAAACATAATGAAGAAAAAAAACCTGTTGTATTTTTGTTAAGCAGAAAAGTGAAACTTCTTACCTGAAAGTACATGTAAGCCACTATCTGCACAGGTATAAAAATAACAAAACCATAAAGAATAGAGAAATAAATACAGCTATAAAGAATAAACTTATAAATATTTTCTTTACCTCAGAACATATAAACTTTTTTATAATGAAGGAAATTGAGAGATGTCCTAATATGTAAGATATACAGTTCCTTAAAAACCTGTTACTACGTATCATCCCAATAAAGGAACGGGGAACTCTCACACCACTACTTCTGTCCAGAGTTAGTAGCATCTCTACTACAACTTAACATGTCCTCATCACTGTCAGTATCCTGATCAGGATGTTGGCTCTCCAGTCTCTGCTCCCCACTATCAGAGACTAGAAGTCCTCAAGTTCATCCTGACAAGACCAGTTCAGCACTCAATCTGAGGTATGAGGTACTTCAAGAGGTCACCTATTTTGTGTTTTTCCCCACTAACTAACTACACAGCTATACACAGCATGTATATGCTTACATGCTTTTCCTAAGTTCTCCAATGACAGATAACATGTAACTTTTCTTCAGGTCTACAGAATAAGCATTCCCCCAACCTCCTCGCCCCTTCGCTCTCCAATGGAAATCTTGAATTTAAACCCTTATTTAATTCACATGTGCCATGAGTATGACAAATAGATTCATATTCTGCAAACCCTCTTTTCTATATTAGACTAAATACTCTCCTCTTCTACCTCATCTATTAAACTTCATACTATCTGACTTACAGTTCTTCCCTTTTAAGTCTCACTGCCTTTTGCAGCTGACAGATTCACAACATTACACAATGGCAACTTCAGTCAAGGCTCAAAGCCAAGGAATAGCTTTACATTCCAGACACCTCTAGCTCATAAATAAATACAAAACATAAAATAAAATAATAAAAAATTGAATCTTTTTTAATACCATACAAACATGGCATCACCAATTACTTCTGCTTGGGCAACTGACCCTGCCAAGTAACACTACTTTAAGACTCATGTCTCAGTTTAATGTTTTTAAATCTACAGCTGCCTTCTAGTGCACTTTCAGCTCTTCAAAGCGTAGTGATGCATGGGATTGTTGACAGCCAACATGGCTTCACTTGGGGCAAACTGTTCCTGACTAAAGTGGTGGCATCCTCTGATGTGCTTAGAGAGAGGTGGTGGATAAGTGAAGAGATAAGGGAACTGAGGTCATTCAACTGGATTTGTGCAAAGCATTTAATACAGTACTGCACAGCATCCTGGTCTCTAAATTGGCAAGATATAGACTTGATGGATGGGCCATGTGGTGGATAAGGAATTGGCTGGATGGTCACACTCAAGAGTTGCAGTCAGTAGCTTAACATCCAAACAGAGACCAGTGATAAGTGGTGTTCCTCAAGGGTCAGTCCTGGGACTGGTGACATTTCACATCTTTGCTGGAGACATGGACAGCAAGTTTGATTACACCCTCAGCAAGTCTGCAACAACACCGAGCTCTGTGGTGTGGCTGACATGCTGGAGGGAAGGAGGCCATCCAGAGAGACCTTGACAGGCTTGAGAGGTGAGCCTGTATCAAGTTCAACAATGCAAAGTGCAAGGTTCTGCACACGGGTCAGGAAAATGCCCAACACAAATACAGACTGGGTGGAGAATGAATTGAGAACAGCCCTGAGAAGAAAGACTTGGGGCTGCTGGTTATTACAAATAGCTGAACATGCAATGTCAATGTGTGCCTGAAGCCCAGAAACCCAACTGTATCCTGGGCTGCATTGAAAGAAGTGTTACCAGCAGGATGAGGGAGGTGATTCTCCACACCTGCTCCACTCTTGTGAGACCCTACCTGCAATACTGTGTCTAGTTCATGAGCTCCCAGCACAGGAAGGATATGGACCTGTTGGAGCAAGTAGAGGAGAGCCACAAAGATGATCGGTGGGTTGGAGCACCTCTCCTATGAAGACAGGCTGAGAGAGTTGGTGCTGTTCAGCCTGGAGAAGAGAAGGCTTCAGGGACACTTCATAGCAGCCCTCAAGAACCTGAAGGGCACCCTACAGAAAAACTGACACCAAATCCTCCCCAGGAACTCAACATGTTGGGGTGCCATATTTATGTGCCTGTATATTGCTGCATGTAGCACAGAGAATTGACATAAGTAAGAGATCTGCCACTGCAGAGCTGTGATCTTGTGAGGATCATGAAGGCATGGTGGCATGGCTTCCATGACTGAAGTGCTGCACTGAGGAGATACAGGCTTTTAGAGAAAGACAGACTGGCAAGATGAAGAGAGGGTGTTTCCCTTTGTGTAAGAAAGCAGATGGATCACACGGAGTTCTGCCTGAGGATGGAAGAGGAGCCAACAGAGATCTTCTAGGTTAGGATTAAAGAGAAAAGAGGGAGGTCCCAAGAAAAAGCCAAAAATCTTAGCTTCAGAGTTGTTGTAATTCTCTGTATTATAATCTCACCAGGGCACCACATTTAATTTCAGGGGAAAAAAATGGAAAAAAAAGAAGGAAGTATTAGTGCTTTTGCTCTATTTTTTTTTGTTTTCTTCTTTTTTTATTGAAGCAACACTCCACCTCTGAGAAAATCTTCAGTATATAGTAATGTTTCAGACTGATGAATTATTTCTTCCTTGGTTTGCTTTAGAATCTTTTATTTTTGTAAAAATCAGCATCGAAGTATAAAGCTGTCAATGCATACAGTAATGTATTATGCATTTCCCAATGTTTATGATAGCAGTTTTTTAGATAATCTCCCAGAACGGCATTTATCTTGCCATTTACATTCTTTTCAGCATTTTCAGTAACAGAGGTAATTTCTGAACATTTGCTGTCTCCCCTATTTTTATCAGCAATAAACCTCCTATACATAGTCACTTCCTTATTTATTTCAAGTCCAGAGACACATTTTCACAGAGCATTATTTCATTGTGAAAAGAATATTACTTTCTATTCCTTGCATTATTCCACTGAACACATCCTTTATACTTATTAATCAGATGAACAAGGCTTTCTAACAGATCTTTTTCTAACAACTTTTTTTGTAAAAGGCAATGAAGTATTATTACATTAAAGAATCCTAAAGCTTGACTTAAATCTGCTTCTACAGACGGTAACAGGAGAGAATACTAGTGGGACCCCAACATGACTTTTCTCTTAAGTGAATTCTGATAAAACTAAACTTCTAAACACGCACTTCTAAAACTAAAGCAAATAGTTTTAAACCTAGAATGACAGAAAAAGAGACTAACTTTACAGTGATAGATCAAGCCAATGTAACTACTTATACTCAGGGCAAATGATTCCCAAACCTGAAGAATATGTCACACAATTTACACTGAATTCCTGAGGAAACTGTGCTTTTGGAGGCAACCCTTTAATTTCTCCATTCCTTCTATTAAGCATTTCTTCATAATTTGATCAATTTCCCCAGTCTTCATCCCTGCACAGTAAAGACACAGCTTGTCCTACCTGCTTTATAACTAAGTATTCTGTATTACCCATTTAACTGCTTTCAGGGCTTCCCTGACCCAAGTTATTTACTTAAATTCAGCTTTTCTTAAAATTCTAGGCACACCTAAATAACACAGGTGATTATGAAAATTATAGCCTCAGATGGCAGTTCTTATTGATCCCAATAAAAAAACAATTGACATGACTTTTGAAGCATTCCAATTTTCACACTGAGCCTGGTTTCACTTCCCTAAGATTAGACTAGACTAGAACATCTATTGGGCCACCTCTCTAGGAAGCCAGTTCCAGTTTCTACAGAAACAAAAATTATTGTGGAAATAGAAAACTTAAGTAGAAGCAGTTACTGAGTCAATCACATGAGAGTCAAACTCTAATGAGATATCACACTTGATATCTACACCTGTTCTACAGGTTCCATTTTGTGTTTTTTACCTATTATTTATGAACATTTTTAGAAACTTTGTGCCTCCTTTTTTAGCCAAACAATGTCTTTATTATTTGGCATAAGTTTTTTTTAATGAGTTTTCCTGTAGCAGCAACATACCACACTATCTACTTTGTTATTCAGCATCACTGATGTCAGCACAGCATTACAGGCTGTGTTTTTCGTGTTCTGGGTCTGTCTTCTAGGACAACTGTTCTAAAAGATTCATACCATTTTTTTTCAGTATCACACATCCAAAAGATTTCAGAGTCCTGTACATTTCAATATGGAAAACCGATCTAGTTTTTCTCTTATATTTTGCTTCAACACCACCACCATGCCCTAAGAACAGAGCATTCCGTATGACACTAGTTCTGCCAAGGAACATGTGCACATGATGAGCATTACCAGTACATTCTCTTTTTTTCTTTTTTAGAAAGTTTTCCAATACAGAAGAGACTATTGGAATCCATTTGTCCATAGTCCCAGTTGATGAAGTATGCTTCATTAGAGAGGCACTGGATTAGTTCAGCTTGCTGACTTTATCTCATCCCAGCTTGCTTTCTCTCAGCATACAGTAGAAAAGTAATTGTCTGGGAAAAAAGGTTATAAACTACCAAGCAAGTAAACCAACCAGACTTCCTGACACCTGGGTTCTCCATGGCCAAGAACACCCAGGCTGCATTTGTGACTCCCGTGGTAATCATTGATACAGAAAGGAGCAGAAAAGCACGAATAGCTAGGGTAAGGGATAGAACAAACAATATAAATCAGTCCTGTCTTACTATGACAGCATGCAGACACTGCAAGGCCACAACAGGGCAGTGAAACCAAGCCTAAGAAGCAAGTGGCAGACAGGTCACAATATTGCACCCTCAGGAACACAACTTGTTCTACAGCTTCCCTGATGCCCAAGCAGAAGCAGCACTAGCAGTGGGTTCCCCAGAGCAGCTCCTGACCTGGCATCTCAGACACTTTCATTGTTCTTCATATTTGGAGAGCACAAAGCCTTCTATAGTGTAACTCCTACATCCTTTAGAAAGCGGTTCCCTTTACTGACTACAAAACTATCCAAGAAACTCTACCATCTGCCTGCCCATTGCCCTAACAG
Source organism: Florisuga fusca (assembly GCA_038090715.1). NCBI lineage: Eukaryota > Metazoa > Chordata > Aves > Apodiformes > Trochilidae > Florisuga > Florisuga fusca. The sequence continues at coordinate 12,862,275 of JAAWXA010000012.1, forward strand.
AAACAAAATCTGTAATTAATCAGTATTATTAATATAATCCTTAACCCTTATTCTTTTTACTCTTTTAACAGGTCCTCTTAGCATTTTCAGGAAAAAATGAAAACAGATGTAACCTTATGTTAGAGCATCAACTAAGTGTTGATTCTAAGTGTGTGTCCTGTTAGCTGGTGGAAAATATGACCCACAGTAATTCCAGCTTACCCAAGAATATTTTCTGACTGCAGAAAAACATAAAAACAACAACTACTGAAGAAGATCCACATTCATAACTTTGCCAGGCTTTACCCATTACAGTTAATATCCTCTGCTGTGTCTGTTTAGCTCAGAACTTAAAATCACTTTTAACAACTCAATCAGAAAACAATGAAATAATTCTCCCAAACTACAGCACCACTTGTACCTTTTTCTCTAGCAGCTCTAGTAAACTTACTCTCTCACTGGAAGATGGCTTTGCTAGTCTAAAACAAAAATAAAAGTAATTAAACTTCAAAATAACTCCACTTGCAGAGTATAGAAATTCCTAAGTTGTTCCTTTGTGTGTCTTGCACTCTCCTTATGCTGACCAGCTTTTGTGTAAATTTACGACTAATTCAGCATGCATAAGACCAGGAACAAAGACAGAGCATTATGTCCTAAGAGGGAGTCAGCCCGTTCTGGTCCAGACAGATGGGGCCAGATGTTGTGGTGGAGACTTGGCTTGCCAGATGAAGTGAGTCTGTTGAGAACAGCATTTTACAGAAGTAAACCTGGTCTGGTTCTTTCAACATATTTCTTGCAAGACCTGGTGTCGAAATAGTGTCAAATCTTTTTTTTTTTTTTTTTTTTTTTTTTCTTCCCCCCCGGTAATAAAATGTTCTTCAGCTTATTTTCAATACTTGGTTATGTCCTCCCACTGCTCTAGTAGGTACTGTTGCTAGCTTTGTTCTTTGTTTTCAATAATTCCTGAAAAGCTGAATCAGTTTGCACACAGCACATCATTTGAACAGAAACCAGTTACTGAACTAAAGCATGGAGTAATGAAGCATTAAAATTTTAAGACCTTCCTAACTTGTTCATTTCACAAACCAGTTTGACAGCTTGAGGGCTCAGAAACCCTATGAAAATACTATGGCTTAAAAAAAATTCAAACAGCTCAGCTGAATTGCAGTTGATGTACAACAGTAATAGCTCACCAACTAAGCAAACAGTTGTACTTCATAACACAGCCTGGAGTGCAATAAGGGAAGAATCAATTCTGTGGTCTTTGGATAAAAAGCTTGCAACATCTTTCTGGAGGCCAGAATTTGTTAAAACAGATTTACACTAAAATGTTAAGGAAAGTGAAATTAAACATGAATTGTAGTATAAATACTAAATTGAAGCATGAAAGAGAAGGTCAAAGAAATCCACAGGAGAAATAAGTGTACTAAGAACAGCTTGTATTTGCTATTTATCTAAAGAAACATTAATTCAGTTAATCAGAACCACATCAAAACATCACAGCTACTGACAGCCAAAACATTCATTGATTTCAGTGGGAAAGTTTGGTGCTTCAGGAATGGAGAATGATCAGAGCTGTAAGAGGAAGAGGAGATAAAAAGAACATAGATAAGATAAGACATAGATACAAGATGAGATAAAAAGAAACTAAGCTCACAGCACCCTATTATATTTTCCGTATTGCATACTGTATGTCCCTCTGTTAAGCAGTTACTTGGAAATAAACCAAGTAACCAAATTAAATGTTTAACTAGAAAGCAGCTAGGGGATAGGATAAAATTATCAACTGCATATGTATTAACATTTTTAAGCTAAAAAACAATAGAAAAAAGCTGAAGCTAAACAGTGCTAAGTATAACTTATCTTACCTCATGCTATTTTGTCATTACATTCACATAGTGGCCACCACTACCAATTTTAAACAAATTTGGAAGGAAACAATCTTTCTTCCAGCACTGATAACTATGATATTGCACTGTGAACTACAGTACAACAGAATCCAGGAAAATAACTGTCATTTTAGGCAGTCATACAAAAAATTAAAGATGGATCTTTAGGATCAAAGGAATACATTTTATTTATATACTGCTATCTGATTAATTTTCTATCTTATAAGGGAACACAGCACAATCACAACAGTTCACAGGATGCAAGCAGAATGCAGATACAATTGAACATGAGATGAAAATGACACCCACTTAAGACCATTTATAGTTCATTTGAGCAATTTTACATTCCAAGTATCTCCACTGATGGAACAACAGAATAATGTGAAAAGGTTTTTCACCTATACAAAAAGAAATAATTTAATTCATGATTGTTTTTTAAGTATCACAAAGCATGACAATTATCCTATCTTAAGATACTGAATGAAATTAAGTTGCTCAAAATAAAAACATTACCCTGAAAGAGTTTTAGCACATTTGAAAAGGCATTAATAAACAGATGAAATTAACACAAGTCAGTCATACCTTTAGCCACAGCTTCTTTATACTTCTCTTTGGCAGAATTTACTTCTTTTATTAGTTGTCTATAGCTAGATTTTAGTTTCTCTAGTTCTGTCTTTGTGACCTTTAAGAAAACAAACATAAAAACTATTAAAAGTACTTATCCTCAACATATTAAAAAACCTCATAGCACTAGTGAAAGAGAATTAACAGGATTTATTTTCCAAAATAAGGATGTCAGCACTTTCTATTCACTCGAGATAATATTAGTAAGGTGTAATTACAAGGTGTAATGAAGTGAGAATCGGTGAATGTCTGGAATGAAGAAAGAGGCCTGAAACACAGATATTCACCTCTATCAGTGTAGTGAAAAATATGTTTAGAAAATCCAGCTTCCGATAAACACTCTTCCATCCCAATAACCAGAAAGAAAAAAACCCACCACCAAAAATATGCTTATTAAATCATACTAGATGAAAAATTTCTATTAATGTGCAAGGAAAAAGAAAAATAAAAAATGTTCTAGGTATTATAGTCCACACAAATGGCTTAGAAAGAGCAACTGTGCAGGAGAATTTATCTGTTGTAACACTTAAATCCAGAAATTACAAGAACCCAAACAAAACAAAGAAAGGAAAAAAACAACCAACCAAACAGAAAACAACAACAGAAAACACTACATCAATACCCAACTACAGCAGAACATAGCAGCATAGTTATTTATGCTAAAAAAAATAAAGTTGTCTCTTCTATCCCAAATTTTTACCCACTGTGTAACAAAATCAGAGCACTGTTCAAAAATAATCACAGATCATGAACTTGTCCAGAAAAAGTAATGACAAACCAGTCACTACAATATCAAAAAGGTGGCATATATAGTGAAGAAAAGTAAAAACTTGAATAAACATAGGCTCGCCATGGAAAACTGTGGAAGAGGAAATCCCCTTCACGTAATGTGCAGAAAAGGAAGTCCTTTCTACACAAAAACTACTTCCCTTGGAGCTGGCAAGAAGAAGGATGAAGTTTATAAACCACACCTTTTTCATAAGGCAAGGCCCAGATACTCCTTTCAGACTCAAGAACAACATCTGGAAACTTAATGGTTTCCACTAGGTAGCCAACAAGATGCTGCCTAGCATTTCTATTTCCATGCCAACAATGCAGGGATTTAATTAGAAGGCAGGAATGTTCTCCACATCAGTCCCATATTCTCATCTCATGTTTCTGCATGCTAAATTGCATTCACAGCTGTTGTTATTATGGACTAATAGAGGTGGTACAGGAAATAATAACTTTATAACAAGTGTGTTATAAGGACAGAAAGAAAAAACAAAAAATAACTAAAAAACAACAAAAAAAGAAGAAATCAAGAAGCAGTGAACACAATTAAGAAATAACAATGGGAAATAAAAGGTAGTTTATAAGAATCCTTTGTAATAATTGCAATATATTTTACTGATTCTTAGACTGTGTTCTTCCAACAAACAAAAACAAAAACCACAAGCAGGTCTATCCCCACATAACATTTAAGGAACTAACATGCTCAAGGATTATCTTAAACTCAGTGTTCATATTAAAAAGTCGTGCCCACCTAACTAGCATAGCATTGTACTATTTTTCCTCAAATTTCATGTAGAAATTTAAAATATCCAGTATCTTAATGGGAATTAGATGAAATCTAAAAGATATGACTTTTATTACATTTGTGTAAAAGACATGATATATCACTATCCTTAACAACTTTATCAAAATGATTCCTCATCACAGAGCTGTCTAGAATAAGAAAGGATGATACAGGTCCACTTCACCTAAGGAAATTTTCTTAACAGCATATCCTAAAGATACTGATCTCAACAAGCGAAGACTGTGGGATCTTCCTAGGAAATAGTATTTTGCTTACATGTTTAACAAAAGCAGAAATAAAACCAGAGATCACAACAAGTATTTTGAATTTCTGAGAACCATTCTGTAAGTGCCCCAGTGACAAAAAAGCTTTGAATAAACAATGTCAGCTAACAATAAAAGAGCATATCATACCTAACTAGCATGCTATTCAAATGCTTCTTAGGAAAATCAGGAAAGGGAAAAGATTAAAAAAAAGAACTCCAACAATGCAAGCTTATTCACCAGAACATGAAATATTTGCATGACTCTGCAGTCCATTATTAATTAAAACCATATGGTTTGTAATTAGTCACTTGGGCAGTGCAGAATGTGCACCATATTTTGTTGACAATGCCTTACTTTAAAAGACAGGATTTTATAGACTTTATTAAAGTTAACCTATTAACATAAAGAAGAAGAAAAAAAAACAAAACCAAAACCACAACATTTCTGCACAGTCTCTTTTAAAAGTAAACCTGAACTTCTAGCAGTCTTGTTTCATCTAACCTCTCTTTATTCCATATGCTTCCTTCTTTTTGCTTTTCTCCAATCCTCTATTTATAAAACATCTATTATTTCCAATGCATGCAACCAGTTTTTCCACTTTTTCTGTCCCCACTGTTTTCAGCTGCAACAACTCATAAGTGTCTGTAAGTGATTATTCAGCTTGGAAGTTTAATCAGATACAACAGCCTACTAACCATTCATCAAAAAGAATGTACTCTCCATAGTTAATACCTGGGGAAGATGACAAGATCCAAACATACAATGAAAGAAGTCCTATCACAGTCAACATATTTAACATCGTGTATGTTTAGTAATAAAGTTCTTCTCATAATTAGCCCAAGAATATTTTACTCATCATATCATTACATTTGTACTGTACTACTCAAATGATACATTTTCATTTCACTACTCCAAATCTCAAATTCTTTGCTGAAAGAAACAGCAGTCTTCCTTCTCTCAGCAGACCTTTCAGACTATCAACATGAGTTTTGACATGTGCAGTTAAATTTCCCCCAGAGCATCTGAGTGAAAATCTTGATTTCTGTTCAGCTTTACTGAATAGATGCAGTGCTTTCACCGTAAGGAAAACAACTGATATGTAACAAAAAAGGCCCTGAAGAGCCTCAATGTCTGATTTATACTTGATTTATATGTCAGAATAGCAACTAGAATCCTGTCCTCACCCAGAACAGTCTGGACTGTCAAGAGCATTCATTAACAAATGTTTTCAGTGCCCGGGTCCCAGGGATGGCTACAGAGAAATGGGAAAAGGAAAATAGATGGAACAGACAAGTGTCACACAAAATCATCCCCTACTGGAGTAAGAACATTTACATTGCCATCTGCCCAAACAAATTCACAGAAAAACAAGTTTTCCACCTATGCCTTGTCAGATAGAAGGGGAGAGAAAATGCAGAGGAAATTACTAGACTATGCATTCTACATAACACAAATCACTATTTTTACCATACCACAGAGGAACTGAAAAAAATCCACTCACAACATATTACTTTATATAGAACAATTATACATTTATGAGGTTGTATAAAATACCTTGTACATCTCTGCTTCAATTTGTTGATGAACACCTAGGTAACTCTTCTTAACTTGCTGCTTATCTTTGATCATCATTGTAAGCCTATGCAAAGGCCCAGAGTTAAGATCTTCTGCATGGGTCTTCATTATTTTGCTCAGCTGTTCCGTTTGCTGTACCACGAGCAACCAAGACTATTAAAAAAAAAAAAGCCAGAACAGAAAAGCACTTACTTATTCTGACTTACAAATAACTAAATGATGAACAGTGAGAAAAGACACATTACTGTGTAGAATTAAGTAAAAAGAATAAATAAAAATTAAAACTTACCCAAATGCACTAAATGTCTTCTAAAATAACATTCTTCCCACTGCAGCAAAATGATGCCTCAAACTTACTCATACAGTCATATAAAAAAGCACCAGAGACAAATACATAATATTTGCACCTTTCAGCACTGTCCTAGTACTTTCTGATGACCAGTGAAAGCTTTACATTTTTTTTTAGATACATCCCTGACAAACATGTTCTTGTGTACTTTGTTCTTGTTTCCCAGCCAGTTAACTCTGCTCAAGCTGACTTCTCTGCCTCTGTCAAAATACCTCTCAGCAGTATGCATTTAAGAGACTGCCATTTAAAAGGATACCATTCATCTGCTGCTTCATGTAACTGACAGCATCAGAATCAGGTCACCGTATCAAAGCACAAGGTGCTAATGCATTAAGTGACACAGTCACTTGTCTGTCACAGTAAACCAGCATTTTTCTGTATTGTTACTTTAGTAACTTCCTTGGCCATTCTGTCACTTTTCAGGACAAGTGCAGTGGCTTTGAATTTTGATGAAGAACTGTAAGGCAAACAGAGAGTCTTCCAAGGCACCACAGATACAAAATTGACCTTCAGTTCAAATAAAAGCCTTTGTTATTAGAAAGATCTCTGCTATGCTTTGCTAATGGGAACCCTATTTGATTTTTTTTTAAATAACTCCCTGATATTGAATGCTATGCTATTTAAAATTTCAGAATGGCTACCAGCCAATGATCGAGTCCTGAAGGCACATAATATGCTAGTTTTACTAGGATTTATCTTACTAAAGACAAAAATCCACCTTAGAACATCAAAACTCAGAACATAAGTTTGTTTAGAAGCTTTGGGGTTAATATACATCTCATATATAAAAACCTACACACATAGTATTTCTATTTTTATGTGACAATGCTGCAACACAAATTAGATTCTAAAGAAAGAAAGAAGAGACAGAGGGGATTGAGTCCATCATCAGCAAATTTGCAGACAACACTAATCTGGGGGGGAGTGTGGATCAGCTGGAAGGCAGGAGGGCTCTGCAGAGGGACCTGGACAGACTGGAGAGTTGGGCTGATTCCAACAGGATGACGTTCAACACGGCCAAGTGCCGGGTCCTGCACTTTGGCCACAACAACCCCATGGGGAGCTCCAGGCTGGGCACAGAGTGGCTGGAGAGCAGCCAGACAGAGAGGGACCTGGGAGTCTGGATTGACAGGAAGCTGAACATGAGCCAGCAGTGTGCCCAGGTGGCCAAGAAGGCCAATGGCATCCTGGCCTGTATCAGGAACAGTGTGGCCAGCAGGTCCAGGGAAGTGATTCTGCCCCTGTACTCAGCACTGGTGAGGCCACACCTCGAGTACTGTGTCCAGTTCTGGGCCCCTCAGTTCAGGAAGGAGATTGAGGTGCTGGAGCAGGTCCAAAGGAGGGCAACCAGGCTGGTGAAGGGACTCCAGCACAGATCCTATGAGGAGAGGCTGAGGGAGCTGGGGCTGTTCAGCCTGGAGAAGAGGAGGCTCAGGGGAGACCTCATCACTCTCTACAACTCCCTGAAAGGAGGGTGTAGCCAGGTGGGGGTTGGTCTCTTTTCCCAGGCAACTATCAGCAAGACAAGAGGACAGGGTCTTAAGTTGTGGCAGGGGAGGTTTAGGTTGGATATTAGAAAGAATTTCTTTACGGAGAGGGTGATCAGGCATTGGAATGGGCAGTGCAGGGAAGTGGTGGATTCTCCGTCCCTGGAAATATTTAAAGAGACTGGATGTGGCACTCAGTGCCATGGTCTAGAAACCACAGTGGTAGTGGATCAAGGGTTGGAC
>JAAWXA010000012.1:12870263-12902362 GCA_038090715.1 Florisuga fusca
TGGGGAGAGGGTTGTTCAGGGGACTCTTGCAGCACCTCCCCCCACTGCCATCCAAGGCAGTGCATGCTGCACACACACATCATGCAGCCCCTTTGCAAGCTGCAAGGTGATATAAAAGCTGTGTGAGCCACATAGCTTTTGTCCCCACTCTTGCACCTGAGCATTCAAGTGAGCTGAGGAGACCCAGAAAATGGCAGAACAAGTAAGTTCTTATTTATACAGTTAGCAACTCTCCCATCCATTGGTGCTGCCTTGGGCTTGGCTTGACAATACTCCCCATGAACAAGTGGTGAAAGAGCAGTGTGGCTTATGAAAGNTTCATCTGCTGCTTCATGTAACTGACAGCATCAGAATCAGGTCACCGTATCAAAGCACAAGGTGCTAATGCATTAAGTGACACAGTCACTTGTCTGTCACAGTAAACCAGCATTTTTCTGTATTGTTACTTTAGTAACTTCCTTGGCCATTCTGTCACTTTTCAGGACAAGTGCAGTGGCTTTGAATTTTGATGAAGAACTGTAAGGCAAACAGAGAGTCTTCCAAGGCACCACAGATACAAAATTGACCTTCAGTTCAAATAAAAGCCTTTGTTATTAGAAAGAATTTCTTTACGGAGAGGGTGATCAGGCATTGGAATGGGCTGCCCAGGGAAGTAGTGGATTCTCCGTCCCTGGAGATATTTAAAAAGAGACTGGATGTGGCACTCAGTGCCATGATCTGGTAACCGCAGCGGTAGTGGATCAAGGGTTGGACTTGATGATCTCTGAGGTCCCTTCCAACCCAGCCAGCCAATTCAATTTTACTTCTATGAACTAGATGATCTTTAAGGCCCTGCCTAACCCAAAGTATTCTGTGAGTCTATGAATTTAAACCTATCGTGGTGCATTGTGAGGTTGCTTCCTCTCATCGTATTGCTTGGTTCCCAGCCAAAGACAGAAACCCAGCTCATTACAACCTCCATTCAGGGAGCTGTAGAAAGCAGTACGGTCTCCCCTAAGCTTCCTTTTCTCCAGGCTAAACAACCACAGTTCCCTCAGACAGTCCTCATAAGACTTATTCTCCACACTCTTCACCAGTTTTGTTGTCCTTCTTTGGACACATTAGGTCAGAGCCAAAGCTCCTCCACTATGACTGAGAACTGTTTCAGCCCTCCATTACAGAACACCTTCCAAATTATATAAAATAACATAAAAAACCCATTTGATGACACACAACTGGGAAGAGTGGCTGACACCCCAGAAGGCTGTGCTGCCATCCAGAGGTTCCTAGACAGACTACAGAGAGTTGGGCACAAAGAAATTTAATGTATTACAACAAGGGCAAGGGTAAAGTCTTGCAGCTGTGAAAGAAAAACCTCAGGTACCAGTATAGGCTGGGGACTGAGCTGTTGGAGAGCAGCACAGGTGAAAGGGACCTGGGGGTGCTGGTGGGTGGAAGGATGACCATGAGCCAACAATGTGCCCTTGTGGCCAAGAAGGCTAATGGCATCCTGGGGTGCACTGGAAGATTAGAAGGGAGGTGGCCAGTAAGTCATGAGAGGTTCTCCTCCCCCTCTACTTTGCCCTGGTGAGGCCACATCTGGAATATTGTGTCCACTTCTGGGCCCCTCAGTTCCAGGACAGGGAACTGCTTGAGAGAGTCCAGTGCAGAGTGACCAAGATGATGAAGGGAGTGGAACACCTCCCTTATGAGGAAAGGCTGAGGGAGCTGGGGCTCTTCAGCTTGGAGGAGAATGAGGAGTGACCTCATCAATGTTTATAAACATGTAAAGGGCAAGTGCCAGGAGGACAGAGTCAAGCTTTTCTCAGGGGTGACTAACAATAGGACAAGAGGCAATGGGTATAAACTGGAGCATAGGCATTTTCATATAAATATAAGGAAGAATTTTTTCACTGTGAGGGTGACAGGGCATTGGCACAGGCTGCCCAGGGAGGTTGTGGAGTCTCCCTCCCTGGAGACATTCAAAACCCACATGGATGTGTTCCTGTGTGACCTCCTGTGGGTGACCCTGCTCTGGCAGAGGGATCGAACTCCATGATCTTGTGAGGTCCCTTCCAATCCCTACCTTTCTATGGTTCTATTATTCTGTGATTCTATGATTCTAAACATCTGCGTGAGACAAGTGGATCTTGTGCTTAAAGGAGCATTCATAAGAGCACTCTCAAGAGGTGAAAATGTAGTCAGAGTTCTGTTTTCCTTAAGGTTGATTTATTACTGATGAGACAAGTACTGTTGCAATCAGCCCTGAAAACCACGCCAAAAACATTTTTCAACAGGACAAGGACTCAAAGAAATACTTATCTTAGAATTCACCAGCTGAACTTAAGTCAGAAACATAGTGAAAACTTCCCTTTCCACTTAAAAAAAAAATAATTAGCACATTTTCCATACTGAGAAACTATTGGTTAAACAGGATTTCTGTGTTTTGTGATATTATTTTATTATCTTAACATAGGAAAAGAGAAAGTGAAACGGCATACTTAAGGCAAGGCTTCAAAAATCAAATCTATATGGGACAAAAAGCAGCTGGGTGGGATGGCAGAAAAGATAAAGCATTTCTTTTGACAGAAAATAACCACAATCCCTCAAAAGCAATATAATACAATATTGTTTGGATTAACAACATTTTTAGACATATACACACAGAAAAGAGCTGTTGGGAAACACTCAGAAGTACTGCTTTTCTAGCATTAGCAACTGCCACCACCATGCCTTCCAGCACATTTGCCACCTCTGCATGAAAATACATAGGAGAGATTTTTCCAAATACCATGTCTTGAAGTGCTCACTCTTGTAGTACAGTGAAAAAAAAAAATTTAGGAAAAAAAAAAAAAAAAAAAAAAAAAAAAAAAAACCACATGATACAAAAAATATACCGGTACTTTAAATCTTAGATTTAAAATCTCAGTCTTGCCAATTTACAAGACAAAAATTGTTGCAGGGGAAGGAAGCAACAACAGAATTTGTTACAAATAAACACTGTGCAGTGCTACTTCTGGGGCAGCTGAAGAAGGCAAGCTATAGAAGTGTAGCTCTCAGGTCTCCAACACCTTCCCCTTACTAAAAACCTAGACTGCTGCACAGGGAGCATTCACATCCCTAATGCTATGTCATAGCTAGTATTTAAGCAGCCACCACCTTAAGCCCACTCCATAAAAACTGCTTTGTGTAAATTTTAACTTGACCCTAAGAGAGTGTTTTCTACAGAGAAGAGGTCAGAACTCACACCAGTCTGAAGGGACTGTGTAGTAACAGCAGAAGGGCAAAGCATTAAAACAGAATCCTTTTTTTCAGACAAGACAGAATCCAAGTTAGCAGTGAAACTTAGCAACAGGTGAAAGAGAGGTTTGTTTCTTTGGTACATTTACTGGAGTTGCTCTAAACCTATCAATTAATAATTTGGGGAAAGGACAGTCTTACCTTCATAAGAAGTCAGCAGTTATTTTAAATTGGATACAAAACAAATCCACAATTATGAGAAACATCCTGAATTATTGTTTTGTTTTTACAACACAGCTTGCAGTGTGAATAACAGCTGGAATTACAGGCTTTCCCTTGGTTTCCTGGCATTTTTCTATTTCTGTCACAAATTCTATACAACATTAACAATAGCTCCTATTTAACTGCCTTGAAAGAAAAGCTTCCTATAGCATACTCTACTTCCAAAACACTGAACAAAGCAGTAGGCTCCACCCAGGCACCTAAAATACCAAAATTCAGAATTCAGGACTGATTCTGGTTCCGTCATTATTTTCAAATTAAGACTGAAGCTTTATTTATGCATATTGCACTGAGGAACTAAAAAAGCACCTTTAAAACACTTTGGCAATGTTAATTCTCAAGACCCTGAATAAACAAGGATCCAACTCAAAAGAAAACAAATGAAAATTAATCCAGCACTGTTATTTCCAAAGATATTCCAAAATCAAAATACTTCAGGCTTACCTTGGACACATTGCTGATATAATCCAATTGGCAAGTGCTCTCTTTATCTACTTGATTACAAAGATTCTGTAAAGTGGAGGCATACTCTTTATCACTTTTTACTCGCATGACCATAAATTTCTTCACTGTTTCCAGCAGCCGTAGTTCCCAGTCTTGCAGTTTTAATAAAGCATCATGAGAACATTTCAGGTCACCTCCAAACCCCATTTTTTACGGTACTATATACCACACAGGGGAAAATACAGGCTCTTCACCACATCTGAAAGTAGAAAAACATTCATGAGAAGAATCAAAAGAAAATCTTCTAGAGTGACAAAGAGCAACTACTAATGTCTAAACCCTGAAATAACTTAACCAAAAGTTTAACCACATACACATAGCTGCTCAAAATATACCAAAATGAGGGTCAGAGCACTGTTTCAAGCATCTGTGACTGGAAATACAACACTAAAGAGCAATTAACATATCTAATCAAGTAAGTATAACTGACAGTATCTCCACACAAGAACTGCCAACTACACTGTTCCATGCCTGCTGCCCCAAAGACCATTAGTTTCTGATATTTACTGGTTTAAGAGCACAGAAAAATCCAAATAAAACATTTTCTCTCAGGCACTGCTCCTGTGAAAATGGGTAACTACTTAGAAGCTAGTTTACTCCTAAACACTGTGGTAGAAGACCATTAAACTTGAAGATTCAACCTCCCAAAAACAAGGATATATTCCAAACCAGGTCCAGTGCTCCCATGTGACACACATCAGGTCAGAGTCCTGAAGTCCAGACAACTTTTCCCCAAGGAAGTCCAGTCTCCCTGCACCAAATGGTCATAATTTGGTAAACAGATACAAAACGCCACCTTATGAAACCCTGAAACAGCTGCAGATCAAAGATGTGTTTGAGTTAGCTTTAAAACACCTGCATCTGATACTGATAAAAATGCAGCCAAGCCATGAAAGACATGAACCTACAGGTGAGTAATTTCCACAGACTTGCACAGGTTTTGTAGTGCAGACTGAACCCCCTTTTCTGCACATCCACAAAAACCTATTCCTTTTTTTGTCAGCTTCAAACTTGCTAAGATTTGGTAAACTGAAATACTAGGTCTGAACTGCCCTGTTGTTTGTTCACTTACTAATCCCTGCAGTCCAGCCAGGCTGAAGCTCCTTTGAACACAGAAGTACCAGTTTCTTCATAGCTTTTAAACTGCTATTGAAGTCAGCAAAGTGTTATACAAACTTTAACAGATTTACATTCCTAACGATGCAAGGGGTGAAGCAAGACTAAAAATCTTATTTTACACCAAGAACTGAGACAAATAAACTGATGTAAATACCAGTATCAGGTGCTGCAATGTTGACAAGTCTTAAAGACTGACTTTTCAGAGGAGAGTACCTAGCACTTTTAGTGTATTAAGTATCCAGAAAGAAAAAAAAAAAATGCCATCAGCTCCAGTTGCAACACAGAATTCCAGAAGATTATGCAAATCAGTACTTAGTGTGATCTTCGAGGTAGTCTCACACCCAGGACCATTCCACTCTTCCTGCAGTTTCCTGCTTCCTCTAGATTTTACACTAAGTTATGGAAATAAGCCTCATCCACTAAGTGTTTATTCTCAAAACACAAACCAAACTACATAATCAGAAAGAAACAAAGAACCTACAAAGAACGCAAGAACAGTGTTGTTACCACACATCTAGGCAACAGAGACAAGTCAAGGTTGTATGAGTATTCTAAAATCTGTTACAAGCTTTCCTATGTTCTTTCATTTGAAGCCTTGCATATCAGTGAGAATTCTTTCTGGTGCTTAGAACTCACAAAGACCAAGAGTAAAAAATGCAGACGGGCTTTGTGAATCCATAGGATTGACTGTAATAGCATAGGATAGACTGTAATACTATTAGTTGCATTAGCAATAACATTTTCACAGTTAAACTTCAAGAACAGTCTCACAAAATCACTAATATTTTATTAAGACTAAAGAAAAATCTCAAAGCACCTACTTATTAACATCACTGGAGCCACACCCGTGATTTGCCAGCACCCTTTAGACCTATTTCCACTCTTGTGATGAACTGAATTTTTCTCTTGGCACAATGTAGCACTTTAATATGCTAGCACACTAGCTGTGAGAAAAGCTAGGGTCTTTCTTATCTTACATTCCAGATTCAGAAGAGATGGAAATCAAATCTCAGGATTCTGCTATGAGCAAAAGGCTGGTAACCTCTGTCTTTTACTGAGAGGCAGGAGGGAAAGGGAGGAAGAAAATATTCTCAGCATAGTGTATTTCAAGCTGCTTCTACAACTCACTGTGGAGCCATATAATCACAAATATCAATAGACAATCCAATGACATTTTACTCCAGACTGATAAATCTCCCAATTACACTACTAGATCCCTGGGTACACAGACAAAAACAGTACACATACTGGACTCTAGTCTTTGTTCTAAATCATACCATCCACTGTGACAAAAGCGGTAGAGAAAAATTTCATTTTGCAAAAGTGATAAAATTCTGACTTACCTACAATTAGTTTAGACTAACCGCTGAATATTCAGAATATTATCTCCATGTGCATTTGATGCAAAATGCGTGGAACAACAACTAGCTGAAGTAATGTTTCTATAGAGCTACTGCCATCAATAGACACCCAAAGTGGTAATCTAAAGCTAGCCTGATCATTTCAAAACTGGTCTGAAATATTATCCCACTCAAGGCAAAAAAGGCAGCTTATTTTCACGAAGGCTTTTTGCAAAACATCTCTCACATACCTTAAAAAATTTTCCTCAAGAAACAATCCTTAGTACACTTTAATATGTCAGCAGCTACTTCTTCTGATTTTCACTTTCTGAAACACACTTTTAGTTTCTGAGGACTCTGTGAAAGAGAAACACAAACTTTTTGTTTTCTTATGTCAGCATCTTAAAACAGATTACAAAACTTAAACTTAGGTAACTTGATTTGCATTTTCAAATTATTACCAGAAGACAGCTGTTTTTCAAAGAGGCAAAATTCAAGAAAACCAGAACAGACTTCTCATATAAATGCAAGCAGTTGTATGCTATCACTCATGCACACAATTTTGGTGAAAGAAATAATTTTGTCTCTACACATGTAAAAAAAGATCATTTTTATTCAGTTCTTGGAATTTCTTATGACACAGTCTGTTCTAGCTGGAAACTTAGAGCACTCACTTCTGAAGCTCACCCTTAATAAAACAGAAAGGAAGCCAATTAATAAGGAAAAGGAAATAATCAAAGACCAAAATCTGTTACATGAAAGAAAAACTTAGTAGCAGTATTTTCACTGGACTGTAAGAAAATGAGTGGGAATACGAGAAAGGGACCAATCAAGACAAAGAAATTTCTCATATGCCTCTAATTACTCAAATATCTACAACAGTAAGAGGTAAGAAAGTTAAGATGACTGCAGGACTAAAATTTCATACTGTAACTCTGAACTGCAATGTAGGCAAAGCAAATTACAACAGAACACTGGACCTTTGAAGTTTCATGCTAAGTAAAAAGTATATAAAATACCTAAAATATACTTTACATATAACTTAGAAGTGGGAGCTATCCTGCATAAGCTACATCCAGGCCAATGTTAAGTGTTCAGTCACAATCCAACCCCAGAATGTTTCATCTAAAATTAAGCTTTTAGATGAAACAAAGATACAGTAAACATAATCAAAGACACAGTGCATAAGGCAAAAGAAAAGAGAACTATTTTGCCATGGACACAGTTATAAGACCTTATGTAGGGACAGTTTTAGTTTGTTTTCAAACGGAACATTATTTAATATCACTTTCTATCCACTTTGTGACATTCTAGAAACCAAATGCTGCCTAAAATAAGCACAAAACTTCCATTTTCCATTACCAAAAATAGAAAAGACTAAGTGATGCTTACATTCAGTCACTGCAAAGGAACAGCACCCATACAGGCAGATACAAAATGGTAAAAAAACCCTCAACCAAACAAATGCATCAGGCTAGAAGCAATTAATCACATTTTTAATAACAGATACAAAAATACTTAGAAGTTGCAAAGCCTAAGAAGTTTTCACCAGAAAAAAAATACAAACAAAAGCAAAACATTATAGTAAATTTGGCTTCAGTCCTCCCACCACAAACAAACCAGCTGGAAATGTCAGAATATCACTGGACAGGAACACTATTTTTAACTCCTTTCCTGGTTCACATGGGACTCATAAAATTATAACATATGCTACCACCAGCACCTGGGCACATTCAGATTTCAAGCAGATGTTAAAAAACTGCACATGATAAAATGAACCCCCCCTGAAATTTTCATTTATTAAATGAAGCAACACATTGGAGCCACTTATACACAGACAAGCTCTATCTTTAGCTCTCATCACAGGCAAAAATATTTTAATTTTTTTAAAAGAACTACTCCATCACGTTAGAATAGAGAATTTTGTTTGTCAATGTAAAAATGAAAAAATGGCCTTTTCTCCTGAATTCCAGTTACTGCTGACTTTTTATTTATGAGCATATTTTCATCAGCATACACATCATTAATAGTATTTAAAACTGGTAATGCAAGTCCAATACTAGTCTAATTGATAGGTGCATACTAGCTAGTACAGGGAACTATAATAGAACACAGCCATCAGCAAAAGAGCAATGAAATGTTGCAAAATTGCTGTTGCTATTTCTGTGCTCAAACATAGTAGAATCTAAGAGTTACAATGCAATAAAACTCTAGATAATGAAAACATAAAAAAGAAAGAAAATAAGGATAAAGCAGAAAAAAATAGGAAATCTAGAAAACCTGTTGTTTCTGAAACTACTGCTGAGACAGCCAAAGCTAATCTCACACCAGATTCTGTTTAAGCTGAGGATATTTAAGGCATTCCCTCAAAATGAGGCATCAGAGGAACATTTAAAAATATGAAATTAAGAGTAAGAATTCACCAGAGACAGACAGTAGTCAGCTGATGTGCTAAAGCATCAAATATGAAATTACCAAACTAGTGATTTTGCAAAAACCTAGGTTTAAAATGATCTAAGTAAAGAGGAATGGGAAGTGGAAGATATATCAGATTTTTTCAAAGATTGACAAAGCAATCAGCAGAAACACTACAAAGACAGTCCGACTTCCATACTGAGCAACAAAAAATTTGTAGACTGGAATAATAGGGAGAAAAAAAACAATGCAGATTTCATAGAGAAAAGTCATGCTTCACAAATTGCCTTCCTTGAAGGCACCATGTATCCAGGGAATAAAGGTGTTGGAAGTGGTAGTGAACTAAAGACTTAAAAGAAGTTTCATAGAATCATTGAATGCCTTAGGTTGGAAGGGACCTCAGAGATCATTATGCTGATCTCTGCATATAAGAGATTCCTATTCTCATATAGGAATGTGTTACAGAAGTGAAGATCTTGCAGGATAAGATTTAAGACGCAGGGGAGTCAGCAGCCTCACCAGAATCTGTGCCAGGACTTGGACTGCTGTTTAGTATTTTTACCTGCATATCTGTCATTTCACATATTATCTGTGATAAAGTTTGCAAATTAAAATTATCATCATGAGAAATCCAAACTGGCACATTATTGAAAGATTTACAGAAGAACCCCAGAATACTGAGCAACCAAACACATCAGTAAATGCAAATGTAATACACTGGGACAGAGAACTCAAGGTTGTTTAATGCCACTGCCTGAAAAAGATCTGGGTAGTCTCTGAACATCTTCAAAAACATCTGTTCAGTGCTTTGAAGTGGCCAGAATATTAGACTTTTTTGTTTTGTTTTTTTTAAATGAAGACAGAACATAGGATATTCTTACACTGCTGATACACTAATGGTGTTCTTATATCTTCAAATTTTTCTGTCTCATGAGGAACAAAAAGTACCAGAAAGTATAGGTAATATTGAGTATGGAGCAGCTTCTGCATAAAGGACAATTTTTTTTAGATTGCAAAACAAGAAAAGTGTGACAGGGTGGCAAACCAATGTACTCAATACAACAATCATGACAGCACAAAGTCACACAGCATGTCAGATGCTGAAGTGCTTCCAAAAAGAAATTGGGAAGATCGAATTAAAAATTTTAAAGTTGCTCTTTAAGTATTTCTTTGCCTAGTAAATAACTGAATGAGAGAACTCAATCCCCAAAGTCATTTTTGAGATCGAGGAAAAAAAAAACACAGGTTCAGAAACTATTATAAAAATTCATTTAAAAAACCAGACGTGTTAAACAGCAGAACTTCCACCTCAAGATGTCTCTAAACTGCAAAAGCAGGACAGGAACTGTTAGTCTATATTTATGCCAATGACTCCTTCTTACCTGATAGAAGCAAGTACTGAGCTAGACAGACTTCACTGGGTCACACACAAACATCTTCATACAGTGCATTCTCATTCTCCTTCCCTGGCAGCTGTTTAAAGACCAGTTTTCCTTAGCAGCTCTTGCAGCTGTGATCTTATTAAAAATACATGCAAATAAGAAGCAGTGAACTCCATCAATGAATAGGATTTAAACAAACAGACAAATAAAGCCAAAATAAAAGCAACACATAAAAGCCCAGAAAACAACACTCAGGTCTTCTGCCTGGATTTTCAAGAGACATTTCCTTTTATTTTTTTTCTTATATACAAAGTCTTTATTTACCTGTCCAAATAATTTTCACATGTCCAAATGGTAGTAATAAATGTGATGGAAGTAAGTCTCTAAAAATCATTTAGCCATAAGGCTAAAGACATCACCTAATTCTTTCCCCTTCCACCAAAGAAAAACTTATCCCTACCAATGGCAAAAGGATTTTTGTCAAGACTTGGTCCTCCCAGGCTATCTTCTTCAGTATTCCCTTTAGCACAAGAAAAAAGTTTCTCAGTGACTAAATCTCACCTTCCCCACCTCATGACTGAGGAATAGAGAGACTACCCACCTCTTTGCAGCTGAATTATCCTACTTTCTGACTAAGCCATTCTAATTTTTTCCATTTTTCATTTTAAATAATTTTCTAGACTGCTACTGTCCTCTGAACACCCTCCAATTGGTCCCCACCTCACTTAAGAG
Organism: Florisuga fusca; assembly: GCA_038090715.1. Taxonomy (NCBI): domain Eukaryota; kingdom Metazoa; phylum Chordata; class Aves; order Apodiformes; family Trochilidae; genus Florisuga; species Florisuga fusca. Next base: position 12,881,257 of record JAAWXA010000012.1, read on the forward strand.
TTCAGAAACTAAACTAGTGGGGTATTACAGAACCCAACAACTCTGACAAGACTGAAGAGATTACTTCAAATTACTTTTGAGCTCCTGCCTGAGTGCTTCAGCTGCTTCCCAACAGCATAATATTGTGTCCTTAGTTCACAAATTAAAAAATCTAGGTCCATTTCCACAGAACTGCACCTTATCTTCTTCCTTCCTGCAACCTGTACCCAGGAAGTCTTAACACCTTACTTTGTTCCAGAAGATGTCTCACATTTGCCAATATTACTGTACACAGTAATTTCAATCTCCGCCACACAGTGCAGTTTTTCCCAGCTCCCCACAGCCTGAAAACTTCCTCAGCACACCTTTTACTATCTCAGGCCTCCTGTGAAAAGCGTGAACGGGGAAGAGCTGACATTAAGTACTGAACCATGAAATAAACAGTCTCTTTAGGCACAGTTACTCAGCCAGTTTTGCTTCCATCTTGTGTAAGTTTCTACCTTACAGCTACAGGTAAACAGGAAGGCAGATGCTGGAGACTGAATCTCACCAAGCAAAACAGTACAAGGAAGTGAAAACAGATACAGGTTAGGAAGAGTAGAGCTATGCTGGGTGCCTCAAGTCACACACTGACACTGTGACTCAGGACTCAGTGCTGTGCTCTTCTTAGCTGTGAAAGAGGCAGTGCCACATGCAAAACGACAGACAGATCCACACACTGATTTCGAAGGATACATGCACCTAGGTTCTTGATACCTTCCATGGACTTATAAATAAAGCAAGCTTTACTTCTTGTATTTTTCAAGGCATTAAACTTTATTTCAGTTCCAGGCTGCAAGGGAGCCAGAAGAAAGCCTAACTTCAGAGTACCTATCAACAAATTTTCACTCAACTTTCAATTCTGCAGTGCTTCAACATCTATCTCCAAACTATACCTTAAACTAAGAAATGGATTGAGCAAAATGAAACTGATAAGAATTATTCATATGTGGCAGATACTGCACTCCAGTATCTCCAACCCTGTCATAAGTTCCACCAGGACAAGACTGTTCTAGAATTACAAAGAAACGTACAATGCTTAGATGACTGAAAGTTGGCTAAAAATTTAAATAAACTAAATACACACATTAGTGACTCAGACTTGTTTTAAAGTGTATATTATACAGTGTATCAAAGAAACTTCCAAACAAACAAGAGCAACAAAAGACAACTGAAGTACAGCATTTTCAATAGATGTCTTAGATGAATACTGAAGATGGAAACAACTGCTAGGAAAAGTGGCCGAAAGAGTCAATACTGAAATTGAAACACAATGAACTTGTTGACTAATGAGTTAGCTTATGCTGACCTATTTATTTGCTGACTTTTTTCATTCAATTAGATGCCACCTTCTCTAGTTCAAAAGTACGAAGCAGACTTCCTTATCTGGAAAAAAAAACACATTTCTGAAGGAAACATTTTATATATCGATATCCATCTGCCTTGAGATAAATACACGACAAGTGAGAATGAACTCACACACACACAAATAAAAATCCCAAACCCAATCTGTCAGTCCTGAGGCCACCTACTGAAGTACGTGTTCAGTGAGACCATACTGAGACCGTACTGAGGGTGTCTTATAATATAAAAACACCATGTAAGATTCCTCCTCTGAAATATTTCAGGTTCCAAAACTCTGCTAGTGGCTGTCATTACACATTTCAACTTAAAAATCCAGAAGCCCTGTATCACCTCTTGAGATTTAACGACAGCTATAAAAAATACACATGGATATAGACAGGATGCAAAATACTTTCAGAAGTCTTGAGACAGTCTAATTTCTTCCTATGGTTCAACATCAGCCAGAATTTCTCACTGCAATGAAAACTATTAGAGTAAAATCTGCCATTAGTCTCTAATATATGACAGTACTGGTCTCGAGAGAAACACAATCAAGTTCCAAGTATTTACTGCTCTTTTCAAAGAGGATTTCAAAGAGCAGTCAGGGTGTTCCCGCTTCTTTCCTCCTTCATTAAGCTAATTATATCCTTTTGGTTCATTAAACCCTCCACTTAGTTAAGTCACTGTTCATTCAGTGTTCTTGAGGTCACCTAACTCCTTGGCACCATTGCATCACATTTAATATAGTTCAATTACACAATATTCTGCACAGAAAATGAGCCCAGAAGGAACACAGGTCCATTAGGAACAGAGTCCTGTCAATTCCCAACAGCAGATATTCCAGAATGCCACACTGCAGCAAATATAAATACCATGTGATTAATGAAAGCTGTTGCTCCAGTCTTTTGTTTGTTGTTTACAATGATAATTCTGTTAAATGGGATGCCATTACTCTCAGTATAAAGGCAGACTCACCAGAGAGACAGATGACTGAACCACGCATTTGTATCTTCTTAAAAACTTGAAGTACGTAACAAACTTTAATATGTAGATTTTACAAATATATACCTGGGTAAACTTCTCATGGTGCATGAAGAAACCTACCCTATCTTTTTTTGATCAATTAATTTTGTTTGGGTATCATCAGGCCTCTCAGTTATAAAAAACACTTGTTCTGAAGGGTATTATCCAAATTTGAAAATGTATAAATGGATGAAGCTTTAATTAAGAGATTTTATAAACAAACAGGTATAAGTTGCAGATGTTTAACCCAGGTCTCCGGAAAAAAATGGTACTGAAGGACACATAAGCGAAAAACATATGCTTGGACTCTTCATGTTATTTGCACATATAAGATTCAGCCTAAATTATTTTTATTGCAAAATATTTGTATTGTACGCAAGGATTAGTTGTATCCCCCCAATTCTTGCCTTGCTATATTCTGAGGCAGTTGAAGGGAATTTGACTGATAGCATCTTTAAACCTGAAATGTCATCTTTGAGAAAAATTCTGCAGAGGGACACAAGCCATCCTACTGTAACAGTCAAATATTAACAACTCCCTGCTCATTCACTGCTTTGGAAACAGTATCTCCCACCCACTAAAAGCAGACTAACCATAATCACAATGCAAATACCTACACCTCCACCAAGCTCCCCATGTCTAATTGTGGGGACTTTCATGATGAAATAGTACAGAACAATAAAAGTTAACTATGTCACAGTCCATCAGAAAGATGTTTTAGCAGCATGATAGGCCAAGTATGCACTGCATGCTTTGTGGACCCATGAAACCTTAGGTTTGAGAAGACAAGAGACCCTGGAAGCCTGTTGTGCATAGCACACAAATCTGCTGCAGTGTGCATCCATATTGTGGCTGGAGCAGAGCCAGGAAAAAACAATCCTGCCAGTCGTGGGCAGGTTTCCTTTCAGATAGTACCAGCTGACTCCAGGAAAACAGAGTTAAAAAGCATGCAGCATGGAAAACTAAGAAGCTGTGGAGAAAGACAAAAATTGAATGAAATTGAGACTTTGAGCTCAATAAGGATGTCTGCAATTACCTCCTTGTTAAAAATTAATTAGATAAATTACATTCTTTAGATGTCAATTACATTTTCTAAAAAACAGCAGATTCAGATCTACTTAACACATCCACTGATGACACAGTAGCAATCCAATTTCACCTAACCCAATAGGCAGAACTGGGTATTAAAAGGTCTTTCTCTCTCTTTGCTACAGACCTTTAACTCTTTGAAGCCCTCTGCTTTTTTCTGCTGTACACTTCAACTGCTTATATTTTCTTTGTTTGGCAAATCAGGCATTTCCTTTTATACAGTGAACTTTGGTTATCACATCTGCTGTACTGCGTAAACAACAACATTACTGAAATTAAGGAAACTGTATTCTCCTTAGGAGAAAATACAACATTCACTGCATTAATGTAAAACAAATACATGCATACCAAAAATAAGAAAGTGCATGTTTTTATTATTCCATTCTTTGCATCTTTTAATCGGTGAAAAGGTGTTCCAGTGCTTGTTTATTTTCCTTAAAACTGGCTTCAAACCCATTTATCACAACATTTTGGTGAAAGGATAGCACAATTCTTTAAAAACACCATTATTTACAGTGCATAAGCTGTCACATTTTTAAAACCTAATCACTTTACTGCGTCCCTTGTCCAAAATTCCTTAACAAATACCTGGTTTACAGGTTTAAACCCGGCATCCTGGTTTACATTCACGAACATTTCAAAGCAGAAGCCACATGGAAGTCAGATGCTATCCGAAAGAAACACAAAATATGAAAGAAAGCTTTTGCATAATTCACAAAAGCTGCATTTCAATAAACACTGTGGGAGCATGCTACACTAAGCAGATTCTAACTTACACAACTGAAGAACAAAATTATTCTTGCATTTATTAAACAAGGATTAAATCTATGCCCTTTCTCACTCCGGCCAGTTTTTACTGAGAAAAACAACTTACTACTGTTGTTCTCAGTTCAAACAGCAAATACTATAAATGTGATGGTGAACAATCACTCTGAGTCACAATATGCTGCCAATACATGAAATAAGATTTTCTAGTTTGTTTAAAAGGAAAAAAACATAGGCACAAGAAGAGATGACAAATTAAGAGCAAAAATTAAGGATTCACACAAAAACTGAGGCTGAAAACCTAATTTTCACCCTCTTTAAAAAAGGCATTACATGATTGTGTAATTATTACAACAGTGCTTTTCTCTGAAAATCCCTGACTCATTTATTACAAAGGATGGTGTGCTCTGAGGACAATTCAGCATTCTGTCAGTGGGGCTTACCTTCAGGACTCTTATCATGCTCCTTGTGTTAGCTTTATGTCTCCCAGTTGCTGAACAGGAAATTTCAGAGAATAAAGGGGTTGTGATTAATGCACTTTAACACTGTTATGGATTTTGTTTCTGCCTCTGGCAAAGACTGCATACATCACATACCACAATTCACAAACTTCTCACAGGTTGCCTATCAACGCAACTGGGTTTTTGGTCTGAATTATCATAATTTATTTTGATGCTGAGCTTACCTTCTTGTCTCAGCTCCCTGTGTTAAAATAAATTGCTTCCAAAATCATACAAAGAAAAAATGTTGTCACAATCTAAGATCAAATTATGACAATTACAAGACAGTTTGCAAACAGACCAAGATTGAGACCAAGATTCAAATACAATACTGAAAAATGCCTAATACCTGATAAACATATGTAGTTATTCATTATATAATTTCATTATTAGCAATTAATAAGACAGGGTTCAAAATTAACTACAGTTTTGTGCAAGCAATGTCATAAAGCATACCTAAAGGAGAAATCAAGAGTATGTTTTTAATTAACCCTGAAGATTTTAAAGTTTCACATTAGCATCTTCATAGAGATCTACATCACAGAAATGTCTCACAGAACACAGCTACTGCTGTTACTCCATGTTCAGGCTACCAACAACATAAAGGCAAGACTCACAAAGGCTCGAGTAGTAACTCTCCCTTAGGCACAAAGTGAGAGGAATCGTATCAGAAAACCTAACAAAATACCCTTGCTGCTCAAGATGCAAATTTATAGAATCCTAGAATGGATAGGGTTGGAAGGGACTATAAAGATCATCTAATTCCAACCCTCCTGCCATGGGCAAGGACCTACCACTCGATCAGGTTGCTTGAGACCAACATCCAGCCTGGTCTTGAAATCTTCTAGGGAGGGGGCAAACACAACCTCCTTGGGCAACCTGTGCCAGTGTCTTCCTACCCTCATAGTAATATATTTCCTAATGTCTAACCTAAATCTCCCCTCTTCAAGTTTTAAAATATTGCCCCTCATCCTCTCCCTACACACCTGTGTAGAAAGCTCTACCCCAACTTTCTTGCATGCCCCCTTCAGATATTGGGAAGTTGCTAAAAGGTCACCTCAGAGCCTCCTCTTCTCCAGGCTGAACAACCCCAGCTTCCTCAGCCTGTTTTCACAGGGGAGGTGCTCCAGTCCTCTGATCATTTCTGTGGCTCTCCTCTGGACACACTCTAGGAGCTCTATGTCCTTCCTATGCTGGGGACTCCAGAACTGGACTCAGTACTCCAGGTGGGGTCTCACAAGAGCAGAGCAGAGGGGGAGAATCACCTCCCTTGACTTCCTTGTCTGTGCTTCTTTTGATGCAGCCCAGGACACGGCTGGCTTTCTGGGCTGCAAGCACACATTGACATCTTATGTTAAGCCTCTGGTCCACCATCCTCAGGGCTCCTCCTCAGGGCTGTCCTCAATCCTTTCTCCTCCCAACCTGTATTCATACATGGGATTGCCCCGACCCAGGTGCAGAACCTTGCACTTGGCCTTGTTCAACTTCACGCAATTTCCAAAGTTCACAACACAGACAAGATTAAGCAGCCAGAGAGCTGTGTTCTAACAAGCTGACTAATACATTTCAAAGACCAGGAATTCTGACGAACCTCTGCAAATGGCCAGAAAACTGCCACTGAACCACCATACAGTTATAAGTATGGAGAGCTGCCTCTACACACTGGTATGCTGCTCATTTGTGAGTCACAATCTGATTAGTAACAAGCTCAGATGTGGAAAAGAAAGTTTGAAATTGTAGATGGTTAAACCATTTGGTACTTTCCCTCTAGTGTAGAAAGCCAATAATGCACAGGAAGCTGGTGACTATAGAGCAAACAGTAACCTGAGATCCAAAGTAGAATGATGTTAAAAAGTACAATTCACTCACTTTAATTAACAACAGCATTAAGTCTTAATTTATAAGGATTTTTTTTTTTTTAACATCACCATGGAAACACACAGGACTGGACAATCCCTGTTTCTTCAGAATCATTGTACTCTAAACCAACCTGAACCCTGCATTTAAACTTGCAGGAAGAATTAGAAAATATTTCATGTTGTGAGATAGCAGCAATCAAAATCACCCAGACCGTGAAATTGTTCTAAAAATAAAAAAGAAGAAAAACCCCACAACATGTGCACACAAAAAGACATTTTAGAAGCACCTCTGCTACTTTTTAAGAACCATTACTAAAACGTTTCTTGCAGAGTACATGACCTTACATGTATCTCTGGGGAAAAAAAAATAATAAAAAATTAAAGGTAACTATCTTCTCTCAAGTCCTGGAAACAAAGCTACAAACTCCCGATTCACTACATCTTTCTAGAGAAACGCCAGTAACCTAATGCAAATGTCATACAGAAAATGTTGCTGTGAATTTACATTTTTAAACCCCAGAACTCCACAATAAAATGGTGAATACTCAACAATTTCAAGATTATCTCTACTGTATAACAAAATTCTCCACTAAGCTTTCAAAATCCATTTTTATATGGCAAATACATCAATACCGTAATTAAGACAATACTAAGTGGATAGTTTTAAGATAGAAGCATATATACAGTTTACTGCTGGAATGAACTTAGGGTTTCCTCCCTTCTCTTGCTGCCCCTCCTCCCCCTCAAGTAAAAGAATCCCCTTTCCTTTCCCTGTGAAGTAATGACCTCATGCTGCTAGCTCATCTCCTTATATAGAGCTCCGGGCCTGCTGCCAGCTTTCTCCCCCTTCAGGCTTACACGGCAAAATACCTTCCTTCACACTGCTGCTTCCCAGCTAAAGGAACACCCAGAAGCGGCAGAAAACGGAGGGGTCAAGCCGGGCAAGAAAAGGGGTTCTCTGCACAGAGAAGGAACCGGCTGCCAGACGCTGGCCCTACACTCACGTTTAGCGTAAACCTGCGTTATATCAGCAAAGCACCTCTCCTTTCCACGGCATGAAGAAGTAAACTGAACTCTGATCATTCTTAGGTATGAAAATACATCCCACCTTACCTAGCTGCAGGGCAACACCCCGTAGCTGAATCCTGCCTTCCCATGTTAAATCTCTTTAGTCCAGTGAAGCAAATGTTACTTCTCTACCACTGTTAACAAATACCTGTCTTCATTCATATCACTTTACTTTAAAATCCTCCTGTCCCATCTTCAGCCTGTCTTCACTTGACATGTCTCCTCAGGATTAATTCTACGTGAAACCTTTGAAAATCCAAACACCACCTGAAGAAAAACTTTTATTTGAAAGATTCAGTGGTGACATGAACCCACAATGTAGGAAAGGATCTGGGTGGTGAAAAACGGAGCTTTTTGTTCAGTTAAAAAATAACCTTGATACATACAAGACCTGGTCTTTTCCTTCAAATAAATATACCCAAAGCTCAACTCTCTGGAGTTAAAAGTTCTACATGTGTGTATTTTAAATTTGTAACAGTACGAACAATTTGCTTCATTACATTAAGAAAGAAGTTATAAAAAGGGAATGTACATTTGTCTCGCTAACAATAATCATTACTGTAACTCAACCTATAACAATAGTCATAATTTACAACTTGCTTTGCCTACAAGCAGATTAGAAACATGAGCATTTCACCTTTCAAAGAGCAGCACATAAAGTAAACTGTATCAGTCGCCTCTTTATTGTACACTACTTAGTAGACCCAATTAAGTGTAAAGTATTCTGGTCAAAAAGTTTCAGATACTGTTTTTCTTACATTGCAAACTGCCAAAAACCATGAAAATACAGTCTCAGATCACTGCCAATTTGTGCAGGTTTGTTACAAAGTGGGGAAAATTAAAAGCAACTATTTGAAAATCACCGCCCTTTCTTGTAAAGGAAGAGGAGCTGGCTTGTGTAATAAAGCCAACTACATGTAACAAAATCTAATAGGTGTTCACATAGATGTGTCACTTCCTAGGGCGTATGCTCATCTAAACAAACCAGAAACATACTCCAACACAAAAGGGGTTGTTTAACGCCCTTCTACGTATCTCATTCTCAAACACCAAGTATGTCAATATTTAGGAAGCCTGGAAATACCAAGCCCACGAACATAAATAGCATACAAAATCACATTTAAAAAAAAAAAAAAAAAAAGTCAGAGCAATACCACTAAGAAAGACTTATCTATGCAGGCTCTAAATTTAATATATAAGAAAGTCGCTAAGTTTTGCATCATTGTCAGGGGGCAGAGGAGAATGGGGGGAGGGGAAAAAAAAAAACAAAAAACCAAACCAAACCAAACAAACCACCAAGTAACACAGGAAACACAACACAACCAGGAGGGGTTGCATTTATTCGGGTGCGATGAGCGGGGAGCACAACACGTAACAAAAGTTTCAAGCAGGGGCTAGCACGCCCTGCGCTACCCTTGCCAGTCACAGCCCCGTCAACATGCCGTGACGCAGACGGAGCACAGGAGGGGGGACATACACGCCGGGCACCGGGGCAGGCAGGCGCCGGAACGACTCAGCCCTCTTCCTCCCTTCGCCCTCTTTGAGCCCCGGGCCCGGCGTGTATGTCCCCCCTCCTGTGCTCCGTCTGCGTCACGGCATGTTGACGGGGCTGTGACTGGCAAGGGTAGCGCANAGTAGGGTCAGGGTTTAATAATTCACAGAATCATAGAATCGCAGAATTGTCTGGGTTGGAAGGGACCTCAGAGATCATCAAGTCCAACCCTTGATCCACTACCGCTGCAGTTACCAGACCATGGCACTGAGTGCCACATCCAGTCTCTTTTTAAATATCTCCAGGAACAGAGAATCCACCACTTCCTGGGGCAGCCCATTCCAATGCCTGATCACCCTCTCCCTAAAGAAATTCTTTCTAATATCCAACCTAAACCTCCCCCGCCACAACTTAAGACCGTGTCCTCTTGTCTTGTTGATAGTTGCCTGGGAAAAGAGACCAACCCCCACCTGGCTACACCCTCCTTTCAGGGAGTTGTAGAGAGCCATGAGGTCTCCCCTGAGCCTCCTCTTCTCCAGGCTGAACAGCCCCAGCTCCCTCAGCCTCTCCTCATAGGATCTGTGCTCGAGTCCGTTCACCAGCCTGGTTGCCCTCCTTTGGACCTGCTCCAGGACCTCAATCTCCTTCCTGAGCTGAGGGGCCCAGAACTGGACACAGTACTCGAGGTGTGGCCTCACCAGCGCTGAGTACAGGGGAAGAATCCCTTCCCTGGACCTGCTGGCCACGCTGTTCCTGATACAGGCCAGGATGCCATTGGCCTTCTTGGCCACCTGGGCACACTGCTGGCTCATGTTGAGCTTCCTGTCAGTCCAGACTCCCAGGTCCCTCTCTGCCTGGCTGCTCTCCAGCCACTCTGTGCCCAGCCTGGAGCTCCCCATGGGGTTGTTGTGGCCAAAGTGCAGGACCCGGCACTTGGCCGTGTTGAACCTCATCCCGTTGGAATCAGCCCAACTCTCCAGTCTGTCCAGGTCCCTCTGCAGAGCCCTCCTGCCTTCCAGCTGATCCACACTCTCCCCCCAGCTTAGTGTCATCTGCAAATTTGCTGATGATGGACTCAATCCCCTCATCTAAATCATCAATAGAGATATTAAACAGAACTGGGCCCAACACTGATCCCTGGGGGACACCACTGGTGACCGGCCACCAACTGGATCAGCACCGTTCACCACCACTCTCTGGGCCTGGCCCTCCAGCCAGTTCCTAACCCAGCACAGGGTGCTCCTGTCCAACCTGTGGGCTGACAGCTTTTTCAGGAGAATGCTGTGGGAGACAATCTCTTAGGCCTTGTTTATTAGAATTTTTTAACCTTTACTGATGAACTTGCTTCATTTTTGAGGACTAAATGACTCCTCATTCTTTTTTGCCTCAAAAAGATTTTTCCAAACCTTTCCGATATCTGATAAGTAAGGATGAATTGTACTCTTCAGTGACAGTTACTACTGTCACAGAGGTGTCACCATACTTATTGTTCTTCCCTGACCTAATATTGTGTGGCTGACTTGTGCCAGCCAAATTAGCTGCCTGGATGTGGTGTTAAGGGAGCACAACTGGCTTAAAAAAAGTATCATGAGAAGTATCATGAGAAGTATACAAATAAATTTAAAAACAATACCAAGACTGTTTTTTAAGCTTGGTCACCTGTGTTATCTATTTTGAAGGTCAACTGCATGGACATTTCTGGAGGCAGAAGTGAGGAAACTGCATGGTGAAGATGAAGGAGGGGAATGGAATTGGAAGGGTGGCAAAAGGAGCAATAGTAATGTAAGATATTGCATCCAAAGGTTTCACACCATAAAAATCACAGACTGAGAGAAGATATCAATAGACACCTTGACGTGCTTTTGCTTAGATAGACCAACATATATCTTTATTTCAGTTCCTGCTTGACCAACCTGATCTCCTTCTATGACAAAGTGATTAAGGAAAGGCTCATCAAAGGGAGGCAACATCAAAGAGTGGCTGTAAAGCTGCCCACAGGGAAAGGACCTGGGGTGCTGATTGACATCTGGCTGAATATGAACCAGCAGTATGTCCAGGTGGCCAAGAAGGCCAGTGGCATCCTGGGTTGTATCAGCAACAATCTGTCCAGCAGGATCAGGGAAGTGCTTGTCCCCCTGTACTCAGCACTGGCTCCTTGCTACAAGGAAGACATCAAGGTGCTGGAATAAGTACAGAGAAGGACAATGGACCTAGTGAAGGGTTTGGAGAACAAGACTTAATGAGGATCATCTGAGGGGACTGTGATTGTTTAGTCTGGAGAAAAGAAGGCTGAAGGGATTCCTTATTGCTCTCTACAGCTATCTGAAAGGAGACTGTAGGCAAGTAGGTGTTGGTCTCTCCTCCCTAGTCACAAGCAACAGGACAAGAGGAAATGGTCTCAAATTTCTCCAGGGGAGTTTTAGATCAGGTATTAGAAGAAACTCCCTCACCGAAATGGTAATTAACAGGAACAGGTAGCCTAGGGAGATGGTGGAGTCACCAGCCCTGGAGGTGTTTAAAAGAGGTGTGGTGCTTAGGAATATTACTTAATTGTGGACTTGTTAGAGTGGGTTGATGATTGGACTTGATGACCCTAAAGGTCTTTTCCAGCCAGAACAATTCTGTGATTCTGTAATTTCATCATTAAGGTTTTGTTTGTTTGTGTGGTTTGGCTTGGCTTGTTGGTTTTTTTCTATTAGGGGAAAAGCACTATAATGAAATTTATTTCATGTCTGATAAATTAAGCATTGTTAACACAGATTAAGAATACTGAAACATAATCAAAGAGCTGTGGCTAGCTATAATTTACCAATGTGCAGTTGCTTGTCACCAAATTTCTGGAAGAAGTGACTTACTGTGCGGCAAAGGCAACACACTTCACAGTCAGTTGTCCACAGGTCAGGGCAATAATACAGCTCACCTTTGTCAGCCAAACATTTCATTACAGGTTTGGTTTACTCAGCAGCTGAAACTCAGAAAACTACTTTGATTTACTGACTTTGCTACTGGACAACCTTCAGCACAATGTCAGACACATGGGGAAATAATATCATACAGCACTGCAATAAAGTTTCTCTGAGCTTATTTTACTTGCAGGAAGTAAAATACATTTGAATTAAGATATTTAACAGTTAATAACTTAGCATCTAAGGGAGAATGTTTTCCTTTCCTTATGCCTATGCTAAAGTAGTCTTTGAAGAAGCTAGAGACTTCAGGTTGCCTAGGCCACTGGAAATTTGCTTTTAAATCTCTTTAGAGTAAGCCATGGAAACTTTCACAAAATTAGAGAGAATATTTCTTAATTATGACCAGCTTGACCATCTCAACAGTTTTCAATATCACTGACCAAAAAGTGATATTGAGATCTTGCCAGTTCCTAAATTTAAATTTCTCCTGTCTTTCACTGCTGTTCATAAATAGAAATAAAGCTGGACCTGTATTCAAATGCTTTTAGAAAGAGATGGAATATGTATCTGCTTGGAAACATTTTTTGAAAGTTGCAAGATTCTGGACCGATTTGTTGGCTGCTCTGTCTCTTAACTTGTTGACAGATTCCTTCATTTGAAAAGAATAGGCTAATTGGCCTAAACTTAAGCAATTCTTGGGTTTTAGCAACTGGCATGGTAGGACAGGTGATGGCATAGCCTTCCAAACAGGTACAAAGGACCCAGCAATACTTTTGTAGCCATTTCCTCTCAGTAAGCAAGTGTTACCAAAGGGGTAATCCAAGTAATTTAAAAGATGTGAAAAAACATGTATGCTTGCAAAAGATACCAATTTAAAATAGAATTTTTAAAGTCCAAACATTTTCTTTTGCAATTATTACACTTTGATGACAGACCTATGGAGCTAACAGGAGAATCATCTTGAAGAATCTAATATTGAACTGTAAATCTGTGACACAACAATTTCAGTGGGTTAGTGATGGCCAAGATTTGACCTACAGGTTAAAATTCCTTAAATAGAATAATATTTTAAAAATTACATTAACAGTTTCTTTTATTGATTCTTGATTTCAAGAAAAGTTTATTTTCTTGATTCTATCAAGTAGCTGTTTGCCAGTAATGCAAAATTTTTTACAGAACCAGTATAAAATCCCATTATCCACAGCCTGCCTTTGTACTGCTTTAATAACTAATAATAAAGGCTTTTGCCCTTAGAATTTAATTGAATAAAAAGACTTTTTAAGTTTTTAAGTATCATAGCTCTTATTAATTGTAAAACAAGTGTAAAGGAAGCCTGGAGATGAATCAGCAGGCTCAGGGTAAGCCAGATGCCTGGGTCCCCAACCTTTTTAGAAGGATAGATAGCATGAACTACATCCAAATGGCATTTATGTTTAAAATCCTTCATTTTAAATACATAATATAGCCATTTCCCTCTGAACATTGCTTCCTAGATTTGCTAACTTTCAGGTTAGTGTGCCATGTAAGAAAGACTGATTCAAGTTACTCTTAAGGTTGAATTGCAAAGAAACTCATATAATTTAAATTCAATAACACAATTTTAATTATTTAATAAACTTATCATTATGTGAATAAGAGGATGACATAAGACCTGGATATATATCCTATGCTTCCCTAATTAGGAGTGTTCTCTGAGAGCCCACTGGAAACTCTCTGGTATTTAAGAGCATTGGATGTCTCCTCCATCTGAGGGAGATCAAGATACACATCTCTATCATAAATATGTATCTTCACCATGAAACTACAGCACAAACTTTAGGCAATTTTAGCAGCTTTTGCTGACCCTTTTTGCTGTGCTTAAGTCTTGCATCTCTTTAGGCTGTGACTGGTTTTGCCAGACAAATAACTGGATCAAGTACCAAACCTGCAATGTTTGGATCACATATCTGTAGAGAGCTCTGGTACTCGTTAGGCAAGCAAGCTGGTCACCACTGAGAAAGCTGAACTATACCAGAAGAATACCCAGAAGTCAACATTAGGTGCCCAGTGCTGGTATCAATGGCTGAGAACTTTATTGAACTTAAATTTCTCCTGTGATAGACTTCAGTTCACCTGGAGTTCGGAAGGCTTCTGTTTTGGGCTTAAATGCTTTAGCATCAGTTGCTAAGACTTACAAATCCATTTTTGAAATCTCATGTATGTATTGGGGGACCGAGTTCTTTTTTCATGCAAGAGTAATCAGTTATAATAAGGAATCATTCAGCTCCAAACTCATATTTAATCACAAATAAATATATCACATTAAAAAATTAAAAAGGAGAATGCCCTGTCCTCATCTTGGACTAAGTTGAAGTCTTTATGTTTTAGCATTTTTTAAATTTTAAAACATATTGTAGTACTGGTAGAAAAGTCTCATGGCACATGTCATTCAGACTGGTAACTTAGTCTTTTTTGATTTTTTCATGCTATATTACATCATAATGAGCTGCTCACCCAGCACTTTAGTGACATATAGTGAGATTAACATGACATTTATGAGACACTAGTTTTCATTTATTAGAAAATAATCCATGTGCATTCAAGATAATTTGCTTCTAGGTTGTAAATGACTTAAAGCAGGTGATGTCAATTCTGGTGTAGAGTGACCCATTCTATCTTTCTGAAAAATCAATATTTTTGTAATATATATTGTGACAACTGGTTTTAATCTCTTATATTAATCATTCTAACATGCTTGATTAATAGATGGACTATTATATATTTAGGTACATAGTCTATATCCATTATTCTCAAAGTAGGAGTTGCTGCCTATTTTATCATTGGACAACTAGTCACAGAACCAGTGAAATATTCAGAATTCTACTGTCTAGTTAGGAAAACTGATAAAAAGCTGAGACGTGAAACAGGCATTAAGAGCTTAAATATTCTTTTGGATTTGGGACATGCAAAGTATCTGCAATCACCCAGAAGTGTGAGATCATTTTTTAAAAAGACTCAGACACTTATACGGTGAAGTTCTGAAAATTCCACTTGAATAAACTCTGATAAATTCACATGCAATAGGTCCCAGCCTCTTTTCTTTCCAACAAAGCTTATCAGAAGAGTGAGAACCTTGCACATTAATGTCTTCCAGATTCAGTGAAATGCTAGATAGTATTGATCTTTTCAACAGTTTATCTTGTTTGCTTCAATAGCAGAAACAAAGAAAGTGAGAAGCAGATAGATGGCCAGAACACAGCATCTTAAGGGGAAAAAAATAATAAAAAGCAAATCAGTGTGAGGAGACTATATCAGAACCAAGCATCCCTTCTTCATTCAGAATCTCTTTTCTTCCCAAATAATGCAAAACTGCCAGGCTGGCCATCTTGCATTAGAAAAGTCACTGGTTGATGTAAATGTGAAGAGTATCCAGTTTCAACCAGTCAGTATTAACCTATCAGTCACTCCAGACTCATCATTTCTAAACCAGCCCCGCCTACCAAACATCATCCCAGTTACCAGTTGCAGGAAAATGTTTAAGTACTGAAAGATGAAGCTGCTGTTAATTTTTAGAACTGCAAAGTACCTTAAAACATTCAGTACCACTGCAAGAAGCAGAAAAATGTATCTGTTAGCATAAGGAAAGACTCTAGCAGTATAGAATCATAGACTGGTAGAATCTTTCAGGTGGGAAAAGACCCTTGGGAACATCAAGTCCAACCATCATCCCTACTCTACAAAGTTCTCCCCTAAACAATATTCCCCAACACCACATCTAAACAACCTTTAAACACATCCAGGGATGGTGACTCAACCACCTCCCTGGGCAGCCTATTCCTGTATCTGACTACTCTTTCTGTGAAAAATTTTTTCCTAATATCCAGTCTGAACCCACCCTGTTGCAGCTTGAACTGCATACTATATGTGTATGATATACCATAAAGGATTATAAGATAAATAAAAGCTATAAAAAGTAATCAGAAAATACAATGTAATTTATTCCTTACCATACCACACAATGGTCAAGGTTGGCAGGGACCTCTGAAGGTCACCTGATCCAACTCCCCCCTGCTCAAGCAGGGTCACCTCGAACCAGTTCCCCAAGAATATATCTAGATGACTTTTGGGTATTTCCAAGGAGAAAGACTCCACAGCCTCTCTGGACAAGCTGTGCCAGTGGTTGGTGCCCCTCACAGTGTGTCCAGATTGCCTCTAGTCCTGCCATTTAGCATCACGGAAAATAACAGCAGGGGTCTGTCCTCTTTGCACTCTTTCTTCAGGTATTTAGATATACTCTGATAAAGATCCCCCAGAACTTTCTCTTCTCCAGGATGAACAACTACAGCTGTCAGCCTTTTCTCATAGCAGAGATGCTCCAGTCCACCATCTTCATGACATTTTGCAGGACTCTCCAGTGTGTCCATTTCTGTCTTGTACTGGGAAGCCTGACACTTGACACTGTACTCCAGATGTGGTCTTACCAATTCTGAGTAGAGAGGAAGGATCACCTATTTTAACCTGCTAGCAATGTTTCTTCTAATGAGGCCCATAATGCAGGGTACCATTTGCCTTCTTTGATGCATGGTCACATTGCTGGTGCATGTTCAACATCTGGCATCAACCAGGATCTCTATGATCCCTTTCTGCTAAGCTGCAGCTGAGCAGCTACCAGCAGTGCTGGTGCCTGGGGCTGCTCTCCCCACAGAAGCAGGGCTTTGCACTTCCTCGTGTTGAAGTTCACAGGACCCTGTCAGCTCCTTTCTCCAGCCTGTCCAGGCCTTTCTGGATTTCAGCATGGCCCTCTGGTGTATCAGCCACTCCTCCCAGTCTCATGTAATCAACAAATTTGCTGAAGGTGCACTTGCCCCATGATCCAGATTATTAATGAAGACGATCAAAGATCAATTTCTTCCTAACGTCTAGCCTAAATGTCCCCTCTACAACTTTGAAACCATATTAAACCAAAATTGAAGAGTTCACTGGTGGCATGTTTAAAAATAAAATGCCACCCAGATCTACGCAGCTACATTACGATTTGTCCTGGTTTGAGCCAGGATACAACCAACTTTCTTCCTAATTTTACTTCTCAGTTAAATCTCTTCTAAGAAACTGCACTTGCTGAAATGATCAGCATGTTATTCAGTCAGTGTCTAAAGCTGATGACACTTGATGTTTATAGTTGTCTTATGCTTAAGCAACAAAAGGCTCTAAAGGGGTTACTACTGTGATCTTCCTGCAGGTACAAGCAGACCAGACAAGTAACTAAAACTGACCAAATGAAGTATTCCTCCCCACATGGGCCATACTCTGTATAAATCTGAGGGATCACAAGGGTCAAGAGCTCTTCACTAATGGCTGATGCATTCCTAAATCTGTGCATTCCTAACTCCATGTATTCCTCCATCTAGATCCCAAGTGCCACTGAGCCCAGGACTTTTTCAGGGCCTGCCCTGCAGTCTGTAATTGAGCAGTAGTAGTATAGTGGGTTTGTATATACTAATTTTGTATATATTCCATTATTTTCTCTTCCATCATTACTGTTTCATTAAAGTTGTTTAGTTTACTTTCCAACCCGTAAGTGTCTCTCCCTTATTCTATTTCCTTTCCCTTTCTGGGAAGGGAGAGGGGTTGGTAGAGAGCATCTGTCGTTCATTTAATTGTCAGCCCAGCATTAAAATGTGATTTAAAAGGTGTAGAAAATCTAGTTAGATGCCCTCTAACTTGGAAGTTAGCTAAAGTGACAATTGCTGGATGCACATCCCCTATAAAAGGACTGAAATCTTTTCCATATTCTCTGGTTGCTTTCCCCAGTCTCATAATCTTAATATCCAAACTGTACTTTAATCAGTTTGCTCTCCATCATGTCACAGTCTCTACCAAGCTCTTAATGAGATTCTTGATCACCCTGTCCATGCAGGATGAGCTGCAGATAGCAGATGAGTGCATTCTGTTGTACTGAAAGTGTTTCTGCATGTATTTATTTCCTCACAGAATCTAATTTCAATTGCCTAGTACTTACATTGAGCAGAACTGTGACACAGAATCCCTTTGAGTGTCCTTCAGAGCATAATAACTTTAAATCATTTCATGATTATCCACTTGCTTATTAAATAACAAAAGCCTGTCCAGAAATCCCAACACTGCATACAGCAAATTTTTAAACGATATTTTGATGTCTGAAAATGTATTTAATTTAGTTTGGGCTTTTTTTTTTTTTCTGCCTTGGAGAATTCTTGCATCCTACTTTACTACTGTCATAAGATTATTTGGTTTAACTGCTTATGTTGGAAGATAAAATACATCCACACAGCCAATGAGGATAAGATGGAATTGCTGCAGGCTGAAGGGTTAATAAGAAGCATCTTTCATAGATTGTCCCCTGTTGCCCATGGGTTGGTGTAAGCACCTTCCATCTTCCAGCAAAATAATATTAAAAACATATCACTGAAAAATTAATGAAAAAGAAACATGCCTGGGTGCCTCTTTTCACTGCATGTGTTGATTCCCTGGTGTGTCTCCCAGTCCTGCTCCTCTTTTAAATTATTTCTAGTGTATTACCATTGTGCTGCTGTGATATGCCCACTGCAAGCAAAACCATTCACTTTTTGAAACTGGAACAACTAGTACTTCAGTGATGACTATGGGATTTCTCAGTGAATATGAATTTAAAACTCAGTAACCATCAGTCATGAGTGATGACTGATGGTTACTGACAATGACAACATATATGTACATACCTATCTCAATTATTATACATTTCCTTTATTCTGCATATAAATAAAAGTCTTCTTTACATAATTCCATGAGACTAATTTTCCTCTGTACTTTCTGCTTTTTTTTTCTTCAACACACTGCTCCTAAACCATTTTTTCCTTTGAACAAACTTAATTTTCATATTCTTTGTTAGTCCTGTTTCGTCACATGTCTGCTGCTGCAGATACTATTGCGACAAACAGTCAAAATCATATATGTTCTTAAAGTCAATGTTCTCCTTCTAGAATAAATGCAATTAATTCTTAAAATCTACTTATATAAAGACTGATTTACCAAACAGGTTTTGAGCTCAATCACTGAATATTATTCTGTGCAGGAAAGATGTTATTATCCGATAGCTAATCTTTCATGGATATTTAATGTGCTAAATAGTAACTGCTGCCACTCTGATGTTACTTGCTAGAACCATAATGGAGTTCAAAGGTCCTAAATGAGATGAGCATGCTATGACAAAAGGTGTGCCAATATTGCACCAAGGGGTGAAAAATCTTCAGCCTTTGAAAATTAAATGCAGTAATAATGTTAAACATGTCCATGTCAGATGTGGACAAGGAAAATTGGATGAAAGAATGGAAATATTGCAACCCTTGTTATGTCCATAGGGTAGAAAGTGGAGGTGAATTTATGTGATTTATCCAAGGCACAAAAGAATTTAAAAAAAATTTTGTAAGGATTCTTACGGGTCTTTCTTTTTTTCCAGATTATTTAGCAATAAAAGGAATAAGGTTTAAGAAAATATAGCATACAAACAATAGCATTTTTAATTCTAGTGAATTGAATAGTGGTATAACAATTGGATTTGTGAGCATTCAGGTATAATTTTTAAAAAAAGAGCATTTTGAAAGCCATTCTTTCTGGGGTTTTTCTGTGATGCCTGAGGCTTGCTTAGGGACCCTAGAGGAGATGGCAGGTTGAATAAAAGGTTCATCATCTCCCTGAACAGGGAGAAAGGGGAGCCTACAGGAAGTGAGAACTCAGAATGGGAAAAAAAGCAAGAAAACTGCATCGGTCATAGATAGACTGGAGGGAAAGCACCAGAAAAATCAAATTTGCAAAAGGGCCGTGAGCTTACAGTGGGAAAATCTCCTTTAGAAATAAGAAAAAAAATTCTAATTCCCAAATCTCACAGTTCCTGGGCTATCAGTAAATGCTTCACAAATCCTCTTTACTATCAACAAATCTAGAGAGGTTCTTACCCTAGCTCAGATCTGAGTTTTCTAAAGGCATACACTTCACAACTTTGCTTTGATTTTAATTATTTTTTTTTTTGCCTTTTTCTGTTTGTTTGCTTGTTTGCAGTTTTGATTTTTTCCTTATTATGGTTTTGTTTCATTTTGGTTTGGTTTGGTTTGGTTTGGTTTGATTTGGCTTGTTTTTTTTAAAGGACTACATATGCAAAACCATAGCTTTAGACATTACTGAAATTTTCTACACAAACTTAATAACAATAAAGCTTAATAACAATACATGCCTCTTGGAAATTTATTTTGCACACGATTTGTTCCTCATCCAGTGCTCTCTGGGTAGTCTTGCTCTGTGGACAGAGCAAGAATTCAAATCAGAATTATACAGAATAGGATGCTATATAATCTGTATAATATTTTTGTGGAAGTTGGAAGATGTGTGGTGGGGGGTGCAGTAGGAACTGGATATGAAAAGATGGTCTGAAAATTCAGGGCAATGGAGCTGAGACCTGAATAACTCTATACCAGTCTATCTCACAGATCTCCATGGCCAAATAACTTAAACACAACTATTTGAAAGCTGGTTGTTACTCTTTCTCGCAATTCCAGGTCATTGCTGTGATTTGAAAACATTACATACTTACACCTGCTACACAGGCAACAGCATTGAATATGCCCTGCATAGTATAATACTAACCCATCTGAAAAATAAGCTCATAAACACATCAAATTTACTGTAAAAGTAGTGGATATTTATTCTTTCTCAGCTCTCTTTCTCTCGGATCGGAGTAATAATTCCTCTTCAGCGCACAGAAGTGCTGTGAAGATACATTCATTAGGATTCGTAAAGCACTCAGAATGTGTAGTGATGAGCACCTCAGAAAAGTCCAGGAGGAAATGAAAAGTTCTGTCTTCAGAGCAGTGCTTAAAAATGTGACCCGGGACCATATACTTAACAATAACAAGGTAACAAAATGATGAATGCAGTCAGAGAGCCTTATTCAGTGTGGCATGGGGGGCAAGGCAAAAAGACTGGGTGGGTTGGGGTTGGGGTTGGGGTTAGGGTTGGGGAGAGCCTGGAACAGGTTGAGAGAGTTGGGGGTGT
>JAAWXA010000012.1:12902382-12936296 GCA_038090715.1 Florisuga fusca
TGGGGTTGGGGTTGGGTTGGAGGTGGAGGTGGGCAGGAAGGATGAACCATAAGTGATCAGTTATTTAAAACCAGACTCAGAGTGCATGCCAGAATATGAGGAAATAACAGTAGGCAGACAATCCAAAGTCTAGCAGTTCCAAAAGCCGAATACTGACTTTACATTTGACCATTACTTGACTATAAATATAGCTTAAAGTAACTCTGCCTAACTTATTTTCTTCCAATGAGAGATGACAGTGGTCATAGTTTTGACTAATATTACAGGTGATCTCCTAATTCAATAGACTTGCTGTAGGATTTTTTTTTTCCTGTCCTTCTCAGATTGGTTTGCTTCTTTGAAATGTGTATGATTCCACAAGAGACCACTGATTATTTTTTGTTAATAGCAATATGGATTCAGTGGATTCAAACTAGAGGAGGGTAGATTTAGATTGGAAGTTAGGAAGAAGTTCTTCACCATGAGTGCTGAGACACTGGAAGAGGTTGCCCAGAGAGGTGTTGGAAGCCCCATCCCTGGAAGTTTTTAAGGCCAGGATGGACAGGGCTCTGAGCAACCTGATCTGCTGCCCATGGCAGGGGGGTTGGAACTGGATGATCTTAGAGGGCCCTTCCAAACCTGAAAACTCTATGATTCTATGATATGTAAAATAGATGCTTTTAAAGGAATACCAAAGGAAAAGTTGATTGTACCAATCTAATATGTATAACATGAATGAAACATAAAATTTGCTGGCTGAATTATATGAAGAATATTAATCCCCCCTGAGATTAAGTTATGCCTAACTATAGTAGTCTTTTTTTCAATTTAAACAGTCTTAGTTAAACAAGAAGACCACCTATGGCATTTATTAAGTATAAAATCTAGATGAAAAAAAACCAGATCAACAGCTTGGGTTTGTCTTCAAAAAATCATCTTTATCACTCTGTTGATATTGCTCGTATTTTTAGATCTGATTGCTGCATCATGCCTTGACAAGTCAAACAGCAAATTCTGAAAGTTTCATAGCATCCCAGTAGCCTATATTCTCGTTTCACAGAAAGCTTTTAGTAAAACATGGACTACTCATTCTTAGACACATGGGATGGAGTTTCTTTAGCAATACATTTCCTTTTTCCTATTATTAAAAAATTCTACAGGAAGGGGAAGAGATATTTGTAAATCCTCTGCAGGGAGAAAAAAAAAAGAGAGGGGAAAAAAAAAAAAAAAAAAAAAAAAAAAAAAAAAAAAAAAAAAAAACACCACTTTCATAGAATACTATTTCTCTAACAAAACATTTAGAAAATATACCATACAATCTGAAATCTGGGATGGAAATTTTTCCCATAGAGTACATGACACTCAATATTCTGTAAATTCTCATAACTATGAAGCAAAGAGTAAAGAAAGTTAAATTACTAGTGTATTAGAATAAAGTAGATTACAGACTATTCTGTAGTAGTCTTGTAGTTTTGTATATAATTTCATTTCAAAATGGAGGTGAATTTATAAGTTATAAAGTATATCAAGCTTAATAGTAGTAAGGTATATTTTGATTTATATGTTTGAGTCTTTCAGATTTCCTTTATGTTTAGATATGGAGTTAGAAGCTACAAATGTTTTAAATATGATTATAAGGAAAAGGAATTTAATTGATCTGTGTTAAAAACTATTTGGAGTTCATGAATATTAATAGTTACTTACTAAATATAATGAACATGTCTGTAGTTGGCATCTTGTGGTTGCTGGGTTTAATGCTCTTCCATTGTTATGTTTTTCCAGTTTCGAAACTATGTGAGTCCTGTATCAGAACTCGTGTGAGCACCAAATATAGCCTAGGAACAGCAAAATCTCAGATGTAAGAACTGTAACAGATTTTAGATTCCATGGAAATAGAGATAATCGTAAAGTCTGTCTCAATTCACTGGAGAAATGTTTCATTTCTGAAAGATACCAAGCAATATTCCTAACTTAAGACAGTGTATTAACTTTATTTGAATCACTGGGCATCTTTCCAGAAGCCAGGCTACAATGAAGCAGACATAAGATCAGCTGTAATTGTACAGCTTGAGAGAAGAATGTGGGAAGTGTTGAAGATAATGTGAGTGATAAGAAAGGAATGTGCAAATGAAGCCACTCTGCTTAACAATCAGAATGGAAAATCACTGGAAAACAGTGGAAAAACACCAAGAGAGGTCGACGGGGAGGACGCTGGGGAAGAGCTAGAGTATAAATAAGACCCTCAGTTTAATAAACTTTTGTCCCAGTTTGGGAAAGTGACTGAACCCGTGAACTGATACGCTACAAATGGCGCCCGTACCGAGACCTTAGCAACGCGGAACAGATTCTGTACCAGAGGCGTAGCTTGGCTGAACTTAAGGGATCCATGAGAGAAAAATTTTGGTGCACACCGTCAATTACCTCACTGCAGTAAGCTCCCGAGAACTAAAATTTGAAATTATATTACAACGGAAGAGAAAGATGTTTTGACTGTGCTTAGACATATATTGGAAAAACAAAGTCGGGACTTAGCATAAATTTGAAGCAATTGCTCTTAGGGGCCAAGAAACAGGATCCCTCTTTAAACTCACAGAATGGGTACGATCCTGAAATATGGGACAGAACCGGGGTCCGATTGTGGGATCCATCAAGGCAGCGTGACAAAACTGCTGGGACCGTGGCGCACTCTTTTCTGACAGTCTGAAAAGTTAGGCGGGCTCGTAAGTCTTCTCATAGCGACAGGTCTGTGGTACCAGCAGCAGCGGAGCTGTCACAGCCCGCTGAGACCGCGGTTTCGAAATAGGACACCGATCCCACCGCCCGTAACCAGAGGCAGGATCAGTCTGCGGCACATGCTCCTCTCCTTGGCACGGTGGCGTCAGCTCCACCAGAGGTGCCCGCGGAGCCTGTCGATGGTCCTTTGATCCGAGAGGGATAGATCCAGAGCGGGAACCGAACCTTGGCTTCCCTCCTCAGCGTCTGACAACGCACCGGCAGGAGGGGCAGGCGCGACTTCGGGAGAGGAGCAGTGGGGCGGCTGGAAAGATGGCAGCACTCCCGCACCCAGAGCCACCAGCCCTCAGCCTGGAGCTGCTGCCCGGGAAGTCCTCCACCACGGGGCCGCCTGTCACCGGGAGCAGAGCAGAGAGCGGGGAGCCGGAACTCTGGTGGAGGAGCCGAGGCTGCGGCAGGCGGCCCGGCTGGAGGTGCGCTGGGAGCGCGGCTGTTGCGGGGATCCCGCAGTGCGCAGCCTGCAGCACCGGGTCTGCCGAGGCACTGCGACGGCACCGCCAGCGCCATGCTGAGTGACATCGGCCAGGCTGGTGGCGAGAGCAACGGCAGCAGCAGCGGCGGCGAGCTCTCAGCAAAATCTCTGCAGCAGTTTCTGCTAGTCAAGTTAATTGTGTTATTGAGGAAACACCTGTTTCAAGCTTTGTTTTTCATTCATCAACCCCTTTTGGGCTGTTGGGACAATAGGTTTCACAGAATAAAAACCCCTTCATTGTTCTGCCTATATAGCAGGTTTATTAAGTTGGAAGGTGCTTATCTTAAGGTGATTGTTAATCCTTATCTTTTTACTATATTGAAGGAGCTTCAGTACTTGTTAAACCATCACACTGCTCCTGATCTTGTGGTTCATGTTTCATAGAATCATAGAATTGGCTGGGTTGGAAGGGACCTCAGAGATCATCAAGTCCAGCCCTTGATCCACTACCGCTGCAGTTACCAGACCATGGCACTGAGTGCCACATCCAGTCTCTTTTTAAGTATCTCCAGGGACGGAGAATCCACTACTTCCCTGGGCAGCCCATTCCAATGCCTGATCACCCTCTCCCTAAAGAAATTCTTTCTAATATCCAACCTAAACCTCCCCTGGCACAACTTAAGGGCATGTCCTCTTGTCTTGCTGATAGCTGCCTGGGAAAAGAGACCAACCCCCACCTGGCTACACCCTCCTTTCAGGGAGTTGCAGAGAGTGATGAGGTCTCCCCTGAGCCTCCTCTTCTCCAGGCTAAACAGCCCCAGCTCCCTCAGCCCTTCCTCACAGGACTTGTGCTGGAGTCCCTTCACAGCCTCCTTGCTCTTCTCTGGACCTGCTCCAGCACCTCAATCTCCTTCCTGAGCTGAGGGGCCCAGAACCGGACACAGTACTCGAGGTGTGGCCTCACCAGCACTGAGTACAGGGGAAGAATCACTTCCCTGGACCTGCTGGCCACGCTGTTCCTGATCCAGGCCAGGATGCCATTGGCCTTCTTGGCCATCTGGGCACACTGCTGGCTCATGTTGAGCTTCCTGTCAGTCCAGACTCACAGGTCCCTCTCTGCCTGGCTGCTCTCCAGCCACTCTGTGCCCAACTCTGCGTGTTTGTTCTCATGCTAACCTGCCTGGCCCTGTGGCAGAAGGCAGTAAGACTGCTGACCTTCTAGCAGCTACGGGTGAGGTACCAGATTTATGTTAACAAGCACTTCTGTCTCATGAGTTTTATCACCAGAGGGCCGGGGCACTCAAGTGTTCTTTTCATGTCACTCAGGAGCAGGATCATCAAATTGTCTCCACATGTCCTGACTGTCAGCTCTTGCAGACCTTACCGCACATATGCAGTAATCTGGGAGGTTTCAACTCCTTACAAATTTGGCAGATGGATGTCATGCATATTATGGAATTTGGAGGTCTAAAATATATTCGTGTTTCCATTGACACTTTTTCAACATTTATCTTTGCATCTGCTCATGATGATGTAAGGGTTAATATAAAATTCCTGCTAGTAGTTGTCCAGGGGCCACATTGACCTGATGGAAGCTGACACAGAATGCTTGTTTAATAGAAGCTAAGGAATTGTTTAGGTAGTCATCATCTTATAAGAGAAATATATGTGCTAAACTGATAACTATAGCAACCTTGAGATAAGAAACAGAACATGTTGTCAGCTTGGCTGAAGACTGAAGAAATTTGCATACCCGGAGAAGAAGAGGTGAAAAGTTTACCATGAGAAAGACCTTTGCTCCATTTTTACTTCATTCCCATGACCACCACCAGGAGAAACTACGCAAATGCAGGAGGGAGGAGATTATGAAAATGACCTCTTGGGACTAATTTTAATACAAAGCGGGAGTAGGTGATGCATATGTATAGACGTATTGGGAAATCTAATGAATATGTAAAACCTCAGTGTATATAATAAAAGCCTCATTGCAATACCGGTGAACGTGGATTTTGGAGGAATTATCCCCTCATGTGCCCAGCTCTGGATAAACATACCCTTCACTGTAACTTTCCAAGTTGTGGAGTCATTTTCCACAAGTCAATACTTGGGAAAAATCTCGTGATGTTAAGAGACACCTTCTAGCTGCATTTGCAGTGCTTGGTGTTCCACCACAAGTTAAAACAGATAATGGGCCAGCAAATGTCAAAACCTGTCCTTGACTTTTTTCAGCAGTGGGGTATCACACATGTCACTGTATTTCCTCACTCCCTGACTGGGCAAGCCATTACTGAATGTGCACATGGCACTTTAAAAGCCATGTTAGCAAAACAAAAAAGGGGAAGCCTGGGATACATCCCCAGGAAAGCTTACAAAAAGTGCTGTTTGTCTTAAACTTTTTAAACTGAGCTGAAAATGATGTGGCCCAAAGAGAAAAACACTTTGGAAAGGAGCAAAGCGAACAGCAAGGGAAGCTTATATTAAAATTAGTGACCTTAATACTCATTCATGGGAAGGGCAATTCCCTTAATAACCTGGAAGCAATGGTATTTTTATGCTTCCACAGATTCTGGACCTTGCTGGATTCCAGCAAGATATGTGAGACCAGTGATGCCACTTGTTTCATCATTATCACCGTCCTCAACGTGAAAAGGACTAACATTCCTCTGACCATCTGTGCAGCCATTGAGTTTTTGCTCCTTGCGTTTGGACATAGCTGTGAGGGTTTTGATGGCTCGTGTTGTGTGAACCCCTCTGATCATTCTGGGTTGGCGTATAGAGGCATTGAAGCCTTGAAAGAACTCACTAAAAAGTTGAAGTTGAAAATGGTTGGAAACCTGTGCGCAGTTGTTGAGGGAATTATTGTGTTGGGAGGTTTACGTTCTGTTGATTGTTGTTTGTTAAGTTTGTATTCTAAGTATACTGATAAGCTTGCAAAACAAAAAAGGGGGAGATGTGGGAAGTGGTGAAGATAAAGAAAGGAGTGTGCGAAAGAAACCACTTTGCTTAACAAACAGAATGGAAAATCTATGGAAAATAGTGTAAAAACACCAAGTGAGATCGAGGGGGGGCACGCTGGGGAAGGGCTAGAGTATAAATAGGACCCTCAGTTTAATAAATTTTTGTCTCAGTTTGGAAAAGTGACTGAATCCGTGAATTGATGCACCACAGAATAAAGTCTGTGTGGAATCAAATGATGAATTGTCTGAACTCATCATCCACACCAAGGACAAACAGATGGGTCAAAGAAGACACCATGTGACAGTATACATTACGTTACATAAGGCACCAATTATCATTATAGAGTTGGAGATTCTCATAATCCATCTTAATTTCCTGACAATGGGTTTTAGATTTCCAAAGAATTTTAGAAATCCTCTACTCTAAATAAATTTAAATGTTTTAATGTGATAGGCAGTAATTCCAGCCATTGGCAGTTGTTGAGAAAATTCAAATAGTTTCTGCACACAGTGGATGAGCTTCACCGTGCCTGAGTACTTCAGAAATCTCTCTTGGTTAGTTAAGGATAACAAAAGGCTTAGTGTTTTTTAATAGAATTCTGAGCAAATATTCAGGTCTGATTTTTCACCTTGGGCAAAGAGAAAGCAGAGGCTCAAGAGACCTCAGCAGAAACCTTAATCCCCAGTATAATGCAAATTGTTGTGGGGCTTAGGTCAATAACTTCACTAGTAACATCTGCTGTATTTAATGTAATTTTTCTTTTTATTCTGGAAGACAATTAAAAGGATATCTAAAAAGACATTCTGACAGTATCTCTTTGCACACAGACCTTGCACTCCTACTAGCAGAAAATAATCACAGTCTTACTTTTCCAACAAATACAACCAAGCTCATTTGGCAAGCAAAAATGCCATCATGATGAAGTGTAGGCCAGGTTTCAAGAAAAAGAAACACAACTAAATATTAGAAATAAATTGCTCATCTAAATCTCAGTGGTACAGCATTCTATACTTTCCTTCACATATGCCTTAGTATGTGTGTATAAAGTAGGAGATTGCATTATGCTGAAACTATGAGTTCTGTCAAAATTAGAGAAATCACATGTATGAGTTTCAGAAATAAGAAATGCACCATGTTTGGACCCAGTTTTTCACTCTCGTTTCATTACATTTCTTATCAATGTAATGATAAGACAAAGTCTTACAAGTGGAATTTATATTATAAAAAATGAAACATAACTTGAATTTGTAAGCCTTGGTGAACTCTGGTATCATAGTCCTTTCTAGAAATCAGTAAATAACTACTATGAAAGAAAGAAGTCTGGATTGTTGACTCTCAGCTTGGGAAACCTGAATCACGTAGCCAGCCTCTCAGGGTCCGTAGTTATTATTATTTCATATTTTGTTTGTGAGGAAAAATTGGCCACTACGCATAAACTCCACAAATTTGCAAAGCAACCCAACCCACTCAGGAGTTAACGGGGTCACACGGTTTATTTAAGGGAAAGCATCCAGTCAGGGAACTGGTTTCGGGAAGAGGTTAGGGATTAGGTAGAGGAGGGAAACAATGCATGTCTGTTTGCTCTTAACAACTTTACCACCATAAAGAGCAACTGCTCTTAACAACACCTATATGAGCAATGAAGTGTGCCCTCGAACACTTAATTAGCATTAATTATGCACTTAACCCTGAAGTGTGCCCCGAAGAGAAAAAAGAAAGGGGTGTGGGGGGAGGAGAGAGAGAGGGGTTTTTTGCAATTTCAGGAAAAAGGAACGGGGAAGAGCGATTCACTCTTTCACCCTGCAGACTGATCCGGGAAACTACAGCTTTCTTCTTTCTTCATCTTTTTCGTCTCCCTTGTCTGTCGTTGTCTGTCTTTGTCCCGTCTTATCCGCCGTTTTTTTCTGCCGGGTTTTCGCCGCCTTTCCACCGCTTTTCCTACTCTCTTTGTATCCTTTGTTTTCCGGTTTTTATACCCCAAAACTTCCGCCTTTTACCACTGGCAGGTACTTGTTTAATGGCTGCAGGCATTCCACAGCTTAAATCTGTCTCCATGTACCCGGAGCAGCATCGGTCAGCCTGCTACTCAAAATGGCTGTTAATCTTTGCAAAAATGCCCCTGAATAACTAAAAAGTGACAGACAAATAGCCAAAGACTGGCAGCGTTTTCATAGCCAGATTGTAATGGTCATTTGCTGGCTCAAGAGACGTTTTTCCAGTCTGTTAGAGGGTGTTCACCACACAACCTGACAAAGCAGCCTGGCTGGCCCTAAAGGAGGAAACAGGCTGCAAAAAGGCACAATACTGGACAATTTCTCTCACCCCATAAAATCGGAACTGCCAGTCAAATTAAACAGATGGGAAAAGTTCAGAATGCCAGTAGGCTTGCTTTTCCAGACCTAAAGATAAATAATCCATATAGCTTGGGCTTCTTTTCTACTAATAAGTTTGAGCAATGATCTAAGAAATGCTGGAAATTAGATAGAATCCAAACACAGGTTTATGTTCTTTCACTCCTTCCTCTCAGCTCCATCTCAAAAATTTTCTCTTAAAATACTCTTCTTTTGTATCATAATTTGTGTCAGACTTTTCCTGCTGGAGTTGGCTGTGTGAGAAACAAGATGTGCTCTTCTTATCTTCAGGCATAAGAGGGATAAAATGAGTTTGAAATTAAGTGGTAGCAGAGATTTTGGAAGTCACGTTTTTTCTCAAGTATATTTCATAATACAATGTGTGTGTAGGTAATTCTTTATATAATATGATATATATGAGTATAGTTAGCACTGAACAAGATTATTTCCGCTGAGTGATGCTGATGTATTGTTCTTCAGTGGCTACAGTGTCAGCAAATAAGGAGAGACAGCAATGTAGGTAAGTCTTTAGGGATCCTCAGCCTGGAAAATATTTAGCAAATAAGTAGTTGGGAAGTGCTTTCATTTTACCCTGCAGAGATCATTCTGACAAGAGTCAAGCTGTAGGACACTCCAACATGTACAAATCACAGATTCCAGCAGAATCACAGGATTCTTTTGGTTGAAACACCCCTTTTCCCCCCCTGAGTTGCAATAGGATCTCTCGATGCCACCAGGACAGTTTTCTCCCCCACTGGCTCATCTTACAGCATAGGGAAACAGCCTGTTCCTGCACCTTTTAAGACTTCCTTCTTGAAGAATGTCCACCCTTCCTTTGCCTTTCAGGACTGCCTCCCAAGGGGCTCTGTTTGCCAGTCTCCAAAACAAGTAAAAGTTTGCCTGCCAGAAGTCCAAGCTGGCAGTTATGCTGACCATTCTCCTTACTTCTCCAACAGAGAACCCTGTAATTTCTGTGCCCAAGACAGCCTCCAATCATCTGATGACAAATAGCAAGTCCAGAAGGGTACCTAGTTGGCTCCCTCACCAGCTGTGTCAGGGAGTTGTCTTATACACATTCCAGGGACCTCTGGAACTGTAAACTCTCTGCTGTATTATGTTCCCAGTAGACATCTGGGAAATTGAAGTCCCCAGTGAGGACAAGAGCAAGTGATGAAGACTTATCTCAGAAGTCTATAGAATATTTTATCTGTTTTTTCATCCTGGTTAGGTGGTCTATAACAGACTCCTACCAAGATGTTGGTCTTCCCCCTGATTCTTATCTATAAACATTCAGCTCTATTGTGACTATCAACTGGACTGTCACTGAGTTACAGCACCCCCTAATATACTGAGCCACAACACTGCCTCTCCTTTCTTGCTTATTCCTTCTGAAGAGCTTGTAGTCACAGACTGCAGCACTACAGTCGGACAGGTTTTCACACAACTGATACAGGCTCAACAGTTTCAACTGCAGGCTAAATAAGCTTAGTGACTGAGGTACTCTTTTGTCTGTGCAGCCATCCTGGCTAATTGTTTAGCTACAACAGGAAGAATGGCTTTTCATAATTTTTATTCTAGGAAAATACGTTTATCAGAAAGATATCAGGTTTGTATATATATTAGGAGTTACTGCCTATTTTAAGCTTAGAATAGTCTTTTGAATAATAGAATAATGTGTTTACTCCCTGCAAAGCATTAAAGCAGGTACCCAAAAAGCTGCACCTATAAATGCCACTTCTGAGCTGATGATGAGCTGATGAAAATGCTGTATTGTTTTTGTATGAGGCTTGTGAATAGAAACTAACACCAGGACAAAAATAATTGAGAACACAGGAACAATGGAGCAGAATGAATTTGCCTCGTTATGCTAAATTTATTCAGTTATTGTTCCCAAGGTAGATGCATCAGGCAATTCCTACAAAGAACTGAAAAAGCTGAGCTGGGAGAGATTAGGTAGCATTCTTTGTCTGCCTCTTCATTTTATCTCAGAAGAGAGACACTAACTGCAAAGCACCTTGGATACCATACCACATGGCCAGAGATTGCTTATATTTACTGTGTAGTTTTCATTTGAAGAATGAAATGGAGGGAAGGACCTGGATATACTTTGGGGCTTCTAGAAATTTCTGTTGGATTGGTATGTCTAGAAATATAACGACTTCCTGAGAACATGTTCTTCTCCACGAATTAGGGGTTGAACAAGTCATACAAAAATCTTCTACATGGTCTTTCCATGCACAATACATCCCCATCCCCCAAAATGTTACACTGACAACCCCCTAGAACTTTAAGAGAAAAATAGGATATCCATAACAGCAATGAGTTTTGGTGACTGTCTGCCACTTTGTGTAGGCAGTGAGTCCTTGCTGACTATGGAAATTGACTAAACAGGAAATCAGTCATAAATGCAATGGTCTTTGTATTCGTTACTATCCTCACTGGTCTGCATAGTGGCTTTCAGTTCTAGCCAGTCTTTACTATCTGCTTAGTAATCTGATCCTCTGTAGACTTGGGAAAGATTTTTTGAGCCATGTTAATTTCCAAATGCTATTATTCCACCAGTTGTCTCCAGAATATAATTTTCCAATATGCTTGGCACAGTAACACAGAGCAGTCTTATGAATTTACATGGCTTCCATCGCCAAACATTTCCAATGCTGACACTAATATAATACAGGGAACTGGCACTATTGTTTTACAAGGAACAAGGAGAGCAAGGCATTTTAATTATACTATGATTTTTTAGTTTCTTCTGCCCTACAGGACAATTACAGTACTTTATTACTCCTTCCTTTCTTCCACCTTTTGTTATTGACTAAGATTTTTTTAAGGTCTAGTATTTTTAACCTCTTAAGACAGTTTACAGGACACACAAAAAACCCTAAACAACAAACATTTGAAATTCCAAAGTACAGCAAATCTCTTACATAGCCCATGCCATCCTCCTTGCCAAATTGCCACGTATGTCTATCAGTGTACTGCTTAGCAGCAGCTCCCCAAGTTCTTTCTTTACAAGGTAAGGATTAAACCCTCTCCCTGCAATGCTTATTCTTCTTTCTGGGCAAGTGGAGAGCACACTTTTTCACCACTGCCTGACCTGTGTGTCTTAGATTTTGTCGTGCTGTTTGATCAAATTAGCAAACATACACGCTTGTGTTTGGCCTTTGCCTTGTAGAACTTCATGTAGTTTGCACAAATCCACTCCTTGAGCCTGTCAAGGTTGCTTTGGTTGGCATCTCTTCCCTCCATTGTGTTGACTTCACCACACTGTTTGGTGTTGTCAGCAAACTCACTGATGATGCACTTGATTCCACTGTCCACGTCGCTGACAAAGATGTTAAATACTGACCCATGAGGAACCCCACTCGTCAGACATCTCCATTTGGACACTGAGCCTTTGAGCACAATTCTTTGGGTGTGACGATCCAGCCAGTTCCTTATCCACTGAGCAGTCCATCCATCAGATCACATTATTCTAGTTTAGAGATCAGAATGCCATGTTGGACAGTGTCGAATGCTTTGCACAGGTCCAGGTAGATGATGTCTGTTGCTCTACCTTTGCCCCCCATTTGTGACCCCACTGTAAAAGGCACTGGTCTACAGTTCCCTGAGTCTTTTTTCTTTCCAGTTTTGAAAATGAGGGTTATATTTCCCCTTTTCCAGTCAGCAGGCATTTCATCAGATTGCTATGACTTTTAAAATATTGTGGACAGTGGCTTTGCAACTTTGTCCCCCAGTTGTTTCAGGAGCCATGGGTGAATCCTATGAGGTCCCACGGACTTGTTCATCTTCAGGTTCTTTTAAGTGGTGTCAAACCTGCTCTTCATCTACAGCTGTGAGATCTTCCTTTTCACAGTCCCTACCTTTTCCTGGAGGGTGTGATCAGAGTCCTTGCTGGTGAAGATGGAGGCAAAGTAGTCATTGAGTACCTCGGCCTTCTTTATATCTTGGGTGACCAGCTCTCCTGTTTCCTTCTGGAGTGGCCCCACTTTTTTCTTAGTCTTCCTCTTACCGTTGATGTACCTATAGGAATTTTTCTGTTGCCCTTACACCTCCTGGCCAGATTCAATTCTCTCTGTGCTTTTGCTTTCCTAACCTGACCTCTTGCTTCTCTAACTACTTGCATCTGTCTACTATCGTGTATCTGTCCTTGCTTGATCCTCTGTAAACTTTGTTTTTATCCCTAAGTATGTCCAGGAGCTCCTTGCAGGCCTCCAGGCACTCCTGCCTGCCTTCCTCTTCACTGGGACACATTGGTCCTGGGCATGCAGGAGGTGATCCTTGAATACGAACCAGTTTTCCTGGGTTCCCTTCCCATCCAGGGCTTTGTCTCATTCTGTCCTTGAAGAGACTCGAGCAGATGTTTGAAGAGACTAAAGTCTGCCCTTTTAAAATCAAGTGTTATCAGCTTACTTCACACTTTCCTTGCTGCCCTGAGGATCGTGAATTCTACATTGTCATGGTCACTGAAAATGACTCTCCTATTAGATTTTACATCACCCATCAGCCTGTCTCTGCTGGTGAGAACAATGTCTAGCAGAGTTCCTTTTCTGGTTGGTTCCTCTACCATTTGGAGGAGGAAGTTGTCATCATTGCACTTTAGGCACTTCCTGGGATGATGGTGCTTTGCTGTCTTGTCCCTCCAGCAGGTGTCAGGGTGGTTAATATCCCCTGTGAGGATGATGGCTTGTGAGTGCAAAGCTGCTTCTATCTGTCTGAAGAGGGTCTCATCCCCTCAGTGATCCTGGCTGGGTGGCCTGTAGAAGACCCCCACTATGATATCACCTGCCCCTGACTTCCCTTTAATTCTAACCCACAGTCTGTCAGCTCCTCACCCATCCCCAGGTGAAACTCCATGGACTCCAGCTGGTGATTGATGTAGAGGGTGACACTCCCCCCCTCTCTCTGTTGCCCTTCTTGTCCTCCCTAAACAGTTTATACCCAGCCATCCCCATGGTCCAGTCATGGGAGCTATCCCACCAAGCCTTGGTGATACCAGTAACATCATAGCCCTGAAGACAGGCAGACATTTGCAGCTCCTCTTGTTTCTTCCCCATGCTTCATGTGTTCACATAGAGACATTTGAGATGTGCCCCTTTTGAAGAAGTCTTACTGGCAGGGCTTGTATCTATAATTATGAAATTACGTTTATGATCTTCACTACCTGGTTCTGCCTACTATTTCAAGTAGGATATTGAGCTAGTAGACCTTCAGTTTGACTGAGCAGACCTCTGATGTGACTTCTGTATTCACACAGAAAATACAAACATTTTATTCAGGAAACAAAAATAAGAGAGCAAACTCCCATAGAACTGAGATAAGCCTTCTTTTTATTACTTTGTCTTTGAAAATTTGATGCAAGTGAGGAGAGGATAAGAACAAATTCAGGTGGAAATTAATTTGGGGAATTTTTTTTCATTCCTTTCCCACAAGATATTCCAGAAAATTGTAGGAATTTAGAATTATAGAAATTATAGAAATTTAGACTATAGAAAACTAAGTGCAAGATAAAACCTTGGGGTTTTAATAAATTGTGGATTAAAAATGTTTGTCTCACTGTAGGATATGTTTTCATGCTGCTTATTCCTTTGTCTCCGCCTGTTGTGTAAACATAGCTACCTGTGAAAGAAAAACAGCATGTATAGATACCAGCTTGGATTCTGAAACTTCTGTTTTGCCAAGTTTTTGGTCAGGTTGATTTCCTGTCTTTCTCTGTAGGATGTCCCCATAAGCAGTTATGCTGACAACACTAACAATGGGGATATCATGTGATTCTGAGATGTGGAAATAGGACTGAGCCAGTGTATTGGTTTTTGCTGTGCTACAATTAAGAAATCAGGAGCAGCTAAGCAAAAAGTAAAATCATATCACTGCTGAGTGTAGCTCTCTATTTTCAGGAAGGAGACTTTACAGCTCAATATGTGCAGCCTATGTAATTTCAAACATACCAGTGTCTCTAACAGATTAAGTTTATAAGATCTATTGACTTTTTTCTGTCTTGTCCCAGTCATTCAGGATCATGAAATTAATACTTTTTCAAGACACCAGATGGTTTCAGTAACTTCAATTTAAATTATTTGCTCATACATCTGCTCAGATATAAGATCAGTGCTAGCAAAAATACAAAAATTAAGCCATCTGTTGTTGGACTGGATAAAGAAGTCAGTTCTTTTAACTGGGCAAGCAGTCTGAATTGTTCGCAGCAGGTGTAATCAGGTTATTCTGAATGCTCACATTCAGGGTTGGCAATCATGCCAATCCAGTGATTACTCAATTATCGTTCAGTAACTTAAAAGTTCTAATAATCACAGATTAGATATTTAAGTTTCACCTTTTTTAAATTTTGAACCCACAAAGTTAAATGACAGTATGCTTCTGGCAACTGAAAATCAGCCTGAAGGTTTTACAATCAGTGAGAATAACATCTCTCCATCATCTACCAGCAGTCCTGGCTCACTGGGGAGGTCCCAGATGATTGGAAGTTGGGGAATGTCACAGCAATCCACAAAAAGGGCCAGAAGGAGGACCCAGGAAACTCCATGCCTGTCAGCCTGACCTCAGTGCCTGGCAGGGTTCTGGAGCAGAACATCCTGGGGGCAATCACACAGCACCTGAAGGATGGACAGGGGGTCAGACCCAGCCAGCACGGGGTGAGGAAGGGCAGGTCCTGTCTGACCAACCTGATCTCCTTTTGTGCTCAGGTGACCCGCCTGGTGGATGAGGGGAAGGCTGTGGATGGAGTCTACCTACAGGACTTCAGCAAAGCCTTTGACACCATCTCCCATAGCATTCTCCTGGAAAAGCTGTCAGCCCAGGGCTCAGACAGGAGCACTCTGTGCTGGGTTAGGAACTGTTGGAGGCTTTAATCTGGCTGAAATGCTTTAAATGTGAATTCCACATACCTTATGAAGGGAAGAAATTTACTTTGTGCATGCCCTACTACTGCAACTCAGTAG
This sequence comes from Florisuga fusca, assembly GCA_038090715.1. NCBI lineage: Eukaryota > Metazoa > Chordata > Aves > Apodiformes > Trochilidae > Florisuga > Florisuga fusca. The sequence continues at coordinate 12,917,832 of JAAWXA010000012.1, forward strand.
GACTAACTTAGGTAGAACTGACTTTCTTTCACCACATGGATTCTCAAGGGAGAAGGACTTATGTAGCAATTACCCCCGGTTTGTGTTGTATTAGGTAGCACACCTTAGTACTGACAATCCAACAACAAGTATCTAAGCACTTTTAAGACAGCACTGAAAAGAGCAAAATGAGGCAGGCCAAGTGCATCTTTTCTTTGATCTTAACTCTATGTTCCAGTTGTCTTCCCACCAAAACCACAGCTTTACCAAGCTGTTTCTACTACTCCCTCCATCATTTAACATAACTACACTTCATATAGTTGATAAAGCTTGATTTCATAAAAATAATTCCCAGTATCAACTGCAAACCCCTGCACAGAAAGTGTCATGAAATATATGAAGCATCGTTTAAAATTATGCTTTTTTGCTTTTTAGAGACTTGTTACTGCACAAAATATTGTGGAATAGCTTCAGGCTCTGCAGGACAACTTTAACTCTATGGTAATACTATTTAAAAGTGACTTTAGCTTACTTTAAACAGCCAGATTATCACCAAAGCATTTATTTCAGTAAAGAAGTTGTTTCTCAATATTTGTCAGGAAACATAATCATACCCAATTAAAATTTACGTCAGAATAAAAAGTGAAGAATGAGACAGTGCAAAATCCACAGCAAATACAGATCTTTAATTAATGCATGTTGGGCACTACTGCCCAAATTAATTGCAGCTGAGAGAGTACTTCTCAAGAAGTAAAGGAATATTGTATGTGACAAGCAATTTGTGCAATTAATTCTAAATAATCCCACTTTGTAACAAGACAGTTTGCAAGTTATTGAAAACAAGCTGAATAAATGTCAGAATATAGCTATGTCATTCTGCAAAATTAGGAAGTGTATGCTCTAGCTCTTGCAGCCACTGACATGCAGGGTTTTGCTACTGATTTACTGCAATAGTATGACACTTTCTGCAATTACCACAGCCATTCTATGCTGTCCTTTGTTTGTACTGCAAAATGGAACCACTTATCTCTGAATCCTCTGAATCATATTTGCCTGCAGGCTAGGTAGTTTCATGTACTGCACACGGAGGTAAAAAAGAAATATAATGTGCTTCATGGATTGCAACAATAGGATTAGGAGGCGTAGTCTTTCCCAAAGAAAAAAAGCAAAAATTACGCACCAGGGTTTAGGTTGGCAAAAGAATAAGCTTTCAATTCTATGCATGAAAACAGTAGATTTTCATTAGGTACTTTGATGATCTTGGTTTGTATGCCTAAGAGCCATTTTCAAAACCTGAGTGAGATGTTCAGGGATAAATGTTTTTCCCCAGGTGATTAAGATCTACAATGGGCAGCAACTTTCAAGACTCCTTCTCTAAAGCACCCAGAGAACTTTTCAAGTTGTTTTCAGCACCCTGAGAAGTCAGACCAAGAATCACATTTTCTATGTAATATTTTCAGACAGTTGTTTTGTGGAGTATTTTTTCTTCTGAAGAAACCTATATCAAGAAACCTACATATTTCCTGGTTTAATATTTAGATCTTCACATTTATTTCTATTTAATAGTTTCTTTAGCCTAAATGATGTCTCACCATTTTTTTTTCCTCCCTAGCCTAAGAAGCAAAAAGAACACGTGGCCCTGCTCACTTCCTTGAAAGCTGCATTATGGATTTTCTCCTAGCCTGAGATTCCATTTATCAGACAAGGCCAGTCGACAGCTCAGGCCATCTGGCTGAATCACAGGATCTTGTCACTCCCTGCCCACATGCTAGAATTTGTTAGACAAATGGATAGGGAAAGTGAAACAGCAGCCAGTTTTTAAAATCTCCCATGAAGCACAGGAGACAATGGCTCCCCACAGCTGTATCTGCGAAGTTCCCCCACACTTGTTGCACTTTTGTTGCTGGACCCTCACTTCCTCTTCTAGTGCAGCAGAATTGTTGCAGTACATAATTCAGGAGCTGACCTTACTATCTTAAGCCCCACATAGCTATGCTGGACACTACACATTGATACAAACTGGAGAGGCAGGTCCATGTATCCAACATAACAATGTAAGTGTAATAATGCACATAGCAAATGGGAAACTTTCAAGTAGAATACTAATGGCTTAAATCAGTTTCTATGGTTTGTTTGTTTTTGTGTTTTGTTTTGTTCCCTACCATCCCATTGGATAGCATAAGACTCTGAACAGGCTTGTGCATCCAGATGCGTGTTTCTTTTTCTGGCTAGGCTAAGTGATCTCATAATACATATCACATTCACAGATATGTATTAGAAGATACATGCAATTCATTCAATATAGGTCAATCCTCTAGGAATATGTACTATCTTACTAAAATGTGCAAAATGCAGAACTACGAACTGTCCTACCAGTAGCATTCATATATCCTATCAGTGTTATGTCTTTCCTAGACTTTTTTATTTACCTGTTATATACTCCTTTATTTTCAGTGATACACGTTTTGCAAGAGTGCAAATGTTTAACACATCTGCCCTCATGAATGCAAGAAGATGAAATTTTGAGAGGTTACTGAAAGATAGAGTTTTTCTGAAATGCTGTGCTGCATTTGCTGCTTTGTGATAAAGGGCCAGTGTGCTTGTCCTTTTTTTGCAACACTTTAAAACAAATTCCGGAGAAGCTGCAATTTCTTCTGAAAGACAGAGCTTTCAGGGACCTGGCACTGCCTAAACCTGTGGCTACAAAGCCAAAGACCTTTCTAGAAAATCTTCCAGCCATGTTTGATTGTATTTTATATATACATATATATACCTCAATCAAGGTTAAATGTTTATACTGTCAGCCTAATAGACATATACTAACCAGGCAGAATAATATGTCAGTGGGAGCTGGCTCTTTTCAGCCATTCTGTTGTTTGGCTTCTTGAAAAAGAAAGGTTTGTGGGCAGGACAGAAGGATGAAGAAAAGTCCAAATAGGTAAGGAAGAAAACATGACATGAATGATATCTTAGAGGCATATGAGAGAATGGGAAGTGGCATGAGTAGCATGTGCTTGGTTTGTTTGTTTGTTTGTTTGTGCTTGAAGGTAGAAGTAAGAATTTTGGTTGGAAGCGATTTCCCAAAACACATCCTATTGTTTAAAAATGTCTTCCATCTCTTGTAGTAGTTTTAATTATTGTGATTGCTTTAATTATAAATTCTTTCCAAGACTGCTCTCCAACACAGATTAAATGAAGTGAAATCTGCCGACAAATTATTCAAAATAAAAATAATGACCCCAGTTAAAATCAAGACCTTAAATCAAGACATAACCAAGCATTAAAATATCATGTGCATTAAGGAACTTTCCATACATCTTCTACTTTCTTCTTCTTTATGTCACTAAAATTGTGACTCCATTAGCCACACACACACACACACACACACAAATAAAAAAAAAAATCCTCAGAAAAAAACCCCAAACCAAACTAAAACAGAAGATAAAACACAAAACACTGTTTCTGGAGTACTGGGTAGCAGTTCTCATGTCTTGCCAAATATTCGGGTGCAAAACTCGTGGATTGGTCTGGACTTGCCAAAGGCTTCCTCTGCCCAGTCCAGTTGTGAATGCATAGCAGTCACTTGGACTACTCAAAAGCTGCAGCTGGTATGATGTTTTCTGCTTCACTCCCTTGCATGGCACTGCTTACAAGAGCTCCCAGCTTTTATTATTAGCTGTAGGGACAGGTGAAGTCTCTGAGCTTTGGAAATTAATTACGGAGGTAAAAGGTATGTCTACATGGTTGACTTAGAGTATTGCTCTGCCCACCCTGGCATATGCAGGAGAAACCTAAGGGGCAGAGGTATAGTCCTGCAGCAAGCAGAACTCTGACAGCAGGTAGGATGGACATCCAGCTCTCCACTGTGACCTGCTACATCTCAGTAGCAGTCACCTGCTGGCTATAAATACTTGTAAACCTGTTTCAAGGTGAATTCTTCTCCTGTGACCTAACCTAGTACTGATTTGGTCGCATTTCATATTCACTGTCAGATGCAAGAGTGCTAAAAAGTTATTGTCCCATTCCTGACACAAATATTTGAGTTGTAACAATGGGGAGATGTTCAGTGGACACTAGTACCTCATATGGATGCTAACAGTCTCTGATCTTAAAAGTGCAGCAAGAAAGCCCAGGGTGGAAAGCAAACTTTGTACATAGATAATAAGAAGCAGAAGACATCACAAATTTTAGAGGAAGTAAAAGGTCACATGCTTAGCCTTTCCCCATTGAAGAGATTAGAAATACATCTGTCAGAATGCCAAAATCTGCCATAAAAGATGCACAACTAATCTCACGATCTAGAGAAACTGCATTTATGAGCACATGGGTTTGTATCTGATTATGATGAGGAAAGGATTTATTAATCCAGTATTGTTTGGATACCCCAATTTTAACTTTCTTCTGATCTTGCAAATGTTATGAGCCAGTAAGGGAATCACAGCCCTACTTAGGAAGCAATTAACAAAAATAATAAAAGGTCAGTCAGGCACATCATAGCTATGATGTCCACTGAAGACCTGTACTAAACCTCAAGGGTATTGCGGAGTCTGTAATCAAAACAAAAAATAATATCTTCATGCACCCATGTAACTGAGTGAAATAAATTATTTGTTATACTGAAAAAAGCATTTATGTATTTATGCATAGTACAGATAGGACAAGTTGAAAATAAAAATAGTCCTGGTTTAAGATAGTTTTAATTATATTTGGGCTGGTTTGTTTGGTAATTTACACAAGATTATTATGCGATACTCTTACAAAAAAAATTGCTACAAGGCAACAGTAATGATTCTGTGAATTACTGAAAGGAATCCAATGTTAACACTTAATAAATTTTAAACTATACTTTCTCCTAAGGCAGTAGTCCCTTCAAAGTTGCATATAATTCTATCTTTAACATGGTACTACATAGTAAATTGTGTAATATCTGGATGCAAAATTATTTTTATTACTATGAAATTAATGTATACCCAAACATTTAAAATTGTGAAATGGAAGCAATACAGAGCTGAAATTCTTAGCATCATCACTTTGTTATAGGACAAATGTTAATTAGTAAATTATTAAAAACCCAAACACTCTGAAATTAAAAATATGCTAAGAAAATGTAAATGGAGAATGGAATGCAGCTGTTGTAATGCCTGTAAATACATTATTACTACACGTCATTGTGGAATCTTCATGCTGAGAGAGAAGCAAAACTTATGACAGGTCAGAAGACTGTAAAACATGTTCTGACCTTTCTCTTACCCTCTCTTTAATTATTAACAGCCTGTCACTTAGGTGCTGTGGTATGACGAATAATAAAACAGGATTCAAGCTGCAGTTCTCTCCAAGATTTATTCTTTCAAAGCAAATGCCACCATCTTCAGGCATATCATGTTTCATGATAATATGTTTTTTTAATCACTGAGTAAATCATACTCTCAAAAAAACAAACACCTTGTTACATCTATGCTTTGATAGATAAGATTTGATTCCTTGCATAAGATGGAGGGAGCTCTTGAGATGTCTCCTTCTACCTTAAGGTATAGGGTTATCACTACACAAACACACCTAGCTGTATTTACACATTCATTCACACTAATGAAAAATTGAACTATTTCCCCTATTTAATGAGAGATAAACAGTTAAGATTATAGTAATATTTGAGATACTAACTGCTAAATGCTTCTAAGTATACACATTGTATGTTGTCAAACACACAGGAAGGTCATTGTAGCAGAGTGAAAAAATGTTACAATTAAGTATGTGGAAACTGTCATACTTAAAACATTTTTTTCTCCTCTTCCAACAGAAGTACAACTTTAAGGTTTCATTTGAACATCAGATGACTATATCTGTAGAATGAATTAGAGAAGGCAATTTACCTCAGCAAACAGAGAAATTGTACATTATAGATTACACAAATATTTGGCAGAGCAGTAACATCTTATATTTTCCTTTTACAGTTCCGTAAAATTGAGGTGACATACTGTATTCAGCTGTAAGGACCACACAATGAATTAGACAGTACAAGAGCTGAAATGAAGACTAGATTTGTAAAAGTCTAAGTGGGCAAGGCTTTCATTGAAACACAGACATATAGTTTAAAAATTCATTCCTGGAGTGCAAAATCAGATACTTATTTTTTTTCCAAAGTATTTTTTTCATAATGTGAACTTTTGCTATTTTATGATACTGGTAGGATGTTATATGATAATTGTATGCAATACAAATACATCAGAATTCCAGCCAACAAAATACAAGTCAAGAGCAGCCAGATCCTGATTGTCACTTTTAAACAAGCTTGCAAGTCAATCAAAATTAGATATAAAATTTTTTTTATTCCTTAATATTCTATAAGGAAAAGTCAAATTCTAGATGATGTCTGCACAGATTTTATGACGTTTCACTTATTTTTTGTGTTGTTTCTCAAATAGAAATCCATTACTAGATGTGAGCTCTCTGATCACAGAGGGAGTGTTTTCTTTTCTCTGTGCTGGAATAGTCTGTAACACTTTCTTATGCAGCCTCTGTGTTAGGGAACTAATCCTTTAAAATAATTCCTTCCAAAGAAAAAATAATTCCTTCTTGGAATAATTCCTCCAAAGAATTTTTTTTCTGCAGAAAAACAGTCTCTTTTGAAATGTCATGAAATACTTAATCAATCACATAATGCCTTCAAAAATCTCTCAGACTTTTTCTACCTTTTGTGTCAGAAAAAGATCTATGACTTCTTTTAGTCTCTCCCACACTCCCTTTTAAAATGCCTTATTTTACAGATAAATGTATAAAGCACATAGATCTCTCAGGTGTTCAATAGCTGTTCTAAGTAGCCCTTTCAAGTACCTTCTTGCATTATTACAAGTTATGTAACATGGAACATAAATGTTGTTATCTTTTCATCTGGACTTTCCTCATCCTGGGATAACTACCTTCTGTCCCATCAGGAGGAGAAACACATGACACTTGTGGAATTTTTGTCTTCAACAGAAAGGAAGAGCATACTTCTTCTGATCCTTATTAATTAATATTTTGCTACTTGAAACACAAAAATTCTACATTGTAAACTGTTTTCAAGCAAAGCCAAGAAATTTCATACAGAACTGTAATATTACAAAATATCAGACAGTGATAGAGTGTGGAAAAGGAGATGGAGAAATAAAGTATTTCTGTGCTTCTTAACAAAGGCCCCAGGAATAAACTGTGGATTTACAGGTATAACTTCTTATATAAAGACACTTGCCTTCCCTCATGTTTTCTGTGATGAAGTATGTAAATTATCTAAGTGTGATAACCTGTGGTTACTAGTCATAGTATATCCAATATAAGCACCAAAGGAGTAAATAATCTTTATTAATAACCACTGTTTCAGTGTTAGAAAAATAACACACAACAAAGGAAAATTTACTATGTCAAAATAATGCTTCTGAAACATTGAACTTAGTACTTGCTCTAATGGCTGTAGAAATCAAAATGCAGACAAAGCATGACAGCTGAAACTTACCCCTTTTACTTTCCTTCAGCAGCAGTATTGGGTAAAAACTGAACATAATCAACCTGCTCTTAAGGAGTTGCTCAAATACCAAAGGCACAAAAAGGTCCAAAACTTGGGGACAATAAGGGTAGTTCGTGGTGTTCAGTTATTATGAGAACTAACAACAATACTCAATGTTGGTGACCAAATAACATGCACTGGCATCCATCAGTCCAAACCAAATCTGCAGCTACAGTTCACAGGCAATTTGTCAGTACTTTCCTTCTCTCTGTTAGACAGAGTTTTCTATCATCTGTCTGATGATAGAAAATGTGTCTGATTAATATGCTCTTCATATGTGAAGCAGGCACTCAGACTTCAGTCCTTAACACTTGCATGTGATCAGCTCATGCTGTCTATCTTAAATTCTTTTTCATAACTTGTCTGCATATCACCATTGTATTGGTATCATATTTGTAGTTTGTACATTTTATTGATCTATTGAATGTAAACAACTTGCTTGTTTAGTTTGTTGCTCAGATGCTAATAGGTCATACCTGCAAGCACCCCAACATATCAATCAAGTAGCCACAATAATTAGACTTCCTGGTTTATAGTTTTTTCCAGTGGTGTTTTAGTTTGCACTGAGATAAAAGCAATGCAAAAGAACAAGGCTATAGTGATTTCAGAACTTTGCAAACTAACTTGCAGGTCTAGTATAAACTCACTATACCAGGATGACATTGGGAGCTTAATTGATCATTAAGAAATCCAATCTGAAAACAAGTGATATCCAATCATGAAACCTGGGAGAATGCCATGGGTGTGGGCAGACCAAGAAAGATAATTAAAATCAAGCCTGATAAATGTTGTTAACAGGATTGTGTCATGTAATTTCACATGATGGCAGAAGATTAATTGATTCTGGTGATGCCTCTCAGCCCTATACTTCTATATAGATTCTGAAAAGATGGGATTTGTTTAAATACATACATTGATCAAAAAACAGGACATAGTGTTCTATTTGTCATGTTAACAGTGGAAGTCTGAGAACATAGATACTAAGTTAGTATGCCTTTTACACAGAAATCACCTGTTAATCAGGCAGTACAGTACATCTTGCTATTCTCAGAAGTGCAAATGTTCATTTGTAGGTTGTTACTATTTTCACATTACAAACTTCCCATTGTATCATACCACAGATTTAAAGCTCTCCAGAGCTTTAAGAGTGCATAATGTACCTGGAAAAATGAGGCTTATGCCTCTCAGCACTAGCAGATGCCATAACTTACTGCATTGATACACATGTTGCAAGCTACCTACTATATAAAACACACACATACTTACTTTGATGAGAAAGATATCTGATTGTTGTAATAATATGAAAAAAAAAAAACCCAACCCAAAACCTGAAGTTTCAGTCTCTAGGTTTCTAAACTCAGTGTAAAAATTCAGCTACTTCCTTCCATCTACTTCTTAACAGCATTCCTAACACACAATTCAAACCTTCCTTTAAGAACCTGTTCTTCTGAACTGGTAATTTTATAAAGCATTTGTGTGGTCAAGAACCAAGCTATAGCCATATGGCCAAAAATTTTATATAGACCCAGCTTCACAAAGGTCAGTCCTGAAATTCAGATGAACACATTCTTATGGGCATGAGAAAAAAATACTCTATAAAAGTAGATTTTAAAGATTATTCTTTGTGTTCTTTTGTAGCTCAAAAATTAAATACCATCCTAGTCTTCGGGCATCAGCCTGTGTGGTCTATTTAAATGTGCAGAAAGAGCATAGAAAAATGTTGCAATCTATTGCTACCTATGTAATAGGCGTTTAACACCATGAATTGAAGGGATTTTACTGCTTAGTTCCTACATCGTGTAAGTTGTGGTAGTTTTCAGGCTTCTTGCATTACTGGGTTCATGAAATATAAGCCGTGATAATGAAAAAATTAACTGTTGTATCTGCCTTTTGACGCTAAAGTGGTGAAGATTTCACAGTTGATACTCACACGGGGTATTTAATCCTGCTTCTTCAGCAGGTGGTGACCGTGCTTCCCTTTGAGGAAAGCAATAGTGACACCCAGTGTTAATGTCCTTTCACTGACAAGAAGCACGTTGCACTTCCCTGTATTTCTCACTTGCCATTCAGAGTTGACTGAAGGACTGACACCCTTCTGAGCATCAGCATTTTATTCACAAAACACCTCTATTTTTACACTTGTAATTATCTTGTCCACGAGTACAGTCATAGTTCCTGTTACTTTGTAATTGTTTATTAAGAGCTGATCATACATACTTGTTGCAAGCTGATAGGCTACGACTATTTTGTTTACTCGAAGCAGAGCCTCCTCTGATTAGTGAAATCTTCCTAAAAAGCAAAATATGTGCTACACTATTCTTTTGCCAAGGTCTTGTTATGTCTCTTACCTACATTCTTCTTTCTCAAAGTTGCCAACTGCTTTGCCTCAAGGATAAAGTACCAGTACATCTAGGTCAAAGTCTTCAAAATTTAAAACTAACTGCTAGAGTTGACATTCAAAATTTGCTAAGTTTTTGCAGGCTAACAGAAGAAAAAAATTACATGAGGAGACTTCAGAAATATTATAATTTCTGACATGCATTTTGACTGCTAATTATTTTGTGACAATGGCCTGGCTGTCCAAAATATTGCAAAACGAAACTGCAGTATGAGACCACTGAGAGGAACAATCTGCTTGGAGGGGATATAATCATCAAGGATAAAGCTACTGCCCAAGCATTCACAGACCATCCAAGGAGTCATGAGCACACAGCACTGGAGAACTGCCAAGACCCACATCCCTTCATGGAGAGTGTCTCCATCAAGCCTATGGGTGCCCCTTTTGACTCCCTGCTCACACACATGCACGCTCTCAGGTGCCTCCTGCCTCAGGCTTATTCCTAGGTTTCCCATAGCAGAGGTCTCAGGCGTGGAATCGTACACTTAAACAATAATTTGTTCTGATGAGACAGCTGTGAAAAAATCACAACAGCTCAAGCTGGTGACTGTGGAGAGGGATGCTGAACAAAGAAATGCCATGGCAATGACATTATGCACCTCTGTGATCTATGCACCTGCTCCTCATATGCTCTTCATGCATTCTTCACACTCCCACACCTTTTAGTCCCATGGTGATTTTTGGTCTGAGGTCTGCTAGCGTGCTACTGGGTACGCTCTCTCTCTCTCTTACTCTTTGTGAAAAAAGAAAAACAGGTATGTAAAAGGAGGGGCTCCAATGGTAGGCTCTGGGAGTGTCATCAACACTCACTGTCCCCTGCTGGCTGGCTCACTACTTGGATCTCTTTTATTCCCCTTTTTTCCTTTATACATATTTATATATATATACATATGAAATCAGCTGGTGCTTCTTTTACAAAGAATTGCTCCAAACTAACTTTTCATGGGTATAATAACAAATCTGTTATTTGTAAGAAACAGACTTTGAACAACATTTGTGCCTTAATCTGATCAAGGGATATCAGACAGTCCCTTGGACAGTAAAATTTTAGTTACTCTCTCTGGGAAACCCGGGCCTGGGTGAAACATTCAATCTAGCCATACCTAGTCTTCTAAGGAGGAGTCTAGAAAGCAAGAGCATCCAGTCCGTATCTCCTTGGGCTGCCTGGTCTGGATTGTGACACTTAGAAGAGTTTGGGTTGTTTAATCTGGGCTGTGTCATCTCCTTGTCTTCTGGTGCCCACTCCTCATGCACGAGAAGTGCTGGCAGAAGTGCATGGGAAACTAAAAGGTCCTAATCTCAGGATAAACACTCCTTAGCCAATGAGTAAGCCATCATATTGTTATCAACATTATTCTCATATCACATTCAAAACACAGCACTGTACCAGCTTACAAGAAGAACATTAATTCTATTAAACTAATACCAAAGCATACTCAGGTGAAAATCCATGGCTTTTGGCCTAAGGCTTCTTCAAATCTAGCTGCTTATGCTGATGTAAAATAATTGACCTGAGAGATTAATTCTAATTTAAAGTTGCTGATTAATGCTAAATAACTAGTGTTTCTTAGCTATAAGCATACTAAACATACTTATAGTAAACCACATAGCTGCTCACTTATTTTGCTCCCCTCTCCTCCCAGAACTGGAAGGGTGAGAGTGAGAAAAACAAACTCATGGGTTGAGACAACAACAATTTAATAACTTAAAAGAAATAATAATAATAGAGAGAAAATACGTAACAAAAATAAACAAAGAGAGGAAAATAAAACTCAAGATAAACAAGTTATTTAAATTAAAACATATGTTTAACACTAACTGACTGATGCCCATCCAGTCTCTGACAGGTTCCTGTCAACCTCTTCCCTAAACTTAGTGCTGAGCATGATGTCATAGGGTTGTTGCGGATGAGAGCGGAAGGTCTACAGGTCACTTAAAGAACACTGACAAAGATATGAGGAAAAGGGGATTTTTAATATAGAGTTATGAAAAAAAAGTGATTTAAAAGTATTATTTACCATAGAAGGGACACATAGGTGTTGGGAATAATTGGGAGTGATTTATATGGTGATCAAGAGGGGATGTGATTAAAGCAGTACCACTTTGGCCAGCTGTCCCCTTTGTGTCCTCCCATAACTTCTTGTGCACCTCGAGCTTGCTCACTAGTGGGGTAGTGTGAGAAACAGAAAAGGTCTTGAGTCTCTGTAAGCACTGCCCAGCAGTAATGAAAATATCCCTATTTCAAAGCAAATCCAAAACACAGCCCTACGCTGACTACCACTATTTAACTCTATCCAAGCCAAAACCTGTACAACAGTGAAACAGAATTTTGCAAAAGAAAATGCACAGCTACATAAGGGAATACGGATAGGTAAAAAAAATTTCTGCTGCCACTCCCAGCATTGCAGGGGGTTATTCAGCTCTCTGAACATGGGACACCATAGAGCAGCTGATGCTCCCACAGGCAGAGAACTATACCCCAGTGTTTTATGGACAGCTCAGTAATCTGCCACATCTAAATGTCACAAATATTTGCAGGCAGCTGAACACCAGCCTTTGAGACTGCACCCAGGTGACATATTCAAAGTGATTGTCAGATGACCCAAACCCCTGACTCTACATATTAATGACAGAATAGGCTAAATCCTTATCATGACAGGGGTGAGATGGATTTGGTAAATCAAAGTATCAATCTAACAGATGAGCAGAGAAAACACAAAAACCACCAGCAGCAAGTAGAAATCAGAAGCGACTTCTTTAAAAATTTGGTAAGAGAGGTTGAAATCATTAGGACAAATCCCTCATTTGCATGGCTTAAGTAAGTGAGATTATAACAGTGTGTTGCTGTCATAAACAAAAGCCATTATACCATTTGTATTGCAGATGGTTTGCCATCTGAAATCTTCAAGTGAAAAAATTACTAGCATATTGTCCTGGTTTGGGCCAGGATAAAAGTGATTTTCTGGTTTGTAATTTTGCTTTCAGCTAAGTTTCTTGTAAGTAGCTGCACTTGCTGAAATTAACATCAAGTTTCTCAGACAGTGTCTGCTTCTAGGACTGATAACACTGGATGTTTATAGTTACTGCCAGGCACTTATATGTAGACCCAAGGACACTGCTCAGCTCTGAGGAACATTTTACCCTGCAGGAGGAGTAAAGAGGTCGCACCTGAACCCCTCCTTTGGGGAGGCCCGAGAAAAGATAAATGCCAGAATTGACCAAACAGAGTATTCCATCCCATACATGTCATACTCAGTATAAATTTGAGGGATCACGAGGGTCAAACACCTTCCTGCCCCTTCTTCCTGTTCTTCCTACCCTTCCTTTGCCTGTTCCCTGTTTGCTTTAGCATCCTGGGAGGATTCCATCCGTTCCTCTGCCTGTGGTCCCGATCCGTGCCAGCCTGAATCTGTGTGTTCCTGCCTCCAGCTCCCGACTGCTCCTGACCCCAGGAGTCCAGCCTGGACTTTCGCAGGGCTGCCCTGCAGCCTCAGTGGTGATGTGAGAATTATTGGGGGCGGTGGGAAGGAACGTGGTATCAATTTTTCCTGTATATTTGTATATATTTAGTAATTTTACCTATTTATCATTACTGTTTCATTAAAGTTGTGTAGTTTAGTTTCCAACCCATAAGTCTCTTTCCCTTATTCTCTCTCCTTTCCTTATCAGGGAGGAGAGGGGGATTAATAGAAAAACCTGTTATTTGGTTTAATTGCCAGGCCAGTGTTAAACCGTGACACATATACAATTTATAGGAGTTAACATTTCCGAAGGGATCTCTTTAAAGAATTCTGAGGGATCCAGAAAATTGATAATGTTTAAAAAAAGAATCGGCCTTTTCACAGTTAAAGGCAACATTTTTTTTTTAAATGTAAAGCTAATGAAGCATTAACTACAAAAACTTGTTTAATTCTGTATTGTGAAAAAAAGGTAATTCATCATTCTTAGGATTTTTTTTTGGTGACTGTTTTGCTTTCATTTGCCATAATCACAGAATCACAGAATAATATGGGTTGAAAGGGACCTCTGTAAACAATATAGTCCAACTCCCCTGACAGAGCAGGTTCATCTAGAAGAGGTTGCACAAGATGGCATGCAGGTGAATTTTGAGTGTCTTCACAGACATAGTTTCCACTACCGCTCTGGGCAGCCTGTTCCAGGGCTCTGCTACCCTCAAAGATTTCTCCTCATGTTCATACTGAACATCCTGTGTTCCAAAATGTGACTATAGCCCCTTGTTCTGTCACTGGACACCACTGGAAAGAATCTGATCCCACCATCCTGGCACCCATCTCTTAAGACATTTATAAGCATTGATGAGATCCCCCCCTCACTTTCCTCCAGACTGAACAGACCCAGTTCCCTCAGCCTTTCCTTGTATGGTAGATGCTCCAGTCCCCTAATCATCTAAGTGGTTCTGTGCTGGACAGTCTCCAGGAGTTCCTTGTTCTGTGTGAACTGGGGAAACCAGACCTGAATTTAGTATTTCAGATGGGGCCTTACCAGGATATAGTAGGGGGCAAGGTTAACCTCCCTCAGCATTCTTGCCACATTCTTCTTGATGCATGGTGCAGCCCAGGATGCCATTGGCCTTCTTATTCATGGCTCGTTGTCATCCTGCTGCTCAACAGGATTCCCAGGTCTTTTTCCTCAGAGCTGCTTTTTAGCACATCAGCCTCTAACCTGTACTGTATGAGGTTACTCCTCCATAGATGCAGCACCCTACCCTTGACCTCGTGTCACGGTTTAACATTGGCCCGGCAATTAAACCGAGAAACAGATTTTTATATTAATTCCCCTCTCCTCCCTGATAAGGAAAGGGGAGAGAATAAAGAAAAGAAACTCACAGGTTGGAAACTAAACTACAAAACTTTAATGAAACAGTAATGATAAATAGGAAAGATTACTAAATATATACAAATATACAAATGTACAGGAAAAGATTGATCCCACGTTCCTCCCCCCTTTCCCCCAATAACTCTCACGTCACCACGGAGGCTGCAGGGCAGCCCTGGGAAAGTCCAGGCTGGACCCTGGGGTCAGGAGCAGTCGGGAGCTGGAGGGAGGAACACACAGATTCAGGCTGGCACGGATCAGGACCACAGGCAGATGAACAGACGGAATCCTCCCAGGATGCCGAAGCAAACAGGGAAACCGGTGAAGGAAGGCAGGAAGGAGGGAAAGGTGCAGGAAAAGAGCAGGAAAAGGATGTTTGACCCTCGTGATCCCTCAAATTTATACTGAGTATGACGTGTATGGGATGGAATACTCTGTTTGGTCAGTTCTGGCATCTATCTTGTCTCGGGCCTCCCCCGAGGAGGGGTTCAGGTGGGACCTCTTTACTCCTTCTGCAGGGTAAAATGTTTTCCTCAGAAGCAACAGTGTCCTTGGGTCTGCATACCAACTTCTAGCAGTAACTATAAACATCCAGTGTTATCAGTCCTAGAAGCAGACACTGTCTGAGAAACTTCTGTTAATTTCAGCAAGTGCAACTACTTACAAGAAACTTAGCTGAAAGCAAAAGTACAAACCAGAAAATCACCTTTATCCTGGCTCAAACCAGGACACCTCGCTGAACCTCATTCAGTTTCTCTCTGCCCAGTTCTCCATCATGTCACAAATCTTTGTGCTATCTGTAATTTGGCTGACACTATATTTATGGTTTACACCTGCTGTGGATTGATTGCAGCCAGCAACCTGTCCTAACCAGTATAATAAATATTTTAGGTAGTAGTTTTAACAGGAATTTCTTTCACTAGTTGTATTAGCTTAGAAAAGTTCATAATTAATGTGTGTTTTATATCAGACAATTGAACAACTTATTATCTCTGCTAGGTTAACCTGTGCCTTTTTTGAAAATTACCACACCCTTTACATTCTTTCAATCTCCTTCAAGTTCTTCTCGTTTTGCCTGGCTCTTAGGCAAAAGGCTTGGGGGATAGAAAGTTTTTAAGTAAACTACATATGTTCCTCCCAGACCTTCTCCTGTTCAGAGTCCTCAGAAGGCTAAGTAAGAAAACCACCTTTGCTGATTAGTAGTGTCAGATATAGTTCATCATCTTCACATGGGATGAATCTATATACTATATTTGCTTTGAATTTTCAAATCCATAAAGTGAGTGGTAAGCAGACATCATCAGGCATGCGATTAGGGATTCTTATTTTGCCTATTCAAACACAATGTCTAATTGATCACCTACTTTTTTGCCTTTTGCTTGACACATTTACACCATGCTGCATTTCTTTAAAAGAACCCAAACAAATCAACATGCAAACATTCTTTTATGCACCCATAATGAAATTCTCTAATTTTCTATACTTGACCTAAATTTAAGTTTGGTAGCACCACCACATCAACTGCAAGAAGGGAGGGGGAGAGGGAGGGAATCCTGACTTCCTGGACTACTTTGCCCTTCAAAACTGCCTCCCAGGAGACTGACAACCAACCTCTGAAACAGGCCCAGGTCTGGCATTCAGTTTAAAGTGACAGTTCTTCTGACTCACCTTGCTCTCCAAGAATTGAAAACTCTTATAAATTTCAAGATTGGTATGCTCAAGATGGCCTCCAACAATCACACCACTCACAAGTCCTTATCAATTCACAAAATAAATTAATTTTGAGCTAAGATTATTTTTCTCTAAACATTATTGTCTCAGTTTCTGACTCCTGCTCAGTGGCCAGTCAAAACTCACTGCTTGTGTCTGATGCTGGAGACATCACATGCATGACACTGAATCAGCAGCAGTTGTTCTGTGTGTATTTATTGTTCTAATATCCAATAGATATAGAACTGCCAGTGGAACATCTGTCATATTTAGGGCCCAAATCTTTTTGCCAGCTAACTAACAGAGTACTAGGGACAGAATGAGTAGCATACAAATGCTGACCATTTATTGTCTTAGCTTGCTTTCTTTCATTCTGCTGTCTTTACACCAACAACCCCCCCCTCAGGAATAAAGTCCCAAAACCCAAATTCAAGGACTGAGTTTAAGTCATCAGGAGAAAAATTACAACTATGTATGAAAGTTATGCGAAGGTAAAAATGCTTAGGAAAGATGAGATGTGTCCCCCCCTGTGTTAAATAAATATTCCATTCAAGTAAACTTATTTCAAAATGAGGTAGCAGAGACTCATCATGTCAAGGCAAATACTAGAGGAATTAGAAGAACTCCATATATATGTGTATGTATAGTGTGTATATATCTCAAAATAATGGGGCAATATATACCAGACTATCAGAAAGGGAAGTGGCATACAGAAGTCAGGCACATTTGCTAGTATTTCTGCAGGTAACACTAGCATGAGACTATGGACATAAAGACCACATCACAGTGACCACTTGGAAGGTGCACAGTCAGATTCAAGGATGAGATTTATTTTGAATATTTGATATGGCATATATTTATTCTGAATGCTGTTCAGTTTAAAGGCGTCAGCAACTAAGTGCTGCTCACTCAAGCCCTCTCAGCCCAGTGGCATGGAGGAAAGAATCGGATGAAAAAGATAAGAAAACTTGTGTGTCGAGATAAGAGAAGCTTAATGTTTCAAATAAAATAGCATAATCTACAATCACTACTACTCTATTTATAATGATAACAACAAAAAAGAGACGATGGAAAAAAACCAAACAAGTGATGCACTGCGTGCTGACCAACACACAGTCAGTGCCTGAGCAGTGATTATTTCTTCTGAGCCAACTCCCCTCAGTTTATATATACAGGGCATGACATCTTATGTTATGGAACATCCCCTTGGCCAGTTTGGGTCAGCTGTCCTGGCTGTGTCTTCCTCAGGCTTTAGAGAAGCAGCTGGGAGGAAAGAAGCAGTATGAAAAATTGAAAAAGGCCTTGGACTATGTAAATATTGCTTGGTAACAACAAAATATGAGTGTGTTATAGAAACTATTCTCACTTTTCTCCATAAGAGCTGTTATGAGGCTATGTTTCATATCTCTGAGGTCCCTTCCAACCCGGCTAATTCTATGATTCTGATTCTATACATTCCACATCCACCACCCACCAGGAGGCCTTACGCTTTTATCTACAAACTGTTAACCTTCTATTTCAGGTATTAAAAAATATGTACAATACACACCCATATAAAGGCTCCACCCTATATATCTGCATTTATACATTCAGTGCATTTAAATAACGCACGTACACCGCATTATTTGGGCACTCACAGGCACACCGAGCCTACTAGGTACCTACACCCACCCCCGCAGTGCGGGAGTCCGGGGGCTGAGACACTGTCGAGCTGCTCACGGCGACCCCGCAGCTCCGGACGGACCCTCCGTGGGAAGGAGTCCGCCAACCCAGATCCGCCACTGCCAACGCCCCGTTCCTCCTTCCCCTCCCCTCCCGTCCCCGCAGCTGCCCGCAGCACAGCCGGGCACCGCCCAGGCCGCCGAGCACCGCCCGCTTTCTCCTCCCCCTGAGGAGGTCAGGGAGGCGGTAGCGGAAGCTCCTTCCGCCCGGCGCCGCGTCCCGGAACCAGCTCTGCCTCCGCGTCCTGACCTCTCCTGTCCTGTCCCGGCTCGGCCCCGCT